>OZ005650.1:141652340-142276090 GCA_963930645.1 Salticus scenicus | reverse complement strand
AATATATATATCAATATATTGTTATTGAATGAATTAAAATAAAAAATTGAGTATAATCACTTACATTTTTTCATTTTGTTGAGAGAAATTCATTCTATCGAGGATAACGTTTTAAACTTTCACGATGTTTACTCGGGATTTAAACAGAAGTAGATCAATGCATTTAGTTAACAAATTATGGAACAGAAATTTTGTTAATGCTTGCGCATGGACAGTTATGAATAATTTAGTAAAACTGATCTTATTTCATCTGTTATTTAATATTTTTATATTTTCATTGCAGTATCTTGTGTCTTATATAGTGTTTTAAATTTCTTTAAAATGGCATTGTAGTTGAATACCCTGCATAAAAAAAAAAAAAAAAAAAAAAAAAAAAAACATTTTTTTTTTTTTTTTTTTAAAGAAATTTTTACACTTCATGAATGCATGGGTTATTCAAACACAAATGAATACATGTAATTAAAAGCAGTCTCATAGTCACATATTACAGCTACAATGGATTTCAAGCATTACTTTTTACAGGGTGATCCCAAACATTTTGTTCATTTTTTTATTTTTATTGGTCCTTTTTTGTCTTCGGGACCAAACTTTCATTGAAATGTATGAGGTATGACATGCTCTTTACACACATGAAGTTTTACAATAATTCATGAAGTATTTTTTATAGATATTCTATAAAGTGTCTAAAATCGTAAGTGTCCGGTCATTTTTGGCAAAGTTAGTACACTTTACCTGCCTACTTTATAGTTTACATTTTGCTATTTAAAATAAACCTTTAACGTGTATGACAGTTTATGAAATGGTCTGTTGCTAATCATGCTGTCATGCAACCAACCACTCCTAAGTTTATTTTATGCAACCAACCAACCTTGGAAGCCGCCGTGAGCGGGAGAAGGTATTTTCGCAGAGAGAAAGACTTTGGCCTTCGGCCTGAAACGTAGGGTGCAATTGGCGCGCCCGAGTAACGGATTTATTCCGTTGGTTTATTCTTATTATTACATGAGTACATGGGTACTCATATGTATATAAATTTCTCAGTGTATATATTCATCTTCATGTTTAATTTAATATTAATTAATTAAAGAGCTAATTTTATACAACAGGGAATTTTCTGTTCTCAAGTGTCAACACTCGGTTTATCACAGCACGCTCTGCATACGTCGAACCAGAGTATAGTATTCTCAGAAAGGATAATATAAATTCCATGGACGCAATATATAAAGGTGAGAAATTAATGTTATTTTATGGTGATAGGATATGAATTAACATTTTAAATAGCAATGTTTAAAAGTGTTACGAAGGCCGATCTACTTGCCGTTTTGCAAGAGATAGGCGAACAAGCTGACTCTAATTTAAAGGTAGTTGAATTAAAAGATTTATTGTTAAAATCTAAAGAATACATTAAAGATAAAGAATTTGTGAGTGAATTTTTAGCAACCACAGTTGCGCAAAGAAAGGAATCGGAAGAAATAAATCGTTTGTGTTTGTTAAAGCAAACCGAAAGTGACGATGAGGTGTTGCATAATCCTAGTAACTCAGAAAACATATTATCATTAGATAAGCTTTTGAAAGCTATATTAACTTTGGTAATACCAGTACCTAAAAAGAATGAACCATGGAATCTTTTTTTCGATTCCATTGAAAGAGCTTTTAAGCATAAAAATGTACCTAAAGAATATAAATCGGAGATTTTACTGAAAGTAATTGGCGATAAAGCCGCGAATATTCTGATTTATGTAAGCGAAGAAGAATTAAAGAACTATAAGAAAATTAAGTCATTAATTCTAAAAGAATATGCACCATCCCCTTTCATTTGTTTAGAAAATTATAAGAAAGCTACAAGAATATCTGGGGAGACACACCAACAGTTTGCTTCTCGTTTAAGATCCAGTTGGCTCCATTATTGTAAAATTCGAAATGTAAATGATTTTGAGTCGTTAGTAGATTTGATTATATCTGATAAAATATTTGAAAATCTAGATAAGGATCTGGCAATGCATGCTGCAGTCACACAGGGTGAAGATTGGTTACGCCCAGAACAATTAGCTAAGACGTGTGATATATATTTCACTGCTAAAGGTAGATCATTTGAGGAAAAAAAATATGAAAAACGCGTCTATCGGGAAACGGTCACAGAAAATCATAAAAAATACGTCCCACCTCCATTGAGAAAATATTCTTCTAATAATGAGAGTAAATATTCTTTTAAGCGGGAGTGTTATATTTGCTCTGATATTTCTCATGTAGCTAAAGATTGTCCGAATCGTCGAAATAGATTCGATAAAATTAACAAACAAAGTGAGGAAATAAAAAAATCTAAAAGTAACGCACAAGCGACAGAGAAAAAATCTGTAGTGACCCACGTAATGTCGAAACATTTACAGAAATGTGGAAAATCGGAAAAACTTAATTTATACCCCTTACAAAAGGTTAATATTTATATCGCAGGTAAACAGGTTCCCTCAATTATCGATTCAGGTACTGAGATTTGTGTTCTAAATAGCGCCCTAATTCCGGATCTTCACATAGAAAGAAAAGGCAAAATTCTGTTAGAATCTGCATTTCGAGAAATAGTTGAGGCGAGATTAGCTGTAATTCCAGTCTATTATAAAAATCCTAACACTTGTATATTTACACACGCGGATTCATTATTTGCAATAACCGACAAATTAAATGTTCCATGTTTAATCACTCCACACTTCTATGATACATTAGTAAACCAAAAGGAAATATTAAATGAATTGTTTATCCAAGAAAACTCTAATACGCTATTGGCGCCGAATGAGGCAGGAAATGAAAGTAATTTAAATGAGTCATCGGCATCGCTGTTACATATCAAAAATGAATGTTGTCATCAAAAAATAATTTCAGGAGAGGATAATACATTATTTAAGAGTGATAGTTTTTCGAGGTCAAACGAAATGCAAGATTTGATTAATAAAAAAGAAACTAGTTCACATAATTATCCATCTCAATTGATAAATAAAAAAAAGATTGTTTCTTCAATAAATAATAGCGATTCGGAGGCAGCTGTTTATTTGATTTCGAATAAAGAAAAAGTGATTAACTTGCCAAAGGATAATCAAATTGAAAATAGGCGGCTGGAGAGCTCACAAAACAATGTTAGTAATTTATCTGATGTTAGTAGATTTAGGGAAAAGCAGCGAGAATGCTTATCGTTACAAACTGCTTTTAAAGAAGCGGAATTAAAGAAAAATAATTATTTTCTTAAGGACGATTTATTATTCCATAAAGATAAAATATGTGGAGAAACAGTAGATCAATTGGTCTTACCTTTGAGTTATCGAGAAAGTGTTTTAAAATTAGCTCATGACTCAATCTTCGGGAATCATTTAGGGATGCGGAAAACAAAAGAGAGAATAAAACTATCATTTTATTGGCCTAACCTAATAAGAGATGTACAAAATTTCTGTAAAACTTGCGAAAAATGTCAGTTGAGGAGTCCGGAAAAAACGTCCGATAAAATACCTATAACGCCTGTGGTACGTCCTCCTTATCCTTTTCATACAGTGAGTGTCGATTTAATTGGAGAGATTGCGCCACCCTCAGGTAGAAAACATAAATATTGTCTTTGTCTAATTGACCAACATTCGAGATGGCCCGAAGTCATACCTTTAAGAAGCCTATCGGCTAAGGTCACGTGTGATGCACTTTTAGAAATATTTATGCGTACAGGAATCCCAGAAATGATATGTAGTGATCAAGGCACTAATTTTACGTCTCAATTAACACAAGAGTTTGAGAAAAGATTAGGAGTAAGTCCTCGTTTCTCAACTCCAGCTTACCCTGCTTCGAATGGGCTTGTTGAAAAATTCAACCGTGTATTTAAACAAATGCTTCATCATGTAATACGAACTGACCCCGTAAATTGGGATAGACACATTCCGTATTTACTTTTCGCGTATCGCGAAGTTCCTAACTGTACAACAGGAGTTTCTCCATTTAAGCTTATGTATGGGCGCGAAGCTAGAGGTCCATTAGCAGTATTAAAATCAACGTGGTCAGGAGAAATCCCTTTACCTCTCAATTTAAGTAATACAGCTGTAGATTACTTACAAGAATTAAAAATTAACTTAGAGAAAGCTGCCGATTTAGCATCTTTAACTGCTGCGGAAAAGCAAGAAGCTTATGCTCATTATTTTAATCGTCGCAAAGAAATGAAAGAATTCAAGATTGGAGAATTAGTATACTTACTAATTCCGGATTCTACTAATAAATTGTATGCGAGATGGACAGGTCCTGGTGAGATTTTAGAAAGAATTAAACCTCACTCGTATAAAGTTAAGTTACCTGACGGTAATATACGACACGTACATGTAAATAAGATAAGAAAATTCCATGTTAGAGCACAAACGGTAGGTGTAATTTTTGAAGATGACTGTGAATTCGGAGAAATCCACCCAACCCCTATTAAGGAAAATAAAACTGACTTTGATGTAGACATTAGTCATTTAGGAAAGGAGAAACAAACAGAATTGCTCGAACTTTTGCATAAGCATGTACCATTATTTTCGGGTAAAGTTCAAGTTGCTAATGTTGGGGAACATAAAATTCGTCTAATGCCAGGTACTGAAAGAAAAAAGCCTTATGTGTATAGAATACCCGAATCACTTAAACCTGAAGTTGACAGACAAATAGAAGAATTAGAAAGCTTAGGTCTTATTGAGCCGAGTGAAGCCGAAATAGCTTATCCAGTAGTGTGCGTAGCTAAAAAGGATGGAAGTGTACGATTATGTATCGATTTTCGTTTGCTCAATTCGGTAACCAAACCTTTTGATTACCCTATGGAGAACATTACAGACTTAATTAATGAAGTCGGTCGTGCACATGTTATTACTTGTTTAGATGTGTTAAAAGGATATTGGGAAATTCCCTTAGAAGAGAAAAGTCGTGATTTTACGTCTTTCAAGACACACCGTTCTCAATATCGCTGGAAGGTAATGCCCTTCGGATTACGAAATGCGGCTGCAAGTTTTCAGAAAATAATGAATGAAGCTCTGAACGAACATCGCGAATATTGCAAAGCATATCTCGATGATATCGCGATTTTTTCTAATGATTGGAAATCACATCTTATACATTTAGATGCAATTTTAACTAAGCTAACTGAACTAAAATTTACCGTAAATGTTAAAAAATGTGTATTGTGCAGATCAGAGATTAAATATCTAGGTCATGTAATAGGATCTGGACGACATCAACCTGATCCTGAAAAGTTACTTGCTATTGAAAATATTGAATCGCCGAAAACTAAAACAGCTTTAAAAAGCGCTCTTGGTCTTTTTAACTTTTATAGAAGTTACATTAAAGACTATGCTGAAATTGCCAAACCGTTGACCGATTTAACTAAAAAGAAGGTTCCGGAAAATTTACCGTGGACACAGACGGAAGAGATAGCATTTCGACAACTTAAAGAAATGTTGTGCGAAGCTCCTAAGCTTTATACTCCAGATCCAAATAAACCCTTTACCATTCAATGTGATGCCAGTTCCTATGGTGTCGGTGCGTGTCTTTCGCAAAGAGATGATGAAGGTAATCTACGTCCAATTAGTTTTATTAGTCAGAAGCTCACTAATGTACAGTGTAATTGGTCTACTATAGAACGTGAGGCCTATGCTGTTGTATGGTCTATAAAGAAATTTGAAAATTATGTTTTCGGAACTCGTATTGAGATTATAACGGACCATAATCCTCTTGTTTATTTACAAAAAACTGCACCTCAATCTGCTAGACTCCAAAGATGGGCACTATCTTTACAAAGATATGATATTTACATATCGCATTGCCCTGGTGCAAAACTGAAAAACGCTGATGGATTGTCGAGACTATGCCAATAATAAGTTTTGCTATTTACAAATAACTTTGGTTCTATTTAGTAATTTAGTTTTTTTGTGTGAGTTTAGTATTATAAATATTTGTTCCGGTATTATATCAAGACTTCTTTACATCTGTTGTGAATTGTCTATTTTATTTTTGCATTTATTTCTTGTGTTAAAATATCTATATTTGTTCCGGTATTGTACCAAGACTTCTGTACATCTGTTGTCAAGTATTTATTTGGCATTGCTTTTATTTTCATGTGTTTAAATATTTATGTGTCAGTTGGTTGCTAATAATTATCAGATTTTCATACGCTTGGCGTATCTCAATCTTAGTTGGGGGGTGTCATGCAACCAACCACTCCTAAGTTTATTTTATGCAACCAACCAACCTTGGAAGCCGCCGTGAGCGGGAGAAGGTATTTTCGCAGAGAGAAAGACTTTGGCCTTCGGCCTGAAACGTAGGGTGCAATTGGCGCGCCCGAGTAACGGATTTATTCCGTTGGTTTATTCTTATTATTACATGAGTACATGGGTACTCATATGTATATAAATTTCTCAGTGTATATATTCATCTTCATGTTTAATTTAATATTAATTAATTAAAGAGCTAATTTTATACAACAGGGAATTTTCTGTTCTCAAGTGTCAACACTCGGTTTATCACACATGCATTTAAATGTTACACTTATTTTAAATGTATACTATGAAGTTAAAACAATTTAGGTTCAAATTAATTAACATTTTCGACAAAAAGAAATAGAAACAGTTGTAAACAGTTAAGCTAATTTAAAGGAAGTTCAAATTTTAAATAACAATTCTCAAACTTACGTTCCGGTTAAAAGTTCAAACATTAACACTCCTAAGGACCAGTAATCTGCAGATGTGTCGTGGCCTCTGTTAAGGATAATTTCTGGTGCAACGTACTCAGGAGTACCGCAAAACGTCCACGTTTTGCGACCATTTTGTAATTTCTTTGCGAAACCAAAATCTACCTGCAATCATTTTACGTAATTAAACTGTGTTTGATATTATAAAATAAATAATAATAGTAAAATCAAGATAAACAAAACATTTTATTTAAATGCAATAAAAGATAATGTTGGCACTAGGATTGGGCGATGTAACGATTCTATAAATCGATTTATCTTCCATCTAATATCGCGATATAGAGAAAAATCGATTTATACTGATTTAGAAAATACCTCCTCCCTACCCATATTACATGTACAAGTCTTTTAATCGATAGTATAATGACCAAAAAGCAACGCTGCTATTACTCATTTATTTTCTTCAATTTCCCATATTGCTATAACTCAGCATCTATGGCTTAAAATTATGCCAAACTGCAGAATTTAAAATTAACAATTTAAATTATGCAGTTCAAACTGTAAAGTTTTTATTAAGAAAAGTTATGTTGATTAAACATTTCTGGATGATTAACATTAGGGGGCGTTGTTATAAATATTGATATTAAAGAGAGTTTTTGATGGCATTTGGCACAACAGTGTTTTTTTTTTTTCTTTAAAATTGTTTAGCCCTTTTTTGTGTGTTCCTGATATATCATGGAATATTGAACTTTTTCTTTTGATTTATAAAATTTGTCTTTTACCACAGTCAGTAAATTAAATTTCCGCTTTCTTTAAAAAAAAAAAAATAATAAATAAATAAATAAATTTTTTTCAAGTCGATTGATAAATTCTACGCGATATTTTTGAACCAACTGCCCCGTTAACCCGTTAGTAGTCGCTATAGACAGCGCCACCTATTACAGATTGCTCACTTTTTATTTAACTCTCACCAATAATTTTAAGAAGTGATGTGATCGACGTTCCTTCGATTTTATTCGCGTTTTATGTATATCAAATGCTACTTCTAAAAATATTTGGTGGCTATTGAATAAAAAAATCTGGCAACACTGAAGGATGGGCGGCAAATCGACCGACTAGCGACTACTAACGGGTTAAGTAATAATTTAGTAAAAAAATTTTGAAAGCTGATTCCCAAATTTTTTTATCATTTTACTAAAATTTAGCAAAATTTCTGCTTTTTTTGTGTCATATTGCCGAAATACGTTATATTCTGGCAGTCAGTATCCAATCTGCTTATAAATAAACCACACATCATTCTGAAAGAAAAAAAAAAAAAAAGACAAATTTGTTCGTTAGGTGAAATAGGTAGCAGAGTTTGAAAAAGAAATTTAATTTTAAATGATGAAAATAAAATTTAAACTGTATTTCCATTTAATAGTATTTTAAAGTAGTAACATTGTAGATTTTATTAACTTCAGTAAAGTAATACTTGAAGCTTATTAATGGTAATATAAAGAGTGTAATAAAAAGTACGTAATGAGGACGTATGTAATAGGGAGCACCTTTAAAAGTTCTTGTGTACATTCTTTAAAAATTCCCCCCCCCCCTCTCTTGTAAAATACTAATAACAGAAGTGTCTGACAAAGCCAAATTATTGAATAAATAATAATAATGACAAACAAATATATCGTATTGCATTATGAAACTATTTTTATCGTGATTTACTGTATTCTTAAATATTGTAAAAAATAAATTTATTTTCTATTTAATTTAATGAAAAAAATCTATGTACTTACATTAATATTTATTACGACAATGCATACTGTAATTGCCGAAAATAATTACTTATTACAAAAAGAAAGAAATCATTACTTAGCAAACAAATTGGAGCCCCCTTCAAAACCGCAAGAAGTTAAAAGTTTGGAACAGTTACGTTGGCACTGTAATTAATTTCAATTTAGAATTATTAATTTAAATACAATTAATTTACTAATTTGTTAAGAATTTATGATACCTAGGGCTTGAAAATACGTTAAATATTAAGCATAATATAAAAGTAGCTTTAGATTGATTCTAAAAAGGTATTTTCCTGTGCAAAATTTTGTTAATATTCTATATAGTGATAAATTTAAACCGTACCTGGTATTATTGGCTGATTTAAAATATTATTGGCCGATTAACATGAAAATGCTAAGGAAATGCATATATGTATCATCTTTAACACCACTAATTTCATATAGTAAGCTTTTATAGTACATATATATATAATTACTTGCAAGGAAAATTATCATTTGTTAATAGTTACAGCCAAAGCCACTATGGCACCAATGTAAATATCATATATAGTGATAAGAGTTTTTAAATCATATCCACAATTTTATACTTTAAATAAGAAAAAATCATCAAAATCTTAAAAACGAGGATAAAAATGATATTCGATTTTCATATTGTAAAATAATCTAAAAAAATGTTTTAAAGTAAATATTTTGACATGAAATAAAAATTTTTACAGCCCCTATTGTCATATAAAATTAAAACTAGAAGCAGTGATCTTCGGCTTAAGTGTTATTTTTAATCATTCATAGAAAACAAGACCTTCATAATGTAGAATGGATATAGACTAAAGTAATAAAGAGTAGAATTAAACCGAAAGGAACCACACAAACAAAATTTATATGGGTCAACGTTGAAACAATGGTGGATTTTTTGTTGGTCAACAGTTATAAATGGCTATTGGCTAGGTTGATATAGCCCAATCATTCCCAAACCATTGGCCCATATGCAGTATTTTACTTTGGCAATACATTTTGGTATTTATTAATTGCTATTTTTATACTTTCTTGTAAATAATCAACATCCTCTATGATATTTTAATGTGTGGAATAAAATTATATATTTTCTTTGAAGTTACGCAATGGTTATAAATGAGCCGTTGATATGCAAGTTTAACACATCAATAATTGTTGGACTTATAACGTTGTTCATTTTGGTGGGCCAACCATAGCTACTCCAACAAATAAAATGCCAATTGAGGAGACAAAAAAGAGACGTTGAGCCAACAGAAACTATCCCGACTAACCATGTGCCAACTGTACGAGGCATTAGGTGATGATAGGCCAACAAGTTATGTTTGTAGGGAAAACGTGTAGAACGTATACAACGTCAAAAACTTGCTTTATACGGCGTCGTAGTCTATATACGTTGTGCAATACAAATTAAAGAACTGGTGTATAATAAATATTTAAACTTAAATACTTCTTCACACACCATAAAATTAATGAAAGCACTACCGGTTTCCAAAGGACGTGGTATTTCTTCTTCAGGTGCAAAACACGGAGCAAAAGCAAGTAGTAGCAAAAACAAGTTTGTTACTATCTTGGAGGGAAAAGCAAGTTTGCTTTTGCCTCCAAGGTAGTAGCATGTGTTTTACACCTGAAGAAGAAAGGCCACGTCCTTTCGAAACTGGTAGTGCTTTCATTACTACAAAAATAATGATAGAACATAAATATATACGCTGTGGTAGTATTCTTTTCTTTTTGGTTTATTTATCAAGCACCAAGACTCCACTTAATATAAATAGTGGAATTATTAAATAATATATATTACAGCGACAATAAAAAACTTTAAATGATTTATGCACTATGCATGCGGAGAAAAAGGGACTATCTTATTTCTACAAATTAAATTTATTTTCAATAATGTTAAAAATAATTCTACATAGCAGCTACCAAGATGGTTATAATTAAAGTTACCCTACTTAAACAAACATATATACCATTCTAATAGACGTATTTCGTTAAAACTTGGTATATGTGTTATATGGACCTTGGGGTAAAGAAATCTGCAATGAAAATTAATAGCTAAGCCAATCCCCTAAAATCCTTCTTCACTATGCCTTTGAGAAAGATTCAGACTCACTGATCAAGTTATTTTGTTAGAGTGATAGTCATTTTCTGACAGCAATGCGAGAATGTCTGTGTTTGAAAGATTTACGAAAAAGGCTATGGAGACAGGGTTTGAGAAAGATGATTATTGAATCTGAAGAGATTGGAGTGTTGTGCATGATGCAAGGAACATGCAGAAACTGAATACAGATGAAATTGTGAAAGAAGTTATGTTGCTATGGTCGAAAGAGTGTTCGGTTTCCAATCATCTTCGACAAGTGTAGTATCATGTGATTTGTCTCCCCTTTTAACTACAGTGTGAAAGTGTCTGTAATCCACTGTAAATAGTATCCATGCAAGATCCACTTTGTGGACCCGGAAAAATGAATTGATTCTGCTTGACAATGCATCCGGACTCTCTTTCGATCACGGCAACATGACTTTCTCTGCAATCTTTTTTTTTTTTTTTTTTTTTGTAAAACTCAGTTTTTGTTACTATCCTTGAAACACACCCAACTCTCTTGAGACTTCAAATTTAATAATCCTCTTTCTCAAGCCCTGTTTCAACTGATGTATTTTTGTAATCCTTAAAAGCGTCGACATTTCGCAGTGTAATTGAAAAATTACAAACGTTCTGATAAAAAAAACACTTGATCTATAAGGATCGGTCTTGCTCCTCTAAAGGCACGACACGGTGAAGAAGAATTTTATGATATCGAATTGGCTACTTTTTTTTCTAACACTTTAAATTTACACAAAGTTTTTCAACATTTGATGAAAAGCACCACCTAACAGTTGAATTTCTATCGGTATTAAAGTTTCTTGCGTATTTCTTTTCTCTATGATCCAACCAAGTTTCAACAAAATACGTCTATTAGAACGGGATCTGTAGATCGAAATATGGTAACTAATTATAACAACTCAGCACCTGCATCCATTTCAATTTGGCAACTTGGTATTTCAATAACCTAAATCTTAATTATCTAGAAGTCAAATAAATTTCTAAATCAACTTCTTTCTTGTATAATTTGCACGTCATATATATATATATATATATATAATATACAAAATAAGATTACTCATCTAAGGTAAAAGGAAAGAATTCTTACTAATTTAACATATCCTTGTGTATCCAAAATCATATTTTCCGGTTTTAAATCTCTATAGATGATATTTCTTCCATGTAGATAAGCAAATGCTTCCACGACACAAGCTGTATAAAATTTTGTGGCGTTATCGTCAAAATTTCCCCTGTGATATCAAACACTTGATTAGAAATTCTTCAATTTAACAGTAATAATTGCATAATCATTTTAGGAAATTTTGACAATGTAAGAATAAGTTTAAGAAATACATTTTTTACCTGTCTCTTAAAAGTGTCCACAATTCCCCACCTAAGCAGGATTCCATTAACATGTACAGATACTTCCTATCTTTAAAAGTACGATATAATCTGAAATAAAAAACAAACAAACAAATAAAATCTCATAAAAATGTATGAGTAATAAATCTTTTAAATTAATGTGTGTCCATTTCAAATTATAAGATTTAGGAAAGTAACCAGTTTTCTGAAAAAAATTATTAATTTGTATTTTAGTAAGATAAATTTTAAAAGCTTGATTAAATAGTTTGGTGCTTAAATATTTCACTTGCAAACTTTACAAAATTAGCATGACATTTCTTGAGTTGCATACATTAACCAATGGATTAGAAACCTTAAATTAATATTTTATTGGGAGTCCTTTTGCACACTGGAAGTCCTTTTGCATGGATAACAGCCCGCATTCGTGAGGGCATCAATTCTATTATAAGCTTCTGAAGTACATAAACGCTTTTTAAAGGAACGCACTTGCGAGATCTAATGAGCTATTTATACAGAACGTCTATCAATTTTTCTGAACTAACCAACTATATCATTCGAAAGGAAATCTAACAGACTGTTTATATAGCAATTTTGAAGAAAATCGTTAGAGCCGTTTTTAAGGCTTACGGTCTCACTTCCAGTTTCCGATGTCCCACTTTTGGTTTTCCAATTTTCCCCAAAAGTTAGAAAATTCATCTGTACATCAGACTTGTCTCAATTCTGAAGTTTCGTAGTTCTAACTTTATTAGTTTCCAAGATATGATAGTCAAAAGATTTTCCCCTCCACACACACACACTGACCAATTGCCAAAAACCACTTATTTGGACGCATGACACCTTAAAACGTGTAAATCAAGTGAAAACACGATATCGAATTTTTGGATCGAAGACAGTACTTCCATTACCTACGTTAGTTGGGTAATGGAAATAAAAACAAGGGAAGAAAGTAAAAGATAGAAATTACATACATTCACACACACTTTAAGAGCGAAAAAAAAAAAAAAAAAAACCCAAGAAAATCAACTAATTAACACAAAAATGCACAAGAAATAGTTAAGACGAAGACATCGAACAGCAGGAACGTAGAGCTCAGGAATCGGGAATTGTCGACAGGTTAGTCTATTTTCTTAGACTCATTTCTTCGCTATTTTTGATTCATAAATTCCTTGTATTTTTTTTCTATCATACGAACGAAGACTCAATAAAACGCTTGATCAGTAACGCCTTTTGAACTTTTATCGAGCTTGTATTAATATAATCTCTAGTGTTTTTTAAAGATTTGTCTATGAGAGAAGATAAATGTAAGCTATGAATATTGTGACAATATAGCAACACTAGACCTTAATGGGTTGAAATCTAGATTAATTTCCAGTACTTAAAAATAATTGGGAAAAAAAAAAATCTTTCAATACTTACTTTACAATGAAGTCGCAATCGGCCTCCTCCATAATAGCCTTTTCAGACATGATATGTTGTTGTTGCCTTGTTTCCACAATCTGGGCTTTTTTCATGACTTTAAGGGCGAATGCTCTAGTGCTATCGTTAGCTATTTGAACCTGAGAAAAAACAACATCACTAAATAAAAAAGAATCATTAGAAATAAATATCATATTAGAAAGATCACTTTAGATAATTTTTATAACATACATCCCGAAAAAAAAAAAAAATATTTTATTGAGAATTCAAATTTATTTTGTTGACTGATGTTGCAGATTTATTTTTGTCATTTTAACGATAATTTTGTACAGTTAACCAAACAAATTTGGTTCGATTGACTTAAAAAAAAAGAAAAAAGAGGTTGAATGAAGAGTGGCTGTCAGAGGACAGCCCGATAAAATACATCATAGATCTCTCTGGAAATAGCCAGAATCGCAAAACGGCATACTCTTTTCGATTATGGTATAGTGTAACCACGTTTCCTACGCCTAGCAGTGAGGACGAGTCCAAAAGCTTTGAGGGGTGACACGTTCACGGTCAGGTTGGGATTTAGTAAACATTCAGTCATTCGGCGTTCCCTTATCGCTTGTTTTCTCTCAACAAAAATATTATCTCCCTTATTTTAGCAGTGGACTCGGTGAGTCCGCACTTGCGCAGAAGCTTCCATGGTCGCAAGAAATGTGGTTAAAGAATAACAAAATTTAAATTTTGTTGAGAGGCTATATCAACAACAACAACAACAACCACAACAAAATTCCATTGATTTAACAAAATTTTTGTTGTTTCAACACAACTTCTACTTTTGTGTGTGTGTGTGTGTGAGTGTGTGTTATGCAAAAGACGTTTTAAATGAAAAATGAACTTTTATATAGAGATTTTACATAAAAGTATCAGCAGTTTTAATCTCTATTTTTACAATCAATTTTAAAAGACCTTATAAAGCTTTTGAATCGTACAGTTGATAACTTCCTCTTTTTTTTGGAAGTGGCCAGGATTTGAAGCTCTTATATATAGTACATTTTTCTCCACAGGGCATGCTGAGAATGCCCTGGCAAGAAAAGAACATCCCCCGAATGTTCTCAGAATGCCCTGGGAGAAAAAGATATGTTACATGGCTTTTTCCCCAAAAATTTTTGAGAAACTAACAGACCCCTGATAGTAATTTTTGCAACAAGCAACTGACTTTTGATACGTAAAAATATTATTTTATACGCGATTTTACTTAACTTTATCAGTAATTTTAACTTCTGTAGTTATTAGGGTCGTGTCTTTTTCGACCTGAAAAAAGTGTTGCGAGTTCTTTCATTTCATGGTGTTTATTCAAAGTTTTGTACTTATTAGTTATAATCACTGTTAACAATGTATAAATATTTTAAGAACGCATTATTGTTGAATCTTTCAAAATTTATGGAAGTTGACAGCATCGGAAACTTAAAAAAAATTTCGAAAAGTTGGAAAGTGGTAAAGGATGGCATATGTTATTTAGAAATTAGCCAATTTTAAGTACACATAACATTATGAAAGGTTGTTAAAAGTGAGGACTTTTAAAGAGAACGGGATCAAAATTTTTGTCTATATGAATAAAAAAACAAGTAATATAAAAAGAAAAATTTTTAAGTCAATTCCTACTTACAAACACTATCGAAAAAGTCTTTTTTTTAAATAATTTTGAATTAGGGAATAAAAAGCGCGCGTGGAAAATGAAATAAAAATAATTATAAGATTAAAAAAAAAAAACTTTTTATATACCGTGTTTTAAATTTTCTGATGAATCATAGAACTGTTATCAATGTACATAAAATTTTTAAAGTGATATTGACGTCAATTTTTGTCAGATGCATAATTTAACTTTTTATAATTTTTTAATGTTGACGTTTAATTGAATGCATTTATTTTTATGTCGAAAGAAAATGAACTCGTAATTTTTTTTGGTAACAATTAAATTATAGCTAATATTTTAATGGCTAGTTTAACGCTATTAGGATGTTATTATTTTCATATTTTAATTAATTATAAGAAAACTAATAAAAATTTCGAAAATCGGACTTCGAAGTATTATGTTGTCACCATGTTCTGAACAATCCTGAAAGTTTCAAATTTCTAGCTAGTCGGGAAGATAGTTAAAAATCGATTGCAAGATTTGTACAAGATAAAGGGAGAGTGTGAACTAATAGTAGGAATTGAAAAAAGGGATGTCTGTATTTTTGTATGCATTCTGGAGCTCAGGCCGTAGATTGCAGGACTACAAATCTTTGCAGGCGGATATCTTTCACCATGCAGGCGTGCACATCACCGAGATTTTTTCGATTTTCAAGAGAGGGAGAATTTAAGTTTCCCGTTAGTTTATCTTTTTCATTTCCTTAAATTTTATTCAAACTGCACGTTTTTTTTTTTTTTTTTTTCTTTATTTTAAATATTAGCCTTTTTTTTTTTTAAGGCGGTTAAAATGCTATTTATTTTTTCTTCCTTCGTATTATATCACACGATTAAATATTGTTTATATATAACCACAGTTTTAGTATTGTGGTACTGCTTTGATTATTTTCGACAGTACATTTGAAATGAGAAAAATTTTCTTAATTTGGTGATGTGTTTTCATAAGCGAAGTTGTTAGATTTTTTTTTTTTTAAGTAAATAAAATATCATATTTCATTTGCTCTTTCGAAAAAGAATTATTTAAGTAGAAGTACGAAAATTCCTTTAAAAGAAATATAATAGACAATATTAAACTTCTTAAATCTTAAATTTAATTAAAATTTATAACAATTTATATTTTATATCAATTTATATTTTAATTAATACAGATATAATTATTCATGTTTTTACTTATAGCAATTTTATTTTGACAGAGCGAGGGCTATAAAAACGGAGTCCCGTCGCTAGGTCTCCCTAATACATGGTTCCAAAACTAAAATTTTCAGTACATGCTGAGATATAGCTATCTGTAAAATCATAGTTATTCGAATAACAGCAGCACCATTTGTCTCCCAATGAACACCCAAATTAAGTGCCCGGTTAAGGTGCTGCCGGAAGTATTGGAGACCTGGATTCGACATAGCGAGGTCTCCACTGCTTGCGGAGAAGCCGTTGCCGAAGGCAGCGGCGACTTAAAGGAAGTTTCTAAGAAATTCCCATGAAATATTTTTAGTTTTTATTTATAAAACGGTGTAAAATAAATAGCGATTATTATTATTACTATTTTACAATGTATTTAAATGCAGTAATTAGCGAAGCGGGCAAAGCCAGCTCGTAAGTAAATTAACTAAAAACCTTACGAAGCAATTTCAACATTGCTGAACTACACTAAACAGTATTGCTGAATGTATATGTTGAGCTATATTTCATGTTAAACCAATAATCCAAAATATAATTTTTTTCTGAATAATAAAAATAACTACTCTCAAAGGAAAATCAAATTTTATATAGAAGGATTTTCATTTTCATTTATTTTCATTCTCTCCTCACTTTTATATTGTTTCTCAATTCAATCGAAATTTTTTAACTGTATCCTGTAAATTTTTAAAGCAAATTTAGTGTTATTTTTTATTACTTTGTCTAATGTATTGCATTAATTTAATAAGAATTCGTGACATATTTCATTTTTGAAAGGTTTGACTTTCTCTTGGGCAAGTACTTATTCTGAATTAAAAGATGAAAACATTATTCGATTCCTGTCATGACACATATTCGGTCACATACACGTAAAAGTGCGATTATTTTCTTTATTATTTCTCTATATAAATAATTTTACTGCAAGATATAGATGTATCTGTACATGTGCTAAATTAGAGAAAATACATATTGTTTCATATTTTTGTTGAAAATTTTCCATGAATATTGAGTGCACTACTCCAAATGTACAATTTTGAAGAGAAAAAATAGAAAGAAAAGAAAAATAAATTAATTAATAATAATAATAATAGTTCTTCCCGCTTAGTTGAGAGAGAAGTAGGTTGATCCCCCCCCCCCCCCCACACACACTTTTTTTTTATGTGAGTTTGAAAATTTTAAGTGGCTGACAATTTGAAATAAGATGGCGGATGGAGTTGATTAATTAGTATGGTTGAGACCTTTATATGGATTATGCAAATAATGAGATTCTCAAGCAAATCGGTTCATAAGTACGCATTTGATGTGGTTTGAAATTTTAAAGGGGGCCGCCATTTTAAAATAAGATGGCGGATTGAGTTGGATAATAATCTTCGATTTGAGAACTTAAGGGCTATATATAAATCGAGTTTTAAGCAAATCGGTTTATAAATTATTTTTCTGTACGAATTTGAAACTATCAAATGGGCGCCATTTTCAAACAAGTTGGCGGATCAAGTTGGCTAACAAACTCATCCGAGACATTCCTGATAAAGTTCATTGCCCACTTTTGATTAAAGTGGATTCGGTATTGAGGAAGTTATCGTGATGAAATATTTTCCATTATACATAGTTAGATATATAATGTAACTAGATAAACTAAGTGATCGTAATTAGTCGATTTCTAAAGAAATCCTCCAAAAGAATCACGTGGATCGCATAGAGTTTCAAATATTTCCAAAATGTACTGACCTGTTATGCTGTTTAACCTTCACTATAATAACTCTATGATGACATTTTAAAACATATTTTGTTTTCATCTTAAAATAAGTTTTGTTGTTGAGAAAGAAAACGGACAACAATTTTATAGTTTTATTTTTAAAAGTTAAAGCATAGGTTGTTTTTGTATAGTCCGTTTGTAAAAAATTGCGTACACATATCCATATAAAGTGTATTAAAAATTCACTAAGGGGAAAAAAGAATCTTTGAAAATGTTGTACATTGGAAATTTCATTATGTTTTGTGCTGTGTAAAGATAGTTAAAAAGTATGTTTTTAGCTCCCACAAACTATAATTGATTAGAATTCCTTTGTACGCAAATCAATTGTGCTATTTGTAATATTTCTCAATAAAAAACATACTACAGTTAAATTAAGTAATATATATCCATTTTTAAGACATTGTAAAAATATTTACGTAGATGAAACCGCAGAGAGACATATGTACTAACAGTATACGCATAAACAGTTTCCAACTTTGTTGGGAAATGTTAATGATTAATCAGGTGGATATATATAGTTTCGTGCTTCTTCCTCTAAAATAAAATAACGAAAAAAAAAAAAAAAGAAAGAAAAAAAGAAAGAAATATGCTTAAATGCTGTTAACACAGGTCATAGCCTCACAGGTCTATATCCAGAATTTTGATTTGATTATTTTGGCTGATCTTTATGTTTTTTAAGGTGCTGAAACCGAAATTGAAGCCAGTTTTTCTCTATCACATATAGATTTTGTTAAATGCAAGGTGTCTGCCGACACAATTTTTTTCAATGACTCTTCCATCAATATAATTATATCCCTTTCCAACCCAAAACATTTCTGTCTTAAAACATTACATTCTTCTGTTTTTGCAAACTGAGAGGAAAATATGGACTATAACCGACATTTGTTGATTGAAAATTGTACTATTCACTTTCTGCTAATTAGCTCGATCGTTTTCCTGATTTTATTACATACGACTGTTCAGGATGCAAAAATGTAAGTGGATGTCGTGGATGTCTAACTCGCACGATCACACGGCCTGGGTCGGAAAGGGAAAAGATAACTTGAATAGTATGCTTTAATAATTAATTATAATCAATCATAGAAACATACTATTAAACTATTAAAATGAAGAAATTGTGCCGGTAGATACCCTGTATCAACAAAAATCTATACGTGGTAGTGAAAAACTGGCTTTAGTTTCGGTTTCAGCACACCAAAACACGTATGAATCAGTTAAAATTATCAAATTGAATTTTGCAACATTATTTTTGTAGACTTGTGTAATTAAGAAAAGGAGGGATAAACTTATTATGAAAAGATTAGGCTATTTCACTTCTACAATTAATTGATTAAAAATAAGCTAAGCATTACCAATTCCACTCGACCAAAACCGCCAACACCAAGCGTAGTTATCACACGTAGGTCAGAAAGTTTCAGGTTCAAGAATTCTTCATCCACTCTGGAAAAAAATAAAATAAATATGATAAAGTAGGCAATACAAAATAAATAAATAAAAATAAAGATAAAAGAGAGTATATTCAACACAAAATTCTAAGTTATCAACTGTTTAAGAAAACTTATCTTAACTCATTAACACCCAGTGTCCTCATTTGAGGACAGCTAATAAAACAGCACGTATATATGCATATATATATATATTTGTTTGGTTTCTTGGTAAGATTTCTGTTTTTTAGTTACAGTTTATAGTATCACTCTGAATGATCCCTCAAATTTTTATGTGTCTGCTATTAATTATAATTACATGATTTGGATAGTTATTTTATGATTTTTCATTCATCGCATATACATTTGTTTTGTTTATTTTGCGCAGATATACAAACTTGAGTCAAGTTGAATAATAATATATATTATAATACTTTACTTTCGCGGTCTTTGTCAGCGTATAATAAGAAATAAATCGTTATCTCGAAGTTTTTCTATCTCGAAGTTTTTTCACTACTACACTGAACGTCCCTGAAATGAGGATAGGCTTTAAATTTAAAACAATCAGAAGAATTGATTAATTTAATATATTTTGCTGTCAGTTGTCTATATTAATTCAGAACTGAAATAATCATCAAAGTATATTTTGCAAAATTAATTCGGACGTTAACTGGTTAAAGTATACCCAGAAATTATAGTATCATATCTAATCAAGCTCAATAAATACATTGTTTAAACAAGGAAAACTACAACGTCTAGAACGCTAAGAAAAAAAAAAAACAATTGGAAAGCAGATAGCTGTCTCGGTTGCATTTAACGTATCGTCTTCAGTGCCACGGTACAACGCTAAATACTACCGAAACAGCTGTCTGCTTCCCACTTTTTACCTTTGGCGTTCTAGAAGTTGTAGTTTTCCTTGTTTTAACAATCACGTACCAAGTCTCCTATTAATATAAAAATTACTTTGATTTATTTTATTCGTTTATGTTTTAGAAAGAAAAAAAAAAAAAAAAAAAAAAAATCTTAATAAAATATGTATAACAACATTTTTTATAAACAATATATACTAATATTAGAAAGTGATTTTAGCAGGAAAAATAAAAGATCAAAGCAGTACTAATCGTCATATGATATCGATAACGTATGAAATATGACCACTTACCTTAAAAAATCCTCTGATGTTACAGAAAAAGAAAATAGAATAATCAATTTTAGAAAAGGAAAGAGTTTTAAAACTGTTATCAAATTTATATATTCCTTAAAAGAAACGGAAATTACATAGTAAGTAACATAATATTTATACTTACTTCCTCTTCACAGGTAGACTTTCGTCATAATTCTTTTCCCTAATTTCATTGATATTACTGATTAATTGATTAAATGACCTGAAAATAAAATCATTAATGAGCAATAAGAACAAATAACTATTAAAAAAAATACTTAACATTAATTTTTTAAACGCTAAATTATTTGTTCTATATTTAAGTTTCGAATTTCGACAAAGATTGGGAAATCGTCTATAAATTATTTTCGAAAAGCTATAAGAGATTTTACTACAATATGGAGCAGGTAAATTAACATTACATTATCAACCTGTATAACTTTCTTTTTAAAATCAAATAAAAATGCAACAGAATATTAAATGTATAAAGAGGTGGTCAACATCTCAGTCCAAGTTGTATTTTTTATATTTAAATAATGGTCACCACCCACTTTGAACTTTTTTAATATTTCATTCCGTCACATTACGCTCACACTGAGAGAAAAAAAAAAAAAAAAAAAAAAAATATATATATATATATATATATATATATATATATATATATATCGCCTTTCTCTAGAGTGAATAAGTGGCCATTTTCTAAATCCCTTAACTAGAAATATAGGTTTCCGAGCTATGCGCATAAGGCACGCCAATAAACTGAATAGACGAAATTATCGAGAATTTCTAGCGTACACATTTCTAGATGGGGAAACAATATTCTGAATACTCTAAATATTCTGAATCATTTATATTGCGAGAAATTCTCGCTTGATTTTCTAGAATTTGGTAATAAACCTAGATTATAGCTGTAGAAACCCGCTTCTTGTAGTCTCATTTATTTGCAGAGATTTTTAAATAACTTTGCCGTCGAGAATATAGGCAAACGCTCTAGAATTCTAATAGGGGCTTCTAGAATTCGCTTTCCAAGGGGACTAGAATTTATAAGGATGACATGGAACATTTTTTTCTAGAGCCACAATTTATATTCTAGATGTCAGTTACAGAATTTTTTCTCAGTGCATCTTTTAAATAAATAATAAATTATAATTATAACCTTCACTTTTATAAATATTTTAAATTTCCAAATTATTTACATTTCGTACAGTACTAAATATAAAATTTTGAATTTCAAATATCACCTTTGTAAATTAGCATCATTGACTCATTATGTTACAGCTAATTATCTAATTAAACGTTTCTTAAAAATTTTCTTTTCCTTTCAATTTATCCTTTCATTAAAATATTCGTTAACTTTTTAAAATTATTATAGGGCTTTCTTTGAGAGCTACAATTCTGGTGCTTTTGTAAATAATATTCATATTAGATTTGTCAGGTCTTACATTTAATTGCTGAAAATCATTTCTGTCAGAACAAAATTATTAATTTTTTATGCTTAAAAATATTTTAATATGATACAATTCGCTAAAAAAATTAATTAATATCTATTTTTCTTATTCTATTCCAAGATAATAATTAGAAATTTTAGCAATGAAATAAAAATCAAAACCAATGTGAATGTTAAATTATAAAAACTTCAAACTTACTCTCTGTCTATCACTAAGCACATAACACCATCTGGATCATCAGCAATAATATTTGCTGTTCGAACATCTTCACTGCAAAGTAATTTTATGATAATAAATAAGTAATATTTTTATTTTTATGCATTTACTTTTTAATAGAAACATATGTTGATACAAATATATTAACTAATCATGAGATGCAAAGTTTGAATCAGAAAATCTTTTTCAGAAGAAAGTTAATAAACAATGATACAATTAAAAAATAAAATTCAACTGTATATAATAATAATAACATACACAAACTTTTATTTAATAACAAGAAAAAGAAATTACAAATACTGAAAGCGAAAATGGAAAATATGAAATAAACATCAAGCATAATTTACATAGTTCCCCAAAACTGCTACGGACTTAGATAATTCATCGTTTTAAAGGTACTGACGAGTTCTTTTGAAAGATACCTGCATTAAAATTTGAAGTTAGGGGTGAAAACAATGCATTACATATATTGAAATTGATTAAAGTATTAAAATATAACAAAATGAAAATTTCTAGTTGACTATTACTACTATAAACGTATTTTTCTTCTTTCTTTCCTTTTCTGTTTTTTAAATTCATATTAAAAAGTAAAAATACTTCTCATTATGTACATTTATAGGAATTTTGTCTCATACTGTCCCATATTTAAAAAAAAAAAAAAAAAAAAAAAAAGGATGAAGCGGCACTGGTTGAGCGATTGACTTCAAATGCAATCAGCCCAAGTTTAGGTCGAGGTCAAGTAGGTTTCAAGTTTGGTTAAATTTCTTCCACTGGTTCGTGAGATACAGCGTTTACAAATTTTATAATACACACACTCAGAGACAGACATTTTTTAAAAATGGGAAAATGGTGTAGAGGACATCTCAAAACGTTTAAATCCATCGAAAACCAGTGGTCGAAAATTTTCGAAAACATAATACTTTCTTTTTATGAACATAGAAGAAAGTACAAATAGATTTTTTATATTTCTTCTCATGTTGAAAATATTGCTATTTAAGTAAATGAAGATTCTCCCTCAAAAGTATAAATCCTAATTTTGTGTGTTACACTCTTTACAACAAAAAATGTAAATAAAATCTGCGGCTTAAACCATTTTCCAATGACTTATTTTCTGATAATTGAAAAAGCAGTTTTAGAGACACTGACAGTTTTTCAACTTGTAAAAAAAAATATTTTTTTTTCCCTTATTACTTTCTTCTGCATTTAATAATAGAAAATATTGAGTTATTAAAAAATTTTTAACTTCCGAATTTTGACAGCTATACACGTTTTGAGAGATACAAAACACAATTTATCCATTTTTAAAAAGTGTCTGTGTGTGTTAAAAAAATTTTGTGGTAACTCTACTTTAAAAACTGATACACAGAATTATATAAAAGTTTATATTTAGTTGTACTTATAGATACATTGGTGCCTATCAATTTTTGAAGCAAATCGTCCAAAGTTTGGTCCTGATATGCTGCGATTTCTTTCATTTCAGGAAGATTGTATCTCAGTTTCTATTGTATAAAATTTTATATGTAAGAGGATCATTATAAACACTACACCGATTCAATTCGGATGAATATTGTTGGCAGGTGGTGCTGCTCTGTTGAGATTTGTCCGTTATGGGAAGCTATATCGTAACTTGTAAAACGTATAAAATGTACCAAAATGGGTATGTGTGAGGACCATTATGTAAAATTTGCTGATATAATTTGGGTGCATATCAGCCGATAGTTAACGCTACTATAATTCACCTTCTACGATTTTCCTTATGACTATAGCTCAGCATCCGATAGTTTAAAATTACACCAAACAGACTATGTAAAATCTCTGTTAGGAAAAGCTAAGTTTAAATATTTATCTATGTTAAACGGTAAGTAATGCTGTTGTTTTTGTTAACGAAAAGAATGATATGAAAATATTTTGTGATGTCCGCAGCATACGAGTTTTTAAAAATTCTTATATTCGTTTGATCTGACACTCTCAATGTATTGTGATTTCAGCATAATACTAGTCTACTCTTTTTTATAACTATTTCTGATGAATTTATTAAAAAAACAAGAGCCATCCTCATTTTCCTCAATTTTTAACATGCAGTATCGGACAAAATCTTGTATCATAAATGTGCACAATGAGAATTATTTTTAACAATTAATTACAAAATCAAAAAGGTATTTATAAAAATCAGTATTTTTAAATATTAGCTAGTACAAAATTTTCTACACATGTAGGAGGGGAAGTCCTCCTCCTTTGGGGGAGAAGTCCTCCATCTCTCGAGTGAACAAATTTTCAATATGAGTTTAAAATAAAATAAGAACGCTAAGACTTTCTTTGGACATTTTGTGTTATATTTTCGTCAGATGAAAATCGTCTGCATTAATCATAGAAAAAAAATTAATAAAAGATAATTTTAATAAATTATTTGTACTGAGTGGATTTGTACAGAAAAATATAGAAGAAAGATTTGTGATAACCACGATATACTAGTTTAATTTGAAAATTTATGTAGCCAAACTGCATGTCTTGTCGTAGAATAACCCATATACTAAAATAACATCTTATTATTACTTTTTTTTATGCATACAATTACAATATTTTCCTTATGAGATTATTATTAAAAGTGCAAAGTAAAAGCATTACCTCTGCAGAGCTTTCTCTCCGAAGAAATCTCCTCTTTGTAAATAACGGATAAATTTCTCTTCTTCACCAGAAGGATCGGGCTTCAGTGTTACTTTCACCTGTAGAAAGATGCGATCCAATAAGATATCTAATTAATTATCTAATTAATTTTTTTCCCTTACTAACAATAACTGTAATAACATTACCTTTCCTTTGCTGATAATGAAGAAAGTATCACCTCTAGCACCTTGTCGAATAATATAATCCCCTTCATTGTATGCCGTCTATATAGAAAAATAAATAAATAATGCTCAAATATGAATTGGGAAAAAAGAAAGAAAGAAAGTGAAAAAATTATAACCAATTACATATGTATCTATATATATCCAAATTCACAAAATGGTTGAAATTTAAAATTTTGTTCATAACAAAATTGAATTTTTACTTCATTTTTCATTTATTTATTTATTTTAAACTGGATGTTACACGTCTTTCTGCTTTATTTAAGACCTTCTTGATAAAGGCTTTTTTTGCTGTCTGGAAAAACAAGTTCTTTTATTCTGTTAAATCAGTCTTTTAGAGAATTTAATATACTGCCAAAAGCCTCCTATATTCATGAAAATTGCTTCAAAGATTTTCCAAAATCTAGATTGGGGAGGGGGGAAAGCACCGAGGAAAAAAATATACCGCCTTCCTCTAGAATAAATAAGTGGCTATTTTCTAAATCCCTTAACTAGAAATATAGATTTCCAAGCTATGCGCATAAGTCACGCCAATAAACTGAATAGAAGAAATGATCGAGAATTTCTAGTTTACGTATTTCTAGATGGTAAAACAATATTCTGAATATTACGAATATTCTGAATCTTTTGTATTACGATAAATTCTTGCTTGATTTTCTAGAATTGGGTCATAAACCAAGATTATAGTTGCTGAAACCTGCGTCTTGTAGTCTTATTTATTTGCAGAGAATTTTAAATAACTTTGTCCTCGATAATATAGGCAAACGCTCTAGAATTCTAACAGGGGTTTCTAGAACTCGCTTTCCAAGGGGGCTAGAATTTATAAGGATGACATGGAACTATTTTTTCTAGAGCCACAATTTAGATTCTAAATGTCAGTTACAGAAATTTTTCTCAGTGAGCCTTATGTTGATAGATATTAAAATTAATTGCACTTGGCTTCAAAGTAGATATTCATTCATTGGTTAAGTTTTTCCTTGATTATGTGAAATACACAATTTTCACTCATTTTATACAGTTATTCTAGATAATTTAATGTAATAGTTATTTTTTATTTTAGTATTCAAAGAGCTTAATAATAATGATAATAATAATAATGATAATGATAGTAATAATTTTTCACCTTAAAATATGAAGTTGTCTTGAACAGCGGTTACTATATTAATTTCTTAAAATATATTTCTACGTTTCTCTAATTTTATTTTTAATGTATTCTTATTTTATTTTATTTATTTATTTATTTTTTTGTGCTGAAAGAAAAAAATATTTGGCCCATTTTATCTGAAACAATTAGATCTCTCGTTCTAATATCTCAGCTACCAAATTATTATCACAGTGCAGTAATGCATTAAAATCATTTTAGTGGTGATGTGAAAATGAATACTTATTTTATTTATTATTATTATTTTTCCTTATGCATACATTAAAATTTTCAATATTTTTAAACATTAAATTTATTAATTATACCTTCCACTGTAGATTAGAAGATATTTTTTTTATTGATTTAAATAAAATAAAAATAATACAATTCAAGAATTATCATTGGTTAGTGATGAAATAAAACGACTTAGTGACATTGTGGAAATAAAGGTTTATTTTTCATTCTCTTGTGCTTCAATTATTATTTTATTTATTTATTTATTTTTCTAAAACGAAAATTTTATAACGATATCTTCAAAAGTAAAGAGGAAAATTTGTCTTTGATTTAAATAAAATGAATAACATAATCCAAGAATAATTATTGTTTAGTGATAGAACAAAAACATCATAGAAATATTGGGAAAATTAAAGACTAGTTTATATTCTCTCATGCATCAATTATTATTATTATTATTATTATTTTCTAAAACTAAAATTTATTAATAATATCCTCAAATGTAGAGACGCAATTAATTTTTTTCCCCTGATTTAAATAAAGAAATCAAAGCACAATTCAAGAATTATCATCGTTTAGCGTTGAAATAAAAACATATCTCACAAAAATTGGCACAAAAATTTACTCTTCCTTTTCTTATATATCAATTAATTTTACTTATTTATTTTTATTTTAGTAAAATTAAAATTAATAATTGATATCCTCAAATGTGGAGAAGAAATTATTATTTTTTTCATTTAAATAAAATAAATAACATAGCTCATGAATTATCCTTTTTTAGTGATGAGATAAAATTATATTATATATATTGTGGAAATAACAGATTACTTTTCATTCTATTATGCATCAATTAATTATATATACATATATATTTCACTAAAATGTATTAAACGTATAGTATAGTACCTCAAACGTATAGTATAATTTATTTATCTTTCTTTGATTTTAATAAAATAAGTAATACAATTCCACAATTGTTACTGTTTATATTGATGAAATAAAACCATATTAGAAATATTGTAGAAATAAAAGTTTACTTTTTATTCTTTTATGCTTTTTTTTTTTTTTCTAAAACTAAAATTTATTAATGATAGCCTCAAATATAGAGAAAAAACTCCTTAAGAAAATTTGGTACATTAAGAAAAAAGTAATTTTTATTACATTTAATTTAACTTAAATTAATTACTTTACTTTAAACTTTAATTTAAATTCCACCAAAAAATTGTTCCATTTTTTGGAAACGTGGAAAATAGTTACAGTACGCGCATTAGTTACAGTACTCTGTTTCAGTGGTTGCCAACCGGTAGTCTATAATACATTAATGGCCCACGAAAACATTTCGACGGTCCACAGAAAAATCTCGCCACTAAAATACGTTTTTATCTATTATTAGCAGTTCTTTACTAGTATTTTCATAAAAGTTATATATATGTTGCCCTGGATAAATTTCCGGAGTCAGTTGTTTAATTCAATGCGACAGAACTTTCTCGGAATTGTTGCCAAATTTAAGGACATTTTTATTCAATTACCATTTACCACCAATAATTTTGAAGCGTGACATTTTATATATTTTACACATAGGCGATTAATCTTCAAAGTTGTCGTAAAAAAAAAAAAAAAAAAAAAATGATTAATTTTCAAAAATAGTTGTCTTCAAAGTGGTTAAGCGTTACATTTACAGTCGGCAGCAAAATTATTGAAGCACACGTCAGCATTTTCATATATATATATATATATATATATATATATATATATATAGTTTGATCGCTAATTTTTTCCCCCTACTTACTTTTTTATAAACAGCATAAGACTAAGATCATGACTCTACATATATTTACTTAACAAAAGAGTATTAGGTGCACATCTTTTAAACATGAAATTATTGCTAGCGCTTCAATAATTTTGCTCGGACTGTAAGATTTTGTGGTGGATATTGAATAAAAAAATACCTAAATTTTGCAACAGTGTTTCCCGTCAACCTAATAATTTGATTCATTTTGAAGGTAGAAAAAGCTCCCACTGTTATCATGGTAACAGATTAGAGAGTTCCCATCTTATTAATAAAAACAAGTTTGGAAATTTTAATTAATGTAAAACACTGTACCTCTTCTAAAACATCTGCGATTTTTATTAAAAGTTCTTCACTTAGATTTCTGAACGTAGGAACACTGAAAAGAAAAATAATCAATATTTTTAAATGTACAAAAATAACCCAATTAACAAATTAAAAAAAAACACTGGAAAAAAAATTATATATATATATATATATACTTAGACATACCTCTTTAAGAAACTAGTATATTCAGCTTGCCGTACAAGACCCGTCCTCATCATAATGGTCTGGAAACACTGTCTTTCGATGGCCCATAATTTACAGTCCATTATTGCTGTGAACAGATTTTTAATTCAAATAACAAAATTAAAAAATAAATAAATAAATTCACATGTTTAAGATGATTTTCAAAAATATCTATATTTGGCTTGGTCAAAACGAAGAATACTAACTTAAATATATATTCAAAATAATAAGTTCAGTTAAAAAAAAAAAAAAAAAAAAAAAAATCGAATCCCATAAAAAGTAATATGAAAAGGAAATAAAATTTATAAAAGTAAGTGCACCAATGGTGAAAACTGTATCAATGTAATCATATTTGAAATTAAACAATAGTAACCACATTTAAATTTAAATAGTAGTAACTTTGTATAATAACGTGTAATAAAGTAAAGTGTTGCTTTGAACAAGACAACGATTTTTTTTCGCTTTACATCTGCTTATTTCGAGATGATTTCTTCATCCACTTATTTCATATGATTAAAATAAATTGCTAATTTCTGTGACTCTGTTGTGTGTATTAGATAAATCTAAAGCCCATCATTTAGCTATATCTTTCGTACATAATTTTTACATAAGTAGAAATATTTGACCTGAATACTTTTAATTACACATTTTACCATTGCAAAAAAGATTTCCGAAGAAAATGTGATATTTTATCCCCTTATATTTTCTAAACTATTAGTTATATAAAGGAAACGTACTAGACATTTTTGTAAAAATTTTTCGTAGTTTGATTTTGTAATTGTGTTTCCCCCCTAAATACAATAGTTTGCAAGTTATTCAATAAAAATTAAAAAGTACACCGGTTTAAATCCCCCCCCCCCACACACACACACTCACTCCCTAATGCGGAGACTTTGAATATGTTGTTTAGAACGCACTCAGCTGCAACTGTGCTCAATTTCAAAACAACACGATTTTTCTTTATTATTATTCTTTTCTGTTTCTCAATTTTTTGTCTCCGTTATCTGAATTCGTACTCAAAACGCCATTTACCCCTACTTGCCTCATATTTATTTTATGCGCACACACACACACACACACACACACACACACACACACACACACAAAATCTTGCTATATATTACGCTTACGTTGCCCCTTCATACATAATAAATAAAAAGATACTTGACCAGAACCTTTTTAAGTATATGCTTCAGTTGATTTTACTACTGCAAAAAAGTATTTTTCAAGAAAATGTGATATTGCATCCCCTATATTTTCTAAACTATTGATCATACAAAGAAAGCGTAAGACATTTTTGTAGAAAATTTCAAAAAGATTAATTTTGTAGTAGTTCCTCCCCCCCCCTTTTCTAAACAGTTTTCAAGATATTCAACAAAAATTGAAAAGTGCCCCCTCTCCCTTAAATGCTTCCATGCCTCCCCATTCACCCCCTACGAGCGAGAACTTATGTTGTTCAGGCCATTATCGGCTATAACTGTGCCCATGTTCAAAACGACACGATTTTTTTTTTTATTATTATTATTCGTTAAATTTTGGTCTTCGTTGCCTGGACTAAACAGATTGCTTCTGGCCACCGGCATGGAAACAACCCAAAACGTCATTCACGAAACTTTACTGTGCAAAGAATATACGAAATATTAAGCTTTTATTTACAAAACTTTAATTATACTAATAAAATAATTTTCATTCCTCTACTAAAACACTATTTTGGTTTTATAGGGCTACAATAATACATCCGACTTAGTTTTATCCCATTATGTATTAGTGTTATCTGTCTAAAATAAGTTATATCCATTTCATTAAAATCCCCATAACAATTTCTGATTATAAGCAATTTGTTTGTTATTTGTTGTTTATTTGATATCTGAATTTTCTAAAATCTCAAGTGCATTTTCATAAAATTTTTGACAGCTGAATATCAGACTTATCATCAACGTCTTATTTCCAAAAATTTTTTTCAAACCTAATGCCGCCTAAAATAATTTCTATACGTTTTTAAAAAGGCATTTTTTGTGGATTGTTATTTCTTTTCCACGAAAACAGTTGATTAAAAAAAAAAGGTTAGATATTTCTATCACCGATTGCGAAATCTTATGTTGATATAAGGAAATTTAAAATATTGATTATTAATCACCTATTACTCACTTGTTTTTTAACATACTAAGCTAAATTTTTCGATGACAACATTCTGTGCCTTTAAAATATGCATATTAGACCATTTTCTTTAATGATTTTTTTTTTTTTTTTTTTTTTACATTTTTAAATTATTGCATTTGTAAAGTTTTCAATTAAGAACAAGAAATTTACGTTCTACCAATGATTTTTGTTTTGCACTCTATTTCCTTCATGAGTTTTTAACACACATTTATTAGCTTCACCTGTATGTATGTTTGTAACGGCTCTGGGAGCAAACAAAAAATCTATATTGTAAAAAAAAGACTTTCTTTACGTGAAAACGCTGTGGCTGTGAGGTAAAGCTCCGGGCTACGAACCTAAAAGTGTAACGTTCGAGCCCAATTAGGTGAGATTTTTTAAAAATGGTTTTTGTTTAATTCTAAATTATTTCTTTCTTATTCCTTCATTATGTTATTTTTAACATGCTTTTATTAACTTGATATTATGTAACTAATAATGTATGTAACTGAATCTTGGAATTCAATTTTCGACCACTTCTGTTCGTTCGATTATCCTGAAATTTTGCACACGACTTCATAGTCGATGACAATACTACATACAAGTGTTTCCAGGCTCCTACCCCATCAGGGGCAAACAAAAAAATATATACATATATTAAACTCTATTGTATGTGGCACAGGATTTGACCGTACTTGTATAACGTTGAGTGCCAACAATTAACCAATTAATTTTTTTTTATTAAAGATGTAAATATTATGGTGTGTCACTCACACGATTTTCTTACCCTACATTTTAATACTATAAAGATAGATGTTTTGTGTTTTTTAGTTCACATTTCAATAAAATCGTGTTCATTATTTTTTTAAAAATATAATATTATTTTACACTTACTTTTCTAAATAAGATAGTTTCATAGAAAAAGTACTAATAATTTTTTCACTGTAACAAATGAACAATTGGTTTTTCAGCCTTCGGAAAAATAAATGAATAAATAAATAAATAATAGTCACATTTATTTACATGAAACTTACCTTTGACTGTAGCGGTTCTAGTGCAATTATACAATATAGCTAGTTCTCCAAATACTTTGCCAGGACCTAGATTACATAGGAATTTACCTTCCTTGGAAACTTCCACTTTACCCTCTGAAAAAAAGAGAAAAATAAGTTACAAATTAATTTGAAATTAACAGTGCTCCAATAAAAATACTTATTACATATATTTTATAATACAAATTTTTAATGGAATTGACGTAATTAGTATTTCGGAGACAGAGAAAAATGACTAGACCAATTGAAGTTTTGCATGTTAAGCCAAAGGCGTCAAACGTGGAAATTGGATTAAGATGCAGATGCTCTACTAATCAGCGAATCCGCTTGAGATATAAAAATCACAACTCACCTACATAAAAGTTATAAATGTTCAATATTTCATTCGTCCAGTGAATACAGAAGCAGTCTTACTTGTTAAAAATTATTTCTTTAATTTTGTAATTGATGAATGGCAATGGATAATTAATATAGTAAACTGAACCATTTATTTATTTTTGAAAGATTCGAAGAAATAATTTTTACAAAAATCAATAAATAAATAAATAAATACGACACAATAAGTCAAAATTCTCAGGTTCGAATACTGCCTTGGTCACTTTTCGCCCTTGTGAAATTAATTCAGCCAGTCCATCAGAAATTTGCAGTATATAAATGGTAGAAGTTATTATCCTAATTATGCATTGCTATACAGCGCTTTTGTAAATTGATTTAAAATTGTAGAAATTTCAGAAAAAAAAGAGAGAAAAGAGTTTTTTGTAAAAGTTTCTTTGTAAATGTAGAATAAACAACGATAGATAATAGTAATATATGACTGTCGTTTCAATTTCCAGAAAATAAATAAATTAATTAACCCCTTACCTGCCGAGGAAAATTTACAAGATTCGCTGCTTCCCAGAGTCACCATTCTCTCTCTCTGAAATGAGTAAATCCTTCGAAAACACTGTCAAGATCATTTCCAAGGCTATTTTACTGCATTGTCAAGCCGTGTCAGTAGTTTCACTGGTAGCAGTAAAATACAAAGGATTGTACTTCAGAAAAACGTATATATACGCCCGGAGCAATTATGGGGTTAATAAACTGGCTATCACATTAAGGGGCTTTGAAAATCGAAGAAAATTTCGAATTTTTGTTTTTGTTATATTACTTTTCAATGGGTAGTTCTGAACAATATGCAACCAACCGCATGATTCTAAGTTAATATTTTCAAAAGTTATAAGGGTTTGAAAAAATTAAAGGACTGATTAAACGCCCTGCAAAATGTAAGCAAACAAGCAGCAATGTAGATGGAGATTGATCATTTATATTTTTAACTTTTGAAATATCTTGAATTTTGATTAAAACAATATTAAAAAGCATGTAGTTTAAAAAATATAAACTTCTAAAATTTTTGACTGATAAATAAGAATAACTGGTAAAATTAACCTTAAATCCCGTTTTCTCCTAATGTATTTTTTTAACGATTTTCTCTTCTTTCAAATGTCTCTCTCGTCGCAATTTTGACTTAAAATTAATAAAAACTGCATTCATTTCAATGAAATCTGATTATCCTTTTTAAGTTTCACCTAAATTTAGATTCTTGAAACTCTGTTTTATTATTCGATAGCTTGATATTTTTGTAAATAATCTGTATATTTCGCAAAAATATACCTTAGAAAAAAACTTTTGAACGAATATGAAAATGAATACCGAAATTTGTTTAAAATGTATATATGAATAACAATCAAGCAAAATTATAAAAAAAATATATAAATAAATCTAGCGCAAAGAGCATTTTAAAGCTTTTTTTTTTTTTTTTTTTTAATTAAAAAAAAATAATAATTAAATAATTTTTCTTTTTATATACTTAATATTGTGATATTTCATTGCATGCATACACATACAAAAATTTAAAACTTTTGCTGAATATTTATTTATAACGCCCACCATCCCCTTAAAGAAGGTTTGAGATAAAGGTTTTCCTCGGTGAAAAGCATTAAATTTTTTTGCATAATTTATGGCCCCCCCCCCCCGCACTTTCTAGGAAATGTACATTATTGAAATGAAGTGGAGTGGTTTACTATTAAACTACAGCGATACTTCTCAAAAAGTCTACCTTTAATACAGGCACAGACCATGCCCTTTCCCAGTCCCAAATTTTTTCGATAGAATTTGATACTAATTTACCTTCCGTAAAAGTCCATGTACAATTGTGTACTTCTTTTAGGGGGTCACATTTTGTGAGAGCAAATACTTTTATTTTTCAGTTTTTTTTTTTTTTTCCTTTAAAATTCAGATAAATTAATTTGATATAGATTTATACAAACTGTACTATGTTGTGGCAATCACAGAACTCCTTTCTGTATTTATTTATACAAATTCCCGCAGTACAAATTATTTTTTAAAGTTACGATTTATAAAATTATATTTGTGCAGATAATTAAAGCACAAAATTTCCAAAGAAAGTTGATTATGCTCTACACATGACATTTTAGAAAAAGTTTTTTTTTTTTTTTTTTTTCTCTTTTTTAACACTTTCCAACGAGGTTAAAAAATTGCAATAACTTTGGTTTGTCTATCTGTCTGTTCGTGCTCTAACTACTGTAAATATTCATAGAATTTCTTGAAACTGATAGATGTTATTCAAGTTCCTTATTGGAGGTTTCCTATTGAAAATGGGGTGAATACTTCCACTGATTTGTGTACAAGAGCACTCGAAAGTATTCCAAGCATTGTGTTCTATGAGAGTTATTTCTATAAACCATATTTAGAAACCTTTACTTTACACAAATCTTAATGAAATTGAAAAATGTTATTCAAGTTCACTATCGGATGTTTTCAATAGAAAATAGATTAAATACCACCACTGGTTTATATACAGGGACATCCAAAAGTATTCCAAAGTATGGCGTTCTATGAGAGGTATTTCTATAAACAATATCTTAATAACTTTATTTTGCACAAATTAAAAAAAGTAATAATAATAATTCATATGCACAAAAGAATACTTTCTGTAGAGAATAGTATGATTAGGAGTAGATTTACAGGGTCACTTAAAAATATTCAGTTATCTTAACGACTATTATTGGAAATTTTCTGATTTGGATTTTCGGTTACATTAAGCGTTTTTAACACTTTCTAACAATTTTTTAGCTTGAATATGATTTGTATTAGTGTATCTGTCTGTCCGATTTTCCGCCTGCCTATCTGTCCTGCCTCCAACGCCTGTAAATATTTTCATTTTCATTTTTTTTTTTTTTAAATTATGTATGTTATTCGAGGTTACTATGAAATGTTCCCTATTTAAAATGGCATTAATAGGCCCTGTTCAACTGGTTTGTGTACAGTGACACCCAAAAAATGCCATTGCATTGCGTTTTAGGAGAGACCTTTTTATAAATCCCATTTAAATAACTTTCTACTGCAAAAATCATAAAGAAATTGACATTTATAGTTAATAAGCTAAAATAATGTTTTGTATATGCTTAAGCTTCAGATTTAAAGGGCTGCACTAAAATATTCAAATGCATTAAGGGCTGCAATTGAAAGGACTGTATTTTTTCTTGCGTTATGCATATTTAACACTTTCCAACAATGTTTGTGAGTGACTTTGAATTCAGTTAGTTTATCTGTATGCTTTTCAGTCCTCCTGTTTGTCTGCTATGTGATAACGTGGGCAAAGAACATTGAATGTTATAAGATACAACATGTTCGTACAGTTGGAAAGCGTTAATAATCAATGCGTACCGCATGATTTTTCGTGTTTGTTTCTTAATTAAAAAGGAAAAAAAAATCAATAAATTTGTTTTAAATTACCACAGGATCTAGGAATCAATTGTTCAAAGGTATTGACGAGTTTTTTCCAAAAAATAATTACAATCGGACCTCGTTAACATGAATCTCAAGGAGGATTAAAAAAAAAAAAAATCATGTTATCAGTAGTTCATGCTATAAATAACTAATCTTCATATAAATAAACTAATTTTCATTTTGACGAGGATTGTCGAAACTTTTCATATTAAAAGTAATTCATGTTAACAGTGTTCACGTTAATGAGGTTCGACTTTATATCGAAAATTTACATTCTTCGCAAGGACTTCAACACCCCATCCCATCGGAGAAGTAATAGCCTTAAATATGGAGAATTTTTTCTTAGTTGACTATTGCTATTAAAAATAATTCATAATAATTCGTAAAAAAAAAAAAAAAACTCATTGTGTATATTTATGCGAAATTTTGTCATCTATTGTCATATTAAAAATTATGAAAAAACGGGTTAGCAACGTCAGCTGTTGAAAGATTTTCACTAAAAGTTGATAGGCACTAATTTATGTTAAAATACGACTACATATAAATTTATGTGAATTTCTAAGCATTAGTTATTGAGATAAAATTGTCACAAAATTTTTGTTAAACACAGACTGATAAACGCATCATGTACGAATTCCCGACAGCTTACTTTCCAGATAGATACGCAATGTTTTTCTGACAGCTCACTTTCCGGAGAAATTACATTTTTCCGATAACTCACATGCCCGACAATTCATTTGCCGGACATTTTTTTTTTTTTTTTCGCTATTTTGTTTATGTTATACCTTTGATTTTTCTTAATGTGATAGAGAACTTGTCATTAAAAAATATCAAAGTAATGTTACATACAGTAATATTGTAATTTTTTTAAACTTTTGTAAATAAATAAATAAATAAAACTTTAAGTAAATCATTTCAATTTAATAAGTAAATACTTACAAAAATTTTATTTTTTTATTTCACGCCTTTAAAGCAGAATTTGTATTCTTTAACATATGCTTGACATATCGAAGTGTGTTTTTATTAAGAGAAAAATAAAATTATATTAGTAAAATTTTTTATTTTTATTTCTTAACATTTTATTTAAATCTAAACTGATGCGTACTTTTGCAACACATTCCTGAATCTATATACATTTGTTAATGCGTGAAATTAGTAGATTTCCGCAGTCAAATATCAAATTAAAAAAAGCGTTTGCTATTTCCTTCACACAAAAACAAAAATAAAGTAAAAATAAAAATAAATAAATAAATAATAATAATAAATAAATAAATAAATGCCGCTAAATATGCGATTTCAATTTATTTTAACAATAAGATAGTACGAGAGAAATTTGATGCAGCAAGCAATTAATTCATTTTCAAGAAGTAATCTTTCCCTTTTATTAAATAATGGAATGATTTACTCGATTTTTTTTTTTTTTATCTTAATAATAATATCGGTGAATTGTATGCATTTATATCTCTATATATTAAAAAAAGTCACTATCACTCGCGTCAAATTTTTTTGTCTGCGACAGCATCTTCTAACGGAGGGCAGGGTCCTTCGCGTCATGAGAGGTATTAATGTGTTTCGAGTACTCCAAGGAAGACATTTCAGCCGCTTAGAAATTTCTGTCATTTTAATTAAAGAAGTTATTTACTAAAAACAACAAGTTTATGAAGGTACTCTATTTGCCATTTTGAAAAAAGTTTCTCCCAGTGACGTTGTTCTTCCGTCATGAAGTCATTTTACAGGAGAAAATAAAAATATGATCCATGGTTGTACGTAGGTAGGTTGGTTGGATTTAACGTCGCACCAATACTGCGCTATGGGTAATTGGCGGTCTAGGACGCACCCCTATAGATGTTCCGGAGAGATGTCACCACAATTTTGAACCTTCATGGAGGGGATCCCCCTCCGCTTTGGTGATTCCCAGAGATATAGTGGGGATTGGAACATGGAGGACTTTGCGATCACGACAGATTTTATGAGCACCAGCCATCATTAGTGTACACGACGGTCTTTGGCCGGCTCAAGCATCGAATCGGCAATCTTCCAATTACGTGCTCAGCGCTTTACCGATTTGGGTACCGCGGCCCAAAACCATGGATGTAAAAAACAAAGAAAATGAATATCAACTTTTTTTCTCTACTTTTAGAAAATTAATCTTCTTACACGGGAAAATTAAAATATGATCCATGGTTGTAGGTAGCTAGATAATTAGGTAGGTTGTGATTGACGTCGCACCATTACTGCGCTATGGGTAATTGACGATGGTCTGGGACGCACCCCTATGGATGTTCCGGAGACATACCACCACAGTTTTGGTTCAACACGAAAGGGATAGCTCCCCAGCTTCGGTGGCCCCCAGAGGTATAATTTTGATGGGAACACGGAGGATATTGTAGCCACGGCATATTTTACGTGCACCAGCCACCATTAGTGTACACGACGGTCTTTGGTCGGCTCGAGAACCGAACCCACAATCTTCCAATTACGAGCTCGGCGCTCTACCAACTGGGGTACCGTGGTCCGGATTTAAGGTTGTAAAAAAGAAATGAAAAGGGTTATATACTAAAGCTGTAATGCAAAATGGTCTAGATATTATGATTTTCTTTCTATTAATATATATATATATATATATATATATTTCTCATTCTTTATGGTTTTTGCTGCTTCGATCGGGGCGTGAAATGATATAAATTGCTATGATTAGCAATATCGTTTTACGAAATCGTTGCAGCTTTCACAAGCTTTATGAAGTATGCTTCTAATTTTAAGCATTTATATCCAATTCATTATTTGTTTTCTCTCTCATAAGTTAAATGGTCCTTTTTTATTATCATTCAGGTCGGCGTAAGTATTTTAAGTTACTATCGTAACTCATTGGTTCTTAATCTGTATCGCAACTTTTTGTGTCATTCTTTCCTCTATGTTAATTTCAGTTCTATATTTTAGTGTGCTGTTATTGTTTTAGTTCTATTAATTGCTAAATATTAAGATTAAATTGTATTACGTTATCTATTATCTATCTATCTATCTATCTATCTATATATATATATATATATATATATATATTATATATTTCAATTTGACATTGAATATGAGGATTTCCAAAATAATTTTCTGATTTTGTCTTGCAGTATGCACTATTAATATTCCTTTTCAGTGAAAGAAAGCAGCGAATAGGCGAGCAGAGTTCTGCATGTGTCAATAAGTCAAGTGAGTCGTGGAGGAGGCGAAGTCTCCTTCGGAGGTTGGTGAGCGGAGCGAGCCCGGGCAAAGCCTCCTAGTTCTTTAAAAAAAAAAAAAAAAAAATCGTGACTGTTTTAAAATATTGAAACGTAACTAATAACTTTTTTTTTTTTTTTTCAAACATATTAAAAAGAACTTCAAACAATTTAATATATAGAACTTAAAAAGTTCCATTGTATATCCATGTACTGTAAAAAAATAATGAGTTCTGACTACACTTATGAAAAAATCAATATATGTCTTACGATAATTATCTACAACGTGGATACTCAAATTGATCGTAATCAAAACAGAGTTAAGAAGCTAGTACACTTAAAACAATTTGAATCTATCTATATTAATAAAATCAGACTTTTGTCTGTAAATTTGTCGGAATCGAAAAATTTTGCGATATCTTCACGTTTCACACCCCATGAAAGCCGAAAATGACTTCAGAAAATTTTGCCTGTGTGTGTGTGTGTGTGTGTGTGTGTCATCGTGTCCGTATGTCGCTTTTTTTGTCCGGGCATCACTTGAGAACGGCTGGACGGAATTCAACGGCGCTTGGCAGGGATTTAGGTCTTCACCCAACTTAAAATTATATCTATCAACTTTTCAGAAATTCCCCCCCGTTTCCCCCTGGGGGGTAAAAGACTAAAACACGTTTGTTCGGGCATCACTCGAGAACGGCTGGACGGAAATCGACGGTGCTTGGCAGAAACTTAGGTCTTCACCCAACTTAAAATTATATCTATAGAAATTTTCAAAATTTTGATTAGTGTTTAAATTGTGGGTAAAAAACGCCTGCGCATGCGCCATAAATATTTTTTCACTAAAACGCTTTGAATGGAAAAATAAAATGCAAAAATAAATTTTTGAGATAAAGACTTTTTTTATTCCCGTGATTCGCACTACAAATTATGAAAAGATTGAAATGAAGTTTTTCCATCTGAGTTTCATACTTTAGTTAATTTTAAAACATCTAATTGTCGTATCGAAAAACTGTTTATACCCCAGGATTCAGAAAAATCACGTCTTTCATTTGGTACTGAATTTGTAACGATAGGTCTGATACTTCTAATTTATTTTCCCCTTTTTCCGTTTTTCCGTTGCCACTTAAATTTCATACTTTAGTTATTTTTTAAAAATCTAATTGTCGCATCGAAAAACTGTTTGCACCCCTGGATTCAGCAAAATCGCCCCTTTCATTCGGTATCAAATTTATAAATATAGGTCTGATATTTCTAATTTATTTTACCCTTTTTCCATTTTCAACTCAGATTCGATATGGAGCAGCTTTAGTATTGGATCCCTTTGGCAAAATTCACCGAAGTAGCTCGGACGTTTCTCGCCAAGATCTTTAATTGCACAATTGAGATAGCCAATTCAGTTCATCGCAAAAATGGCTTAAAATATTTAAAGTCACCAAAGGGTTCCCATACTAAAGCTGTGCGTTTTGTATTTATTTATTTATAATATTTTCTATTAAAGACTTCTGTGGTCACGAAATTTGGTGCGTAAATTGTTTGTTTGCACTGGCACTTATTGTAACTGGATTTCACGAAATTTGAAATCCCCCCCCCCTTCTCGGTGTCGGAGGGCAATAAACGGTATAACTTCAGTATAACCCAACAGCTGAATTTGGCTATTTTTCTTTGGCGCCGTTTTGAAGGATAACAATGTCGTTCTGGACTGTTTGCGATATAATATGGCAGCCTAATATGTTGTTTATTTTGGATTTATGATTTTATGTTTTATGTTTTATGATTTAGATTATGATTTTATCATTTATCATATATGATATATGATTTTTAGATTTATGATTTAGCCATAATCGCCAACAAAAAAATAGCCAAATATCGTTGTGGGGTTATACTAAAGTTGTTCCCAATAAACATGTGTAAAAACATGTTTTTCCGTTTGAATTCGCTTTGAATTATCTTAGAATGGTGAATTTTGGTGTGCGGATATTGATTAAGTGTACGCATTATGTACATTAGTGGGATTTTGCAAAACTTCGAACTCACCCGCTCCGGAAGGGGAAGTAAGAAGTGGGTAAGTTGTGCCGAAGGCAGTGGGGACCCAGACTGGATATTGATTAAGTGTACGCATTATGTACATTAGTGTGATTTTGCAAAACTTCGAACTCACCCGCTGAGGAAGGGGAAGTAAGGAGTGGGTAAGTTGTGCCGAAGACAGTGGAGACCCAGACTCTTCACTTTGCGAGTGAGAAAACCTCTACCAATCACAGCGAGAACTTAGGTTATTAATAAAGATATGGGATTTTGACAACTCATTTAAGTTTAATGTCCAGCGAAGCGGGCAAAGCCTGCTAGTAGACAATAAACAATAAGAAATCTTCTGAAATTTCAAACATGTTTTATTAATGAGGGAATCTTGTTCATTCATAATAATAATAATAATAACATAAATTGATGAAAAAAACATGGCTACATGCGATTTTATAAGATGGTTTTAGGCAGCCATGTGTAAAACTAATGACATAAATTGGCATCTATCAACGTTTGATGCATATCGTTCGACAGGTGCGCTGCTATATTCAAATTTCCTTCTATAATGAGAAAGCTATATCTCTGCTTATAGAAATATAAGTGCATTAAATTAAATATGATGTATGAGTTGATAATATGGAAAGCTATGTTGATTAAATTTAATGCACAACGGCCTATAGGTAGAGCTGATGTGCTGCAGATTTCTTCATTTACGGGAAGGTTTATATCGTATATTAGTGTATAGAACTTTATATGTGAAATGACTTTGATAAAATCTGTGCTGCTTATTAAATTTAAGTGCATATCGTGTGAAAGGTGGCGCTGTTGTGCAGCCCTTTTCTGGTTTCGCATAATTTTCCGATCAATACTACAGTACAGTGATAATAGATGCGCTAGAAATCCCCTAGATACTACAACAGAATGATATAGAAGAAAGTTTTGTGATGGTTACAGCATAACTAGTTAATAACGGCGCAGAAAGTTTTAAAATTTTCCTTCAAATCTTACTATTATTAGCTGTCAAATTCGTCTTTAAAAAAAAAAAGAAAAAGTTTTTCTGGCAAATTAAAATGGAAAATATCACTCAAACCATTATTTTAGGAATGATAGTCTAGGTTTAAGGCGAGTTTAGACGTTATCGCACTTGAGAAAAAATTGAGTTCATAGGCTATAATAATAAGGAATTTCTTTTTGTGTCCCTGTAAAAAAGAAAAAAATATATAAGTGCTAGATTTATCAAAATCTATATATATAAAAGGTAACAAACCACTTTAAAACACGTAGATAAAATATTTTTATTAAAAAACTACACAAAGCTTTTCGCCATTATAACAATAGCATCATCAAGTGTAATTGCGTTACATAGAACCCACGGAGTAATATTAATAGGAGTTGAAGGTCCAATGGGAGAAAGCTACGAAACTGTGGTCTAAATTTTTGGTAAATATTGAGGGCGCCACTTGTCATTCCTCCCTACTTCGGCGCGGATATACTGTTGTTTTCAATAGAATTTTGCTGAAGTACATTTAAAATTTTTTATTTTAAGCAATTTAATTTGTTTGTAAGTTCTTAAAACTGCATAATTCAGATGTTTCAAATAAATGCTTCGTTCCTAGTTATAAAACAGGCTATGATAGTGATAAGGAAAACAAAAAAAAGCCCTAGGAGAAAAATAAAGTTCGAGTTCGTGTTTTCTGCACCTAAAGTAAGTTTATTTTTTTTCTTTACAAAATTTCATCCATTCTCCTTCTTCTCAATTGTCTGTTTTAGCTAGCTTCGGTTCACAAGAATCGTCATTTTTTAAAAGCTTTCTTTCAAAGTAAAATTAGTATAAAATGGCTCTTAAAAAAAACATGTTGGTTAGAATACTCTATTTAATGAAATTTGCTTTCAATCGAAATTTTTTCAGCTTGATTTTATTTAAAAAAAAATAATTAAAACGAGTCATTTCCCCATTGAATAACATTGCGGAAGCTGGAGAGAAGGAAGGATTGCACGCTGGCTCCATCTGTAAACATTAGAAAACAACATCACAAAATTTCAGCGTTACCTTCTTCTCCTGTCTTTTTACTCCGTGATAGAACCAGCAATATATAAATAAAGAAGTTCAAGCGGTTTAAAGTTACGGTTACAATAAAAAATTTCTCCATGAGCACAACGCGCGCCATATTTTATGAAGTGATGCAGCATCCTTGGAGTTAATAACTTTATTGTACTTGATAAAATTTACTGCTTCTGTCATTAGACTTTCAAGACCTGCTAATGACAGAAGCAGTAAATATTATCAAGTACAATAAAGTTATTAACTCCAAGGGTGCTGCATCACTTCATAAAATATGGCACGCGTTGTGCTCATAGAGAAACTTTTTATTGTAACCGTAACTTTAAACCGTTTGAACTTCTTTATTTATATATTGCTGGTTCTATGTAACGCAATTACACCTGATGATGCTATTGTTATAATGGCGAAAAGCTTTGTGTAGTTTTTTAATAAAAATATTGTATCTACGTGTTTTAAAGTGGTTTGTTACCTTTTATATATTACTAGCTGACCGGCCCGGCTTCGCACGGATGAACAAATTTTAGCTAAAAATGGATTGATATAGAAAAAATCCACAAATATATCGGTTCATGTGTTTGTGAGGCAATATTAATAACTGTTTATAAAATTGTGACTTTTTTAGGCGTATTCTAAAGAAAAATTCCTAAAAAGAAGGAATTTCGAAAGGTAGAAAAATTTAAATTATATGAATTAAAAATTAATGTGTAGGTAAATAGATAAGATACAGCATTTCTAATAGACCTCCATGACGACATTTTATTTATTTATATATTAATTGTTATGTTTATTTTTATTGCTATTTATATATGTATATGTATATATATATCATAGAATAATAATAAAGGCGAGTAAAGGCTTATTATTATTCTATGATATATTGTCCCGTCAGGTTTTATAAATTTCATAAGAAAGAGGATAAAATATTTCTTACCCGACAGGTCTTGTTCTTTTTCGCCGGCTTATTCTAAGTAATCAGAAAAGAGTTAAAATGAACACAGCTCAAGTTTCACGACACAAACGTTTAATTAGACGCACTATTTACATTTTATGTACATAATTGTTTCATTAATATCTGCAGCTATCACAATATTTAATATTAGCTGCCAAGCATTTAATATTAGCTGTCGAGCGTCAAAAGAACGCTCTTCCATATCCTTGCGGATTCACAATCCTTCTTTTTTACAACAGAAAAAACAAACTTTTTATCATCAGAAAAAACCATGTTGCCAATCAATAAAAAATAAAAATAGGCAGACGATCTTAAGTGGAAGAACAGCCCGCCTCCTGACGGCAAGAATGGGTCATCCTCCCACCTTTGATTCTGGCAATCTTGTACAAAATCAAACTAAAAAAGAGAAAAAAGACATATTAATAAACATTACATCAAGCAAAAATGAAAAGGAACAGAGAGAAAAGGAAAAAAAAAAAAAAAAAAAAAAGGTAAATAAAGTTCTATCAGTCAATTATAAATTCAGTCTATCTGGAGCTCTAATGGATCTACCCCTCCTGGTAAATCGTGGTTTTTCGTCAGGTATCTCAACAGATTTCTTGACATTCTTTGAAACAGTTCTAGACAGTTCAGAGGGATCAGGGCATCTTTTCGGTGTAGAACGAGTAGGTATCAAAGTTCCATTTGCAGCATACTTTGCACGAAAATCACTAGATTCATCAGAAGAGATCTCTAACGGATAAAGTCTTTGAACTGGGCGTATCAAAACCCCATTTCCTGTCTTGATTTTTGCCACTCGAACTATTCCGTCTTTACCAGGATAAGTTTCCACAACTCTGGCTAATGGCCAGTTGATTCTTTTTTGATTATCATGACCGACGAGAACTATGTCTCCTACAGCAATTTTTTTGTCAGTCTTAGCGATACCCTTTGAATTTTTTAATTGTCCTAGATATTCAATTCTGAATCTTTTCCGTAAATCTTTCTTCAATTTTAGCAAATATCGAAGTCTTCTTTTTAAATTCACATTTTCGAAGTTATCTAGGTCAGGAAGACCAGTTTCTTTAATTCCTTGCAAAAACATGCTCGGAGTCAATGGAATTAAATCATCGGGATCCTCAGAAATAGTAGTTAATGGTCTGGAATTCATCAAACATTCGATATCACATATAATTGTGTAAAGTTCTTCAAAATCTAGAGCTGCTCGTCCTAATACTCTTCTCAAAATTTGCTTTGTACAGCCTATTAAGCGTTCCCACCAGCCACCCCACCATGGTGAAGCTGGGGGGATAAACTTCCATATTATGTTCTGTACTAGGGCTTCCTTCCGTACTTTTGCAAGTATAGGATCAGTAAATAGCTTCGAAGCTCCTGAAAAATTTGTGCCTCGATCGCTGTATATTACAGAAGGTCGACTCCTTCTCGCAACAAATCTTCGCAGGGTTTGCAAAAATGCTTCAGAGGATAATGATGTTAATAATTCAAGATGTACCGCTCTGTAAACAGCGCAGGTGTACAGCACAATCCAACATTTTTTACCATTTTTCAAGTACAAAGGTCCGGCTAAATCAACCCCGGTAATTTCAAAGATAGCAGCATCTCTGATCCTGTCTTCCGGCAAGGCGGTGATTTCAGGCTGAACAGAATTTACGGTGAAGCGTTTGCATCTTATACAACGTAAGGTAACTTGCCGTATGGACTTTCTGCACCTGAGAATCCAATATTTTTCTCGGAGATGGTTCATTAATATTTGTACTCCTGCGTGGTTTAATTCGTTATGTTTCCATTCTATCAATTTCTGCACGATGTAATGATTTCCTGGTAAAATGATAGGCAAACGAAAGTCTGTATTATCTTTACTTCTAAGTATAAGAGACTTTACCCTTAGAAGGCCATCTTTGTCAACGGTGGGATGAAGTTTTCGTAAACGATCATCTATTCCTTTAGGAAAGTCTTCCCTTTGAACCATCTTTAACAGGATTAATTCAGCATGTTTAAGTTCTTTATTCGTAAGATCCCCAGAATTTCGTTTAGAATGATTTCGAAGATTCGAGATGAATCTGTATATCCATGCCGTAACTCTTAATAATTTCACGTAAGACGAGTATCTCTCATAAAACTTCTCAGTAGTTTCAGTACTTAGAGCAGAAATGATCGACCTTTTTTTCTCTGAATTGACAATCTGTATTTCGGGTGAGATTTCTTGTCTCGGCCATTGACTCGTTGGTGTCTTCAAAAATTCCGGACCCTCCCACCAAAGGGATTTGAGTAAAGCATCAGCATTGCAACCTCTTGATGGAAGGTCAGCTGGATTTAAGTTACCCGGGACGTATCTCCAGTCGTTGGGATGACTCAAAGAGCTTATTTCTCTGGTACGATTCAGCACAAATACTCCCCATGGTTCTTGATTTTTTATCCAGAACAATGCGTTCATGGAGTCAGACCAATAGAAAGTTTGAACTTGGCTGTCACAGAAGTCTCCTTTTATAGAATTCATTAATCTAACACCTAAACAACATGCTAATAATTCTAGTCTCGGTATGGAGACTGATTTCAAGGGTGCTACTCGAGCACGAGCTTAAACCAATTGACATCTCACATGAAAATTATTTTCTTCTCTGATATATATACAAGTTGCATAAGCGTGGCTTGATGCATCACAAAACACATGGAATGACACATTTGTATTTAGAGCATGATTTTCTAATATCCTTCTAGGGATTCTAATGCCTTCCAAGCATTTTAATGCATTTTCCCATTTCAGAAATTTTTTCTCGATGTCATCTGGTAGCTTGGCATCCCAGGGCAGTTTCCTACGCCAACATTCTTGCATTATGATCTTTGCAATTAAAGTGACAGGACAGAGAAACCCAATGGGGTCAAAAATCTTACTTGCTAAGGACAGGATAAATCGCTTACTTAGATTTGCATTTTCGCACTCTTCAAACCTTAAACTACAGTATAGAGTATCTTCCAGAATATTCCAATTTAAGCCCAAAACTGAGACAGTCTCTGGAAAATCTTCTTCAGGAATTCCGTACACACTTGGTGGTAGACCATTACCTATCCATCCTCTAAGATCAAAACATCCCGCTGACATGATTTCTTTAGATTGTGCCATAAAATTAACTACTTCTTCTTCGGAACTGCAACTTGTAACACAGTTGTCGACATACATAGAGTTTTTAAGTTTAGAAGCAGTCTCTTGCAAATAATCTGGAACATTACTTAGGTGGAAATTTAGAGTAGCTCCTAAAAGAAATGGGCTGCAGTTTACCCCAAATACTACTCGACGATGTCTGTAAATCTTCACTTTATTAGGATCACCGCCCTCCCACCACAGAAATCTTAGAAAATCACAATCTTCTTCATTTATTCTTATTTGTAGAAATGCTTTGCGAATGTCTGATACTATCCCATACTTGTTCAAACGAAATTTATTCAAAATGTTAGGAATCAACTCCATGTAGTTTGGACCTTTAGCTAGGCAATCGTTCAAAGAGTAACTGTTCTTTTCTTTTGCAGAAGCATCGAAAACAGGACGAATTGTTGTCGTTGAATGCTCTTTTATAACTGCTCTATGAGGCAGATGATGGCAATCTATCTTCTCGAATTCATCAGTATTTACTTCTTCAATTATTTCTTCACCAAGCCACTGACAAAAAACTTCTTCATAATCTTCAATAAGACCCTTATTCTTCAGAGTCCTCACAGTTGATTTTAGCCTTCGTTCAGCAATTGTTTTGTTATCTGGGAGTTCTTGGTGTCCTTCTATCCATGGTAATTTTACAACATAGCGTCCGTCATCATCTCTACTTAGAGTTTTCTCAAAATGATTTTTGGATGCTTCTTCAAGTTCTTCCTTTGACTGTTTCTCTGCAGGATCCTTAATTCCTAGGACATCTAGTTCCCACAGATCAGAAATTTTTACTTCTCTAGCTAACATCGAAGTGACTACAAGGTTTTCAGTATCTTCAGTAAACTTCTTAGTGCGTCCCATAACAGTCCAACCTAGCCTTGTTTCAATAGCGGTCAGGCCGGATTTCAGATTCTTCAGCTTTCCTGTCATTAATTTGCCAGCTACATCTGCACCTATAAGGAGCTCTATGGGGTTAAGGCAATCTTCTAAATATATCCCCGTACCTGATAAATCATCTTCACACAGTTCTTGAGTGACCGGTGGCATAGTAAAACAAATTGTAGGCTGACTCAAAACTTCAAAATTGCAACGATAAGTTTCGCTGACATCAGAAAGGTAAGCTTTGTAAACATTGTGTGTCAAAGTATTCGTGTTCGAACCACCAAATAAGGAATGCTTCAGTTTTTCTTTTCTTATTGGCTTGTATCCAATCTTTTTTGCAGTGTTTTCTAAGATGTAAGACCTTTGGGAAGCGGAATCAATAATCGCCCGAATTTTTAAAATTCTGTTTTCACCTCTTAAATTAATCACGAGTGTCTGTAGCAAAACACTGGGAGTTGATGAAACATTTGATAATGTTGTATCTTGATCGGAAGTATTCTTGTCATTTTTAATCCTTTGTGCGTGCGCAGCTGATTTCGGATCATTCTTACAGAGAAGAGTATGGTGGGGTTTCCCACAAATCGCACAGTTACATCTACTTCTACACGAACTAGAAATGTGGTTCAATTTTAAACATTTAAAGCAGCCTCCCCGTTTCATAACATTTTGTTTTCTTTGATCATAAGTCAAGTTTGCTACTTTTCTACATTCCGCACTTAGATGTGGCTTATCGCAGAACACGCACTCTTGCTCTCGGTTTTGTTTACTTTGGGACGAGGTTAAAAGTTCCATACCTGTTGGAATAATTTTATTGTGTGTTAGAAAATTTTTAGATTTCATTGTGTTAAATTTCTTGGGTTTGTTTTCAAAACCAAATCCACTTGTCGCTAAATTAATTTTTTCTTCACCTTGAATTTCATTACGTAAGAACTGCATTAAAGTTTCTAATTTATTAAAAGATTTATCTTCCGAACTAAGAGAAACAGAATTCAAGTGTCTTTCCCAAATACGCAAAAGATCTATTGGTAAACAAGATTCAACTAACGGGTATAACATTGAGGCATATTTATCGCTTGTTACACCAAGCGTTTTTAAAGATCGTAACTGTGTTTCTAATTTATCATAAAACTTCACAATTGGTAATTTATGTTCCTGATTTACAGTATTACTTAGCACAAGGCTTAATAATTCCCTAACATAAACTTCAATTAGAACATCTTCCCTGCCAAATCTTGTATGTAAACAATCAACCGCTTGTGAATAGTTCTCAGCTGTTACGGGAAAAGATTCTACGACTTCTCTGGCTCTAGACCCCTTTTGAGTAGATTGAAGTAGATACTGAAATTTATCTACCTCCGAAATATTTGGATCTTCATGAATTTTCTTAAATAATCCCCAAAACGATAACCAGTCCTTTAAATTACCATCAAACTTTTGTAATTCAATTTTTGGTAACTTAAAACTTCTTTTAGAATTACTTTCGTTTTCAAGTACACTTGAATTTAAATCCGAAGGTAAATTTATTCTACGTTCAAGTTTTGTTTTTAAATCAATATAAGTACTACTATAATTATCAGCACTTTCGATTTCGCTATCCAACATGGTCTGAGTACATTTTTCATCACTTTGTAAAATTTGAAGAATTTCTTTATCAAGCGTTTCAACTTTGGAATATTTTTCTTGTAACTGTGCTAAGAACCCAGCACAAGAATCGATGTCACAAGTTTCAGTTTCTAAAAGGTTTTTTACCTTTTCAGTAAATTTTGTAAAGGTACCTCGATAAGAACCGCGTAATTTAGTTGCGGCTTCCATAATTCAAATAAAGACTGATAAAATAATAAACAAACACTTCAAATCAAAGCTTCATAAAACGAGAACAAAAAATATTCCGAAATCGAAAGTAATTCTGGGAAGAAATTTTAGAATTCTAAATAATGTTTTGAGAACAAAAACATTCAATTTTCGAACACTTTGATTCAAAATAACAATTTTCATATAAAATAATAATCTTCTTTATTAAATCAAAATATGCAAAATCAATGTAAAATCAAAATATGCATTCATAGAATATGTATTAACATTTTCTTCAACATAAACAAATTCTTCATATTGTTCCAAATATCAAATGAGCAGTTCAAAAATAAACATACATTTTATGTTTTCAAAATTATTCTCAATAATACTTACAAAAGTATTTCAAATTTTTAATGTTATCTTCTCATAAAAATGAGATCATATTTCAATTAGAATAAATTATATTCTATTTCTATACTTTATTCATTAGAACAAATTAGAATTTATTACGTAGAACAAATTTTTCTACCGGCGTCCCTGTGAACGGGCGCCATTAAATGTCCCGTCAGGTTTTATAAATTTCATAAGAAAGAGGATAAAATATTTCTTACCCGACAGGTCTTGTTCTTTTTCGCCGGCTTATTCTAAGTAATCAGAAAAGAGTTGAAATGAACACAGCTCAAGTTTCACGACACAAACGTTTAATTAGACGCACTATTTACATTTTATGCACATAATTGTTTCATTAATATCTGCAGCTATCACAATATTTAATATTAGCTGCCAAGCATTTAATATTAGCTGTCGAGCGTCAAAAGAACGCTCTTCCATATCCTTGCGGATTCACAATCCTTCTTTTTTAAAACAGAAAAAACAAAACTTTTTATCATCAGAAAAAACCATGTTGCCAATCAATAAAAAATAAAAATAGGCAGACGATCTCCAGTGGAAGAACAGCCCGCCTCCTGACGGCAAGAATGGGTCAATATATATATATATATATATATATATATATATATATTTCATTTTTGCGATGTACTAATATGACTATCTCTATTGCGTAAGTAAAGCCATTGGCGAAGAACGTTTGAGCTATTTCAGTGCTAAATTTCAAATTTCGAAAAGGTATCTATATTAATAGAAGAAATAATTTGCCTGTCTGTGTTTGACGTACAGTACAAACTATGGCATGTTTTGTTTAGAAATTCTTTTCTATAAAAAGAAATACGTGCATATTTGCAACATATATTTCCGATATTCCTATTAGAACTTTTAAAAAATTACGTTTCATGCAATTTTTCTCTTTTTTTTTTTTTTTTTAAATATTATTTACTTAAATTAAATTTTCAAGCTGATGATAATAAAATTAAATTTTGACAATTTTTACTTAATGTTTATTTATTTATGCATTCATTTTTTACATAAAAAGAAACATTTCTTTACTCATGCGAATAAAAAGTATTGAAAAATGAAACCTATGACATGATTTTTTTTTTTTATTTATTTATTACTAGCTGTTACCCGTGACTTCGTTCACGTGGAAATTTTGATGTGTATGTGTGGGAACTGACGGTTTGATCATAATATGTAATGTAATGAAACCTTATCATTGTGGTGCTGTGCAAAACAGAGTCTGATAAAGTGTACTCAAAAATTTTTTTTAACTCATTGAAAGCCAAAATAAAATGCCAAAATAAATAAATAAAAAGTTATCGCCAACATGATGATAAAAATTTAAAATTCGTTCATAGGGATCCTGTACTAAAACAGTACTGCGTTGCGGAAGTATAAAACTGGGTCGCCAACTATGAATTTTATTTCGAAACCTTTCTTTGTATGATTTTAGTTCACTATTGCACAATATTAATCTGGTTCTAATAATAATTTAGTGACTGGTGAATTAAAATTTTAATTATGTGGTGAAATCTATATAATATTTATGAGTTTCAAATTTTTAAGTTGTTTTTTTTACAAAGAAATGATTTTTTTTTTCATCTCCTGGCGAATTGTTGAATAATATTTTAGTTCTTAAACAATTTTGGACGGCTTTGCCCGCTTCGCTGGCAGACTCTTTTCTATACAGCTTTATGAAAAAAAAAAAAAAAAAAAAAAAACTGAAATTGGTCAAAAGTTTGCTTTGGGTTCCCGCCTGCCTTCGTCAGCGACTTGTTCGTCCTTGGAATCTCCGGTGCCTGTCCCTATTGCCTGCGACAATGGCTTACCCGTGGGCTTTCATTTGGGTGCTTATCATATATGACAGTTTGAATACGGACAGAATCGAAAAATTTGAAGTAGCTCTTTTGTATCTGAATTCCAGTTACATATGAACAACATTATACGTGATGTACATAATATTTGCTCTCAAGTTATTTCCTGTATATAGAAAAATAAATTAATTAATATGTAAACTTGATCATGGTACAGCCTTAATGCCCTTGGCGACTTTTGAATTTTTGTTGCCGTTTTAGACCAAAATATAATTTATGCGATTATTGTTCCTATACGCAAGCGAAGTGTGACGTCACTGACCGTCCGTGGATGCAAAAAAATGATTTCCTATGTTAATCGCCCATTGGATTTTTTGTAAAAAATTATTAAAAATCGAGGAAAATTATTTCCCGATTTTAATCCCCATATTTGGGTATATATATGTATCAGTTATCATGTCCATGTGTTAGATTGAGTTATTTTGCTGTCAAATTGACAAAATTTTAATTTTAAATTTCAAAACTCTGTCATTCTTGGTGATCAAAAACGTAATACGAAAATGTACATGCCAGATCTATATTTTCGTAATATGCATTGTACGAAATATTGTTTCATATTATTCATTACTCTCTTAATGTAAGTTGTTAAAATAACCATGATTTTTGAAAGGAATTAAATTATGTTCGCCAAATAATTTGGCGATATTTTTTTTTTTTCTGCCAAGGATGACCGATATCAAATCTATTCCGCTGCAACATATTAGTATCTTATATCAGATACTTTATTTAATCATTTGAAAACAAATTTGACTTCAAATTATGATAGAATATTTATCATTTTCCTTTTAATTAGTATATTAGTTGGATATTTATTGTGTTAATATCATCCTTTGAAATGAAATGTTTGTGTTTTCAATCAAATATGGAAGTTCGCCATTTTTTTTTTTTTTTTTTTTTTTTTCCCCTAGAGTTTTGAAATTAAAAATTCAAATTTTGTCAATTTTACAACAAAAATAACTTAATCTATCGCATGGACATGATATAGATATGTATTAGATTGGCATAAAAGCTAATTCAGCATTATATTAAAGGTATTTTCTGATTGATAAATCTAGACATTTTTTGAAATTTTGATGCTGAAGTAGATCGGACATTTTTCGCCAAGGAAATACATATCTACACATCACTAATACATATCTACACATCGCTAATACATATCTACACCCAAATATGAGGATTAAAATCGGGAAATAATTTTCCTCGATTTTTATTAATTTTTTACAAAAAATCCAATGGGCGTTTAACATAGGAAATATTTTTCTTGCATCCACGAACGGCCAGTGACGTCATCACTTCGCTTGCGTATTTCTTTCTATCTTTTCCTTGGCGAAAAATGTCCGATCTACTTCAGCATCAAAATTTAAAAAAATGTCTAGAATTATCAATCAGAAAATACCTTTAATATAATGCTGAATTAGCTTTTATGCCAAGCGTGTTTCATCTGCCGTACTAAAATATATATATATATGAATTTGAGGTATATAAAAAAATGCGATGAAATAAAATTCAGAAGAAATATGTTAGATTTGTAATATTACTATTTTATTTTAAAATTATAAAATGTCATTTTCTCATCGACCAATTTAACATTTAATAATTTTTTATTTTTCGCGTGAAAGCATATTTCATTTTATGTTGAAAACAATAAATAAATAAATAAAATTATACAGACACGACATTATTTCATTATTTAAAACATGAAAATCTGACATTGACAGATTTTAATTTAGTGCCAGAGGCCTACTGCTAAACTTGTTAATATCGACAAATTCTTCTTTAGTTAATTCGTGACGATCTAAATTCCATGATAAAGTTTTCATTAAATCAAACCAATGTGTTTCAGCTGCAGATATTGTAACAAATAACGTTGGAAGTCCAAACTGTCTTATAGCCGCTAAACAACGTTTTTTCTCTTTTTCCCAATGAGGGGGAGGTGTGCCTTGGGGGGGACTCATGTCAAAAGTGTGGCTTGGGGGGGGGGGGACTCATGTCAAAGTTGTACCTTGGGGGAGACTCATGTCAAAGTTGGGCCTTGGGGGGACTCATGTCAAAGTTGGGCCTGGGGGGGGGACTCATGTCAAAGTTGTGCCTTGGGGGGACTCATGTCAAAGTTGTGCCTTGGGGGGACTTCATTCAATAAATCCCCATTCAATAAACCGACTGAAATAGGCCCTTAGCACTATTAAGAGTGTATTATAAAAATTCGACAACACTGTACCGACTGAAATAGGGGTACCTTGGGGGGGACTAATGTCAAAGTTGTGCCTTCGGGGGACTTCATTCAATAAATCCCCATTCAATAAACCGACTGAAATAGGCCCTTAGCACTATTAAGAGTGACGTATAAAAATTCGACAACGCTGTACCGACTGAAATAGGGGTACCTTGGGGGGGACTCATGTCAAATTTGGGCCTGGGGGGGGACTCATGTCAAAGTTGTGCCTTGGGGGGACTTCATTCAATAAATCCCCATTCAATAAACCGACTGAAATAGGCCCTTAGCACTATTAAGAGTGACGTATAAAAATTCGACAACGCTGTACCAACTGAAATAGGGATACCTTGGGGGAGACTCATGTCAAAGTTGGGCCTGGGGGGGGGACTCATGTCAAAGTTGTGCCTTGGGGGGACTTCATTCAATAAATCCCCTTCAATAAACCGACTGAAATAGGCCCTTAGCCACATTAAGAGTGTATTATAAAAATTCGACAATTGTACCGACTGAAATAGGCCTCTAGCACTAATAAATAAAAATATCTCGTAAACTTTTTTTGGCAACAAATAAAAATTTAAATGGCTTATATTAAGTCAATTACCAGTTTATTATTTTCATATTTTAATTAATTTTAAAAAATCTAATCAAATTTCCGGTATAAATATTAGCCTATGTTCTACTCCAGACTATTCTCTATCTCTGTACCAAATTTCATCCAGATCCGTTTAGCTGTTGTGGCGTGATTGAGTAACAAACATCCATCCATCCATCCATCCATCCATCCATCCAAACTTTCGCATTTATATATTAGTATAGATTATTTTTTTAAATATAAAACTGACGTCATAAAAGCTTTAATTATTGTTATTATTATTATTTATTTGTTCTTAAAATATTAATTTTTATTAAATAAATAGCTTATGTGTTTTTTATTTTCTTAAATTTAACGTCCGCAAAGCAATATGGTTACTGTTTTAGTAATGCTTCTCTATTGCGATCATTGATACTTCTTGTGATTTTGACGATGAATTTAAAAGGTTATCGCAATAGCGTAAAGACCTTGGCGTGATACGTCCTAGCTATCGCGGTGCCAAATTTTAAATATCGCCAAGGAAGCCTTATACAAAAGCAGATTTCCAATGTGAATATATATTTAATTTATTTTAAATGAACCATGTTTCTAATCAGTATAATGATACTCGAATAATCAAATGTCATTTGCATTTCCTCAGCGGCTGTATATTGCGCTACTTGTCATAATTTTTAATTGCTGATAATGTTCGCTAAATAAATTTAAACTTTCAATTATTCAGTTAAATCATTGAAATAGCGGAGCGAATCGGCAATAAAATTTAATAAGTAAAGTCTCATTGATTTCACAATGGAACACCAGTATTTCAAAAAGTGAGCTTGTCAGCCATTTTTAATTCACAGGTTAATCAGTAAAACTCGCTGGTTCAAACATTCAATGTTAATTGCGGTTGCAGCCACCAAATGTTCACTGGTTTAACCATGTGTGTGAATGGTCAAATATGCTAAAAATTACGTGAATGTCACATAACGGAAAATAAGCGGCGAGAAATTATATACATTTCAGCGATTGTTTGGCTTATATTAGATATCTGTCGTATTTGGCGATATTTTATTTGGAGGTTAAAAATGTAATACAAGTATTTATACATTCCAAATGTATATTTTTGTAATACATATTGTACAAAATATTGTTTCATATTATCGATTGCTGTCTTAATGGACGTTATTAAAATAACCATGATTTTGATAGGAATTAAATATGTTTGCCAGTTGACATGGCAACTTTTTTTTTTTTTTTTTTTTTCTTTTTTAGGACTGAGGGCCTATCAGTCTCAATCTGGGATTTTTGCGTTGTCGTTTTCGATAGTTGGGCATTTGTCGAAATCATTTTTCGATAGTTGGACATTTATCGAAATCTAAAATTTATCGAAAATATAATTGAATAATTTGAAAGCGATGTTATAATTGGGAAGAAAAAAAAAAAAAAAAAAAAAACTAATAGTCCTCCGTCCTAAACTAAATTCTGCTTTTGACAGAATTCCATCAAAATCTTTTTATTATTATTATTATTATTATTGAAAGAAAAAGAAAAGAAAATTAATAATAATCAGTATCGTTACAAGCGATATCGAAAAAGTTTTTTTAATAATTTTGAATTAGGAAATAAAAAGTGCGCGTGAAATAATATGAAATAAAAATAAGTAAAAAAATGAATTTAATGATTTAATGTTTTTTTTTTTCGGGGGCTGCTCATGCACATAAAAAATGCGTATTAAAACGAGTCGAAGAAGGAAGCAAAATAAGTATTGAGTTATATTACGATAAATACGATACATAATATGATACGATATATTAGACCTATCATCCAGGGTTAGTAGGCATTTTCGTTGAAAGAAATAGTTTTTTCGTTCGGTGCAACTTGCACATTAGTCCCGTGAGGTACAACTTTCACATTAGTCCCTTGAGGTACAACTTTCACTTTAGTCCCGTCAGGTGCAACTTGCACAGTAGTCCCCTTTAAATATAGTGACCAGCGAAGCTGGCAAAGCATTCGTTGATTCACTACCTCAATTGATTTAATTTTTTTTTTTTTTTTTTTTTTTTTGCGGGGACATTATCAAATCTGCTCCGATTAGTTTCTTTAAAAAATATATATTAAACAGGATTTAAAAGTAAATAGTAAAAAGAAAAAAAAAAAATGCAACTCTGGCTTTAATTTTCTTCTTTTGAATGTTGAACGTTAACTATAAAGTATATTTTTTAAATATGTTTAAGCGTTAACACTTAAACTGGTGAACAAATTATAATTGTGAAATTTGAAATAAATTATAATAATTAGAGAAAGAATCTAGAGCTCGTACATTGTGATATCTATCATCCTTGGTGAAAAAAAAATAAGAATAATGAATAATAATAATAATAATGATTACTAGGTTATCTCACGAATATATTTAATTTCTTCCAAAATTGATGGTTATTTTAATAATGTATATTAAGAGAGCAATCAATAATATGAAGCAATATTAGTACAATATATACTACAAAAACACAGATCTGATATTTAATACGAAAATATGCATCAAACGAAAATATACAGATTTTCATATTACGTTTTCGATCGCCAAATACAAAAATCGCCAAGGACAACAGATATCAAATCTATGTTTTTTTTTTTAATTAAAACATTGAAAATTCGAATTAGAAATGTATTTTACAAAAATTTATTATAGCCTGTAGCACTTGGAAACAGTGTAGAAAGATTAAACATGTTTCTAATCAACATAATGAAACTAAAATAATTAAATGTTATTTGCATTTCACTAATGGCTGTATGCGCTGTATATATTGCGCTACTCGCCATAACTGTTTGTTGCTGAAAATGGTCGCCAAATAGATTTAAACTTCTCAATTATTCAATCATTCAATTAAAAAAAAAAATCATTTAAATATAGTGACTGGAGAAGCAGGCAATAAAATTGAATGAGTAAAGTCTCCTTGATTCCTTAATGGAACATGATTCAAAGAATTAGCCTATCAGATTTTTAATTAATTGGTTCATCAGTGAAATTCACTGATTCAAACGTTCAATGTTAATTGCGGTCGCAGCCAAAAAATATTCACGGGTTTAACCATGTGTGTAAATCGCCAAATGCGCTAAATTATGTGACAGTCATATAACTGAAAAAAGTAGAATAATGTTTAAGCGTTTTCACTTATAATGTCGACAAATACTTTTAAATAAATTATTATAATCAATAGAAAAATGAAACAGAATTGCTTACATTTCTGGAAAATTATCTTTGAATAATTAGCTTTTAGAAATGCTCGAGAGGAAAATATTAAAGAAATGATTTTCACTGCACCAGAGATATTTAGTTGCTTGGCGACTATTATGAAGTTTTCGGAACAGATTTGATACCTCGTCTTTGGAGAAAAAAGGATCGGTTACTTATCTCGCGCAGTATTAATTTCCCTTCAAAAATCATGGTTATTCGCAAGCAAAGTGTGACGTCACTAACCATCTGTGGGGCCAAGGAAAAGTTTTCCTATGTTAACCGTCCTTTGGAATTTTTGTAAAAAAATATTAAAAATTAAGGAAAATTTTTCCCGATTTTAATCCACATATTTAGATCTTATAGGTATGTATTAGTTATTGTGTGCATGCGTTAGAATAAGTTTCTTTGCTGCCAAATTGATAAAATTTTAATTTCAAATTTCAAAACTCGGTCTCCTTGGCGTCCGAGTTACTTGATTTGTGTTTGGCGATCAGAAACGTAATACAAAAATACGCATGCCAGATATATATTTTCGTAATATGCATTGTACGAAATATTGTTTCATATTATTGATTGTTCCCTTTATATACGCTGTTAAAATAGCCCTGATTTTTGAAAATAATTAAATATATTCGCTAGATAATTTGGAGATCAGTTTTTTCCCGCCAAGTTTGACATATCAAATCTATTCCGCTGCAACATATTAGTATCTTATATCAGATACTTTATTTAGACATTTGAAAACAAATTTGACTTCAAATTATAATAGAATATTTATCATTTTCATTTTAATCAGTATAATTGTTGGATATTTATTGTGCCATTTGAAATGAAATGCTTATTGTTTACATTCGAAAATGGAAGTTTGCCATTTTTTTTTCTACAGTTTTGAAATTTAAAATAAAATTTTTTTGTCAATTTGACAGCAAAACAATTTAACGCATGCCCAAAATAACTAATACATATCTATACCTAAATTTGGGAATTAAAATCGGGAAATAAATTTCCTCGATTTTTAATAATTTTTTACAAAAAATCCAATGGACAATTAACATAGAAAATCTTTTTCTTGGCCTCACTGACGGTCAGTGACGTCATCACTTCGCTTGCGTATTTTAATAAGGTGTATAAACTTTATTATAAATTATACTTTTTAGCATTTAATGTTGAAAAGACATTTAATGCTTCAAGTACGTTATTTATTTATTTATTTATTTTAATCCAATTTTGTTTACACATCTGTTTAAACATTAATGCTTAGCATTAAATAAATTACATCATTAAAAAAATAAATAATTTTAAAGCTATAATGATGTCAGATTTAACGTCTAAGTTTCATTTCACAAATCTTTATATGAATTTCAATCCGCGTTTGTAATGATCGATAGATGGCGCTTTCTCAACTGAAGTATAAAATAAAATAAAATAAATAAATAAAAATGAAGGTACAACTATAGAGTTGGTCCATAACTGGATTTGGCGATTTTTCTTTGGAACCGTTTTGAACGATAACAATGCCTTTCTGGATTCTTTGCAATACAATACGCTTTTGTTTACGCTTGGAATCCATCGCAACCATTTGCAAAAATGCCATTTCGGCATAATCGCCAAAGAAAAATCACCAATTGCACTTGTGGACCAATACTATAGTTGTTCCATGACATCCATGAAATGTGATTGTTTTGCTTTTGCTCGTTAGCGAAGGAAACGATCAGATTTACCTAAAATATTTTATAATTAAAACAAAATTAAACGTATTATTACTTGTGAAATCCTCAGGTGCGAAATGTTTCGAACAAACAGTCATTCTTGACGATACTTCTTTCCCAATTCGTAAACGTCTAATCCATTCAGACTTTCTACTAACTAAAGCTTTATTTCCATTAGTGGAGGTAACTGCAATTTTAAATTTGTTATTTGGAAACAAATGGAAGCTTAATTCCGGATTTCTTGATCCATTGGAGTTACACTGTGGCACACAGCAGCATGTGTTATCTTTTTTGCTGGATTTATTCATCCTATCGAATATACAGCAGCAGTAAGCAATGTCGTCTCAACGAAAGCGTGAAAGATATCCGTTCAGTGGTATCGTTAATTTCACCTTTAGCCCACCAGAGGGCGAGCATTTCATTACAATCGCGAATTTAATTCACGTGCAAATATATTTCTTTTCTTTTCATGTCAAGATATTTTAAAAACAAAATGAACATGTACTAAATGCTTCTTTTATGCTGGCAACAGCTAAATTTTTTAATATTTCATTATTTCCATCACGGAGTAATATTTAATAGGAGAAGAAGGTAACGCTGAAATTTTGTGATGTTGTTTTATAATGTTTACAGAGGGCGCCAGCGTGCAATCCTTCCTTCTCTCCAGCTTTCGCAATGTTATTCAATGGAGAAATGTCTCGTTTTAATTATTTTTTTTTAAATAATATAAAGCTGAAAACATTTCGATTGAAAGCAAATTTCATTAAATAGAGTATTCTAAGCAACATGTTTTTTTAAGAGCCATTTTATACTAATTTTACTTTGAAAGAAAGCTTTTAAAAAATGACGATTCTTATGAACCGAAGCTAACTAAAACAGACAATTGGGAGGAAGGAGAATGGATGAAATTTTGTAAAGAAAAAAAATAAACTTACTTTAGGTGCAGAAAACACGAACTCGGACTTTATTTTTCTCCTAGGGCTCTTTTTTGTTTTTCTTATCACTATCATAGCCTGTTTTACAACTAGGAACGAAGCATTTATTTGAAACATCTGAATTATGCAGTTTTAAGAACTTACAAAGAAATTAAATTGCTTAAAATAAAAAAATTTAAATGTACTCCAGCAAAATTCTATCGGCGATTGTAATGAAATGCTCGCCCTCTGGTGGGCTAAGGTGAAATTACAATAAATATGGTTTAATTCGAATTCCATACAGCCGCCATTGCTTCACGATATTTAGTTTCACATATATTTATTGAATAAAAATGAATAAATACGGTAAAAAAGATAACACATACTTTTGTGTGCCACAGTGTAACTCCAAAGGATCAAGAAATCCAGAATTGAGCTTCCATTTATTTCCAAATGACAAATTTAAAATTTCAGTTGCTTCGGCTAATGGAAGTAAAGAATTAATCAGATGATTTGAAACTAATATTTGCTCAACTTCAGTTAAAAATCTACTTCCGATCGAACTTTGAATAAACTGAAGTATTTTTTCCAAAAGCAATCAATTTTCCATAATGTAATGGCGGAGAAATTATAGTACGAATATTAAGTAGAATAAGAAAAAGAACTCTAATGGAACACACGTGGCAATGTTTACTAACAACTGCAGTGTTCACAAAGCGCCGTCTATCGATCATTACAAACGCGGATTGAAAACAACAGTAAATCCGCGCCGAGGTAGGGAGGAATGACAAGTGGCGCCCTCAATATTTACCAAAAATTTAGATCACAGTTTCGTAGCTTTCTCCCATTGGACCTTCAACTCCTATTAATATTACTCCGTGATTTCCATTTCTATTATGGCTTTTATGGGGATTTTAATTAAAATGCTCAGATTTTAAACTAAAATTTATTTTATCAAAATTAAATATAGCCTATAACAATCAGGGATAGTGTAGCTTTTGGTCAGTGAAAGAAGTGTTTAAATCGGTTCAGTAGTTTCAGAGATTACCCTCCACAAACATACAATTTTTTGCTCTTTATATAATAGTATAGAAGATTTATACACGTGAAATGTTTTATAATTTTAAACTTTTAATAGTTTTAGTTCCCCATCATACTATAGGTATGGGGAACTTAGGTAATCGTGAAAATTTTCGACCTCGGTTTCTTGACTTTTTTACACGTTTTCAGGTGTGAGGAATCCGAAAATGACAAAATTTGTATGGTGTCTGTTAGTGTGTCAGTGTGTCAGTCCGTTAGTGTGTCAGTGTGTTAGTCCGTTAGTTTGTTAGTCTGTTAACACGATATCTCACGAACAAATGATCGCAGAGAGGTCAGATCAGTTTTAAAATATTACTTTCGATACTGGCAAGAACCCTATTCTTTTGCAACATTCGAATTAAAAAACTTCGTAAGTTATGAGAAATTTACGATTTTCTTAACATGGGAGAATAGGACAAAAATTCACTTAAACGTGCATTAAATGGAAACTTTTTACTGTAAAAATGTCAGACCAGTTTTAAAATATCAGGTTTGATGCCGGAATGAACATTAGTAACTATAAATGTGCTACTTTGAAAATTTCGCAAGTTATTGGAAATTTATGAATTTCTTAACAGGGCAGTATAGGGCAAAATTTCACATAAGCGTCAATTTTGAGAGATATTTTCATCGTAAAGATGTCAGACTACTTTTGAAATATTATTTTGAACACTGGCATGAATATTAATGACTATGAATTTTCCAATATAAAAATTTCGTAAGTTATTGGAAAATTACGAATTTCTTAACATGGCAGCATAGAGCCAAATTTCACATAAACGTCAATCTTGAAGGATATTTTCATCGTAAAGATGTCAAACCACTTTCGAAATATTATATAGGATACTGGCATGAATATCATAGACTATGACTTTTCCAATTTAAAAAATTCGTAAGTTATTTGGAATTTACGATTTACTTAACATGTCAAAATAAGGCAAAATTGAGCATAAATTTCCATTTTGAGGATCATAAATACATTAGACAACTTCAAAATTACATTTATGATATTTGTTTGAACATGATTGAATACAAATATTCTAATAGGAAAATTTCGTAAATCATTCGTAATTTACGATTTTATCAACATAGCGAAATTGTAAATTTTTCATATAAATATGAATTTTGAGGATTATTGCATTGGAAATAATAGCATGAAAACTAAATAACGGAATTGACCCTGATAAAATAAATTAATAGATTAGAATAAGATATATATATCGAAGTGAACGGTGGATAGCCTATTAGGCGGGGATTTCATTCTGTCACTATATCAAGCTTTGGTCAAATTCATTTCTTTTAACATGATTATAATATGTCTCGCACTAGAAATTTATGAGAACACAAATATGATGGGGAACTGAGCAGAGTCCACCTATGCCAACTAGTTTAATCTTAAAATCTATATTTTGTGCAACAGTGACTTATAACATGTGTATAAATTTTCAGCTTAGTCGAATACGACATTTAGACGCTGTCGCACTGTAAAAAATTTGGGCACATACACCATAATGATAAAGAATTTTTCTTTGTGTTCCTGTAAAAAAAAAAAAAATCTAAGCACTAGATTCACCAAAATCAATAGGTTTCGTGCGTAGTGGTATATAACATTATTGCCAACTTTCAGCCCATTCGAACAAAGAGTTCAGACGCTATCGAGTTCACCCACAAACACACACACATACATACAAACATACGTACATATATACATACATCATCATAAAAATAGTTAAATGAACTCAGGGAATCTCAAAACGTGAAAGAACACCAAAATCTCAAATTCGGATATTTGACCAAATTACAATACTTTCCTTACTTTCCTTCTCTTTCTTTTCTTTCAATATGTATGTTCGGAAAGTAAAAAGCAGACGCAGAAAAATAAATAAATAAATAAATAAAATAATAAAAAGTTCTTTCAAATGATCATTTCGCTTAAAACTCTGTAGCTGGGTAATAGGGCAATATTAGAAATAGACACCCTAGGCAGCCAATACACTTTAGGTTTTGACTGCTGCTGTGACATCTCTCCCCCCCCCCCCCTAACTGTAATGTTGCTGAAAATGATTTATTTGGCGGCATTATTCGAAAAATCATTTACCTAATTGAAACAACACATTTTGATATGTCAGGAATATGTTAAAGAATACAAATTCTATTTTAAAAAGCGCGAAATTAAAAAGAAATGTTTAAAAAATATTTATTTATTGTAATAAATTTATTTAAAAATTTCATTTTTAGACAATATAATTAAACAGAATTTTGTGTATACAGTATTATTTTTTTCTGTCTTTAATGACAAGTTCTCTATCTTATTAAGGAAAGTCTAAAAAAAAATGAAAATAATGAAAACAGTGTTCGTCAAATGAGCAGTAGGGAAAACGTACTTTTTAAGGAAAGGAGTTGTCGGGCAAACGTTCCTATCGGAAAAGTGCAAACGTACCTGCTAGGAAATCGCCCTGACGCGCAGTGCCTGATTTAAGGCAGGGCATTCGGGGCATGTGCCCTGGGCCCTCATGCTGAAGGGGCCTCCAAGAAATTCCATCGCACATTTAAAAAAATAGTTAAAACGAAAATTTTCCAAAATTTGCTATAATGATTGTTGTTTTTTGGTCAATGGATTATTAAAATTTATACTGCACTGTATTACTGCATATATACTACTAATTGTGTTACTGCGCTGTTTTATAAATAGGCGGTATGATCTTTCAAGCAAACTATCAGCACATCAAAAAAATTACAATATTTTCGCTAAATGCAAATACAACTTAATACTACCGATACTGCATTCCAAACTCTTACTAAAGCTAACTAAATGCAAGGCATGCACTACAGCACAGATACAGTCGGTAACAAAAGTGTCCGAACACTAGCAAAAATTCCTATGTAAAAAAAGTACAGTTCATACGGTTTTGTTAAATAAATCCTTGTCGAATCCTGTTCTTACACTGACTAAGAACAGGATTCGACAAGGATTTATTTAACAAAACTGTATGAAGTGTACTTTTTTTACATAGGAATTTTTGCTAGTGTTCGGACACTTTTGTTACCGACTGTACATGGGCGCAATGTACGTAGATCCGATAGACAAGCATCAGATCTAGTTAAGCCTTACTCTTACCAATAAAATGAGAAGTGAAGTGAAGTGAAGTGAAGAGAATTTTTAGATGTGTGATTAAAAAATATGCAGTATGTTTTGTTTGTTGTAATATTAAAGTACGAGGAAAAGGGGCCCATTGAACATGAGTGCCCTGGGCCTTCAAGTAAGTAAATCGGTCCCTGCTGACGCGAGACAAACAGATAATCATTTTTTAAAATGGTCGTATGAGATTCTGATCTCTCAAAACTAAGCCTCCTATATATACGAGCTGGCGCATCAAGCATTTTGTTGCCTTAGGGTTGCCACATGTACCCAGCGCGTTTCTCTGATAAACAAACGAGAAACATTTTTTTTTTTTTTTAATCGTCTTACGTTACTTTAGAATAACTTGTTTTATTATATTTCATAATTTTAGCTAAGTAAACTATGGTATGGAAGTTTGTTTAGCGATAAACTGCTATAATCATTCAAGAAGTGAATATAAAGTGTTCACAGACCTTCTATTACTGTGTATTTGAGTTTTTGCGACATTTTGTAAAAGAAACAGAAACCGCCCTAACAACACATCTTACTTCAATACATCCATAGGATATCCTCAGAATAAAATGACATTCTGAGAATATATTGTGAAAAAAAATGTGTTTTTAGGAATATTATTGTTGCTTACTGCTCTTATCTTGACCGGTCTAGCTTCAAATCAAGATTTCTTAAAATCATTAGGGAAGCGATAAGGACGCCAAGCGGGAATGCTGTCTTCTTCGGAGGCAAAAAAATGGCGGTGATGCGCCGGCCTATTATTTTATTTAGGGGCTCTACTCAAAACGTATAAATTCGTCGAAAACAGGAAATTGAAAATTTTTACGAAACGAATTTTTTTTGCTATTGAATATAGAAGAAGAAAGTAAAAAGGGGTGCTAAAAAATATTTGGCTCAAATGTAAAGATCGATAGAAGAGACCGAAATAGGCAGATTTAGCATAAGAATGTAAGTACAAAAGTACTGTAAAATAAATTGTTAGATCTATAATGCTGCTGTGAGCGTGCACGATATACCTGGACTTTTCTCTAATGTTCGTCAATCCATGCACCGTCGCTGGAAATCTAATACCACAGTTGATGGTTGACCATTCGAACACGTATTTTATTAAAATTATGATCATGAAATTTTTCGTTTCTTTTGGCTTTTTCACTTACTATTTTAATACTTCTTTACATGAGTGCATATACACGACATTTGTACAGCCATATTCCTATACTAAATATACTTATTCCAGTCCCTCCTATTTGCCATTACATTTGTGACGGATATATTTGAATCCCCTTGCATATATTTTATCAGCCTTTGAGACATTTTAAATTTATAGTTGATATCAGCATCCTCTCAGAACAAATGTGTGTATATTTTTCTGTGCAACTCTTAAAAACACTAATCAAACACTGACAACATTCTTAAAAATCAAACAGTTATTACATATTCAATAGTTTTTATCACAATAAAGAATAGGTGGCATGACTTAATCAAAAAACGAAACGAAAGACATTTCTTGCTACATGAAAAATTAATTATTAGGTACATTATGGGTGAAAAAAAGAGAGCGAGGTGGAAAAAAAATACATGCAGAAATAGCCAAGCCAGACGCACTTCAAAGGTGAAAAAACGTAAAATAAATAAAATGTCAGTGAAAGCATTTACAAGCGTGTTATTTTTTATCAATAATGCGTTGTAAATAGCTTATTTTTAGAACATTTTGTCTGGTTAAATAACTTTCAAGTGAGTTAAAGTTGCTACGCTTAAAATTTTTGATTGACATGCATGACATTTTTCATTATGGTATATTTTGACAGTTATTTTTTGAAAGTCACAATTGCCGTGAAAATATATATATATATATATATATATATGAGCAGACAACATAAAAAAGTTTTGAAGGAAGAACAAAATAAAGAGCATTTCTTTTCTTTTTATTATAGCTATTTATTATTGAAATTGTAATAATGATTATTTTTAGTAGATTACGAAAAGTAAATGTTTAGTAAAACAAATGATCAAAATAATGTTTTAGAAATGAAAAAAAAAAAAGGTTTGTTTGATCACATGTACCCAGCGAATCAATAGATTATGAAGCGGTAAATACTGTTTTGGTCATCCTTTGTTACAGTCGGTAACAAAAGTGTCCGAACACTAGCAAAAATTCCTATGTAAAAAAAGTACACTTCGTACGGTTTTATTAAATAAATCCTTGTCGAATCCTATTCTTAGTCAGTGTAAGAACATGATTCGATAAGGATTTATTTAACAAAACCGTATGAAGTGCACTTTTTTTGCATAGGAATTTTTGCTAGTGTTCGGACACTTTTGTTACCGACTGTACGTTTGAGTTACTTTTTGAAATTTTTTTTTTTTTTTTTTTTTTTTTGTGATTTTAGCTTAAAAAATGTTTTCCACTTTTAATCAGTATATCTATTTTCTCACGTAAGTAATAAATCGTACTGGTTTCTTGTTGTTGCGTATCACACTTGACCGACCGCAGCAGCAGAAAAAAAAGCCCTTTTTTTACGCCAATGTAGTGAGAAATGCGCCAAGTGGGAAAGCTGGAGTCTCCCTAGGGCTAGACAAAAAGATGGCGGCTGATGTGTCGGCCTGTATTGTTATAGGAGCTCTATCACTGGATAGTCTGATAAGCTACGTCATAGATCTCTCTATAAACAGCGAATGATCGAATGATGTGCTAAATCAATAAAATTGTTTAAATGAACAAAATAATTTTGTTGATTTAAACAAATATTGGTTGAATGAACGAAACTGTTTACATGAAAAAGATAATTTTTGTTGATTTAAACAAATACTGGCTGAATCAACAAAAACTGTTTATATGAACAAAATAATTTTGTTGATTTAAACAAATGTTGATTGAATCAACAAAATTGTTTGGTTAAACAGCAAAATAATTTGATTGATTTTACAAAAATTTTATTGTCTCAACAAGACACATTTTTCTGTGTAGGTAAAGTAAAAAACTTAAAAAAAAAAAAAAAAAAAAAAAAAGTTATATGGACGATTGTGAAAAGTTATATTACTCACTGTCAAACACTGCCAATATTATTAAAAGTCTAAATTATATTTAGTACAATAAAAGCTAGAAAAAAAAAAAAAAAAAAAAATGGAGTATTTTATTTCGAGCAAAATGATGCACCAAATTCTTTTCATTTCCATTATCCGACTGTCGTAGGCAATGGAAATATTTAGTCAAAAATTTCAATATTGAGTTTTCCCCTCTTTAAAGTCTCTTACACCGAAAAAAAAAAAAAAAAAATCTGTAAATGACATCTAGAAACTAAATTGTGGCTCTAGTAAAAATAGTTCTATGTCATCCTTATAAATTCTAGTTCCCTTTGCTAGCGAGTTCTAAAAACCCCTATTAGAATTCCAAACCGTTTTCCTATATTAATGTAACAAACTTATTTAAAAATCGCTGCAAATAAATGCGAACACAAGAGGCGAGTTAGTAACTATAATTTTGACTTCTGATTCAATTCTAGGAAATCAAGCAAGAATTTCTCGCAATACAAAGGATTCATAATATTCTTAATATTGTTTCCCCGTTCAGAAAAGTATTGACTAGAAAATCTCGATCATTTCGCCTATCTAAGTTATTTGTTTAACTTATACGCATAACTCGGATATCTATATTTCTAAATTAAGGATTCAGAAAATGACTTCTTATTCGTTCTAGATGAATGTGGTAGTATATATATATATATATATATATATATATATATATATATTACTCAGTGTAAGAACAAAAGAGAGTCTTTTTTTACTTAAACTAGTCAATGCGCGCATGTGTGTGTGTATATGTACTATATACTATATATATGTGTGTGTGTGTAAAAAATCTTCTGACTATTATAGTTCTAAAACAGAAATAGATAGAACAACGAAACTTGCAGGACTGGTATGCAAATATTTACACTTTTACCAAGTTTCGGTGAAAATTGAAAACCCGGATGTGGGACTGAAAGTCGGTGTTTGCAGTTGAACTTCTAGTGGGTGTCTGCAGTTGAAAATAGTTGAACTGCTAGCACTTCAACTGTTTTACTTTTTCTAACATTTCCAGGTAAATTGTTTTGAATTTTCCAAATTGTTTAGTTTTCATTTTGGCGTCTAATAATACACAAATCATTTTTTTTCTTCTTTTTAAAATCAGAATTTAGTTAAAATTTCTTTTTTCTTACAGATTTCAATCGGATTCTTTTATTTCGGGATTTTTCCAGTACTCCAAAATTACTTAAGTTTTCCCTGATTTCAAAGTTTTTCAGGTCACTAGTCAGCCTATTTTATTTTATTTTATCAAGAAGTCTTTGGTTTGGTCAATCAGAAAGCATGAATGCCATGAAAATATAGAAAATCATAGAATTTATGAACACATTGGATAGACAACTGATAAGAATTATTATTTATTTTTTTTCTAACTGCGCATCATTTTACATTTTTTTTTTTTTTTTTTTTTTTTTTTTTTGTAACTATACACAGTTAAAAATAAAATCCTACATTTCACCAGAAAAATAGTTTCAGTTAGCTGCAACCAGTATTTTGGTACAATGCCTCACCATTTTAATGGTACCGTTTCAGTAGTAAGCACCGCTGACATGGTGAAACTTAACACCAGAATATTGCGGTTGAAGATAAAAATGCCAGTTTACCACCATTCTTTTGGTGAAACTATTTAAACTATTATTTTTAACAGTGTCAATTAAAAAGAACAAACTTACCTTCCATAACATACACGACCGAACCATAGTCTCCTTCTTTGATAATGAGGCTATCTTTGGCATATTCTACAGGACACATACAATCTGTGATTTCTTTAATTTGAATAGTTTCTAAATTTTTCATAAAGTCATTGTCTAGGATAGCTTTTTGGATCAACTCTTTTGATCTAGGAAGGAAAAGAAAAATATTTTTAATTTTTTAATAAACGTAAAATATAATATTATTTTAATTTATTTATGTTAAAAGAAGTACTAAATAATTTACAAATATATATATATATATATATATATATATATATATATATATATATATATATATATATATATATATATATATATATATATATATATATATATATATATTGGTACTTCAGGTGATTAAAAATTAAAAGAAGTTGCGTAAATTTAATTTTTAAGTGTATATTGGTTGAAACTTTTCTGTGTTATGTTACCTAAACTTGTCTTTAATTTACACTAAAAATACACAGGATGTCCCAACAAGAGCGCCCAAAATCTGTGTAGCCAGTTTCCTTGCTTAGAGAACGTAAAAAATGACCAACGAATTATATCTCTATGACAAACAGTTTTCGAGAAAATGTGAAAGAAAAAATGTTATGTCATGTCCGGTGTAATTAAAAAAAGTTGCTATTGGAAACATGAGCATCGGTATTTGCATAGGTTTTCGGACGAAGATGTTAAAAATAACCACTGCTCATATCTAGGCTCGAATGTGTGTGTAGTTTCATGACATCTAACCATGTTTTGAATAGTATTTAAAAAGTTACATCTAGGTATAGTTACCATTACCAATAATCTTCGCATGATAATGTACTCCGTTCGTGAATATTGTGACACATACTTTCTAAACATGCAACGTGTGCAGTCAGTTATTCCACGGCGCGCGTATACATGTCTCGATATGAGATGTGAACATTTTGAACATCTTCCTGTGCAAACACATGTAATTACCGATGTTAATGTTTCCAATAAAGTTTTTTTTTCCCGTATACCGGATATGACGTCTTATTTCTTCTTTTACATTTTTCTCGAAAACTATTTGTTATAGACATATATTTCTTTGGGCAATTTTTATGTACTCCAAGAGATCTGGCTGTACAGAGTTTGGGTGGCTCTGCTAAGACACCCTGTATACATTTGGAACTTCAAAATATCTAGATCAAATGCATATGGAAAGAATTCAATTATAAAAATTTCGATATATATAAACAAGCTCCTGTACGTGCATACGGGGTGTTTAAAAATTATGTGGCAAAAATGTAAAAGCAAGCAGAAGGGACTAAAATAAACATATTTACTATAGAAATGTATGTGAAAAAGTGTCGCGTGTGAATGCTAACACATAGAGAAATATTGACAACAATTACGGGAAAACACTAAAAGTGATACAAGATTCACATCAGTGAAACATATATTGGCGTGTCTTTACAAAAATGTAATACGTACAGTCGGTAACAAAAGTATCCGAACACTAGCAAAAATTCCTATATAAAAAAAGTAGAGTTAATACTGTTTTGTTAAATAAATTCTTGTCAAATCCTGTTCTTAGTCAGTCTAAAAACAGGATTCGACAAGGATTTATTTAACAAAACTGTATTAAGTGTACTTTTTATATAGGAATTTTTGCTAGTGTTCGGAGACTTTTGTTACTGACTGTATAATGCACTTTTCCATTAACAACTGACCCTCAGTACAGCAAATCCTAATCGGATTCAATAGAACTTTCGTAGATCATGTATGACTCCAAAAGAAACAAGTGTAAAGATGCGTTTTGTTTGAAATCAGTGCGGAAAATGGTCATTAGGGCTAGCAAAATGATTTTAATTTAGCGCCATCTACTGATTCAACGCAGCATTTCAGCACCAAAATTTTAATGCTAAATCTATTCATATCGGTTCTTTCTATGTTGTGTTTAAATTTTCAACATGGCCTAGGTAGCCTGGTTGGTAGAGCGCCGAGCTCAAAATTGGAAGATTGCGGGTTTGATACTCGAGCCGGTAGAAGACTGTTATGTACGCTAATGCCGACTTGTGCACTATAAATCTTTCACGGTCGCAAAGTTCCCATCAAAATTATACCTCTGGGGATACTAGATCAGGGGTTATTCGGCTGATTTGGATCAAAATTACGAGCTGTTGATAATCGGTATATTTTACCTATCGATTATTTATCGAGCTGAAGTCGGACTTTCAGCCTTGTGGTGCTCATTAAATGGAACCTCTTGCCGGTGTCACTAATGGACTCGAAGTTTCCGAGTAGCATAAGTTACAACAAATTTTTACTAGATATTTTTGAACAAACATGTATAGTTATAGTCAAGTATCTAATAAATGATATTTAATGCCTTTAAAACCGTCAAGATTTGACAAGTATCAATTAGTTTCTCTTTAAATGAAACGTGATCCAATTTTTCGGTAGCGTGTCAATTATGATGAATCAGCATCGTTCCAGAATTTATCAACTGAATGGGAGGAAAAAATCGAAATTTGTATCTCAAGAAAAACAAAGATTTAATACATATAGAAACTCTTTTCTAGATACAGAAATACTTGTTCTATGTAATGAACTCAAGGATTCATAAAAGTTCGATATACAGAGATGTTCGATAAATGAAAGTTCGTACATGAAAGCTAAACTGCATATTATAAAGGTTTTGTTTAATATATTTAAGTTTTCACATTTCGTTTGTTTATTATTTTGCTTTATTTCTAAATATAAATTCACAACTTTTTTGTAAGATGACCATTATTATAAATTTTCATGCATTTCGCTCATAACGAACTTTTTAGGATGCTTTGATTTATTTCTTTTGTTTCAGTTAATTTTTCATTCATAATAGAAAACAGAGCAGCAAAACTATTTAAACAGTATCGAGAGAATAATATGTGTTAAAAGCATTTGAAAAATAATAATTTTAACTAGTATTTTCTGAATTCGTTAATGTGTGTGAACCAAAAAAAAAGTCAATACTCTTATTTTGACCATAATATTTATTTATTTTTTAGAAGAATAAGGAAGGGTTAAATGTGACAACCCTTTGCTTGCAGTCCCTTTATCAATTATATTAAATAATAAAAAAGTTTAATATTAAATTTGAAAAAAAAAAAAAAAAAAAAAAAAAAAACCTGTGAAATGCAATTAACAATAAATGACTATTCAGTGACCAAAATTTTAATAAAAATTTAATGACGAAAATTTAATGCTAATATTTTTCTAATAATGGAACTTTTTTATTCATGTACTATAAAGAATTTTTTTTTCTTTTTTTTTGGTAATGAAAAAAAAAAAATAAAATAAAAAATAAATAAATAATAATAATAATAATAACTCTGTTAATTGTCACAGACTTATATTACAACCATTCGTTTTAAAGATATTTACGAGTTCTATTGAAAAATATTTATACAAAAAATTTACAACACCCCCGGTTGTGGAGGGGGGGGGCGGGGGTGATACTCCAATATATGCAGAAATGTTTTCTTAGATGACTATTACTATATAGATAGAATATAGAAGAATGTATAAAAGAAAGTAATAAAATAAAAATAAACTCATAAATCTAAAGGTTCATATCCAACAAGTACCTAATAAGTGACAATAAACAGTCAGAATCATAAACTCCTTTAAGAAATATTCAACTTTTTTTTTTTTTTTTTTTTTTTTTTTTTTTTGAAATTCATTATTCATCAACCTTAATTTATTTTAGATAATTTGGAGTGGAAGGCTGATTTTTATACCAACTATGTGAAAAATACCAGAGCCGGGAATCGAACCCGGGCCTTCCGCTTTACGCGCGGATGCTCTACCACTGAGCTACCCTGGGTGATAACCAGCTAGGCATTTCTCACATAATATCCATTGGCAAGGTCACCGAGTCTGCAAACGCAGCTATATCAGGTGACAATATTAAACGTGGCACAACTCCAATAGACCACGAAATTATAATTTTGAAATTCATTATTCATCAACCTTAATTTATTTTAGATAATTTGGAGTGGAAGGCTGATTTTTATACCAACTATGTGAAAAATACCAGAGCCGGGAATCGAACCCGGGCCTTCCGCTTTACGCGCGGATGCTCTACCACTGAGCTACCCTGGGTGATAACCAGCTAGGCATTTCTCACATAATATCCATTGGCATCCGTTTGCAGACTCGGTGACCTTGCCAATGGATATTATGTGAGAAATGCCTAGCTGGTTATCACCCAGGGTAGCTCAGTGGTAGAGCATCCGCGCGTAAAGCGGAAGGCCCGGGTTCGATTCCCGGCTCTGGTATTTTTCACATAGTTGGTATAAAAATCAGCCTTCCACTCCAAATTATCTAAAATAAAAGAAATATTCAACTTCAAGAACTATTTTTGATATTCCGACGCAGCAGAATTCGTTGTTCTCGCTTGAAGTGTTTAGCTAAAGTTTGCTTGCAAAAAAAAAAAAAAAAAAAAAATCTGATGAACGTTACGTCATGAAAAAAAAACAACGTTGAGAGATTGAACAAATTTTTACAAAGTAAAAACGAAAGTAGATAGAAATTGCTCAACTTTATTTATAATAAAGATATATATTTATATTTATCATATAAATATATATAAATATAAATATATATTTATATGATATCACTTCTATTAAAATTAAAAAATTAATCCATTTTTCAGTATAATAAATCTGAATGTTGCCTCAATATTGAGGCAGTTTACTTGCGGAATGTTACCAGCTATAATCGCGTAACATTCCACTGTATGTCTCTTCTCAACATGATTGAGGAAAATAAATTCCCACAATAATGTTGTGTATTCTTACACAATTTTTTTTACAGTGCATAAGAGGAACCGGATCTATCACTTAATCTCGGACCCTGAGAAATCTTTACTTTATCCCCAGTTCTGAATATGGCATCCTACTATTTCAAAGGGTTGAACAAATTGTTACAAAGTAAAAACGAAAGTAGATGGAAATTGCTCAGCTTTATTTATAATAAGATATATATTTATATTTATCATATAAATACATATATGATATCACCTCTGTCAAAATTTAAAAATTAATTCATTTTTTAGTATAATAAATCTGAATGTTGCCTCAATATTGAGGCAGTTTACTTGCGGAATGTTACCAGTTGTAATTGCGTAACATTTCATACTCTATGTCTCTTTTCAAGATGATTGAGGAAAATTAATTCCCTCAATAATGTTGTGTATTCTTACACAGTTTTTTTTACTGTGCATAAGAGGAACCGGATCTATCACTTAATCTCGGACCCTGAGAAATCTTTATTTTATCCCCAGTTCTGAATATGGCATCCTACTTACACTGTTAAAAAAATGCAGAAAAAATACAGAAATTCTCTGTAATTTCAGAAAAAAAGGCGTAAATTACGAAAAAATTACGTAGACAAAACGTATTTTATGACTTTTTTTCTGAAATTACAGAGAATATCTGTATTTTTTCTGCATTTTTTTAACAGTGTACTTCAAAGGGTACCTACATGCACCTTCCCAGTGGATAGTCGCAGTAAAACGAGAAGGTGAAATAACGATGTACTAAGGGATTAAAATTTGATAAAATAATAAGATTTTAAAATACAGAAAAGAAAACGAATGACCTGCCTATTTTGTAATAACTGGTTGTCATTAACATTAGGGAAATAAGAAAATAAAAAGGAAAGAAAGAAAAAAAAAAAAGAAAGAAAAGACAGCGTTTCTATAATGTTATTATAGGTGGATCAAATGCTAATGAGCCTTTTTTGAAAAAAGAATAACAGACATTTTAAATAGTATACTTTTTGTCAAGACAACAATGATAAATTGTATATAGTTTAAAAAGAGAGTTAATTATTGCTTTGTTCTGTAGAATGTGGTAAAAATAGCGTATCGAAGTCTCGTGTATGTAAATGTTATAAAGTTTAAATGAATGGGAGAAGTTAAACATTTGCTTCATGTTTATTGCCTTTAACAGCAAAAGGAATTCGACAAATGTATGAGGTTATTCATGCAGTATTACGTAGAATACAACTGAATGCACTGAGAATCTAATAATACAAAAGCGAGGAAAAAAAAGCTGAAATTTTACTCGACTGAAGTGAATCGCTTTTTCTTAATAGGGAAATAAAACTTTCCGATTGCCATTAAAAGTACGTTAGAATGATGAAGATTTTTTATTAGACGAAGAAATCTAAGAAATGACTTATTCAACATTATGCACAATCTTTTTTTTTTTTTTTTTTTTAAATATTCTTCTGTACAATAAAAAAAATAATAATAATAAGCTATTAACAGAGGATATATAGAAAATATAATAGTCATGTAGTTTTTACAAACAATATCTGAAGAATAAACTTCGAAAACAAGGACTATTTATAATTCAACTCAGTTTTGCACTGCAGTAATAAAACAATAAAGAAATATCATGCCATGCCGCTCACAACGGTTTTGTGTGGCCCTGTAAAACAATCATTGATCCTAAACATGCAATATTTTATAAGAAAGGTGCATTTGTGTATGTTGATTTCCTTTTGCGTTAATATATATGTTAATTCCTTATGTTTTATGCAGTACGGGGATCATAAAAATGATTACTTTTGTGAAGCGTTGTATTTTGCTTAATACGCTCTATTTTTTGTTTTGAAAGTTTAGTATAATAATAATAATAATAATAATAATAATAATAATAATAATAATAATAATAAAACCCACATAATACAACTGAAAATATACTTCAATCAGTTTTCACTTATATTCCATGATCTGAATATTTTCGTGTGGCTGTAGCAATCCCGTTTTACATATTACATTGGATATGTAAAACGTTTTTATGCATCTGAAATAATGTATGTTAATTTCATTACATTTTTTGCAGTATAAAGATAAAAAAAATATGCTTTAAGGAAATGCTTCTCATGGACCATGATATATTCAAGGTCTTTGTAAGTTCTTTTCTATAAACTAGTAGCACTACTTATAACATTTTCAATTGAAAATATGCAATAGTAAATCTGAAAAACAATTACAAGTTTCAAGGATATCTAAAAATATTTTTTTGTACTACAAGTGGTCGAGTCGTTCGTCATTGTCTTAACCCCCTACACTATACTGCACTGTAAAATGTTTACGAAAATTAGAGCAAAGACATACAAACAGACCGAATTAAAAAGAATATATATCTTTATTAGAAAATGTTGAAAAAAAGCTTGAAATATTTATTGAAAAAGATACAGAGAGAGAAAAGAAAAGAAAAAAAAAACTATATTAAAATCACGAAAATAAAAGTTCTTTACACATATTAACACTCAAAAGAAAAGCAATACCACGGAACTAGATTATTTACTTGAGATAAAGGCGTATCCCGAAAAAAACATTCCCACACACAAGTGTCTTCTCATACTCTTCTCAAAATCGGGAAACCAAATCTGTTATATAATAAACCACTTGAGTTATTTTACCCTTTTCTCCCCCTTATGGTGAAGAGTCACTCGAGAATTTACCGCCGATATACAATACAGATATAAAATGCACGCAAAAATATTTCGAAGAGGGTCTTAAAGAGCTGGTATTAAAAGGACGCATAATATGCTATTTCATAAATCTAGCGCAAAGGAATTATTCTTCATTACATGTGTATACATTATCATGATTATAAATATATTTCTATATATTATTTATTTATATGTGTATTAGTTCCCCACCATACTACAGGTATGGAAAACATAGGCATTCGTAAATATTTTTGACCGCTGATTTTTGATTTTTTACACGTTTTGAGGTGTGAGAAATCCGAACTTCGAAAATCCGAAGGAAATCTACCTTCGTAGAGAAAGAGTGAAATGGTAAAATAAAAATGTTATTTTAAATACAGAAAATGAAGCAATTCATCAGAATCAATTTTAATAACCATAATTGTCATTAATATTAGTGTGTGCGTGGGGGGGGGCGTTTCTGCGATATTATTATTGATGGATCAAATGCTAATGAGTCATTGTTGAAAAATAATAACAGACATTTTGAATAGTATACTTTTTATCGAGACAACAATGATAAATTGTAGACAGTTTAAAAATAGAGCTAATTATTGCTCTGTTCTACAGAATGTGATAGAAATAGCGTAAATAAGTCTCGTATATGCAAATGGTATAAAGTTTAAATGAATGGAATTAATATATATAATGACCCTCATCCTCATCTGTCATTCACGATTCCGGTTTGCACCGCTTCAACACAGAGACTTTTGGCAGCCATTTTTTTTTTTTTTTCCCATTTGTTCAATTCAACTTACGAAAACATACATATCATTTTCATACATGTTTTGTATCGCACATATTGTTATTTATTCCGTCTAAAACCTTGAAAAACTATTCAATTGTAATGTTTAAATGTTTAATTAAATATAACGGATCACTGGCTATTATAAACATGAACCTATAAATAGAATTATGTAACTTCATGATTATAAACAACGTAATGCCAAATAAAAACAAACATAATTTCTGCCATTCAGAAAATACAAATTCCAAATGGACAACTCTTTAATTGCAAATGAACGAATCTTTGACTGTTTCATTAAAAAAAAAAAAAAAAAAAACGCTTAAAATATTTCTAAAACATATTAAAGCCTTAAAAATCTTAAAATATATTTGTAAAAACATATTAAAGTCTTTAAATATTTTTATCAAGCTTCATTATTTGTTTACATTGTATGGTATGATTGGCGTCGAGTTCAGTACGTAAATGTCGCCAGTTGATTTTAGTTTTGAAATTAATGTAAAGTTATAGTTGGGATAGAATGTTTGGTTGGGCAAGTAAAGGTCACCATTTGAAATGAGTATTGAAAGTAGGGTAGTCTAAGGTGATAATATCGAGTCAAGATAAAATGTTCGGTTGAGAATGAGGAAGTCCCTAGCTGGATCCTGGATATTTTGGCGATATTGTGGGTGAGATAGCTGGTTGGGAGTATAGAGTAGAGGTGAATTTGGGTTAGCATGGAGTGTCTGTAATTATTAGATAGTTAGTTAGAAAATACGCAAGCAAAGTGATGACGTCACTGGGCGTCAGTGGATGCAAGAAAAAGATTTCCTATGTTAATCGTCCATTGGATTTTTTGTAAAAAATTATTAAAAATTGAGGAAAATTATTTCCCGATTTTAATTCCCATATTTCGGTATAGATATGTATTAGTTATCGTGTGCATGCGTTAGATTAAGTTGTTTTTGCTGTAAAATTGATAAAATTTAAATTTTAAATTTCAAAACTTTAGAAAAATAAAATAGCAAATTTCCATATTTGATTGAAAACATAAACATTTCATCTCAAAGGATGATATTTACACAATAAATATCCAACTAATATACTAATTAAAAGGAAAATGATAAATATTCTATCATAATTTGAAGTCAAATTTCTTTTCAAATGTTTAAATAAAGTGTCTGATATAAGATACTCATATGTTGCAGCGGAATAGATTTAATATATCTGTCATCCTTGGCGGAAAAAATATATCGCCAAATTATTTGGCGAACATATTTCATTCCTTTCAAAAATCATGGTTATTTTAACTGAATTATATGAAACAATATATCGTACAATACGTATTACGAAAATAAACATCTGGCATGTATATTTTCGTAGTATGTTTTTAATCGCCAAATACAAAAAACGCCAAAGATGACACAGTTTTGAAATTTAAAATTTTGTCAATTTGACAGCAAAATAACTCAGTCTAACACTAACGATATCATACCTATACCCAAATACGGGTATTAAAATCGGAAAATAATTTTCTTCGATTTTTAATAATTTTTTACAAAATATACAATGGACGATTAAAATAGGGAATCATTTCTTGCATCCACGGACGGTCAGTGACGTCACATTTCGCTTACGTATTTGGAAACAGGATCTTCGATAGTCTTAAAAAAAGTATTTTGTTAAAATGAAGTGAATCGTTATTTACTTCCTCTTACCCATAGGGTCGAGAAAGTATTGTTTTAGGGTCAAATTTTCAAACGTGAGTTTTTGTTATACTTACATGTTCTGAGGTCCCCTGAATACGAAAATCACGTTTTTAGCGAATGGTCTCTGTGTCTATCTGTGTGTCTGTGTGTCTGTTATCAGCATATCTCAAGAACAAATAGTAGCAGAAATTCCAAACTCAGTATTCTAAATGTGTATCATATAGGGATGCTACAGTAAGCTTTTCGTTAAGATGAAGCAAATGGTTCGTGTACAGGGACATTCAAAAGTATTCAAATACATTACGGCGGTCTATGGGGGAAATTGCAGGTAAGTAGAATTTAACATCTATAGACTGCACTAAACCAAATGAAACGAATACATATTTTTTGTAATAGAGATAGTCAACTGGGAAATTTTTTTTTTTGTGTATGTAGGAGCCTCGCCCCCCCCCGGGGTAGATGTCCTCCCTCGAGTGGAGTAAATTTTCATGATGGGTATCTTTTAAAAGATCTCGCCAATACCTTTAAAACGAATGGTTGAACCATCGATCTACGATAATTAATATATATAATGATCCTCATCTGTCATGAACGAATCCGGTTAGTACCGCTTCAAAACAGAAACTTTTGGCAGCCATTTTTTTTTTTTTTCCGTTTCTTTAACTCACTGAGCTGGTTCAACTTACGGAAACATACATATAATATGTTTTGTATCGCACGTATTCTTATTTATTTTCACTAAAACCTTGAAAAACTATTCACTTGTAATGTTTAAAGATATAAACTAAATATAAAGGATCACTGGCTATTATAAACATGAATCTATAAATAGAATTATGTAACTTCATGATTGTAAGCAACGGAATACCAAATAAAAACAAACCAAAACTGTTGCCATTCAGAAAATGCAAATTCCAAATGGATTCCGAATGAACGACTCTTTGACTGTTTCTACGAAAAAAAAAAAAAACGCTTAAAGTATTTCTAAAACATATTAAAGCCTTAAAACTCTTAAAATATTTGTAAAAGCATATTAAAGTCTTTAAATATTTTTATCAAGCTTCATTGTTTGCTTACATTGTAAGGTATGATTGGCGTCGAGTTCAGTACGTAAATGACGCCAGTTGATTTTAGTTTTGAAATTAGTGTAAATTTATACTTGGGATAGAATGTTTGGTTGGGCAAGTAAAGGTCACCAGTTGAAATGAGTATTGAAAGTAGAGTAGTCTAAGGTGATAATGTCGAGTCAAGATAAAATGTTCGGTTGAGAATGAGAAAGTCCCTAGCTGGATCCCGGATATTTTGGCGATGTTGCGGGTGAGATAGCTGGTTTGAAGTATCGAGTAGAGTTGAATTTGGTTTAGCATGGAGTGTCTGTAATTATTGGATAGTTAATTAGAAAATACGCAAGGAAAGTGAGGACGTCACTGGCCGTCAGTGGATGCAAAAAAAAAAGATTTCCTATATTAATCGCCCATTGGATTTTTTGTAAAAAATTACTAAAAATTGAGCCAAATTATTTCCCGATTTTAATCCCCATATTTCGGTATAGATATGTATTAGTTATCGTCTGCATGCGTTATATTAAGTTGTTTTTGCTGTAAAATTGATAAAATTTAAATTTCAAAACTCTAGAAAAAAAAATGGCAAACTTCCATATTCGATTCAAAACATAAACATTTCATTTCAAAGGATGATATTTACACAATAAATATCCAACTAATATACTAATTAAAAGGAAAATGATAAATATTCTATCATAATTTGAAGTCAAATTTGTTTTCAAATGTCTAAATAAAGTATCTGATATAAGATACTCATATGTTGCAGCGGAATAGATTTAATATATCTGTCATCCTTGGCGGAAAAAAAAATATCGCCAAATTATTTTGGCGAACATATTTAATTCCTTTCAAAAATCATGGTTATTTTAACAACTTATATTAAGAGAGCGATGAATTATATGAAACAATATTTCGTACAATACATATTACGAAAATAAACATCTGTCATGTATATTTTCGTATTATGTTTTTAATCGCCAAATACAAAAAAACGCAAAAGATGACACAGTTTTGAAACTTAAAATTTTGTCAATTTGACAGCAAAATAACTCAATCTAACACATGGATACGGTAGCATATCTATACCCAAATACAGGTATTAAAATCGGGAAATAATTTTTCCCGATTTTTAATAATTTTTTACAAAAAATCCAATGGACGATTAACATAGCGAATCTTTTTCTTGCATCCACAGAAGGTCAGTGACGTCACACTTCGCTTGCGTATTTGAAAACAGGATCTTCGATAGTCTTAAAAAAATGTATTTTGGTAAAATGAACTGAATAGTTTTTTACTCTCTCTTACCCATAGGGTCGAGAAAGTATTGTTTTAGGGTAAAATTTTCAAACGTGGGTTTTTGTTATACTTACATGTTCTGAGGTCCCCTGAATACGAAAATCATGTTTTTAGCGAATGGTCTCTGTGTGTGTGTGTCTGTCTGTCTGTGTGTCTGTTATCAGCATATCTCAAGAACAAATAGTAGCAGAAATTCCAAACTCGGTATTCTAAATGTGTATCATATATGGATGCTACAGTAAGATTTCGTTGAGATGAAGCAAATGGTTCGTGTACAGGGACATTCAAAAGTATTTAAATACATTACGTCTTTGGGGGAAATTGCAGGTAAGTAGAATTTAACATCTATAGACTGCACTAGACCAAATAAAACAAATATATATTTTTTGTAACAGAGATAATCAACTGGGAATTTTTTTTTGTGTATGTAGGAGCCTCGCCGCCCCCCCCCCTCGAGGGGAGTAAAATTTCATGATGGATATCTTTCAAAAGAGCTCGACAATACGTTTAAAACGAATGGTTGAACCATCGATCTGCGATAATTTAAAATAAAGTTATTGATTCTTTTCAATTTTAACCAAAAAAAAAAAAAAAAAAAAAAAAAGGAAGAATTTTTTTTTTTTTACTTTAATATTGAGAATAAATTCGTTTTTTTTTTTTTTTTTTTTTTGGATATTTAGTGTTATACTGCCTCTCTAATATGGAAATCGTCTGTATTATCATACAAGATAAGTTTTTTAAATAATAATTTTAATAAATAATTTTTTAAAAACAGAATTATTTTTTAATAACCGAATTAAATTCTGTATAAATGTAGGTGCATTAATGAAACGAGGGGTTGAGGAGGGTCAGAACTAATTACCATATAAAACTCTTCCGAAGCCTAATTTGAATTGTTCAACATAGGTTTACATAACAGTACTCGTTATCTTACCTTTTAATCTCCAACCTGTACTTATAGTATTAAATTTCAGGGTAAGAGAAAGTCGTGTGAGTGACACACCAGATTATTCTTATTATGAGGACTTAAAATAGACGGAACACTGGGATGTGTTGTTGCTGTTGTGGTTGTCGGGCCTATATTTTTTGTCAGCGAGCAGTTTTTTTTATTGTCATTCATATTTATTGATCGGGTAGAATTTTTTTTAATTTCAGAACGAAAATTATAAAATATCGAAACAGATTTGGTTTATAAACAAAAATTGAAACTACATTTAAATGATCAGGCGGTAATCTTCATGTTCTAAACATTGTTTTAAGATTTATTGTTCACGTTCCGTCATTTTTGACGGGGTTATATACTAGTAATTAAATATTTTGCTTCATGTTTATTGATTTTTAATAGCAAAAGGAGTGTTACATTCATCACCATGACGTGACCCTATACACTCGATTACAATATCACAGACTGACTGTTATGACAGACTGTAAACAAAAACATCGTCACTAATAACGAGATTACCTTTCAGTGTGAGTTGTTAGAGATTTTGAGTGAGAGAGTTACGTTGAAGACTGGTTCATCATAAGTAGAATTGCCAATTTTATTCCTACACTTTAAGAAAAAGAGAAATGTATGGTTCCACTAGATTGGTCATATTGTACACTTTGGAACAGTAGATATTATAAAGCTTTTTTTTTTTTTTTTTTTTTTTTTTGAGGATTTTATTCTTTTTGAAAAGTTTAAAGTGGTTTATAGGTTTTTAGCATTTTCCAACAAAGTTCAAATGTGTTTATGACTTCCATCTGACTTCCGTAAGTATTCTTGGAATTCCTTGAAACAGATACAATGTTATTCAAGTTCACAATGGAATGCTACCTACTAAAAATGGAGGTAAATAAAATACCACCACTGGTTGGTGTAGAAGGACACCCGAAACAATTCCAAAGAACTGAGAACTATGCGAGGTATTTCTATAAAAACCATATTATTATTACCACTCTATTTAGAATAAATCATAATGAAATTGACTTCAGTTAATCATATACACAAAGAAAAAATAAGTTTTCTAGGGAATAGCATAAGATTAGCATTAAGATCTACAGGGCCTCACAAAAATATTCAGATGCATTAAGGTCTGCTATTAGAAATTGCTGCAATTGCATTTTCTTTTTCCTTAAGCGTTTTTAACACTTTCTACACTGTAAAAAAAAGGTTCTTAAAAATAAGTATATATTGTCTCAAAATAGCCCCGAAAAAATATATACTTAAATTTGAAAAACCATGTACTCATTTTTTCAGTATATTGACATGCTCAAAAATGGGGTTGACCAATAAGAATCCCAATATCCCAACGTTTGACATGTCAATGTACTCAAAAATGAGTACATGGGTTTTCAAATTTAAGTATATATTGTTTCAGGGCTATTTTGAGACAGTATATACTTGTTTTTTTTTTTTTTTTTTAAGAATTGCATTTTACTAGAGGCATTTTTTAAATCGTATTTAAATAACTTTGTACTGCAGAAATCATACTGAAAATGACCTTTATTATTCAAACTCTTAAGAAGAAAAAAAGAGTTTTCTATAGAATATGGTATGTTTAGCGTGAAGTTATTGGAATGTTAATTTTCAAAAATATATTTAAGTTTGTATATGGAAATTTCACACAAATTTTGGAGTTTTTTAACCGACTTCAAAAAAAGAAGGAAGGTTCTCAATTCAAACCGTATGTTTTTTTTATGTTTGTTAGCTCATAACTTCTGAACGGATGCTCCGATTTGGATACTTTTTGTTTTGTTGAAAAGGTCTTGGTCTGCAATAGGTCCCATTGTAATATCTTTACGATCTAAAGAAAATACAGGGTGACCAAAAAAATCAGTCCCAACTCTTTTAACTGCTAAACGGCTGCAGCTATATTAATAAAAATGGTATGTAAGTATAGTAAAGTGGCCCTGCAGTACAAGGTTAAACCGCTTGCTGCGCCACCTGGTGGAAAATAGTGGAGTTAGTGTTCCTATCTCAAAAACGGTTCTAGAGAAAAAAAGTGAATTAGAAAGTTGAAGATTATCATCGATTTAGTACAAGAAGATAGTTTAGACTTTCATGCTAGCGTTTCTATCTCGGAAGCGGTTCAAGACAGGGGAAAAAAGTGAATTATAAAATTGCAGAGCATCATCGATTTAGTACGAAAAGAAAGTTTTGACATTGATGCTAAAAGTACAAGGCTAAAAACGTGCCTTTTTTTGTTCGCAATTTCTTACACTATACACACTTGAGCTACATTGCTCACGTAGTAGCGTAGCTAGTGAGACATACGCTATATAGTTCAAAATAGGGTTACTTGATACTTTTTGCTTTGTTGTAGAGATCTTGGTCTGAAGTAGTTCCCATTATAACATCTTTACAATCTAAAGAAAATAAAGCGCCATCTGGTGAAAAACAGCGGCATTAGAGCTCCTATGTCAAAAACGGTTCAAGGTGGAAGAAAAGTTAATTACGAAGTTATAGAGCATCATCGATTTACTACGAAAAGACAGTTTTTGGACATTATTGCTAAAAATAGTACGCTTAAACCGTGCAATTGTTTGTTCGCAATTTCCTACACTGTGCACACTTAAACTACGTTGCACGCTTTACAGCGTAGCGGATGACACGTATACTCTGTGGTTCAAAGTACTGTTACTGTAAGCGGTCACATCGATTAGCGCAAAGTCGTTTTCAACCAACTTCAGAAAGGAGGATGTTCTTAATAATTGCTATGTGTTGTTGTTGGTGTTTGTTAGCTTATAACTTCGTAAGAAATGCTATAATTAACCGTCTTCAAAAAGGAGGAGGTTCTCAATTCAAAGCGTATGTTTTTTTGTTTTTGTTTGTTAGCTCATAACTTCTGAATGGATGGTCCGATTTTGATACTTTTTGTTTTATTGTAAAGGTCTTGGTCTGAAATAGGTCCCATTGTAAGATCTTTTCGATCAAAAGAAAATACAGGGTGCCCAAAAAAGTCAGTCCCGACTCTTTTAACTGCTGAACAGCTGCAGCTAGAGTCATAAAAGTGGTATGTAGGTACAGTAAAGTGGACATGTGCTACGCGATTCAACCGCCTGAAGCGCCACCTGGTGGAAAAGAGTGGAGTTAGCGATCCTATCTCGGAAACGTTTCAAGACAGGGGAAAAAAGTGAATTATAACATTGCAGAGCATCATCGATGTAGTACGCAAAGATAGTTTAGACATTAATGTTAAAAACAGAACGCTTAAAACGTGCATTTGTTTGTTCACAATTTCCTATTTTGTGTACACTTGAAAAACATTGCATATGTTGTAGCGTAGCGGGTGACATTTATGCTATGTAAAATTCAAAGTATGGTTATTGTAAGCGGTCACATCGATTAACGCATAGGCGTTTTAAGCCGACTTCATAAAGGAAGAGGTTCTCAATACAAACCATATTTCTCGTTGTTGTTGTTCAAATTTGTTAACTTATAACTTCGTAAGAGATGATTTAATTTTAATACTTTTTTTGTTGTCATAGTGATCTTGGCCTGAAATAAGTTTCATTAGGATTATATTAAGGTATAAACAAATTACAGGATACTCACAAAAGTCTGTTCTCATTCTAACTGCCGAACGCAAGCAGCTACACTGGTAAAAGAAGTGTGTAAGTATCGATGTTGAAACTTCTGTCTGCAGCAATGCATATTTTGCTCTTTGTTTGAACTTTACGCTGCGCAATTTCCAGCGTTGTGGGTGACACGTATTTACTGTGAAGTTCAATATATATGCCTAACAAAATTTTCGGTTACGAATACAGCGTATCCTTTCTTTACATTTCTAAAGACTTTTTAATTTAACGTATGTTCGTTCAATAGATAGTTTTTTGGTCATATCCGATAAAGGCAAGAAAAGTGACACAATTTAAAAATGCAGCATTTGAGAAAAATCAACTTAAAACTTGACTAGAATAAAACTGGCACAACTGTCTCTCGAGTGGATAACTTTCTAGATGGAGATGTAACTTTTTTGTTCACATTGGGTGCATTTAATGTATTTTTCAGTGACATAAACCATTTTTTAAGTAATGCCATTTTTCTTGGAAGTTGTGATTTGTGAAACTTCCGTCGAAAGTCTTCTGATGCTCTGCTATATAAATACGTTTTCACTGAAAAGAGAAAAATAAAATCTTTTTGTAAAAAAATAGAACCGACTCCAAAAAGGAACTACAATTCAAACAACTAAAAATGAAAGAAAATTGGCAGAAAATGGAACTGTAGATTGCGCCTAAAAGTATAAAATAATTTCCTTCGCCAAACAACCTATAACACTACAATTAATCATAACTTTTGAAGTCGGCGCAAAATTAAATAAAAATTGATACCTTTATTCAATACAAAAATCAAATGCTATTCAAAATACACGTCTCACACTGTTACCTGCAAAACGCAGCCGAAAACTGCTTTGATTCAAGAAAACAAATAAGATTTCGTAAGCAGCAAAATTTGGCGAAGATGCTGGTATCTGACGTCCTTGGTGAACGAAAAATCGCAAAATTATCTGGCAAACATATTTAATTTCTTTGGGATATCATGATTATTTTAATAAGGTATATCAAGAGAGTAATCAAGAATATGAAACAACACATCGTACATTGCCTTACGTTTTTATCGCCAAATTGAAAAGCCATCAAGGATGATCTAACTTCGTAGAAACATAAATACCGCATTGTGAAGAATGTTCACTGTTCTTTGTAGATGCTACTAATGGACCAATTGTATACAGTGATAAAATTATAAAGGAAACATGAAAATGGATCATTCGAGACAACAGCATTTGTTGCTACCGATCTAAAGACAAACCTTTAAAAACTAATTAAATTTTATTTAATTTTGCGCCGACTTCAAAAGTTATGATTAATTGTAGTGTTATAGGTTGTTTGGCGAAGGAAATTATTTTATACTTTTAGGCGCAATCTACAGTTTCATTTTCTGCCAATTTTCTTTCATTTTTAGTTGTTTGAATTGTAGTTCCTTTTTGGAGTCGGTTCTATTTTTTTACAAAAAGATTTTATTTATTGTTAAATCGTGTTTTAAATTCTAACTTAGGACGAAAACTCAAATGGATACAAAGATTACTTTAAGCATGTCTCAGGATAACTAGGAGTTTAAATTATAATTTCTATAAGATTTCGTCTGAAATTAAGTTTTTTTTTTTTTTTTTTTCAAAATTTATTTCTAGTTAACGAAGGTAACAAGAGCACTGGTTTGATTCATAAAACACTCTTTATAAAAGTTATAGATCATTTTGTCTATCAAGCGGATTCAGGCCAGTAATTAAAAATCAATAGTCCAAAAAAGGTCCATCTAGGTTATGATTCAGTGGTCCAAAATATAAAATGGTACGACAAACATATGTAACTGCAGACTTTTACACGTATTTTTAATGCTTATATTAATGATTTTATGGATAAACAACAAAAGCATTTTTGTTTTAAGCTATTATAAACAGAAAATCTCTGCACTGCTATTTTATTAATACTAGTTACTGCAAACGTGGAAAAGGTTAATTCTAGTAAGTGACTTAAAAATGTACATTGTGCAAGACAGACTTTTAACATCTTGCAGAAAATGCACCGAAGAACTGCTGTTGAAATATTAAGAAAGTAAGCAAACACCATAAATTGCAAAAAACACGCAAGAGCACAACGATTGCTGCAAATAGTAAAGCAACAACAACAACAACAACAAAAAGAAAAAAAAAAAGAAAAAGAAAAAGAAAAGAAATGAAAGTAAGTAAGAAAGAAAAAAGAAAAAGAAAAGTGTGGGGTGGAGGGGGCTAGGTGTAGTGTGAAAACAAATAGCCCTCGTAAAGATTTTTGAAGTTGTTGTAAAGGGAAAAAAAAAGAAATTCTAAAATATATACTAAAATAAAACATTTTTTTAAATGGTGTAAAACAACAGAATGTGGCTATTTTTGTCTTTGAAATAACCCAGTATGACATGCTTCAATTTATCTAAAGATGCACGGCTGTATTCTGTCATCATAAGTATCCAAACGCACTCACTCTTTTGTAAAGATGATGATAGACATAGAGATGATCCAAGAATATCCGTCTCCATTTGTACTTGTTTGTTATCATTTGTATAAAATTCTGCATTGAGTTAGGTTACCCGATTTACCCCCTCTTGCGGTTCGGGTTGTCTGATTTATTTTTCTTGCGCTCAGGTTCGGATCGGGTTAGGGTTGGGTTTAGTTATTAACGAGTCAGGTTGGCTTGAGAATATATTTCAAAAAAATTTACCATAGTAAGCAGAAATTTATTCGATATAATTTTTACAGTATAACTGATGTAAACATATTATATGTACCCAAGATTAAATATACACAAACCCAAATCATTATTAGTAAAGTAAACAACCATTTCGGACAAAAACAATGAAAAAAAAAGGAACTTTTTTTTTTTTTTTTTTTTTTTTTTTTTTTAAGGAATATGAGCATTAAACAATAATTTACAGACACTAAACTTTAAGCACACCTTCCTTTGTACACTTGATGTATACAATACATATAAATAGTTAAAAACTATTCTTAATTCCTTTTTAATATTTTTTAATTTTTGACTTAGTGTATTTTTAATAAAATTATAATTTAATATAATTATTGTAGTTATATGTTTAATTCTGTTTAAAATGATTTTATTTTATTACTTGATTTTATGTTATTTTATAACTTTGCTTGATTTTAGATGAATTATTAATTTTCATTTAGTTTTCGGATTTCAGGTCGGATTTGGGGCAGGTTCCGAATTGATTTGAAATTCATCTGTCAGGTTCGTTCGTGTCAGATAGGAATCTATTTTGGTAGCTGTACTACATTGTCCTAAATCAGCAGAATTTAATTTTTAAATATTTTAGTAATTTCTTAGTTTATCTTACAGAAACAAAGCACATTGTATAGATGTTTTGAAAATTACACTCTTAAAATTAAGAAACTTTACATACACGTGTTTTAAAATATATCAATGTTATGTATGTTAAAATTTTTCCAAAAATGTTAAAAATGTAAAATTCAAAATGTAATTTTTCTAAACTTTTAAAATGATCTAGCTTTGCTAATTTTAGACTTATTATTATAGAAATTGTAGTGAAGAAATCTTATAGACATAGATATACAAATAGATCTATGTATCTATTTTAATTTCTATCAGAATCGAGGTTTTTAAAAGTAGTTTTAAGTTTTGTAACACTTAAATTCGCAGGCAGAGTTTCACCATTCAGATAAAGATAAACAAATAGATTTTTTATAAATAAATGTGCCAAAGGCCTCACAAAACAATAGCCAAATATGTTCAGAATATATATATATTTGAACAATAATAAAGTAAAATTGAGGAGAAAACAGTTAAAAATTAGCAAGGTTGAAACATTTTTTAAAAAATTCTGAAAGTTAAAATTTAGAATTTCATTTTTTAAATTTAAATAGTTTTACAAAATTCATTACGTTTAATAATTTTATATTTTAATACTTTATGTATGCAGCATTTCTAAATTTTAAGACGATAATTTAGAAAAGAGTTTTATAATGTGTATCATCCTTTTAATCACAAAAGGAAGAGAAAGCACTGTATTACACATCGAATTTGGAAAATAAACTTTTGCTAAAATTACACTTTTAAGGTTCCATGAACGTGAAAATAAGTTTTACAACAGTGTGTATGTATTATCAACTTAAATGAAAATTAAATATTAACAGGAATCCAAATTTGGTTTCTAAATCTGTATAACATGAGAATTTCATTTAAAACTTTCTGTTAATATCGGACTATTAGTTTCTTCACAGCGACATATGTAGATATTTACTTTTTATTTATTTATTTTTAATTCCCACGTCTCAAAAATAGATTTTAAAAAAAAAGAGAGAGAGAGAGAAAAGTCATACAGTACGCATTGATTATTAACACCTTTCCAACTGTACGTACTTGTTATATCGAATAATTTTCAATATTCTTTGGCTACGTTATCACACAACAGACAAACAGAAAGACTGAAAAGTATACAGATCGACCAATTGAATTTAATATCACTCGTAGACATTCTTGGAAAGTGTTATAAAGGCTTCACGCAGAAGAAAATCCAGCCGTTAGATTACAATTGCACTCCTTAATATATCTGAATATTTCAGTGTAGGGCTGTAAATCTGAAGGTTAATCATATATATGGTATACAAAACATTATTTTAGACTATTAACAATACATGTCAATTTCTTTATGATTTTTAGAGCAGAAAGTTATTTAAATGTGATTTTTAAAAATGTCTGTCCTAAAATGCAATGCATTGGTATTTATTTTATTTTATTTTATTTTATTTTATTTTATTTTATTTATTTATTTATTTATTTTGGTTCTCCCTGTACACAAACTAGTTGTACAGGACCTATTAATGTTATTTTAAATAGTAAACATTCTATAGTGAAATCCATTAATATATATATATGTATATATATATTAATTCTAAAAATATTTACGGACACTGGGGGGCGAGAGACAGACAGATAGAAAGATAGTCAATAGGACAGACATATAAACAAATTAAAATCATATCCACACTTAAAAATTGTCAGAAAGTGTTAAAACGCTTAATGTAAACGAAAATCCAATTCCAGAAAAGTTTTATTAAAAGCTCTGAATGTAATTGAATATTTTTATGTTGCCCTGTGAGACTAATACTAATCACACTCTAATCTAAAGAAAGCATTCTTTTGTGCATATGAATAACATATTTCAATTTTATTAAACTTTGTGCAAAGTTAAGTTTTTAAAATTTGGTTTATAGAAATACCTTTCATAGAACGCAATGCTTTGGAATATATTTGAGTGTTCCTGTACACAAACCATTGGTGGAATTTACTCCATTTTATACAGGAAACATCCGATAGTGAGCTTGAATAACATAATTCAATTACATTAAGATTTGTGTACAGTAAAGGTATTAAAATAGGGTTTATAGAAAAGCCACTCAAAGAACACAATGCTTTGGAATACTTTCGCGTGTCCCTGTATACAAACCAGAAAAGGTATTCACTACATTTTTAATAGGGAACATCCGATAGTGAACTTTAATGACATATATAAGTTTCAAGAAATTCCATAGATATTTACGGGAGTTAGAGCGCGGACAGACGGACAGACAGACAGATACACAAAAGGAAAACATGTTCACACTTAAAAACTGTTAAAAAGTGTTAAAAACGCTTAATGTAAACGGAAGTGCAATTCCACCAAATTTTTATTAATAGATTTTAATGTAACTGAATACTTTTGTGTGGCTGTGTAAATCTAAGGCTCATCATACTATATTCTATAGAAAGCATTCTTTTGTGCATATGAATAACATATTTCAATTTCATTAAGCTTTATACGAAGTGAAGTTATTAAAATTTAGTTTATAGAAATACCTCTCATAGAACACAATGCTTTGAAATACTTTCGAGCGTCCCTGTACACAAATCAGTGGTGGTATTTACTCCATTTTATATATGAAACATCCGATAGTGTTGTGTACAGTAGAGGTATTAAAATATGGTTTATAGAAATACCTCTCATAGAACATAATGCTTTGGATTACATTCGGGTATCCCAGTACACAAACCAGGGTATTTACTTCATTTTATATATGAAACATCCGATAGTGAACTTTAATAATATTTATTCAATTTCATTAAGATTTGTGTACAATAAAGATATTAAAATATGGTTATAGTAATACATCTCATAGAACACAATGCCTTGGAATACTTTCGGGTGTCCCTGTACACAAACCAGTGGTGGTATTTACTCCATTTCATACAGGAAACATCCAATCGTGAACTTGAATAACATACTTCAATAACATTAAGATTTGTGTACAGTAAAGGTATTAAAATAGGGCTTATAGAAATGCCACTCACAGAACATAATGCTTTGGAATAGTTTCTCGTGTCCCTGTACACAAACCAGTAAAGGTATTCACTCCATTTTCAATAGGGAACATCCGATAGTGAACTTGAATAATATATATGAGTTTCAAGAAATTCCATAAATATTCACGGGAGTTAGAGCGCAGACAGACAAACCGAAGTCGTTAACATTTTCAACCTTGTTGGAAGGTGTTAAAAAGAGGATATCGTGAAATTTTCATATAATATATACATTACTAAATAGCATATATTATTGAAAAGTTCTATAATATAGAAAACGTAATAAAGGACGACACAATCAATTCACTAATAATGCGGAGGTACTTCCTACTATAAACGTTTAATTATGCATAAATAGAGTTGTATAAAAAGCATTTTGTAGCTCAAAGTTTACAGCAAAATCATGTTGCATTTATGCAAAGTTGCAGAAAATCTTAATTTATTCCGGAGCATTTACAGCCCCGATTTCATTTCATACCACTTACGTTTAAAGAGCATTTTTTTTTTTCATTGAAGTTATTTAATGACGAAAAATATTCTAGAAATCAAGTGGAAATAATACTCCGGAATAAATAAAAATGTTTGCGTCTATGTCTACGATATATTTATTATTGTATAAAATAAAGTTTTAATTCGTCACAACGTCAAATTTGGTCAGTTGAAGTACAGTTCAACAATTTAAATTCATTTTAATCCTTTATCTACCGCATCATGAAACCGGCAAAAAATGTATTCGAAACATACTTTCATATAACCACACCATTGCAATTAATGACGAATTTGTGAGGTGATACATTAGTATATCACTAGTACATAAAGATCAAACAAGATATCTGGACCTCAAAAATATTTAAATAAGAACTAAAAACCATGCGGTACGCACTGATTATTAACACTTTCCAACTGTACGTACTTATTGTATCGTATAAATTTCAATGTTCTCTGCCTATGTTTGCAACCGTTAATGTATATGAATATTTTATTTTAGCCCTGTAAGTCTGAAAGTTAACCATATCACATTCTCTACAAAACATTATTTTAGCATATTAACGATAAATGACAATTTATTTCTGATTTTTACAGTAGAAAGTTATTGAAATATAATTTATAAAAATGTCTGTTCTAAAACGCAGTGTATTGGCATTTGTTTGGGTGTCCCTGTACACAAACCAGTTGTAGAGGGCCTATTAATGTCATAGGAAACATTCCATAATGAACTTGAATAGCATATATTATTTTTAGATAATTCTGAAAATATTTACGGGTGCTGGGGGCGGGGAAACGTTCAGATAGTAGATGGACAGTCGGACAGATGCAAATTGAAATCATATATTAACACTTAAAAATTGTTAGAGAGTGTTAAAAACGCTTAATGTAAACGAAAATGCAATTCCAGAATATTTCCAATAATAGCCTTTAAAGTAACTTAATATTTATGTATGACGCTGTAAATCTAATGCTAACCATACTATATTCTATAAAAAGCATTCTTTTGTGCATATGAATAAAATTTATCAATTCCATTACGATTCGCGCAAAGTAAAATTATGAAAATTTGGATTATAGAAATACCTCTCATAGAACACGATGCTGTGAAATACTTTCGGGTGTACCTGTGTACAATCTAGTTGTGGTATTTACTTCATTTTCTAGAGAAAAATTCCAATAGTAAACTTGAGTAACATATTTCAATTTCATTAAGATTTGTGTAAAATAATGGTATTAAAATAAGATTTATAGAGATACCTCTCATAGAACATAATGCTTTGGAATACTTTCAGGTTCCCCTGTACACAAACAAGCAGAGGTATTCACTCCATTTTTAATAGACAACATTCGATAGTGTACTTTAATAACGTATATCAGTTTCAAGAAATTCCATGAATAAGGAAGTTAGAGCGCGGACAGCAGAAAGTCAGACGGACAGACTTCAGACAAAGCGTAGTCATTAACACTTTTCAACATTGTTGGAAAGTGTTAAAAAGTATTTACTTTTTTCTAAGATTAATGAAAGATTCTTGAAGGGATATAAGGACTTAATCATAACACACGTGCAGATCTTGAAAAATGTCAAGCCAAAACAGCGAGAATACTCTTTAAATCCTTTCTGGATCAAAATGGCTACACGTAGCGTCTAGTGCTTTGTAGTGACATTAAAGTGAGGTATATACGTTTTATTCTTATGAATACCTTTGACATTTATTGCATCAATTCGATTTTATGCGCTTTTTAAAATAATAGTACTGTAAAATACCATCGGTAGATAAAGGGTTAAACAGTAGCGGCGCATGAATGATCACGTACAGAAACAGAATTTATCATTGAATTATGCCTAATAACGATGTATCTTGTCATAATTTAATATTTAAGTTGATTAAGAAATTTTAAAGAAATATTACCAAAATAAAAGAAAAAAATTAAACAGAACAACTTCATTGCAGTTAATTTAACTAAAATAACAATAATAATATTAGCTACAGAATTTTCATTATAATGAAATATTCTAGTAAGGTTTTATATCATTACGATTCGCGGCAGTTTGTCAACATAGCGACTTTTGTCTCCCAGTCTTCAACAAATGTCACCAAAATTAAAGACATCGAGAACAGATTTGTCGCCTAATAAAGTATTTTTATCGAATATCAACCTACTTTTTTTTTTAATTTTATATTTAATAAAAAAATTTTAAACAAATATATTTTTATTCTTAAGAAACATCGGTAGAAATTTATTTGGAAATAGAAATTTACATATTTAAAACAAGCTTCTAATTCCAATTTTCTTACATTTATGTTCGGTAAACATCGTTTATAAATCATTAGTCCACTTCGAGACTTTACTATCTTCAATTTTTTGTACCAGTGCTACTTTCAGTGTTGTGTCTTTCACACTGAATCCATGCTTATTTTTCTTTCCTTATGAAGAGTCATTATTTCGACTTGAAACAACTGTTATGTGATTTTTTTGCAAAGTACAGTGTTTACTTTCTTTCTTCGTCGGTCAACAATAGATTTCCGTTTGCATTTTACCGTAATTTATAAAAAATATGTTTTACACTTGTCTTGATTTGCATGTTTAAATTAGATACTAGAATTTTTCTACCTTTGTGAAAAGAGTTCAAAGTAAATAAAACAAAAACACATTTTTTTTTTTTCCCCCATGGTAATAGGAGAGTGGTCGCCAACCGATGGTTCGTGGACCACTATTGGTCTACGAGAACATTTTGGTGGTCCTGAGAAAAATCTTGACATTATTCGGATTTCATTAGAGATTATTATTGAGGTTAATTTTAACTTCAGGATTTTCTGAATCACTGAAACTGATCTCACAACATCAGACTTCAGAATTTTTTGGATGAGAGAGAGAATAAATGGAAAAATCTTTTATCCCAAAATTTTCAATTAAATGCAATTATCAGGTACAGTCATCGCTTTGAATTTCTGATTTGCATTTCATACTTAGCTAGAAATTGCTCTAAATTTATTAGAATATTCAAAATCTTCAAAGGTTAAAAATGTACGCCAAAACTATCATTTTCCATTGAATTTCAATAATCTAACTACATAATATTCATATTACTGGATTTTATAAATGCAGTTTTATAGTATATGGCAATAGCAATTTATCTCTCTATTTAAATATTTCGTCCAAGTTTCTTTTAATATAGAAGCAATAGAAAATTGTTCACATTCTTACTTTATAAATGTTTTATTGCTACCAAACAACCTCTAAGCATCATTCTTATTATTTAATATTATGTACATTTTTATTAAAATAAAACAAGCATTTGTAATATTTTATTAGATTTATTTCTAATTTATAAAATGGGTATTTTCTGATTGTTGTGCTACAAAGAAATTTACGTTTCTTAATTGATAATATTCGTGGTCTTCGGGATTTCAAATTATAAATTTAGTGGTTCTTGAAGTCGAAAAGTTTGGAGACGCTGTTTATGATATCTTAAGGGTTTGTGATGCATTTGCTTAAAAACTTTAATATATGTAGTAAAAATAGCTACAACAAAAAGGACTTTTATGCTTTATCTATTATTTTATATTTTTGAGCTATTAAATTATAACTTAAGTGGCCTTTTTGGACCACTAAATTTTCATGGCTTGCGAAAGCCATACAGACCATAATAATAAGTTTGTGCGAAATATTTTTTTTTATTTTTATTTTAGATCGCATGAACATTATGTAATAAAATGTATTGGAGTTCGAAACAAAATCTATTTTCATAACTAATGGATGCATTCGATGGGAATATATAAATGAACACTTTTATTCTGCGTTTTATATCCGAATTTAAATTTAGAATCCTAGAATTATCATAATCTCAAGCAATGATAAATCAAACTGGATAAATAATGCATATTAGAAGCATAAAAAAAAATATATATAACTATGAACGTCACAAAAGTAAAAATCAAGCAATTTATAAATGAATAATTTTATTTCGGAAAACAGCTTATTATTTTCTAAAAAATTTCACTTGAATAGAGCATTTTCCACAATAAAAGAAGGCGGCAAATTCTAATTCTGAGTCTTTAAAAAACTATAATAATTATTTATGCAGCAGTAATACATCGAATCTTAAAAGTGGATGAATATTTTTAAAAAGCTACAAAAAGTCAAAGGAAAAGACAAATCCGAAAACTCTATCTTACTAGCAGGTTGTGATTTAGAAATGTAAGTTTTAGAATTTGTACTACTGGAAAATGAAAGAAAAACTCAGGTACCTCGGAGGTTAAGTACACAATGTTCATTTTGAGAAAAGAATTATCACCATTTTTTTTTTATGTGAATTTTTCGCTTTATATAGAGGCTTAAGCATTAAGCCCAGTTATTACAAAGGAGAAAAGAACAGTAAAACGTAAAAACATGCACATTTTCTTTATTTATGAGAAATGTCATTAATTAATTTCATTATAACATAATTCCTAAAAAAAATTCGTACTTGTGACATGGTGTCCTTTATCTCCGGTGTACGCATGTGTAATTTTAATAAACATTAATAATTAAGATGAAGAATAGCAATTATATCAACACATTCATTTTAAGAAAACAATGTACAGTTATTTTAATGCAGGAAATAGCGTATACTTAAAAGACATTCTTCCTGCTACTTTACTCAAAATATAAATATTTAAATAGCTTTGTATACGCTAATAGAACAAAACTATTGGGAAAAGCAGCTTTAAATAACATCTGAACAAATTTGTATTTTGCAATCTGTTTATTCTGTGTATATTGAAATGATATCAAGTAATTTCCATAATAAACCGCTCATACGGTGTGCTAATTAGCGCCCCTGACTTCCACACGGAAGAGCCCGGGTTCAAATCCCGGACAGAGCAGGGGTGTGTTGTCACTGATAGCGATAGCGATGGCCCCCACATTGTGTACTCCTTCACAAATGACTATCAGTTCTCCGACATCCCCCCACCGGTCAATGCTCACTCGCAAGTACCATGACATTGGAATAAAAAACAATTCCTTAATAAAAAGAGTAAAAATCATTTTATTTAATTTGTTCATGCAAATTATAATAATTATAATATATTTTTAATTAATTCAATTATTTTTCAGTTCGGCCAATGCTTAGTCGCAAGTGCCGCGCCTTTGGGGATATATATATATATATATATATATTTCAGTTTGCTGTTCCAAAAAGCTAATACAAATTTTAAAAAAGAAAAAAGAAAAACAATAATAAAATCCATGCAAGTAAACAAACAAAATCCAAACTTGACAAACTCTAAAAAATATCAAAATGCAGCCATGCAAGAAAACCATTGAGTACATTTATCTATTACAGTTTTAAATGTAAATAAATTTTTATATATCGTCATGCAAATGAGAATGTTGACACTTACTCATCAGATTTTGGAACTTTCCTCACACTTAAATTCCTAACCCTTTCGGCCGAAGTAGGTTCAGCCGAAATCGCCAGTCTTTTTGTTCTGCTATGGTCAGCAGAGGGTGACCTTTTACCTCCATTACAAATATCTTCTCTCTCATTATCACTGCTACTGCTACTGCTACTAGAACTACTAATGCTAGAGCTGCTAAGTGAAGATTCATCATCATCATTATCACTGGAACTCCACAGGTACATCTGCCGCTTTAACTGCTTGGAGAGCGGCATCTTCTCAGACCTTAACTTCTCAAGCTCTGTTTGGAGTTTCACAATAAGTTTATTTTTTAACTCCAGTTGCATTTCAAGATGGTGTATGAGTGCATCACGTTGACGAAGCTGTTCTGTTTTCTGCTGTAAGTCGATCTGTAGTGAGTTGTCCGCCATGTTGCCCAATAAGCGAGCGTAGGAATTAAAAACTCAAGTGCACTTAGAGAAGTCCTTTTAATAATGGAAGACAATACACTAGCCTGTTAACTCAATACAACCGTTTATTCATGCGTAGAACAAAGCAGTATCTTTCTTTTTTATCATTATGCTTTATATTACTCGAAGTCCAAAGAGACCAGATGGAAAATGAACTATTTTGAGTTGACTTTTTTTAATTTTGTTTTTTTACTATTATTTAAATAAATCGGGTAGGGCGTAAAAATCAACAAACCTCAGGAAAAGAAAAATTCTTAAAAGCCTCAATCTATAACTTCCATTATGAGACTGTAAGAGTCTAAACAATTTAAAGAGGAAGAAGAAGAGAAAGTTTTGATAATTATTATTTAAGATCTATGTGGTTGTATTGAAAAGAAATATGCTTAATAATAGGTTTCTTTTTTTTTAAATAGCAAACGATTAAATATCTGATGTAATAAATATTAGAAAAACTTAATTTAAAAAAAGTATAAGTGAAGGAAAAAACTTTGCAGATGATTTACAGCATCACAGATAAAATTACTTTATTCAAATGGCAACATTAATTTAATTTTAAAATCAAAAAAATAATTAACAACCAGGTTTTAAATATTTTTTTTTTCTATTTATTACATATCGAAAATAATAATAATAATAATTTCTTTAAATTGATTTTTTTTTTTTTTCACCTGTAATAAATGTTGCAGAACGAAGAAACTTGAAATTATATGTATTCAATGGATGCTTATAAATAGAACAATCAATCCACACATAAAATACGTGCCATAGTACGATAAAAATCTTGGATGTAAATTCCACTATACATCTTTCACAACTGAAATTCAGTCAACATAGGTGAAGAGTTGTGTTTACAGTGGAAATGAGGGTAAAGTTAAGTAATCTAACAACACAGCACGTCGAAAGCAGACCGACGTCTGAGTAGTAACATGGTTGTAAACGCAACTGAAATGAGCCAAATTTAGGGACAACCCTCCGCCAAAACTCATCTCTCTTTTTATTTTTCACAGAACTCTTAAGTTCGTAGAGTTTTCGAATCGCCCACGTTTTTCAATGACAGAAATTCGAGACCCAGTTGTGTTCCTCTGTTGAAAACGGGAATGAAAAATATTCAGTTGCGGCATGCAAACGTATTTGCGAAAAACAAAAAAGAAGATCATGTAGTCAACACTTTAATTACACCGAGAGGATCGTTTACATTTACCCAACATTCATGAGAAAACATTTTCACAACAGCAGTTTCGTTAAAATAAAAAATTAAAATAAAATAAAGTTACACAGAATCATACATGATCATAAAAGTAATATAAAATAATTACATTTAAGAAACAAATTATAATTTAAATTTAAATTATTGAACTATAAGATAAACATTTTACTTTAATATTACGCGAAACAATAAACATCAAATCTATTTTTGAGATTTTTTCCAAGAGCAAAACAAAGTATTCATTCTGACGATACTTTTATTTATTTATTTTCGTTTGTTTGTTTGTTTACTTCATTTTGTTTTGTTGTATTTTTAGCAAGCAAGTGTATTTACTTTAAACCGTTTTAGAGCTCAGATATACAGTTTAAATTATTTCAGAACACAAATATTTAATTTAAATTGCTTTAGAATTAAAATACAGACATTTTCATTCTATTAATTTTAAATTAGATTAACGCCAACAAATTTAATGAACCATTTCGACAAATTAAAATTTTAAATAAAGAAAAAAGAAAGAAAAACATCAGGAGATACAGAAATGCAAATTTAACATTTACTTTATAATAATAATAAAAAAAAGGCGGATTTTTTATTTATTTTTTTTAAATAAACAGTTGATATATACATATACAATTAGTTTTCTGGCAATAACAATATTTAATACATTTTGACAGAAAACCAAAATACTATAGATTTGAAAATGAGAAAATTAATTTTTCGTATAAAAAAAGTTAAATCGGGCATCGGAAATATTCATGAATTTGATTTCTCCAATGCGATCGCAATTTTGGAGTCCTAAAACGTAAAGTAAAAGATGCTGCCAAATTTATGCAACCCAACAAAACATAGAAATAATTAAAACGTCAAAAAATCTAGATTCTACGTGCAGAAATTTTCTCTTCTGATTTTACTAAATTATGTTTTTCGAAAATTGAGTTTTTATTTATTTATTTATTCACTTATTTATTTATTTTTTTAATTCGTTTTGCGTTGACATACATGCTAGGCAAAAGAAGAGAACGAAAATCATGAGTTTGATTTCACCAATGAGATAATAATTTCAGAGTCGTAAAACGTAAAATAAAAAAAAAATGCGACCAAATTTATGCACTCTAACAAAACATAGAAATAATTAAAACGTCAAAAAATCCAGATTCTACGTGCAGCAAATTTCCTCTTCTGATTTTACTAGATTAGGGTAGGTGCTTCAGTGATTGGCATGCTCCAGTAATTGACATCTATCCCGAAATAATTAATAAATAAGAAAAATAATAAAATCATATATTTTACATATAAGAATTTTAACATTTTATGTCAAACACCGGAGCGTAGGGTGCTAATAACTGGTAAAATGAATAACTAGCAGTGTCAAACACTGGGACATAGGGTGCCAATTACTGATAAAATGAAAAACTGGCAGTTTCAATTACTGGAACAGTGAGTAAGATGTCAAATAAAAATTCATAAAAAAAATAATTGTTATCAAATGTATATATTTTAACATATATGTGGTTCTGAATGTCTTTCATACCATATGTACTAACTTAAGATTTCTAAAATTATTTTCTCATGACTAGAACATTAAAAACATCAGAGAATGCTCTAAAAGTGTCAACCACTGGTGCACTTACCCTATGTTTTTCTCGTTTTTCCGAAAATTCTGATTTTGAACTTGTTCCGTTCATGAAACTGGTGATTTAATAATAAAACATTACAATGTGATATTTTCCAAATGACTAATTTACTACTTGATTTTGTAATAACTCAAGAAATGTAGCTTATAATAAAAAAATTAATGATATGATGATACTACATGTTAATGCTTAAAAAAAAAATAAATAAATAAACAGTTTAAAAGTAGAGTTGCTTAAAATGTAGTTTTCTATAAGCTTTATATATATATATATATATATTTTTTTTTTTTTTCTTTAAAGGAAAAATCAATATTTAAAAGTTAAATAAGTTAAATAATCAAAAGTTAAATAATCAAAAAGTTAAATAAGTTCTATTACTTAATTGCTTTTCAACCCTTTCGAACAAATTTAAAAGTTTTTAAAAATTTGGCTTTTCTGTCTGCATGCATGCATCCCCAGTTTTGCAAATATTATTAGAGTACCTCGAAACTAATAATATTACCAGTTTCAAGTTTGTTGACGTAAGCATGTTTTCTTTTCAAAAATGATATAAATAATACTACTGGTTTGTGATGGGAACTGACAAAAAAATTTGTATACATTGCGGTACATGAGAGGCATTTCCTTAAAGCCTTAAAGCCTATTTTAATATATTTATCTGCTTGTAATATAACGATACTAATATACATACTCTTCAGATTCAGTGTATTTCCTACAGGATGTGGTATGAATAGCATTGATGATTGTTTTACAAGGTCACACAAAATAGCCAAACACATAATGGGATATAAGTGAAGTTTGTTCGAAGGGCATTTTCTGCTGTATTATACACTTTCTAATACTTTCAAACTAAGTTAAAAAATTGAAGTTAAATGGAAGGTGTTTTATAATCTGTTCGAAAAGCATAATTTTTCTTCATTGTGTCAGAGTAGATTTACTGTTTAAAAATGAGAGTTTTTAAGTAAAGTACGGACATACGTTTTTTTGTAACTAAAAATCAATACAATACCAAATGCATAAAGTCTAACAATAAATAACAAAGTGATATAATTACAGACTTCTACTATTTAAAGAATTTCTCCAAAATATCTATAGTTAAAGAATATATGTATTACATAAATTTACTTTATTTCATCGATTTTACATAGTTTTCTGGAAAACTGAAAATATTTTACTCAATAGTATATGTATTATATGAAATTACGTTATTTTATCGATTTTACATTATTGTCCAGTAAACTGAAAACATTCCCTTCAAGAATATATGTATTTGCTTTATTTCATCGATTTGATATTCTTGTCTGGCAAACTGAAAATATTCCATCCAACAATATAACTCAGTTTATTTTATTTTACAGATTTTACATTGTTGTTAGTTAAACTGAAAATATTCTATTCAATAATATATATTTAATTTGAATTTACTGTTTTATCGATTTCACATTGTTGATCGGTAAACTGACAATATTCTATTCAATAATATATGTTTAATTTGAATTTACTGTTTTATCGATTTCACATTGTTGTCCGATAAATTGGAAATATTCCCTTCAAAAATATATGTATTATATGAGTTTACTTTATTTAATCAATTTTACATTGTTGTCTGATAAACTAAAACAATTCTATTCACTAATACATGTATTATATGAGTTTACTTTATTCCATTGATTTCATATTGTTGTCTGATAAACTGAAAATATTCATTGTTAAAAATGGTTTCTCAAAAATGAACAAAATTGCTTCAAAATAGCTCCTAAACAATATATACTTAAATTTGAAAATCCCATGTACTCATTTTTGAGTACATTGACATGCTCAAAAATGGGATTAACCACTAAGACTTCCAGTATCCTTACGTTTGAGCATGTCAGTACACTCAAAAATAAGTACATGGGTTTTCAATATTAAGTATATATTGTTTCGGAGCTATTTTGAGACAATTTTGCTCATTTTTGAGAAACCATTTTTAACAGTGTTCCATTCATTAAGCATTGTATGAGTTTATTTTATCGATCTTACATTGTTGTCTGGTAAACGCAAAATATTCCCTTCAAGAATATATGTATTATATGTATATATTTCATTTCATCAATTTTATATTGTTGGCTGGTAAATTAAAAATTTTCTATTCAATAATATATGTATTGTATGAGTTTATTTCATCAATTTACATTGTTGTCTGTTAAACTAAAAACATTCTATTCAATACTATATTATATGAATTTATTATTTTTCATCGATTTTACATTGTTGTCAGGTAAACTAAAAATATTCCATTTAATAATATATGTTTCATATGAGTGTACTATTTTATCAATTTTACATTGTTATCCTGTAAATTGAAAATATTCTCTTCAAGAATATATGTGTTATATGAGGTTACTTTATTTCATCGATTTCACATTGTTGTCTGGTAAACTAAAACTATTTTATTCACTAATATATGTATTATATGAGCTTACTTTATTCCATCGATTTCATATTGTTGTCTCATAAACTGAAAATATTCCATTCAATATGTATTGTATGAGTCTATTTTATTGATTTTACATTGTTGTCTGGTAAACTCAGAACTTTCCTTTCAAGAATATATGTATTATATGTGTTTACTTGATGTCAACGAATTTATATTGTTGGCTGGTAAATCGAAAATGTTCCATTCAATAATATATGTTTGGTATGAATTTACTTTATTTTATCGATTTTGCCTTGTTGTCCGGCAAACTGAAAATATTCCATTCAATAATGTATGTTTTATATGAACTTACTTTATTTTATCGATTTTACATTATTGTCTGGAAAACTGAAAATATTCCCTTCAAGAATATATATATATATGTATATATATATTATACGCGTTTACTTTATTTCATTAATTTCATATTGTTATCTGGTAAACTGAAAATATTCCATTCAGTAATATATGTTGTATTTGAGTTTACTTTATTTCATAGATTTTATATTGTTGCCCGATAAACCGAAAATATTCCACTCAATATGTATTGTATGAGTTTATTTTATCTATTTTACATTATTGTCTGGTAAATTGAAAATATTCTTTTAAATAATATATCTGTTGTATGCTTATTTAATTTTATCGTTTTTGCATTGTTGCCATGGTTAACTGAAAATATTCTATTCAATAACATATGTATTATATGAGTTTATTTCATCGATTTTATATTGTTGACTGGTAAACTGAATTCATACATGCCGTCATATTTTCCTACCTTTTCTTACATACCATCTTAAGAGGAAAAAATGAAAAAGAAAAAGTAAGCAAGAAAAGCAAAGTAAAAAGTAACAACTGAAAATCTACAATAATATTGGGCAGTTTAATATTGAATTTCAAGTAAGATAAATGAAAAATAGAAAGATAACAGAAGGAAAATAATTATATCACTTTTATAAATTTCTATAAATACTAGATTTATTATTGTTGTTTTACCAATTTTTGAAAAATATGTAAATGAAACATAATTCCTAAGCTAAAATAAATAAAAATTATTTGAAATGTATAATAATTATTTCTTGCTCAATAAGGAAATCTTAGAAAAAGCAATAAATGCTCTCTTTGGGTGATCCACACATCCTAAATGACATCATTTTTACGTCATACCCAGATTGTTGGTGATAATACGAAATCCGCATATTTTTTGTGAAGCTTTCTTTTGATTCATTTTTGGCTAGAGGCCGGAGTTTGAAATTCGATATTCTTTTAAAGCTTTTTTTTCCGAACACCTTCAACTGCAAAAAGAGTGACTGTGATATTTCCTAGAGTTTGACAGAAGGCCAAAAGCAATTGAGTAAAAAGAGCTAAAAAAAAACAAGGGTTGTGGTTGAATGATGGCAGGTCAGCCACATCTTTCCTCGCTTAATGTTTTTTTTTTAAATTTAGCGACAAAAAATGTTAAAACATTTCTTTAAATTACAATAGATTATTATAATGATGTCATGTAAATAAATAAAAATATCTATAATTTTCATGAATATATTTTCAGTTTATTTATTAGGTTAAATACATGCAAGACTGTCGGTTGATTTGATTTTAGTTTAATGTTCTGTTGAAAAAAGAAATCCGATCATCTTTTCTATAAGAGACCACAAAACAAAAATGATGATTATTATCATTGACATCATATTAATTATTTCACATTTTTTAGAAATGATGCTTTTATAGTTGTATGGAGGCGGAGAGGGGGGGGGGAATGTTAAAAATGAACAGACCTGTTTAAAAGTATTCTGGGGACTTAGAAGGAAATTCTATTTTTCATATATACAGATTTGAAAGAAAGAGAGAGAAAAAAAAAAAAAGGTTAATGAACAGTTAAATAATAAGTTGCATTTTTTGAAACAATATGGATATATTTATGAAAATTCAGTCATTTGATATTTGTACATTTATTTAATTATGTGTCTTTTATATTATTATTCCAATAAATCATTTATACTTTAAATAATAACTTAAAAGAATTTCTTTGGTAAAAATTACAAGTAGATTAATAATAAGATTTTTACAAAGGTTTGGAATTTAATAAGGAATATAGTTTTCCTCAGTTCTAACATATGATCGCCATCTAAATTAAGGCGTTGGATACATGAATTTATATAGATAGTAGAACCTACTTGATGAAACCCCTGTTGCAGCCCAGCCCATATTGGCTTGAGGAGAAAGAAATTGGCGTTTCAACAATTGGTGCTTCTCAAAATAAAAGCTAAACTATAAGGGGTTATACTCACATTTTTATCTTGATTCAATGAATGCCCAATGGTAATACAGTGTTTTCGCTGATTGTAAATAAGTATTGATACACCCCCCCCCCAACATCTTTTTTTTCTTTTCGAGAAGAACTTAAATTCTGTTCATTCTATCTCTCGTAACACTTTGAATTTACATGATATTTGTTTGGGGTTTTCTTTAAGTTGCTCAATATCTTTGGCTACTAAATTATGGAAATGAACTTTTTATAAAGCTTTTTGCGCATGCGTAGTTAAAAAATATTTAGTAAAAGTGCTCGTATTTCGTAAGATATTTAACATTTTTGCATTCTGATTTCTGTATGCTATGTCTAATTTAGAACATATGTACCGTATTTTCTAAAAACGGCTTTAAACTAGGTGCAATACCCTACGTGATGTAATTTAAAAAGTAGAAATTCTTTTTGCTGTTGTTTAAAGAAACCGTTATATCTCCATGAGTATATGGGGTAGCCTCATAAAATTTCATACAGGTAATGAGAAACGTCCTCATAATGACATGCTATAGTTAAATCGCATTTAAAGCATTACTTTTTACAGGGTGATCCAAAACATTTTTATTTTTGTTTAATTTTTTACTGGTCCGCTTTTCCTTTTAAGGACACAACTTTTGCTGAAAAATATGAGGTATAACATGTTCTTTACACTACCAAAGTTTCAAGATGATTCCCAAAGAACTTTTCTAGATATTTGACAAAATGTCTAAATTCGAAAGTGTCCAAATACTTATTGGAAGATAGTATATTACTGTTCTAAAGTAATAGTTAGCATTAAATTAAATTTAATAGAAATTAAACAGTTGTACAAATTACTATTCTGAAGTAATAATTGACATTAAACACTTGATAAACCGTACAAAAAATTTAATAGGTCATTTATTAACAATGAACATATGTATATATTTATTAAACAATGCAATTTAAATTTATTAAACAATGAAATTAACAATGAATGTAAGTAATTATATATTAAACAATGAAAATTAACAATGAATATATGTAATTATTTATTAAATGATGAAAATTAAACAATGAAAATCGAGACAAATTGTTAAAAAATATTAACTATTAGAATACATAATGCTATTATGAAAAAAAGATTTAATTAAATTTTCAGGATAAGCATTGGCTAAGGCAAGATTTTTAATTTGGTTTTTTTTATATATATCCGACACTAAATGTTTTATATGCAACTAAAAAATATAAGAATGTGAGTAAATTCAGATTTATGTAAGCAAATTTTAAAATTATGGAAAAAAAAAACTTTAAAAACGAAATTTTTACATTTATCATATAAATTAAAATCTAATTTTAAATGATGGTTAAGAATATTTTTTACATCTAAGAAACTGATTACATTAGATTTTAAAGCAGTTTCACTAAATGAATTAGGATAATTATCTGGTAAAGCTGAATTATTGCTATGATTATTTAAATAAAATACTATAATATTATCAATATACCCAAATAATCTATAATTAGTACACAATAATTTCCTTTCATAGTAATATAGATATAAATCAGCAAGTAAACTGAATGCAATACCACCTTGAGGCAGTCCGATTTGTTGCTTATAAATAACATTATTAAATTAGATATAATTATGATATAGAACATAGTTAAAGTTTTAAAAGAAGATAGAGTAATTTTATTATTTAGATGTTGATTTTCTTTAAATAGTATATTTATACTTTCATGTATATCTTTAGTATCAATATTGTTTAAAAGATCATTATAATCAAACGTTTTAATGTTAGGAATATTAGGCTTTTAATACCCTTTATGACTATTTTTTATGTACTAATAATTATTTTTAGCATTATATAGTTATATAATTTGTTAGGAATAAGTAATAAAACATTATTAGCATTTGTAATATAAGAATTATAGGCAACAATAAACGTACCAAGTTTTACAGGATTCTTATGAAATCTGGGTATTACAATTAAATAAGGATAATTATAATTGTCGGGGAGGAGGGGAGTGGAGAAGGTGATGCGCACAACTGAACTGATTAGTAACGGCACTGAGCAGATTGAGTCAGTCGCCGATTCGAATCGAGAAAGAGATGCGATGCATCTTAAACCGAAAACCAAAACCTCATTCTAAATCATAAACTTTATTTGTCCTTATTGATTTTCCATAACATAAGTTAGGATTGTAACAATAAATCGTTTGTAGTAAGCAGATATTAGATGTCAGAGTCTATGTGTTGGCAGTTCTCGTTTTAATAATCCCGGGATGCTGGCAGAGAGGGTAAGTAGCTTTAAACTTATTCTCATTTAATTATAATGCATGTTATTCTGATTTATAATTGGGTAAAATTGTAGAATTTGAATCAAAATTAAATTCGTTAGAAATTCTTAATCCGAGATTCTAAATTTAATAAACCTAAATCGAAATTCATAAAAATGAACTTAGTCGTAAATTCTTTGTTGGCTTCACAGCCAAAGTGGTCCGTCGATTCACGGAGGCTTAATTATCTATTAATTTAATTAGATAATTAATCGTAATTCGTTAAATTAAAAAAGAAAAAAAAATTTTTTGTAAATTGAAAAAATTCTTTTGTTTACGTAGGATTAAATTATCTGTATAAGAACTTTAAAGGAAGTTAAAATTAATTTGTTGAAATAAATCATTAATACGAAGTTAAATTCTTTTGATATGAAACGTAATTCAAAGTAGTTTCGATTTGATGCATACGTAAAAGTTTTGGTTTAAGAGAAAATGTAATTCAAAATAGTTTGGTTTTCAAACCGGAACAATTTCGGTTAGGGAATTTAAGAAATAGCTATTCATGTTAAATAATTGTTGAATAAATGAGAATGAAAAAGGTGCATTTAATATTTTATTAGTTTATTTATTTCAGTAAAAAAAAAAAAAAAAAATCTATTCTATATGTGTGTTTCTTTTCATTTGTTCTTATATTTTTTGTTTTGCTTTACTTTCTGATCTGCAGAATAATAATTTAATTCGATCGATTAATTCATATTTAAATTTAATTGTTTGTAATTAGTTTGCTCAAAAGATGGGTAGAAAGGGGAAAACAAGGGCGAATGACGCCGAAAAGAGTGCGTTGTTCCCAAAATCTAATGAAGTGATAAAATTTGAAAATGTTATTAGAGAAATAGAATTTATAAAATCGAAGGTCAATGATTGCGATAAAAGCGATCAAGCCAGATTAAAGATCCTAAAGGATAAGGTAAATGTACTGGAGGTTAAATTCGAGGAAATAGTTACAAATTTTGCCGAAGAGGAAAACGATGAAAACTTTGAAGAAGTGATGAAAAATCGGGACATTCTGTTGGAGTTGTCTGTAGTGTTGGAGAGTAAATCGCAATCAAATACCCCAAATGTAAATAATAATGCACGTACCAAACCAGGGACTTCTGTTAATTCGCATATTAGTTTTCCCAAACTTGAAATTCCTTATTTTTACGGGGATAATGAATCTTGGTTGTCATTTAAAAATTTATTTAAATCATCTATTCTGGATAATGACAGCCTTAGTGAGGTTGAAAAGCTACAATACCTCCAATCGTGTGTAAGAGGTAGTGCATCAAAACTTATTCGTGGATTTTCGTTACAATCGGAAAATCTTAAACACTGTTGGGAAATCCTTACTTAGCGCTACGAAAATAAACTCCAATTAGCTGTAACTCAAATAAATAAAATCTTTTCGGTAAAGGTAAACAAAGTGGATGATCCTAAATCGTTTTTCAATTTAATAGATACTTGTAACGAAGCGGTGCGAAATTTATCGACCCTCGGATTAGAATCTAATCCTCTTAGCGATCTTATTCTTATAAATTTCATGATTTCAAAATTGGATTCATCCGTTAGGCATAGGTGGGAGCTCAGTCTAGAGAATACGCAAACTATTCCCGATTTAAACTCGTTTCGTACATTCATTGAGAGGGAGGCGTCGAGTCAAACAAAACTCGAAAATAAACCAGGGATGTTTAAGAAGCCAGTAGAAGGTAGTAGTGTAAAAAAATCGTGTGTCAATAATTCCATAATAGTCAAAGAAAATAAATGCGTCGCCTGTTCTCAAGTACATCAATTGTTTAAATGTCCCAAATTCAATAGAATTACTGTTCAAGAGCGATGGGACTTAGTTAAATCAAAATCACTGTGCGAAAATTGTTTACGAACTAACCATCAAGTGCGTCAATGTAGAATTAATATTAAATGTAAAGTATGTGCAGGTTCACATCACACTCTTCTGCACATTTATGCACAGAATTCTGCAGATCAGGGAGGCGGCCTTGTTACTACGTCGGTGTCCAATAGTTCACAATCTAATGCAAATTTTAATAACCAAAACGTGTTGCTGTCTACCGCCCTTATAAAGGTTAGATCACCTAACGGCAAAATTATTCAATGTCGGGCGTTAGTTAATAGTGCTTCACAAAATAGTCTCATAACAAAGGAGTGCGTTGAGAAGATAAATTTGCCTTTGTTTGGCACTTCTCATCGACTTGTAGGCATAAACGGTCTTTCCGCAGAAATTGTTTTAAATTTTACGGAATTCTCATTCTCGCCATATTTCGCTAACGAGTATAGGAACTTGAAAGCGCTAGTAGTAAACAGGGTTACTACCCCTCTGCCAAATTTCCGGGTGAAGACGACGTCTTGGCCACATACAAAAAATCTTCAGTTAGCCGATATGAATTTCTTCAAGCCACAACATATAGAGGTACTGCTGGGTGCAGACCTTTTTCCCTCATTAATTTGTGGCAAACCAATACACGGAAGGCCAGGAGAACCCTCTGCTATTCCCAGTTCACTTGGTTACTTACTAAGTGGCCCCCTCTCAAGGGATGGAATGAAGCCAGAATCTAATTATAGGTCCTCTGTTCAGTGCCAACTGTGCACTAAAAATGTTTAAAAAACTTGAATATCGATTTGTTCAGAACCCTAATCTCAAAAGGGAATATTGTAAGTTTATGTGTGAATACTCTGACTTAGGTCATATGACTCTATTAAGGGCTGAAGAACTTAACAGTAAACCCAATTATTATATGCCCCATCATGGAGTTATAAATGAAAATAGTAGCACTACCAAACTACGAGTAGTGTTCAATGCTTCGGACTTAACTACAAATGGCAAAACCCTGAACTCTAACTTGCATAAAGGGCCAAAACTTCAAACAAGCATTTTTAGCAATCTAATTAGATTCCGTTTAAATAAAGTTGCCCTCTCGAGTGATATCGAAAAAATTTTCAGGCAAATTCTAGTCGCAGAGCATGATAGGAATTTCCAAAGAATATTTTGGAGAGCCAATGTGTCAGATCCACTCCGTGTTTATCAGTTAAATACGGTTACTTATGGCACAGCCTGTGCACCATTTTTAGCCCTGCGTACGATACAACAGCTATTAAACGATGAAGAACCCAATTTTCCCGTAGCTGTGCAGGCTGCCCGCAACAACCTGTATATGGACGATTTCCTTGGAGGGGCTGAAACAATCGAAGCCGCTCAATCTTTGGTCACAAACCTTCAGGCGTTATTTAATGCTGGGGGCTTCAAGCTACGAAAATGGGCTTCAAATTGTGTGGAAGCTCTAGTTCAGGTCCCAGAAACTTTAAAATCAACAAATCAGGAATTATCCTTAAACCCCGATCATTCCCAACGTATTTTAGGACTAAACTGGAATTTAACATCGGATACCCTACAGGTTGGAGTTAACACCGAAGAAAGCGTAAAAACAAAAAGACAATTATTGTCCGTAATTGCACGCATCTTCGACCCTTTGGGTCTGTTATCCCCTGCCACTATCCTTTTAAAATTACTCTTACAAGATGTTTGGAAGCAAAAACTTGGTTGGGATGATCCTTTACCACCAGACATTCAAAACAGGTGGAACGAATTTTATGAAAAAATTGCTTCCTTTCAGGCCATGTCAGTACCCAGATTTTTAGATTTAAAAACCGAATCGATTTACCAGATACAGGTATTTTGTGATGCGTCAACAAAGGCATATGCTGCTGTAATTTATATACGTCCCAGACAGAACGCACCTTTAAAATTGATTGCAGCTAAAACCCGTGTAGCTCCTTTAAAACCCATTACCTTGCCTAGGTTGGAGCTATGCGCGGCTGTTTTGTTATCGGAACTTTTGTCAGTCGTCCAGAACTCACTAGATTCTCCGGTGGAGGAAATTCGTCTATGGACAGACTCCACAATCGCCCGTAGTTGGATCTTAAATCCACCCTTAAAGGGCAACACATACGTCCTACACCGAGTCAACAAAATAGCGGCTCTGACAGACCCAACCACATGGCAGCACTTACCAAGCAAACACAACCCAGCTGACTGTGCAACTCGTGGGCTGTTACCAAACAAATTAAAAACATTTGTTTTGTGGTGGTCTGGACCTGATTGGCCAAAGATCCAGGTCTCAGAGCACGATTCAGAAATGGCGCCCTCAGTCAAATGTACAGTTGTGAAAACTCGAAGTCTAATAGAGTCAAACCCAATGAATGACTCCATGATAGACGACTTGGTTTCAAAATTTTCTTCAAGTACAAAACTTTTTCGTGTAATTGCATTTATGAAGAGGTTTATTAATAATAGTCGAAATGCTACAAAGTTGAAAGGACCAGTCTCAGTACAAGAAATTTCAGAGGCTAAAAAAATGGTAATTAAATTTGTCCAACAAAGGTCCTTTGCTTCAGAAATCGCCCTTTTGCAGCGTGGCAAACCCGTTGCAAACAACAGTAAATTGAAACCTCTCCATGTTTTTATTGATTCCGAAAACCTATTGAGAGTGGGAGGTAAAATTGACAAAGCCAAGACCCTTCCCTATGACAGTCCTAGGCATCAGTTATTGTTGCCTAAAAATCACCCTTTTACCTCCCTTATAATCAGACATTTTCATGTGTATAGTCTGCATGGAGGTGTCGAACTAGTGTTAAGCCTAATTCGCCAGTCTTACTGGATTCCTGATGGGAGATCCACTGTGAAAAGGCAGCTTCGGCAATGTGTCACTTGCGCCAAAATCCAACCAACCCCCATTCAGCAAATCATGGGTGACTTACCCAGTGCCTGAGTCAACCCATGTCAACCATTCCAACATGTTGGCCTTGATTATGCCGGCCCTATTCAAACAAAGTGTGAACATAAACGAACAAAAACAAAATTTAAGTCCTATATTTGCCTATTCATCTGCATGAGCACCAAGGCAATTCATCTCGAATTAGTCACTAGTTTATCAACTGAACATTTTTATATGCCCTACAAAGATTCATAGGGCGTCGCGGCTATCCCACGGACATATACTCCGATAACGGCCGAAATTTGTTGGTGCCCATGCCCATTTGAAGAAACTCGTGACACTTTCAACAACCAACACAATTCAAGATTATATAGCAACTAGACAAATTCATTGGCATTTTATGCCACCTTACGGGCCTAATTTTGGCGGCCTATGGGAATCGTCAGTTAAATTGGCTAAACGTCATTTAATTAAGGCTTGTAAAGGCAGTTGCCTTTCCTTCGAGGAATGTGAGACTATTCTCACCAATATTGAAGCCTGCTTAAATTCCCGCCCCTTAGTACCACTTTCCACCGAGCCCAATAATTTCCTGGTACTTACACCAGGACACTTCCTAATTGGGGCTCCGCTTCTTCAGCTTCCTGAACAATCGTCTAACCCAACTAATCAATTTTGTACCAGTTTTTCTTCCAGATGGAAACTCATCCAACAAATCAAAAGGCACTTTTGGAGCACCTGGCAAAAGACCTATCTCACTTCGTTACAGTCACGAGAAAAATGGAAGAGCGGTGTTACCCATCTGCAACCTGGTCAGCTAGTCCTGGTGTTGGAACCCTCTATTCAGCCAGCTCAGTGGAGTCTAGCACGCATTCTGGACGTCCATCCGGGTGAGGATGGAATTATTCGAGTTGTCACTCTGAAGACGCCAGTTGGAATCATCAAAAGACCAGTGAATAGAATCGCCAGTCTGCCATGCTCAGCCCCCCCCCCCGGAGGATGTCGGGGAGGAGGGGAGGGGAGAAGGTGATGCGCACAACTGAACTGATTAGTAACGGCACTGAGCAGATTGAGTTAGTCGCCGATTCGAATCGAGAAAGAGATGCGATGCATCTTAAACCGAAAACCAAAACCTCATTCTAAATCATAAACTTTATTCGTCCTTATTGATTTTCCATAACATAAGTTAGGATTGTAACAATAAATCGTTTGTAGTAAGCAGATATTAGATGTCAGAGTCTATGTGTTGGCAGTTCTCGTTTTAATAATCCCGGGATGCTGGCAGAGAGGGTAAGTAGCTTTAAACTTATTCTCATTTAATTATAATGCATGTTATTCTGATTTATAATTGGGTAAAAATGTAGAATTTGAATCAAAATTAAATTCGTTAGAAATTCTTAATCCGAGATTCTAAATTTAATAAACCTAAATCGAAATTCATAAAAATGAACTTAGTCGTAAATTCTTTGTTGGCTTCACAGCCAATAATTATTATCCTTAGCATTTATTAATTTATAGTATTTGAAAAAATGTCTATTTTTGGTATATATATTATCGGAAATTTTAACAAATGTATTACTATTATCTATAGTTTCAAATATAAGTTGTTTATAATAATATTTACACATAATAGAATAATTATTAGCCGCCTTGTCAACATAAGTAATAAGGAATTTGGTTTGTAAGTTTTTGAATGTAGAATTAATTTCCATAAAATTATAATATTTGACATTTGAGAATTTACTGACTTTATGTACTAAATGTAGTTTAAATTTATCAAGTAAAATAAATTTCCACTCGTTAAAATATTCTACAGGTTTGCTACAATCTATTGCAATTTTATAAATGAATAAATCCAAATCTACATTAAGTTGAGTAATATCAATTAATTTGTGTTTAGAATAAGTGGGAATTTTATACCAAACTTTATTAAATATCTTAAAGTGAAATTTTCTACAATAATGATATCATTAGTAATTACATAACCACGAAATTCGTTGAAAAATTATTTGTATTTAGAATTTGAACAATAACAAGGAGGATTATCATTAGCAGAAATATAGTTACCAAATTTGTTATACTTAAAAAATTTAAGTCCAAGAATGGTATTATATTTGACGGTTTTGTGAATAAGAAAAAAAAAATAATAATAATTAATGAAAATCTGATTATTAGGATCATGAAGGGATGGGATCATAAAGATTATTAGAATCATATTGATTAAATGATTCTTAGGATAATAAAAATCATGAAAGTTAATTTTATTAAAAATAAGATTAGTAAAGTTTAACACTAATAGAAAGTTATGAATTTTGTGAGAAGGCTTTCATGTAAGTTTAACATTAAATAAATTAGCACAATAATGTAATAAATAAAAAAAATATACCATTAAAATATTTTAATATGGAAGTATCGCTTCGATTTTTGCGATACCGGTTCGTTTAGATAAAGACAATTCTTCGTTTTCTTGGCTAGTATAGCAAAAACTGTTTTACATAAAAACATGAAATTTGGCAGTTTTGTACAGAAATGTGCAATAAACATGCTGCAACAAACAGTTTATATATCAAAGCATCATTTTAGATACCTATTAAATGTTAAAATAGTTCCCCTATTTTAACAAATTTTATTTAAATAGGGTGGCAAAACGTTTCAGTTATAAATATTTTGTATACTCAAAAACTATTCATTGCCTGTGGTGTGCAGTATATGTAACTGAGATTTTTGATTTTGATATTTAAAAAAAAAAAAAAAAAAAAAAAAAAAAAAATCTTTTCTAATTTTTTTCAACGCATAGGGTTGGTACTCCAGTGATTGGCATGCTCCAGTAATTGACATCTATCCCGAAATAATTGATAAATAAGAAAAATAATAAAATCATGTGTTTTACATATAAGAATTTTTCAAACACTGGAGCATAGGGTGCTAATAACTGATAAAGTGAATAACTAGCAGTGTCAAACACTGGAACATAGGAGGCGATTACTGATAAAATGAAAAACTGGCAGTGTCAATTACTGGAACACTGAGTGGGTGTCAAATAAAAATTGATTAAAAAAAAATAATAATTGTTATCAAATGTATATACTTTAACATATATGTGGTTCTGAATGTATTTCATACCATATGTACTACCTTAAGATTTCTAAAAGTATTTTCTGATGACTAGAACATTAAAAACATCAGCGATTGCTCTAAAAGTGTCAATCACTGGTACATTTACCCTAGTTATGCCGAGTTTAGATTTCTTTTGTATTTAAATTTATATATCTGGAAAAGTTCTTGAAGTAGTTCTCTGAAACTTTCGTAGATCACAGACAGAGATATTTTACTTAATTTAAGGGCCATTTCAACAAAACATTTAAGTTAGGTAATTTTATACGATTTTACCATGTTTTTATTAACTTCTATTCCTGTTTGTTTGTTTGTTTGTCTGGTACATATCTTGCAATCGAATTTTAACTAACTTCTCTACTAGCTAGACATTTGAAACTTTCACAGTAGCTCAGAACCCGGTGACAACACAATACTTCGAAGTACGATTTTCGAATTTTTGATTAATTTTCTTATAATTAATTAAAATATGAAAATAATAACATCCTAATAGCGTTAAAATAGCCATCAAAATATTAGCTATAATTTAATTGTTGCCAAAAAAAATTTACGAGTTCATTTTCTTTCGACATAAAAATAAATGCATTTAATTAAACGTGAACGTTAAAAAATTATAAAAAGTTAAATTATACATCTCACAAAAATTGACGTCATTATCACTTTAAAAATTTCATGCACATCGATAAGAGCTCTATGATTCATCAGAAAATTTAAAACATGGTATATAAAAAGTTTTTTTTTTTTTTTTTTTAATCTTATAATTATTTTTTCTTTCCTTAACTAAATAACTTTTTAAAAGGAAGAAGAAATTTCGCTTCTTCCTTTTAACGAACGGGATATAAATGTAGGCGTTACTTTCAATGTCGTAAAGCTATCAAAATGGAAACTGACGATGTCTGTAAGACAAAGGAAGACATAAAAAAAAATTTTTCTTTCTTTTTCTTCTTTTAAGTTTGGCGGCAATCGTTTTTGCTTACAGTAAAGTATCATTGCTGATGCTTTACTGATATTGTTAACACAGATATAATAATTGCTATTAAATATGGAAACTGAAATGGAATTTATCAAATCTTATATTATTTTGCGATACCGTATATGCATATACAATTACACTTAAGTCATTAAAAACTAAAATAATTATAGCCAAATAGAAACTACAGATGTGATAAGTAATAATTATAATAGTATTTCAGTGTAAATTTTTACATGGCCATTTTTTTATTTCTGGATATCTAACGTAAGGGGGTGAAACTCCCACAGAGTTTGGTTATTGGTACGAGTCAAGGGCGGAGCTCTCGTGGGGTTGGTGAGCGAAGCGAGCGAGCAGGGGGCAGACCCCCTCCCCCTATTATATGTAAATAAAAAGATATTTCAATACCCTGATATGTTTGAAAAGGTTTTTCATAATATATATATACTATATATATATGATATCAAAATATGTTTTTAATCGTACAATATATTAAAAATATGAAACAAAAAATATTTTATAATAAACTTACATGAAAACCAAAAATTGTAGAACTGAAACTAAAGTAAAACTTAATTCAAAAACATAGAAAAAATGAAAATAAATACATACATATATATGCCGAGGGTCGTAGGTGGACTGGTGGCAACCCGGACTCGCCAACCTTGCTTTCGACATTAGTATACAACCACCTTTGAACATGCTTGATATTCCGTGCAATCCAACAAAAATGTTTACGCGCTTGCACATGTTGGATTCAATGTATAATATTAATTAATCAATAGTCATTTACGGTGTATTTGGTAAGAAATTTTGATCGTCATGAAGACGTGCAGCGACTGTTCAAACACGATAATCATGTATTGCCTCTGCAAATCAGGCGAAAGAAAAATAACTTCTGTCAAAAATTAAAACAGCTCACACTTCTTAAATTGATATCGAGTCATAAAATGATACTATGAATGCATTTTCAGAATGTCAGGACGGGTGTTATGTTATTTTATATATTCCTAACGTGAATATTTATTATCACAACATAAGTTAAAATTCGATGAATAATGTAAACGAGACTTTATATTAAAGCGTTTAACTCCATTAAACAATCGTTAAAGTAATGATAACTGACATCCATCATTTAAAAAAGGCATTGATTGGTTTATCATAATCATATATTTTCTTTCTTAAAAAGCAAAAGGAAAAGAAAATGATAACATAAAAAAGCCTCTACTTTAAGAGATTTGATTTATGAGTCAAGATGACCTGGATTTGTATAAAAACTTTAATTTAAAAAAGAAACTTTAACTGCAGCTAAATTCTTAGATAACAAAACATATATGTGAATGTTTTCATTTGGCGATATCATTAATATTTTAGTTGTTCTTTTTTTATGATCATGATGTCTGTCCCTTTTACGGATTCGGTATTTTGAGTTATGACAGATTATACTGTTCACATTTGACAATTTAATTAATAAATTTATATGTATCTTAAAAAAAGAAAAAAAAAAAAAAGAAAAAACAATGTATCTTTCTCTTTTATGTGATCGGAAATCTTAAATAAGACATATTTTAATGTTTTCTGTTAACCCTTTAACTGCCCCGGGCGTATATATACGTTTTTCCGAAATACGATACTTTGTATTGCAGTGCCATCAGTGAAACTACTAACAGAGCTTGACATTGCTATAAAATAACCTGAAAAGTGATCTTGACAGTGATTTCGAAATATTTACTCATTTCAGAATTGAAAGAGAACGGTAGCACTTTAACCCGTTAACGCTGGAATTAATTTTGCAAAATATTTTTAGCTGATTATTTTACTTCTAAATTAATATAGGCAACAGACAGTAAATATATTAACTTAAACAATTCTTCTGACAGTTTTAAATTTAAAGCCTATCCTCATTTATCGACGTTTAGTGTTCTAGCGAGAAAACTTCGAGATAGAAACACTTTGAGATAACAGATTAATTTCCTACTATATGTTGACAATGATCTCGAAAGTAAAGTATTATAATATATATTATTATTCAACTTAAGTTAGCATACCTGGGCAAAAAGCAAATATATGTGCGACTAATGAAAAGTCATAAAATGACTATACAAACTATGAAATAATAATTAATAGTAGGCATATAAAACTTTCAGGAATCATTAAGAGTGACGCTATAAACTGTCACTAAAAAGCAGATATCATTCCAAGAAACCACAAAAAATATACGTGCCATTTTATTAGCTGTCCTCAGATGAGGACACTGGGCTCTAACGGGTTAAAGCGAATCTTGGAAATTTTCGTCGGAAGGTAAGGGGGTTAATAAACTCGTTAAAATTCTTATTCGTCTTTTTTTTCATAATCATGATGTCTATCTTCTTTTATTGTCATTGGGACTGCGGTGGTCTAGTCTAAAGATCTGCCACTCAGAATTGTATTAATTTTTGACCTGCGGTTCTACCCGCAAAAAAATGTTTTTCCAAGGAAAAAAATTATAAGCCTTTTATTTTTAAGAAATAAAACCTTTTAAATACAGATATTAGATGACTTCTTCCAAGATAGTTTAAACAATATGATTCATAATGCAAGTTTAAATACGATTAAGTAAGTATTAATACTCAACGTTTAAAACTTTATCTGCAGAATTTTTTTTCTTTTCCAATGTATATATATATATATATATGTATTTTTTATAATATCAAAACATTTGGAAGTTTTTTTTTTTTTTTTTTTTTTTAAGTGACTTCTATATTACATTTGAAAATTTCTTACATTGTAGACTGAAATTTTGTTTATATTTATACTCTTGCTTTTAATTAATTTATTATTTTTTTTTAATGTAACATTTACTCTCTAAAAGATTTTTTTAATAATATAATTGTATTTTATACAACAAAATTTTAATTCAGTATTCTATAACATATTTTTAACTATATTATAATGCGGGTTGCGAGTCGGGTTGTGGATCAAGTTTTGCCGATCCGTGCAAGAGGCTAGTCCGGTCCTTAGAGCATCAAGTTCGTAAATATAAGACCTTTTTCGATACTAGTGCAGACCCCAAAGACTGTCGTGTACATTAAAGGTAGGTGGCTCACGTAAAATCCGTCGTAACTGCTATATCGTAAAAATAATACATCTGTGAGTTACTGAAGAGGGAAATCAATCCCTTCCACGTAGGATCAAAACTGTAGTGGCATGTTTGCAGTCCCCTCCTAGGGAATGATTTCAGACCGTAGCTAATAGCCCATTGCGTAGCTCTAGTGCGAAATTAAATCCAAAGACTATGAGTAAAACAAATAAACCACCCAACATCAACCTTCATGCCATCCTAATTCCGTTTCACTCTATCGAGTGACCAGTTTGATAGCCTAGTCGACAGGGAGCTGGCTTCTGAAACACCAGGCACCAAGTTCAATACTTGTTGTGTCCTTATATGTGCATAAAATACATTTTTAAATAAAACTTGCAAAAATTTTGACGACTATATTATTCGAGAAATAAGCGAAAACGAGCAAAATCTCAGTACTTATGAAACAAACAAACAAACAAAAAGATCAATCGAGGGACACGGAAAATGTAAATTAAATTTAATAAAAAAAAAAAAATTTAGATACTATGACGTAATTATAAGAAAATCGCAATATATCTTTAAAAAAAAAGAAGAAGAATAAAAAGAAAAAGAAAATGCCGCATACGTATACATATATAATATGAGAGCTACAACTATGAGTACCCACGGTTAAATTTTTTGCCTGTTAGAGATGAGAGGATAATGTAGATTGCAAAAGTGTACAAAATAAGAGCGTAGTGCTAATAAAAATACCTTCCTGTTAATTTTCAAAAAATTACATTTTTTAAATTTTTATAAGACCCCCTCTAGACAAATTTGGTCAATTAGAAAGTTTTTATTTTCAATGCAACAACATCATTGCAAAAAACCGCATTCTTGTATCTTTAAAACTGAAGTAATTATGCTTAACTGAAAACTGAACTCTGATTATAGGGACCATATATCAAAATAGAAATGTAAATTTGTGACATATTATAAAAAGATAAAATGTATCATTAGCATTTGAATGTTTCAAAGTCGTAATAAAACAAGATGCTAAATTCGAAACACATTTTAAAATTCTAAGGATTAATTTAAATGCATTTGAGAATTTTTCGACACATTATGTTTTTGATCTAAAAATTTCCGCTATCAATTTGTAAATGATCCCTATTTTCCCTGAAAAATCAGCCTTTTAAATAATACGGAAAAATGGCATAAATCACTTTTTTTTTTTTTTTTCTCTCTATCATAATTCGGTTGGTTTTAAAGAGATAAGTTATACGGTTTTTTCTAATGGTCTTGTTGAATGAAAAATAAAAACTTTCTAATTGACAAAATTTGCGTAGAGGGACTGTATAAAAATTTTAAAAATGTAACTTTAAAAAAAATAATGGGAGGTGTATTTTTTTAATGTAGTCGTCTTTCCTATTTGGACTTTTTTACAATTTACATTGCCCATTTATCTGTAACGGGTAAAGAAATAAAGTGCATTTCAACCTTTTTGGGACACCCTGTATATATCAGGAGTGAAACTACCTAGCTTGCAAAAACCCTGAAAACTGTTCCTTGCATGCAGATAGGGAAGATTTATTAATGATATATCATATGGCTACCTATATTAAGTGATATTTGCAGACTTCATAATACATTATAAAGCAAATTAAACATTCAAAATGAGATATTTCTGTAAAAACAAAGTATTTTAACATGAAATTCAAAAACAGTAAGAATTTCAAAAACCCTGAATTCAGTGGTAGCCCCTGAAAAGTTTCACCCCTGATATATATATATATATATATATATATATATAATCAACAAATAAAATTATGCATTTTGATTTTAATATCCACAGACTTATACGTTTTACTTATACATTTATTTTTCAGATTTCAACAGTGGCGTTTATAAAAAAAATAATCTAGTGTGCCATTCACACTTTACTTTACATCACTGTTACTAGATATATTATTACAGTCTAAAATGCAAGTAAGGTATGAGCTATTAAATTTAAAGCTTTCTAGAATATTTTAAAAACATTTGAAATCAGTTTTGCAAAGTTTTATTCGATATACATTTATTTGTGATGGGAAACAACCGCTCTCAAACTCTCTACATTTACAAAATATTTAAGGTTGATATTAAATTTGAAAATTTATTTCAAATTATTTAGAGAATTTTTGATCACACCATTCTTTGAACTTAGTCGATTAATTTTGGGTAGTTCTGTATTTTACGACAAAATGTATATGCACAAAATAATGTTATTTAAATTTATCGCAGGAAAAAAGAAAAAAAAAAAAAATCATAATAAAATTTGAAATGCTCTTTGCGCCGTCTTCAACCGAATACTGATAAAACCGAATTCTTTTTTATGGCCCTGTAAAAAGAAATGCTTGTATGCTTTTATAATACGGAAATCAACCACCATATATAAAGAAAAGAAATTATTTCAGTTTAAATGCTGACTTTCAGCTAAATAGTAATTTATATTAATTGAATTTTCGCGTTAAAAGCAAATGGATATATATATATATATATATTTATATGATAAAATAATATTGCTGAATGGGGAAAAAAGGGTGAGTTTCTAATGAACGAATTCTCAATTTAAATTTAAATTTAATAAAATTTAATTGGATTACATTAAAAAAAAAAAAAAAAAAGAAAGAAAGAAAGAAAGGAAAGAAAGAAAAAGAAAAAAGTTTTTTTTTTTTTTTTTTTTTTTTTTTTGCCACACATCAAATCAGTTTCTGATGTTTCATTAATGAACACGTGAAACATGGCTTATATTGATCAACAGAAAATAGATTTAGAGTGAACGAAAAAAATTACAAATTAACATAGCAATGCCATAACTCTTAAAAAATAAAAACATCTTTTTTTTCTTTAACAGCAGTATACATAAACACTAAATGCATAAAAAGATAATCTTTTATTTTATTATTATTTTTTTTATTACTTTTAATAATCATCGTCATATTCATCATTTTTTTTTTTTTTTTTTTTTTAATGCAAGAAAAATGAAACGACTGTTTCTAAAGATTTGTAATATATATATATATATATATATATATATATATAATATTTTTGCATTAAAAATAGTTAAAATATTTGTGATACTCGAATCTATTAATTTTATATAACTGATAAATTATTTTAAAAATTACGTAAAATTAATTAAAAAACACATCCTAAAATTAATAATTATTAACATAATAATAATTTTTAAGTTCAGTTAAAATTACAAGTTTTACACAAAGGAAAAAAAAAAAAAAAAAAAAAGAGAGAGAGAGAGAGAGAGAGAGAGACCGGGAGAGAAAGACAAACAAAATATTCATGTTATAAATTAAATAATTATTAAAAAAAAAAAATAACAGTAATGCTAAGTGGAATTAATACGCATAATCATATGCGTATAAAGATTATTAGAAATTTTAATTCAAATAAATAGCAAATTTGCATTTCTTTGCTGTTTCTATCTCCTTCAATAGTACTTGAAGTTTAAAACATATTTATGATAAAAGATGGCGACACCAGATATAAAGAAATTTATTTAAAATCCCTAAGTAAAGGGATTTCTGAATTTATACACGCCAAACGAACTGTCAGAAAAGCGCTTATTTGCCAATTCCTACAACCTTTGGGGCAAAGGGAAATAGGTTTCTTCTCCCATTAATGTTATTTTGATAAAAACAAGTGTTTTCTTTCTTTTGAAAACTTAATACATTATAATTTTCAGAAAAACATCGAAGGTAAACTTAGTGTGTTTCAATTTTTCTGTATTAATCCACCCCATTTTAATGGGACATCATGATATATGTATTAAAAAAAAAAAAATAATAATAATAAAATAAAATAAAAACAGAAAATCTGCTATTAATTACAAATAATAATAGAGATGGTAAAAGTATCCTTTTAATTATTTAAAATTTTGATTTTATGACTGATTTACTTTTTTTTTTTTTTTTTTTTTTAACCTTCCTTATGTAAATATTTAATAGATTTCACAAAAGAACACCATGTTATTTTTCGATTTTACTTTGATTAAGCTCGAGAATTCTTCGTTATTATTAATAGTACTTACATAAGAAATTTTAATTTTAAGAATGACATACTATCTTCTTAAACTTTACAGTGTGCAGTTCGTTTACTTATTCCGGTGTATTTTCTTTAGTAATATGGATTGTTTTACATGCACTGCATACATTAAAAGATATTATATTATGAAAAAGGGAAAAAAAAAAAAAAAAAAAAAACTCGTAGACAGTTTTACAAAATTTTTTGTTTTTAAGTTTTTCCCTCTTCTTTTCTTTCGTTCTTTCTTTTTCTTTTTCGTTTTAGACGTTATTATTATTTATATAGTATTATTTTATTTATTTATTTATTACTAGCAAACCCGTGCGAAATATTCGCAGTTTATTAATTCTCTTATTTACCTTTAAAATTTGAAACTCATAAATGTTATACCTATTTCACCACCTAATTAAAATTTTAATTTACCAGAAGCCAAATTATTAATAAAACCAAATTAATATTGTACAATAGAGAAGCCAAAATCATTCAGGTTTCAAAATAATATTCTTGGTCCACGACCCAATTTTCATACTTCCACAGGCAGTACAATTTTAATATAGGACTCCCACGACGCTTTTTAAATTTTTGTCGTCATGCCGGCAATGATTTATTATTATTTTTTTTTTTTTTTTTAATTAAATAAATAAATAAATAAAATTAAATAATTCTTATTTTGATTATATTTTTTACGACTGTGTTCTTTAGTCAATTTATGACACAAAAGTTCATATTCTGTATATATCTTTAAAATATTTTTAGGTTTAAAATGACGCTTGCAAAGATTCTGAAGATACAACTGTTAAAAATACATTTTTTCGTAAAATAATCTCATCAGACAAATGTCGTCATTTTTGTCTTATTAGTCCACTGAGTTAAGTCCGCGTACTTAAATAATGTTCATGTATAGATATTCTTTTTTTTATCCTCGCGTATCGTATTGTTTCGACAAAAAAATAATTGAAACTGGTCCACGTTAGAGAAATATTATATAGATTATTCTTCTTCTTTGATAAAGGCAGTTGCTTAAAACAAATGTACCACAACGATTCTTTAGTTTAAAAGCATATTTAAGTTAATGCATATCTTTAGTTTAAACGCCTAATTGCCTTTATATAAAACAAAATATGCACATCAAAAACATGATGCTAACTCTTTTCACAAAATGGACATGGTATCTTTTATCCTCGAGGTACAGATATATAAATTGTTAATCCAGTGATTTACATATATACGTTACAGTACAGTCGAACCTCGTTAACATGAATCTCAAGAGGGATAAAAAAAAAAAAAAATCATGTTATTAATAGTACATGCTATCAGTAACAAATCTTTATGTAACTAAACTAATCTTCATTTTGATGGGATTGTTGAAACAGTTCATGTCAAAAGTAATTCACGTTAACAGTGCTCATGTTAACGAGGTTCGACTGTAGTTGATTGAATCAGTCATTTATATTAATTTACGTTTTATTGGCGCCTTTATATATATATATGCATATATATATATATATACAGGGTGATCAGTTTAAAAGTGTACCCGTTGGTTTTTCTTATTACCCTTAAATCTGTCGGATGTGGCAACTATTCTAACACTGAAGTATAATTGCTTGAACCTTGTTTAAGTGTGGGAGACAATTTATAACACTGTTGGACTGTTACAACGTTATTTGTAAAAACAGAAATGGAGACGCACGGTGTTACTTTATCTTGTGATAATTTTATTTTTTAAAAACCTAATTTAATTAAAAATTTTTACATTGTTATTCCTTACAGAAAATGTTCGCCATCATTTTAAATGCAAAATGAACACGTTACGTTGGACCAAGTTTTTCGACACACTTCGCAGCATTGTTGGTGTTATTGACGAGATTCATTCAGTTATGATGTGTTTTAATTCATCGATGTTTGTAGGACTTCTCTGGAAAGCCCTATGTAAAATAATGTAAAAATGATAATGGTAATGATAATGTAAATGTAATGTAGGAATGATAATGCATTAAATTTTGTTTTTCATAAATAAAATTATCATAGGATTAAATAACATTGTGCGTCTCCCTTTCTGTTTTACCTCACAAATAAAGTTGTAACAGTCTAACAGTGTTGGAAATTGTCTCCCACACTTAAACAAGGTTCAAACAATTATACTTCAGTGTTAGAATATAGTTGTCACATCCGTCATATTTAAGGGTAATAAGAAAAACCAACGGGTACTCTTTTAAATTGATCCATACATTGAAAACCTTCTCAAACATTGCATTCTATGAAACCAAGTATCACATGAATTTATATACAAAAAGATAAATTATTAAATTGAAATTATGATAATTGAAAAATGAAAGTGAAATGTATAAACAATATTCTTCCAGTGCGGTTAATCTTTTCTTATTCTTCTTCGAATTCAATTGCACTCATAAAATTTACATAAACATAATAATTAATCAGCTTTTAAAAATTAAGAGATTGTGCAATTATAAATTTTAATTTCGATAAACAAATATATAATTTTCAAGCACTTTTATTTTATAAAAATTTATATCCTTTGAAGTTTATTTCTTGTTATACTAGTAATGCACATTTTGAATTTATTCTATGTGACAGCTCCGCAGCTTTGGACTTTGCATTGATTGGTGGACCTTGCAGATGTCCTATTTGCTGTTGACAGCTCAAAGCCTATTTTTTAGGAAGGCTGGGCGACTGATGTTTGAAGATATAAGGCTTACTACCAGACCTGGAATTGAAATGGGCATCTAGGGACATGGAAGGAGCATTAAACATTTCAATTTTCATAACGTTTTTAAGCCGGAACTCCAATATTGCCAATGTCGACTTTAGCAGGTGGTGAGTTTTTTCAATTTTCTACCAACAGGTTCAGGTGGGGGTATGTCCTTGCTAGCATGTCATTTTATGAATTTATAGAAACAATTATTTAAAAAAGTCTTAATATAAATTCTCAATATAAAACCTCTTTTAACAGTTATTAAAATTAAAAATTTAAATAATGTTTATTAAATAAATCATATTTCATTTGTTAAAATTTCAATTTTGCTACATTATTCTGTTGTTGTTATGTAATTTGGAGTATGCTAGCTTGGCATATCATCAGAAACATGTTAGTATTACATAGTTTTTTAATGGCCGTGTTCCCACCTGCTGATGAAGAAGACATAGCTTTGTTGAAATTTTGGCTTGAATAGTGTTGAATTTAACCCTTTTCTTGTTTATTAACACTGTTAAAATTGTTTGTTTTGGTTGTTTATACATTCCATTTTTCAATTATTATAAATTTAATTTAATAATTTATATATATATGAAATGCTTTTACTTTTAATTTCAATAATTTGTTGGCATCTTCCTATTTTCCAGTTTGTGTAAAAGTTTTACATGTGGCTACTCTGCTTTTTTTCTAGTTTTCTCTCTGGATTCCTTGATGATTCGATTTAATAATTTATTTAATTTCTCAATCAAAATGGTTTTGCTGCTTCGATCGGGGCTGAAACAATATAAATTTCTATGATTATCTATATTGTTTTACGAAATCGATGCAGTTTTCACAGCTTTATGAAGTACATGCCCCCTGATGAGTTTTTACTTTTACTTTTAAGCATTTTTAGACAATTATTATTTCTGTGGTCCATTATTTATTTTCTCTGTCATTGAGTTTAATGGTCCTTTTTTTATTATTATCATTCATGTCGGCGTAAGTAATTTAAATTGTTTTTGTCTCTTATTGGTTCTTAATCTGTATCGCAACATTTTTGTGTAAGTCTTACCTATAAGTTAAAATCAGTTCTATTTTTGTTGTGTTGGTATTGTTTTGTATCTATTAATTGCTAAATTTTAAGGTTAAATTTTATTATGATATATATCATTTATATATATATATAAATAATTTAATAAATGTTTTATTGATTTAACTTGCATTTCATTGTATAAATTATTTAATAATACAATATTTACTAGTGTAGTAAAAATATAATATGAATAAAATAAATAAATAAAAATAAAAACTGCATCCTAAGTAATAAATAATAATAAAAAATGAATGAACTTGCTATATTTGTATTTCTATTTATTCATTGCTAAGTTTTATACCCTTTATTTATTTATTTATTTATTTTTAATATTTTATGCTATTGATTCCGCCGGGTAAAATAATTGCCTACTAAAATTTTTTAAAGTATTTGCTTTTGACTAAGTCTTCTAAAACCTTGAATTTAAAATTTTCGAAAAATCAGCAAATATTTTCTTAAGATTAGATAATACGGTCTAAATTCGCCGTGAAAACGTTGTGTACAAATGTCAAAGTCAAAAAGTTCAAAAGTCATTCGCAGAATTAGGTCAATTTGAATTATCTTACTTTTTCAGAAGTGATATAATAGGATACATAAGTACAAAATAAATAAGATTTATATTAATTTATTTATTTGAAGCTGGGGCGTTATTTATTTATTTATTTATTTATTTATTTTTAAAGAAGTACCCAAACAGATTTACATAAAAAATTCCTTGCAATTAATACATTGTTAAAAGTTTGGGGAAAAAAATAATAATCTTAAAATAATCTATTCAAAAAATGACTTTTATTTTATTTTATTATTATTATTTTTTTAATTTACAAAAGTAAGTTCCTTTTATTTAACCCTTACAGGACCATAAGATGTCCAAGACTAAATATGCCAATACAACACAATATTTTAGCTATTGTGGGTGTAAAGTAAGAGAATATCACCAGAAAAACATAGCAGGGTGTATAGGTTTCCTATAATTTCATGGGAAATATTTTTCCCTATGGACCATAAAAGTAAATAAACGAAGAGTTAGGTTTATTATATCGGTATTTTATTTATTGCTTTGTAATATAAAAATTATCAGAAAAGTAAAATAAATAGTTAGTTATGGTATTCTACGAAACAATTTCGTTTACTTGTGAAGTACAAATGGACATTGCACATAACACATTTATTATGTGTCCTATTTTCTATACGTTTTTTTTTTATTCGTTCAGAAACACATTTGCCGCTTTGGACGTATGTTTATTTTGACATTCAGTAAAAAAAATATCGATTCAATAATAATTGAACAATCGATAACGATTTTTGTAGAAGGGAAAAATATTTTCCTTGGGCGTGAAAGGGTTAAAACATCTCTTTTGTTAATAGGGGGGGGAAAATAATAATTTCAATTTTTCGTTAAGCTACAGCAAAAGTGGTGGGAGTACACACTGAATTGATAGAAAAATTTCACATTTTTACATCAAGCACCAAATAGAGTTTCGATTGTGGCCCAATTTTCTAATCTAAATTTTTTTCGTTCTAACTAATTTCTTGTTTAATTTTCTCTAATGAATCTTTCGCAGTGAAAGAAAATCCGCCAGTCGATTTTTTCACTGAAAAATAATAACAAAAATCTACAAAAATGATATTTGCAAAATTTGATTTGATAATTTTAGCTGGTACTTATGTTTTTTGATGTGCTGAAACCGAAAATGAAGCCAATTTTTCTCTATCATGTGTAGATTTTTTTTTAAATGCGGGTTGTTTACGGATACAATTTCTGTATTTTCGGTAGTTTCTAATATGTTTCCTTGGTTAATTATAATTAATCTTGGAAATATACGATAACAGTTACCATATTATTGTATTGGTAGAAGAGCCACGAAAGAAATTTTGTCAATAGACACTTCGTATTGACAAAACTCTATACGTGATAGAGAAAAACTCGCTTTAGTTTCTTTTCATTCTCAATAAAACCTAATAACCTGATTTCTTTTTAGGTTTTGCTGGAGTGTTAATAAGCTTAATATGTGAAGTGTTAGTTGGAGGCACACGGAAATGTTCGTAACGGAAATGTAACTCAACTCTTTAACGAGTTGAGTTATTTTTAAAATTCAAAACAGTCCGAGATTCGTGAAAGTTTTCACTTTCTGAAAGCTCGACCTATACATATCTCTTAATGTACTGTATATGGATATAGTAGGCCTAGGTTACACTAAAAGTACAAAGCTTTTTTTTTTTTTTTTTTAACTCATATTTTAAAAAATACACTAGTTGCAGTTTCATAAAATTTTTCAGAAATGTAAGAATAATAGCAACTGAGCAAAATAAGGTCAAAGTCGAAGTATGCAAAGCATTGTTACACACTAAGAAAGAAATATATGCCGCCTTCATCTAGAACGAATAAGTAGTCATTTTCTGAATCCCTAAACTAGAAATATAGATTTACGAGCTATGCGTATAAGGTAAGCAAATATCCCGGATAGACGAAATGATCGCGAATTTTTAATGTATACTTTTCTAGATGGCGAAACAATATCATCAATATTATGAATCATTCGTGAAAATTCTCGCTTTATTTAAATTCTCCTAGAATTGGGTTGTAATCCAATATCTCCTTATATTATTAAAATCTGTACGCGTGTGTCTGTGTGTCTGTCTGTGAGAAATGGCTTGACGCAGCAAAAGCTCCGCCGCTAACGGTCGCACGGACTTCGAACAGGTACCGTCGACAGAGAATTTATCGCAGATCTGGGTTATCTAATTTAGAGGTCTGCACGGGCCGGGCTTCCGGCCCGAGCCCGAGCCCGGCCCGGCCCTCGGGCCGGGTTCGGGCCGAATTTTTGAATTTGCTCTCGGGCCGGGCCGGGCTCGGGCTTAAAAATTTTTTTCACGCTCGGGCCGGGCCGGGCCGGGCTCGGGCTCAGTTTTTTTTTGTATATTCGGGCCGGGCCGGGCCTGAATGAAATTTTCTCCGGGCCAGGTTGGGCCTGAATAAAATTTTCTCCGGGCCGTGTCGGCCCGAATCTTTTTCTAGTTTCCTCGTTAATCAACGAAAAAGGAAAATGATAATATATTTCTTCAGTCATTTATTTTACGTAATTTTACAGATTTGTATGTCACATAAAGTTCTATTTCGTTAAAAAAGTGTCTGTAACGTCAATTTAATTGTCTATCAGTCTGTCTGTCCGAAATCTGATTTTTCGCAAATATTTTTAGCATGCCTCAAAATTAATATATTTTATTTAAAGTAATATTAGATAGTTTCCTATTCAAAATATTATGCATGTCACTACCAGTTTGCGTGCATGTACATAGCAAAAGAAATTAGATACATTACTGTGTACAAGGGTTTGTTTCTTATGATCTGTTAAGTTTAGGTGGTATAAAGGCTATAAAAATCTTTTCGCTGTAACTTTTTCTCTAAGGCTCCTTTTTCTTTTCTCCAGTGGACGAAAGTAGCATCATTTTTTTCATGGGCAAAAGCAACTTTTCTATTGAATATGGTTGGTTTAACATTAAATTTTTGTTTACCGGAGCACATGAAAGATTCGGATACATTATGGTATATAAGAGAAAATGGTTGAAAGTGCATTTTCTGTAGTATTAACCATTTTAAATACCTTCCTATATTGTTTGATGAATGCTAATATTTTCGATTTGACTTTCTGTTTGTCTTTGTGCCTTGTCTATAATAATGAATTTCTGTTTATATATAATTGTCTTGTAAAATTTCAGCAGTTTTGTTAAAGAACGTACTATTTTTTGGTTATATAAAAGCTCTGCAAAACACAAACGAAAAATCTTTCATAGAAAGGCATTCATTTTTTTTTTATATTTTACATATTTTTGAATCGGGCCGGGCCGGGTCGGGCCTGATTTTATCGTTTTTTGTCCAGGCCGGGCCGGGCCGGGTAAGTAAAGTTTTCGTAAGGGCCGGGCCGGGCCCGGGCCTCGAAATTCCGGCCCGTGCAGACCTCTAATCTAATTTGCTAAACGATGCGACCCTAATTGGAGAAGAAATAGGCGTGCACCGCGCGCGCAGAGCGCACGGGACTGCGGTGCCGAAGGCAGTGGGGACCCGGTGCGAGTTTTTACCCGATCAGAAATGATTTTTTTTTTAGGGGGCACGAAGGGTCAGGGAAGGAATACGCGCGCGCAGCGCGTATATCCCAGAAGTTGTGCGCGCGCAGCAAGCACGGGACTGAACTGCCGAAGGCAGTGGGGACCCGGTGCGAGTTTTTACCCGATTAGAAATGATTTTTTTTAGGGGCACGAAGGGTCGGGGAAGGAATACGCGCGCGCAGCGCGTGTATCACTTAAGTTGTGCGCGCGCAGAGCGCACGGGACTGCGATGCCGAAGGCAGTGGGGACCCGGTGCGAGTTTTTACCCGATCAGAAATGATTTTTTTTAGGGGGCACAAAGGGTCAGGGAAGGAATACGCGCGCGCAGCGCGCACGGGGCTGCGCTGCCGAAGGCAGTGGGGACCCGGTGCGAGTTTTTACCCGATCAGAAATGATTTTTTTTAGGGGGCACGTAGGGTCAGGGAAGGAATACGCGCGCGGGACTGCGCTGCCGAAGGCAGTGGGGACCCGGGCCGACTTTTTACCCAATCACAAATGATTTTTTTTTTAATTTCTTTTCTTAACACTAAAAGTTACTGTTAGTGATTCATTAATTATATTGATCCATTTGAAAATACTGACCCGCTAGTTATAGTTACTAAATCTCGATTCTTCAGTTTGCATTTATTTCCAAAGATTTTTAAATACATTTGACCCCACGATAATATAGGAAAACGATCTAGAATTTCTAATATAGGTTTTTAGAATTCGCTAGCAAAGGGAACAAGAATTTACAAGGATGACACGGAACTATTTTTACTACAGGCACATTTTAGTTTCTATATGTCAATCACCCCTAACAACAGCACATCTTTTCCAAATGACATCATCTGGTTGTCCTATAGATGAAAATGACGTCTATGGATATCCTATGGACATTTACAGGATGTATTGTAGACAAGTGTGCTGTTAGGGACAGAATTTCTTTTCCAGTGCACTTACCCCATTTCATCCTACATTAGTTAAACATTAGTCAGTAGCATTAATTTTTATTTTAGTCGAAGTGATTAAAATAACTGATATTAAAGAAAAGAGTATACAGCAATAATTAAATGGTTGGTTGGTTGGGTTTTAATGTTGCTCTAGAACTGCGCTATGGGTAATTGGCGACGATCTTGGACGCATCCCTAAAATAACTAAATGCAAAACCTATGCGCAACAAATAGGACACCTTTTTCGGCAACTGTGGATGTCCTACTTCGAGAAGATCCCCTCCATGGAGGATGATCCATCGAGAAGATCCCCTCCATGGTGCATGTCTCCTTGTCATCCTTAGTGGTGCGTCCATTCCCAGACCGTCGCCAGTTACCTAGTACTAGAGCAACGTTAAACCCAATCAACCAATTTAGGGAGGCTTCACAGTTATTAGGAATAATATAGTTTGTACGATGCACGATAAAATATGATATTTAAATAAATTACTGAAAAGAAAAATTTCTATTATTTTTATACATGTGTGTGCTTTAGAATGTATAATGTCTTTCAGAAATTATACATAAAACATTTTAAAGATATTAATAGTAAAAAAAAAAAAAAATCTAGAAAACTTGTTTTCTCTAAGTAAGAAATGTGTATATCGTGTCGAGTTAGAATTTATGTTTAATATCAATATTTATTTGAAAATTTTCTCGGCAGAGGACAATCAACATCTGAAACTAGGAGAAACTCGGTATCATTTTTTGGAAACCCTTTCATTATTATTTTTTTTTCCAGTTCTACATATATAGAAACAGAACTAAATAATACAGATTTGGTTTCCAAAAGCGATTTATAAGAATACAGGTTATAATCCTTGTCATCTCTGTCATATTAACTTATTATACACCTATATTTATCTGGATCGAAATTCGCAGTTATCACGTGTTAGATGTAGAGTAAAATATCTCACATGCTATTTCAAAATAACAACAATAATAATAAATAAATAAAAATTTAATAATAATAATAATATTATTATTAAACATTATGAAAATATTTTTAACGATTTGAATTGAATCTTCTCGCGCACATTTTTTAGTCATAATGAAAATACCTTTCTACTAATTTTGTTACAATCAAAGAAGTTTTAGAGCTTGTTTTCAATAAAATTCGAACATTTAAAGTAATTTTAAACTGAGAGAAAAAAATAGCATAAAAGTGTAAAGTAGCTATAGAAAAATTATTTAGAATTGATGGTCGCTTAAAATAATAATAATAATAATGAAAATAAAAAAGATACAGTCACCTCTATAATTTTCTAATGCATTATTTATCACTTTCTGTAACTTATAAAGCATTTTGGGACATTGGACTTTCCCAAAATAGTGTGTATATATTCAAATTTATTTCATGTATTTTCATTCATCAGCCATTTTTAAGTCAAGTTAATGCATTTTTCAATTTGTAATTTTCAGTTCTTATAGTTGTACTTCATCTTGTTAATAATTATTACTAAAATCTGTTTTTTACTATCTCTTACCTATAGGGTCGAGAAAGTATTGTTTTAGCATCAAATTTTCGAACGTGAGTTTTTGTTATATTTACATGTTCTGAGGTGCCCTGAATACGAAAATCATGTTTTTAGCTAATGGTCTGTGTGTCTGTTATCAGCATATCTCAAGAACAAATAGTAGCAGAAATTCCAAACTCGGTATTCTAAATGCGTATCATATAGGGATGCTACACCAAGTTTTTCGTTGAGATAAAGCAAATGGTTCATGTACAGAGACACTCAAAAATATTCAAATACATTACGTCTATGGAGGAAATTGCAGGTAAGTAGAGTTTAACATCTATAGACTGCTCTAAACCAAATGAAACGAATATATATTTTTTGTAATAGAGATAGTCAACTGGGAAAAACTTTTTTGTGTATGTAAGAGCCTCGCCTCCCCTCCCCCCCCCTGGGGAAAAGTCCCCCCTTGAAGGGAGTAAATTTTCATGATGGGTACCTTTCAAAAGAGCTCGCCAATACCTTTAAAACGAATGGTTGAACCATCGATCTGCGATAATTTAAAATAAAGTTATCGATTTTTTTTATGTAATATTGAGAATAAATTCAACTTATATATATATATATATATATATATATATATATATATATTTAGTGTTATACAACTTCTCTAATATGGAAATCGTCTGCATTATCATAAAAGATAATTTTTTAAAATAATAATTTTAATAAATTATTTTTTAAAAACAGAATTATTTTTTAATAACCGAATTAGATCCTATATAAATGTAGGTGAATTAATGAAACGGGGAGTTGAGGGGGGCGGTAGTCCCCCCTCACACATAACTAATTATCATATAAAATTCTTCCGAAGCCTAATTTGAATTGTTTAACATAGGTTTACATAACAGTACTCGTTATCTTACCTCTTAATCTTCAACCTGTATTTATAGTATTAAATTTCAGGGCAAGAGAAAGTGGTATGAGTGACACACCAGATTTTTTTTTTTTTTTAATTGTCGTAATGAAATATGATTTATTTTATTATTTTTCTTCTTCCTCTTTTTTTTTTTTTAAGAAAAAATGTCTCAAAAGAAAATTTAAGTCGCAATGATAAAGCTGAAGTTATTAATTTCAGACCCTTTTTCTCAGTTATTTTTGAGGCCCCTGTTAAAATTTAGAGGGGAAGCTTGTGCTTTCCGGGCCTTTTACAGTAATCAGACCTGATAATCGACATTTATTTGGAAAAGTTATTGATATTTTTTATAAAAAATATACTGTATTTAATATTAGCGTATAGCATCTGATTGAAACAAGACACAGCATTTGATTCATCTAATTTTCACAGTGCCATAAAAATTATTTATTAGCATGAAAGAGAAGAAATCCAGGTTTAAGTCGATTTTGCCTATCGTAAAATATATATTAGTGAAAACTGAGTATATGTTAAAAATATATATGTTTTTTTTTTTTTTTTTTTTTTTTTTTTTGAATAGAAATGCATCTCAGACTTGTGTGCTTGTATAAAAAACAAATAATAGTAAAAAAAACTCGGGTGTTATCGCTGCATAGCTCAACCATAGATCGGCGTAAAGGTCAATTAAAGACGATAACCTAATCGAGTTTATTCTTAGCCCGAGAGCCGATAAACAACCAACTATCTTCAAACTTTGCTCACCAGACAATTATGTATCGTAATCTCATTTTTCAAGAATGATTAAAAACTGTATCCATGTCCGAAAGAACTTGATATGAAGAAAGTTTCTGAAAAACGGCTTTCAGCTCTCTGAAAGGCAATTTTTAAACCTGTAAAAAGAATGGATAATATCCGTTTTTTGGATTCGAAGTTATATCATACCCGTCATGTGATTTCCGATTCTTTATTTCCCTGTAAATTCCCTTATAAGATATAAACTTTTTCCTATAGAATACGAAATTCTACCATACAATAAAAGTAAAAGCATTTTAATGTTGCAGTTTTCCCTGCAGTGGTCACATGTGAGAGGTTTTATAAAGTAACACGAAGAAAGTCCATTGTAAAAGAGCGATCCTCAAAATGTGGGTTAGTTATGAGCAACTTTTAAAATTTTTCAAAGTTAAAAGCAATTTTTGTTTCAATATAATGTGTAAGCATGGAAAATAATACACAATTCTTCAAATATGATAACTGTCGATTAAAACTGATAATTAGAGTATTTATTTAGAAGATCTGTCGGTTACAGGTTTTAGAGAATAAACTTTTAGATAAAGTTATAACATAAGTATTAAATAAGCTTTATTTATACAAAACACTTAACGATTTAAAAGAAAACGTTATAATGCAGTCGAACCTCGTTAACGTGAATCTCAAGAGGAGGAAAAACTTTTTTCTTGTTATCAGTAGTTCATGCTATCAGTAACTAATCTTCATATAACTAAACTAATCTTCATTTTGACGGGGATTATGGAAACAGTTCATGTTAAAAGTAATTCACGTTAAGTGTGTTCACATTAACGAGGTTCTACTGTATTAAATGTCTTTGTTTACATCTCAGGACAATACATTATCTTTAAAAATGTATTTATCGAAAAAATTACCAGTGTTTCGATCGTAGTATTATAAGAATATTGTAGTTTCTCACTTAAGAAAAGTGCATTTGTTGAAAAGAAATTTTATATAAAAAAATAATTATATATATATATATATATATACAGTTGGTAATGTCCGAACACTAGCAAAAATTCCTATGGAAAAAAAGTACACTTCATACGGTTTTGTTAAATAAATCCTTGTCGAATCCTGTTCATAGTCAGTGTAAGAACAGGATTCGATAAGGATTTATTTAACAAAACCGTATGAAGTGTACTTTTTTTTACATAGGAATTTTCGCTAGTGTTCGGACACGTTTGTTACAGACGTATATACTACGAAATGTTTTAAAAAAGATTTCAAAGATAAATAAAAATGTTTAAATTATTTACATGATGTATTTTTCGTTAAGATGATAGCGTTGTTTTAACCGTTATTTTTTGAAATAACATAAACAAAATATTGCTTTCTAGAAAACTCGTATATTCAAAAACTAGTTGGCATAGGGAGATTCTGCTCAGTTCCCTATCACATATTTGCTACCATAAATTTCTTCTATAAGGGAGAATTTATTCATGTTAAGTAAAATTAATTTGACTGATCGCTGGACATGGTGACAGACTGAAATGCCTAATTTAATAGGCTACCAACCTTTCAGTTCCATTAACTTATTCTAATTTGTTAGTTGTTTTTATTTGGGTCAGTTTCGTCGTTTAGTTTCCATGCCATTCCAAAACTGTTTTCAGTGCAATGATCCCAATAATGCAAGATTATGCGAAATATTGTTCTATTCTGTTATGGTAAGAAAATCTTAAATTTCAAAGAATTTATGAAATTTTCAAATTAGAATATCCGTAGTCAATGATATTCAAACCAGTAACATGAATGATATATTAAAAGTAGTCTCACATCTTTGCGATGAAAATATCCCTCAAAATGGACGTTTAAGCGAAATTTCGCACTATTCTGTCAATGTTAAGAAAATCGTAAATATCGAATAACTTACGAAATTTTCAAAGTAGAATGTTCATAGATTATGATGTTCATGCCATCATCATATCTGATATTTAAAAGCTGGTCTGACATTTTTGTGATAAAAGTATTCCATTTGATGCACGTTTAAGTGAAATTTTGTCTTATTCTCCCATGTTAAGAAAATCGTAAATTTCAAATAACTTACGAAGTTTTACGATCATTTGTTCTAGAGACATCGTGTATACAGAGTAACAAACTAACACACTAACAGTACCGAACAGTCGGATACCACACCAGTTTTGTTATTTTCGGATTCCTCACACCTGAAAAAGGGTGAAAAATTCAAAAAATCGAGGTCGAAAATTTTTGTGATTAGCTATGTTTCGCATACCTTATAGTACGATGGAGATGATGGGGAACTAATAATTAAAAACAGTACCGTTTTCTATTGAGTAAATTATCAAACAATTGTCTTTGTTCAATATCCATTCAATATTTTCTGTTAAAGGTACTTGAAAAAAATTATAACATTTTTTAGGACGGAGGACATTTTTATTTGTTTCTATTTTGCCCTTATTTTACATATTTTTCGACCACATTTCTTGAGACCACGGAAGCCGCCTCTGCGCAAGTTCTGACTCAACGAGTGCAGTGTTAAAATAGGAGTGACAGTCATCTGATTCAGAGAAAATAAGCAATAACAGAGTGCCGAATTTCTGGATATTTTCCAAATCACAACCTGTCGGCCAATTTGGCACACCTGCAAGCTTCTGGACTCGTCCTCACTGCTAGTTTTAGGAAACGTGGTTACACTACATTTATTAATTCTTATTATATATATATATATATATATATATATATATATATATATATATATATGTATATATATATATATATGTATATATATATATATATATATATATATATATATATAAAGTAAATAAATGAGTATTAAAGTTCTTCAGTCATAAATAAATAAACTAATTCTTTGTTAAAATACCTTACATTTAACTTTTATATATGCAAGTGAGGTAGTCAATGAATTTTTTATTCATTACATTCTTATTTGTATTTTCATTTATTTGTTTATATTATATATATATATGTATGTATATATACATACATATATGTGTTTGTGTGCGTATAAATAAGCAAACAGCAAACTAACCAAGAATAAATGAAAATTAATCCCAAAACACATGAGGGCCTTCTTCAGGGGTGCCCCCCCCCCTCATGTTGGGAATGAAATATGAGAAGTTTCTGACGAAACGTTGGCTATTTATCCAAAAAAAACACGTTTCTAGCCCCGACTTCTTAGAGGTGGAAGCAAGACCATACAGCAAACGAATTGAATTAATACAAAGCATAAAAAGCAATTAAATTCATAAATAAAGTACAAAAGCAAATACATCAATAAAAAATACAAGAATATAAATAAATACAAGAACAAACTTAAATAGTCAGTAGATTGAGAAAATTGAACCCCCCTCCCCATACATCTAATTTTAAAGATTTATCATATATATATATATGTGTGTGTGTGTGTGTAACTGTTGCCCTCATTATTACAGCTGAAACAAATCATTAATATTCATAGCAAGTAGTAGCAAATTTAATATATATTTTGATGGTTGTGGTTGGGTTTTACGTCGCACTAATGCTGCGCAGATGGGCAATTGGCGACGGTCTGGGACACACCCCTAGAGGTGGTCCGAAGACATACCATCACAATTTTGATCTTCCACGGAAGGGATGGCCCGCTTCGGTGACCTCCAGAGGTATAATTTTTGATGGGAACATGGAGGACTTTGCGACCACGACAGATTTTACGTGCACCAGCCACCATTAGTGTACACGACGGTCTTTGGCCGGCTCGAGTACCGAACCCGCAATCTTCCTATTACGAGGCTGGCGCTCTACCGACTGGGCAATATATATTTTGAAATAGAGATAGTGTACGTTCTATTACTAATCTTGCAATATCTAAATCGGTTTCGTATTTTCGTTGGCATTTCTGCGAAAAAAGTAAATGTAACCTAAAACCAGTTTTTTGCGCTATGAGGCAAATTATAAATACTCCATTACAAAATAATCTGAACATTTTTACTCAACATTTAATTAAAAAATACATTTAGTTTTACATTTACTTCATTCAAGGCTGACAAAAATGAACTCGTGAAGCGACTAATGTTTCACTTTAACATACTGTAATTAAAACAAATTTTACGACTAATATAATTATTATTTGTATTGTTATGCATAACTAAATTTCATATACTACGACTAATATCGCAATCTTTGGCTACTTTTTTTTAGCATAAAATTTGAGGAAATGAAACCAGCTAATAGTATTTAAAAAATAATATTTTTGTAAGTATAATATTTAGAATAATCTAAAAACGTTGAAAGAATGGGTAATTACATCAACATTCAAGGAGTATTTCAACTGTAAATTCATTTGACGTTGAGACTGGAAGTTAAAGATAACCAAAAAAAAAAAAAGGGTAAATAAAATTCACCTTTTTTAAAACAATTTCTAACGCAATTCGTACACTGTAAAAAATAATGGTATAGTTTTTACAGCAAATTATGCTGGCACCAATTTTTACAGTACCTTCTGCTGTTAAATAGGGTAATTTACAGCAGAAACGTCTGTAAAAAGAGACTCTTTTACAGATGTTTCTGTTGTATGTTATTTCGTTATAACAGCAAAATGTGCTGGCATCCCTTTTTGCCAGGAAATTCTGGCTGTAAAAACTACTGTTATTTTTTACAGTGTATAAAATAAATTACACTCTTTTTTAGTGTTCTTAAATTTTAAGATGTTCTAGTACTTAAAGGGTTACAGATACGCAATAAATGTTCTTTTTTTGCTACTTGTGGCCATTTTATTTTATTTTTATTTATTTTATGTACTACGTTGTTCGTACACATATCGCATAATATCGCTATTTAATTTATTACAGCATTAAAAAAAAAAGAAGAAGTAAAGAGACTTATTCATGTTTAACAATAGTTAAAACGTACATAAAATAATAATAATAAAAAGATGATTTTTTTTTTTAATCGGGCACAAAATGAATTGTAAACATAAATCATCCAGATATTTCCATATTCACCGTAAAAGCAAAAATAAAAACCCCAACAATACATAACTTTCAGGGCTGTATTGCGTCGCCGAACCCACTCAAGTATTGCAAAAGTTGTGCAAATATTAAGACTAACAACACAATTTCAATAAATCATGATTTTATTAGGCCAATGAAGATAGATTTATAAGTAATTCAGTTGTCAAAATAAGAACAAGTCACCACAAACAATTAAATATTAACAGAGATGGTCTGACCTCATAAATTAAAAAAACCCTAGCTCTTATATTTATTTATTTCTAAATGCTTTTTTGTAGTTCTTTCGAATTGATCTAAAGAATGCACCTTTTTAAGACATTGAAGCTCTAAATCCAATACAGTGACTAGTTATATTCAAATTTATAATGGCCCTAACCTTAGTTTATAGGAAACGTTACAAAAAAGCATAAAAAAGGGATTTCGTGCCTTTTAACTAATGGGAACAGAGGTAAAAATGCCATAGCAATTCCCATGATACGAAATTAAATTCAGCATATATCTTTCAGAGACTTTTTTTTTCTACTCTATAAAAATTAGTTTTTACCAAAAATATACCTTCATGGCGGCAATACAATTGAAATTGCTAACATTGTTCTATCTGCTTTTAGTGCTATTTAATAAAGAATCGTAAATTGATAAAAAACATAAAAACTAATGTTGATAAAGGAAAAAAAAAACTTTTTAAACAAACACCACAATATGTAAAAACACATAACAGTAGTTTCGTATTAAAATAATTAAGTACCACCCTTATCCAGTTAAAAAAGCAAGCCGAATACAACATGAAAGCATTCCTGCCTGTTTTTTTTTTTTTTTTTTCTTTTGAATGATGGAGAGTCGTACCTATTTATTTCAACCCGAAACAATTATGACATGTTTTTGTATCACTAATCTTGTCCATAAATTTTGTTTATATTCTTCAAGAATTGTTACGTTCATGATATTGTCCTTATCAATAACGTCCTATTAACAGCCAGCAATTTTGTTATGCTCATTATGGCATTAATATGAATAATAACAATCACCGGATATTTTGATTTATAACACATTATTTAAATTTTAACTTGCTTATTTTAATTTTCTAAATAAAGTTAAAATCAACCTGGCTTTACATGTAAGAATTTAGCCGCATAGGTAACCTAATAGTCACATCTTTTTTAATAAAGACACGTCCTACAAATGACTTTATTTCCCAATTTTACTATAGGCAGGAGAAACTTTGGCTACATTCAAAATTTTCGACGTTTTTTCACGTTTTGATGTGTGAGAAATCAGAAAATTAAAAATCGACGACGTGGTTTTCGTTTGTAGGTTAGTGATTATATTAGTGGGTTTATTAGTTACTGTAAAAAAAAATTAACCACGTCGCCGGCCATCCCGAGATAACTCGGGAGAAACGTAGCCTCCCACATACTACAGTGGCCGGTGAAGTGGTTAACTAGCGTTGAAAAAAAAAAAAAAAGTTAAAAACTTTGGATAAACACCATAAAATGCAAAAACACGCAACAATTCCTTCTAATCGAAAAAAAAAAACACGATCATTCGTAAGGTGAACTTGTTTTTGTAGCTTCTTTAGGCAACTTGCTGCATCAAGTGTAAGTAATTTTAAGTGTGCTTCTGTGGTGCACTACCGTTTTATTTGAAGCACTCGTGCCTAGTTTGTTCGCTTGACGAAGGGTAGTAATTTTTTTCGACCCGAAACAATTGTTGCGATTTTTTTTATTTTTTTTTTTTACATTATATGGTGTTTATTCAAAGTTTTTAACATATTAGTTACTGTGTTAGTTTGATACTCTGTGTAGACATTATATCAAAAAAAAAAAAAAAAAAGGATAGAGAAAAACTTTGCTTAAACATACATTAAAAAGAATATTTTTCTCGTAAAGATGTCAGGCGAGTTTCAAAATGGTGATAGCATGAACTATTATAAACATTCTATTTAAGAAAGCTTCGTAAGTTATTCGAAATTTATGAATTTCTTAATACTGCAGAATAAAACACAATTTTGCATAAATATCCATTGTGCGGAATATTTTCAATATAAACATGTCAGACAATTTTTAAAATATGATTTATGATACTAGCATGAACAGGATTGATCATGAATGTTCTAATTTTAAAGTATGCAAGTCATTAGATATTTTAGGATTTTCTTAACAGGGCAGGAAAAGGCATTATTTCACTTAAATTTGCATAATTGGGATCTTTGCATTGAAAATAGAATGGAAGTGCATGAAAACTAAAATACGAAACCAACTTTATCAGGAAATTGCATTAAGAGAAATGTATCGAATCAGAAGGAGGGTAGATCACGAGATAGGGTTTACGATCGAGTCTGCGACCGTGTCGAGCGACCAGCCAAATGTGCTTCTCTGAACTTAGTATGCCCTGTAGTATAAATTTATAAGGATAAATTTATGATCAGCTTTCCCAAATAGTTTTGTAGAATATTAAAACCAAGTAATTAGATAAACCAAGCTTTTTAGCTATTACTACTGACGTGTTCAGGGCAGCATACATTTATAGACGTAAAATTAAAGTCAATAACTAATTGACTCACAATTAGATGATTTTCTTAAATCGGACATTACATCTATACCAAAAATGCTGTTAAAAATCATTAAATAATCTAATAAACAAAATATTCATTACATTTGTTTATTAAGCAACAGAAAATTATTTCTCGATTTAGGATTCATAAATTTTTCAGTGTAAAACTAAAGACAGTAATCAAATGACTCAAAATTAGAGATGATTTTCATAAATCGCACACTACATCAATACCGAAAATGCTCTTAAAAAATAATTGAATAATGAAATAAAGGAAATACTCATTAAATTTGTTTGTTAAGAAATAGAATTATTTCTCGCTTTAGGATTCATATATTTCTCGGTGTAAAATTAATGACAGTAATCAAATAACTCACATTTACACATATTTGTTTTAGATCTCACACTATTTCAACACAAAAAATGCTGTTAAAAGTCATTAAATACTGTTAAAAAAAAAAAAATCACTGATTTTTTTTATATTGCAATAGAAAATTCTTTCTCGCTTTAGAATTCATAAAATTATCGATGTAAAATTAATGACAGTAATCAAATAACTCACATTTACACATATTTGTTTTAGATCTCACACTATTTCAACACAAAAAATGCTGTTAAAAGTCATTAAATACTGTAATAAAAAAAAAAAAAATCACTGATTTTTTTTATATTGCAATAGAAAATTCTTTCTCGCTTTAGAATTCATAAAATTATCGATGTAAAATTAAGGATAGTAATCAATTAACTTACATTTACAGATTTTTTCTTGGATCTCACCCAAAGATCTCATCAAAGATCACAGATCTTAGATTTCACTTTTTTAGATCTCAATACAAAAAATGCTGTTAAAAGTCATTAAGTAATGTAATAAAAATATTTATTATTATTATTATTATTATTATTATATTACAAAAGAAAATTCTTTCTCGCTTTAGGATTCATATATTTGTCGATGTAAAATTAATTACAGTAATCAAATAACTCACACTTACACATATTTTTTTTAGATCTCACACTATTTCAACACAAAAAATGCTATTGAAAGTCATTAAATACTGTAAAAAAATTCGCTGATTTTTTTTATATTGCAATGGAAAATTCTATCTCGCTTTAGAATTCATAAAATTGCCGATGTAAAATTAAGAATAGTAATCAATTAACTTACAATTACAGATTGTTTCTTAGATCTCATCCTAAGATCTCATCAAAGATAAAAGATCATAGATTTCACTTTTTTAGATCTCAACACAAAGAATGTTGTTAAAAGTCCTTAAATAATGGACTAAAAAAAAAAAAATCTGGAGTGACTCCACTTGACTTTCCGAACATTGAGTAACTAACAGTTTTGTAGATAAAATAAAGAAAGAGGAATTGCTAAACAAACAAAAGAGAGAAAACCATAATAGAGTGTTTTTTTCTCCATATATCACACGAGGTTTTATTTAACGCTACTGAACTTTGAGCCCTTAGATCATAATGATAAAGAATTTTTCGTTGTGTCCCTGTAAAAATCTATAAATGCTAGATTCACCAAAATGCTCATAGTTAGTGCAACAGTGATTTATAATATTCATACAAATTTTCAGCTCAATTGAATAAGGCGTTTAGATGCTATTGCATTTTTAAAAATTTGGTCTCATAGGCCATAATGATAAAGAATTTTTCTTTGTGTTTAAAAAAACTGTAAGTGCTAGATTCACCAAAATCTATACAGTTGGTGCAAATGCGACCTATAACATGTGTACAATTTTTTTGCTCAGATTAATAAGGTGTTTAGACGCTATCACACTTTTAAAAGTTTGGCTCCATAGGCCTTAATGATAAAGAATTTTTCTTTGTGTCCCTGTAAAAAAACTATAAGTGCTAGATTCTCCGAAATCTATACAGATTGAGTATCTGTGACCTATAATATGGGTATAAAGTTTTTGCTCAATTGAATAAGGCATTTAGATTCTATCGCACTTTTAAGATTTTGGTCCCATAGGCCATAATGATAAAGAATTTTTCTTTGTGTCCCTGTAAAAAAACTAAGTGCTAGATTCACCAAAATCTATAGGGTTCGTACTATGGTGACTTACAATATACGTACCAACTTTCAGCTTATTTGAACAAAGCGTTTAGACGCTAGCGTGTTCACTCACAGACATACACACATACATACACACATACACACATACACACACACATACATACATCATCTCAAAAATAGTGGAAACGGACTCAGGGGACCTCGAAACGTATAGAAACATCAAAATCTGATATTCGGATTTTTGACATGATTACAATACTTTCCTCACTATAGTGTTCGGAAAGTAAAAATTATTACTTTATTTATATTGAAAAAAAAAATATATTTCTCGCTCTAGGATTCATACGTTTGTCGATGTAAAATTAATGACAGTAATCAAATAACTTAAAATTACAGATTATTTTTCTTAGATCATACACTATTTCAATACAAATAATGCTTTTAAAAATCATCAAACAATGTAATAAATACATTAAGGATTTGTTGGTATTGCAATAGAAAATTCTCTCTCGCTCTAGGATTCATACATTTGTCGATGTAAAATAAAGAACAATAATCAAATAACTCAAAATTAGAGATGATTTTCTTAAAAGATATATATTTCGAAAAAAATGGTTACTGAATCCAACTGATTTCACTTTAGCAAAAAACAAACATAATCCACAATTAGAAAGATTTTCTAAATTTAGAAACTTATATCACGAAATGTTGATCTAAAGAAACATAATTCAGAGGCCATCAGAAAAACGTACGCAAATCAGAAAAATATTTTGTAATTCCGAAAAGACGTAAATATGAAAATTAGGAACACACTTCCTAAAAAGAATAAGATGTGTTGCGCAAAGTAATACACATTAAATAAATCACCGAATTTGTTCATCTACAATATAGGAGAGGGGAATTTACTAATGTCGTTTGTCTGAAAGAATCATAGACAAGCTGTTTGGCTTCACGATTTTTAACAGTAACATTGTGTTTTTCAACAGTTTAATCAGCGTTTCCAGATAAAACTTTTTTTTTTTTTATTCAAATTTTACAATTATTTACAAATAGTATATTTGTCATATTTAACCTGTAGAAAAATAAAATAAATATTTGTATTTGAAAACTAGCAGGCTTTGCCCGCTTCGCTAGTCACTATATTTTAATGAATTAAAAAAAAAAAAAATGGAAACGTTTTAATGAGTATATTTTTATTGGCGCCAATTTTCGCCAAATTCAAACCATAGCCAAATACAATGATATACAGTCATTAATGAAATGTAGAAGATATTTATTTATTTGAGTTTTATTATGATGATTGCAGACACAATTAATTTTAAATAAATCTAATATGCATTCACATTAATTTTCACGCGATAAAATCAAGGGGGAAAAAACAGAAAGTACTTTTAAAATATTTAAAAATCATTACTTCTCGTAATAAATTAAATTTATCACATTAAAAACTGAGACAGATAATATACACTAAAAATATACATTTTTAGTGTAATATATATATATATATATATATATTTTTTTCAGTGTATATTATCTATCTCAGTTTTTAATGTGATTAAAAAAATAAAGTATATATATACATATATATACATAAACATTACTACTAGCCACCATTATATTTGATAATTTTAAAGCTATTATGACGTCAGTTTTATCGAAAAATTTTTATGATGCTGGTTTAACTTTTCAATTCTTTTTATTCACGTGTACGAAAATATTTCTTTTTTGTGTTAAAAATAAATAAATAAATAAATAAATAAATAGATGAAATAGATAGTTGTAAGCATTTTATTTTTATTGACACCAGCTTAAAATTACATGTCAAAAAAAATTGTCAGGAAAAAATGCAAAAAATCGCATAAAACATAATAAAAAAAATCTAATAGGAAAATCTAAAATTTACAGATGTTTTGCAAAACTACACGCATTCCTTTATCGAGAGAAAAAAAAAAAATCACAACCGTACGTGTCATAGTTTTTTCTGTACGTCGCACACAGAAAAAGAGGCAAATACTGTAGTTTATTTATTTTCATTGATATGATGGAATATCAATTATTAGTGTTTCATTTTTAAAAAATGTCAAATATAATTTAATATGTCCTTTCAAACTATGCCAATATTGAGAAAAGGAACTTCAAAAAGTGAATGAAAATGTTAAAACTATTAAAATGATGATATAATCTTGAATCTTTAAATTCGCGACTTATCATTAGTATTAGATTAACGGACGTTTTTTAAAATCGGATTTTTTAATTTTAAATGTTTTATTTTGAAACCGTAAAATACAAATTTTCAATATGTGAAAATTTTCATTTAACAGTTTCAAAATAAAATATTTAAAAAAATTAAAATTCCGTTTTTAGAAAACGTCCGTCAATTTAAGAGTTGTGAATTTTCTGAATGTGAAAACAGAATTTAAAAACATGTATTAGTTAATGACTTACAAGTAAACAAAATTTCCCATAGAGTATCATTTGCTTGAGCTTCCAGCGACGGTAAGTGAATTGGGTACTTAAAATCTCGAAACTTAGCATTTTTATCTTAAAAAGACACTTAAATTGAAACAAAACGATTTTTTAAAAGAAAGAGAAATGTATTGTATCTTTAAAGTGCTTGCGGAATATCTCAAGTGTGTATAATTTAACCAATCTGATGCTTCCGGTATAATTTTACTAAAGAAATGTCCTTGACTTAAACTAAAAATCTTAGTATCATCTAACGCGAAGTGAATATAAATAGTATGTGAAAGCATGAAGCGAATAGGGCTTACATCTAAATTAGAGGTAAGCACTGAGATGCAGGTACCGAAGTCTATATGAAAATTGTTTTACAAACTGTGTGATAGTAGTGTGGTTAGGAGTTGAAGCCGATTGACTGCACGTAGCTCTTAGGCCTGGGCAGGATGCTTTCCGTGTGAGTCTTAAAAAAAAAAAAAAAAAAAAAAACTTAGCCCGTATTGGCATAAGTTTCGAAGAAAACTATAAAAAACTCCGAAAGTCTAGGTCGACAAACGCGACCTGGGATCGAACCTGGCATCTCTCGTCGGCCAGCTTTGAGAACAAAACCGTTCGGTCCCTTATTATAAACAAACATGACCGGTGAAATCATTTTCGACCATTAAGCAACAACTACATTTTATTATTTTTTTATTTTTTATTTTGCGTGTATGTGCCCACGCTTCTTTTACACACTACTCTTAAACAAATAAACATATTAGCATAAAATTTTGATGACAGGTTATAATAAAATAAATAAATAAAAAAGTAGATTAAAATGCAGTAACGAATATTGTAGTATGATTAACAAAAATTTCAATAAATAATTTTATAATGAATACCACATCCAAATTTGAAGTCTGCATGTTTATTCTTAAAACAAGTTATCGAACAAACAAACAAAAAAAAATTAAAGAAAACAAAACGATTTTAATTTAAATTTTTGTTAAAGTATGCGCACCTCCATCAATTTGTAGTGCATTCCTTGCAATGTTACCTTAAAAGCACATTTTCTCCAAAATGACATCCTCAGGATGTCCTATGAATGGAAAGACATACTGTGGACATCTTAAAGATGTATTATGGATAAGTGCGGTGTTAGGGCTATAAGTCGCAGTCCAGTGAGCCTTAATATGCCAAAAATGACCGTAGAGTTACATTCCCAAACCAAACATCATTTAATTACGCAGGCAGATTAAAATAATAATTAATTGTGAGTGTGTTATAGGAATTATATTTGATTGTGAAAATTTTTAGAACACGCTTAAATTTTTAAGCAACGATCGAACAGAATAAAAATATTTTGCAATGGAGTTTTTTAAATAAAGACTTTTAAATGAACTAAATATTGATTCATAAAATTAATGTAAAATATTACACCTTCAAAATAAATAATGATTTCAAATAATTAGACCGGGCACCAAAAGTTTCTTTGGTCTATCAAGAAATAGATTCTTCTACAGTCACTAACAAAAGTATCCGAACACTAGCAAAAATTCCTATGTAAAAAAAAGTAGAGTCAATACTGTTTTGTTAAATAAATTAATCTGATGGTCAGGGCGAAAGGCCTTGACATGTTGTAATTTTAATTGATAATTTTAATTAAATGTATCATTTTATACGTGTTGTAAAGTGAATTTTTTTAAATAAATTTTGTGGTTTTTCTACAATGACACGTGTGTTTATGATATCTCTATGTGAGATAAGATTTTATAAAACAGTATTAACTGTACTTTTTTTACATAGGAATTTTTGCTAGTATTCGGATACTTTTGTTAACGACTGTACTTCCGCCTTCACCTTCTTAAATTCATTAATGTTTTTTCATAACTGCCAATTTTCTAATTAATAATCAATAAAGTTGTTAGTACTCGCCTTTTGTTTTGCACCAGTCTTTTTTTTAGAGCATTTTTCTTTTTATTACATCGTAATTGCATTTGGAGAAAATTACTCTAAAAATAGACTGATGGGGAAAAAAGGAGCAGGTATTAACAGTTTTACGGAATGTTAATTAGAACGTAGGTAAGTATGTTTTCTCCTCCGTTATAAAAATGAGCAACGTCTTATAAAAATGTTTGAAATCAATAATAATTAAAATGCACGGAGCTTTATTACCCGCACTTGAATTCACAGGTCGATAAATAATGCACGTAAATTTCCAAGCAATCAATTTCGAAAAACGAAAGGTTAAACAGGTACAAACCACTTTAAAAACTACCTTCAAAAGTAAACAAGACGACCTTAAGTTGCGTTTAAATTTAGGAATTTTTGAAGAAGCGTGCAAACAGAAACACAAAAACGAACGATTAGAAGTTAGGCAGCTTTCACCTACGTTAGAAAGATTTATATATTAAAAAAAAAAAAAAAAAAAAAAAAAAAAAACAAGTATTCGTATCTAATATCATCTTTAAGTGATGCTCTTTCATGCGTAAATAAATCAGTGAAAGCGATGTTGCAATAATCTATATTTAAAACAACTGTCCTTGACACCTTAAAAAACAGTGGAAATAGTTTCAACTGCCGGTGTTTTAAGTCGACACCGGTTAGACCGCTCCGTGAGACGCGTGACCAAAATCGGCAATGAATTTGTCGATGTGTTTTCAGATCTCGATTTGAAATAAAGGCTAACGAGAAGTGGGAAAATGAGACCAAAATGTCGAGGATGTTTTAATCCAGGTATTGCAAAAGATCGGGTGGCAATTTTGTGAGGGAGGGAATGTGATTTATCTTTGTCAAACATGGGCTAATGAACTTTTCTACTAAAAGCTACAGTTCAGTCCGGGGGCTTTGTTGGTGTTACACTTTAAACAATAGGAAACGTAGAGCTCAAGAATTGATTTACCACATAGCAAGCACTTGTCTTTTTTTCCAAATCAGTAATTTAATTTTGCCATCATTATCTATATTATATTTCTCTAACGTGGACAAGTTACGGTAGGTAGGTAAGTTGGATTGAACGTCGCACTAGTGCTGAGCTATTGAGCAGTTGGCGACGGTCTGGGACTCACCCTTAAAGATGGTTCGGAGACATCTCACCACAATTTTTATCCTTCACGGAGGGAATGGCTCCTGCGCTTCCGCGACTCCCAGAGGTATAATTTGTATGTAAACATGGAGGACATTGCGGCCACGACGGATTTTACGTGTACCAGCCGACATTAGTGTATACGACGGTCTTTGGAGGGCTCGAGTATCGAACCCGCAATCTTCCAATTACGAGCTTAGCGCTCTACCAACTGCGTGTGGACCAGTTACGATTAAATTTTGTCAAAACGATACGATAGTGACGTAAGGTGTTATCTACTTAGTCAACCCAGACCCAAAGCATAAATTAGGATGATAGAGGCAAAACGATTGATTATAACTTCTTTGGTTAGAGATTTCGGCTACAAAAATTTAATTTAATACATTTGAAACGCACATTTTCTTAATGAAATAGAAAAAAAAATATATTAAATTTGTGCTAAAACATACACTCAAAATCTCACACTTAGAAGCACACTTGAAAGAATTAAAAACCAGTTAGACATTGCATTTAATGGTGGCTATTCCGTAGAACGGGGGCTGGTGCTATCTATCATCATCATCATTATTATTATTGTTATCAGATTTTTCATTCATTATACATAGAATGAACGCTATTTATTTTTATTTCTTTATTTATTTTGTAGACATATTTATTAACTATAGAATTTCTGTTATGTATGGTTAGATGGTAATTTTACTTCGTCAAATTTTAGGAAATAATTGATTTTTAATATAACAATACAATTTAATTCTAAGAATTTTTAACTTAGCAACGGAAAAAATTATTTTCTAGAATTGAAATTATAAATGGAAATGTCAAAGATTTAAATCCCTTTTTCTTAACAACAACAACAAAAAAAAAAAAAAAAAAAAAAAAGAAAAGAAAAGAAAAAGAAATTCATGGGATTTTTTTCTGAAAACCAGATCAAGTATGTAGGTACTATCACACAGATGCTCTGCGCTTGAAAGGCTAGTATACTTGAACATTAAATATATTAATAAACACAAATGTATTAATTGGTATACAGGGTGTTAAAGAAAATGACTATTCAGAAAGAAGCTTTTATTCTTTCCAAGTTATTACAGATAAAATGATAGTTTAAAAAGCATTATATAAAGCATCCCGTATAGAATTTACAATATCATGCGCTCATGTGATGTCCCTAATTATTTACCACTTGACGAATGTGCTAGTCTTAATTGACAGCCACATAGCATGTTTTTCGTTTTAAGCATGTGTTCCATGGATAATAAACTGTATTTTTATTTTTTATTAAAATCATACAATCAACTGTGGAAGAAAATCAAAAAATTTCAACAAAAGAAAAAAAAAAATCAATAAATATGTATTTTTATTTATTTATTTATTTATTTTTAATAGGCACAATGAGGATGGCGAGAGCGCTTGATTAATTCGCAGAAAAAAACTCTTTCGGAAAAAAGCCACGCGGATTGAGATCCAGTGAGATAGGTAATCAATTAATGTTTAAAAGAAAATGCATGCAAAAATTTACTATAGGACGGCACACTTGATAATACTCCAGACTGTTACTTCATACTGATTTCATATCCGGCAGAAATTGTGTATATATATATATATATATATATATATATATTATGCAATAATCAACGAGAGAGGCTTAACTTCTAGAGATGGACTCTTTCAATTTCCACAGCGTAACGTGACAACTGCCGTCAGAGCTCCTCTATGGAGATTAAATCACTCGAAACCGCTGCATAGTGGTGAGCGGCCTCCGTCCATCTTTGAAATATTTAAACTGTAAAGTTTTAAGTACAATGTAAAGTTCTATATAATAAAGTGCAATAACTAAGTAAAAAAAAAAAAAACAGAACTTATGATTATGATGTAAAGTTCTAAGTACACTGTAGAGTTCTCTATTAAGTCCAAAAAAAGAAAAGAAAAAATTACTATTTTTTCCCCCAACAGGTTTAAACTTTTGTCACGTCCTTGGTCTGTCTTCGAAGTTTGATGACTTTAATTAGAAAGAACAGAGAAATATAAGTTTTTATTTCAGAGGGTAGTCTTCTTCTTTTTTACCCTGTTTTTGATAAATGTCACAAAAAATTGGTTTTATTTTCTTTGAAAGAAATTTATTCTTGTAATGAAAACAACTGATCGCTACCAATCCTAGTCAATTCCAAGATAGTTATCAGAAATACCATTTTTTTTTTTACAAAAATTTACGTTGACGTAAACGAATAATGTTTTATAACTACTAAAATTTAATATACTCATTTAAGTATATAAAATGGGGAGGAGGGAGATGTTAATTTATTATTTTTCAACAAAATATGAATAATTTTAACCGATTATAATTCCTTTTTAAACTATATTTAATACTGCAAAGGATAATTAAAGAAATGCTTAAGTCTGTTTTTTAAAATGGTGCAAAAAGGACTGTAACATCTATATTTTCATAAAATGTTGTATAATATACATATTCTATTCACTGGAATTTATTTCAAAAGGGATAATTAAGCATGTCACACAATGAAAATAGCAACAATCAATTGCAATATAGCAGTCGTATAATAAATTTTGGAAAATGAAGTCGACGTGAGAGCATTATCTCGCTATGATTTTCTATGCTTTTAATGCTTGGTTAAATCAAGAAGAACGATTTCAACGTCTACAATTAGTATATGGAAATGAACCTCCGTCTCGTGTTATTATATAAATGGTTTACAGAATTTCGCATAAGTCGAAGTATTCTTTCAGATGAAGAATACACAGGGAGATTTTTGTTAAGAAAATGTGTCGGCTATACGAAAAATGTTAATCTATTATAATTTCTGCACTTACCAAATTAAACACAAGGAACTTAACATTGGATCCGCAACTATACATAAAATTATTCATGAAGAACTGCATATGAAAAAAATTAGTTTGTTGTTAAATCCCGCATAATTTAACAGACCACAAAAAAAAAAAAAAAAAAAAAAAAAAAAAAAACGAATCGTATCAGAATATGTAAAGAAATCATAGAATTGTTTAACTAATGATGGTAAACACTGCCTAATTTTAAACTTATAACTGATGATGAAACGTACGTATCTTTTTTTTGATGTTCCAACACGTCCAGAAAGTAAAGTATGGGTCTTTGAATATGACCCCCAAACCAACAATAGTGAAAAGACAAAGATATTAAATGAAAAAAATTATGTATGCCGTTTTCATCAGAAGTACAGTACTGAACAAAGCCACCAAACTGAAGAGACATAAGACAGTTACAGCTAACTATGGTACACCAGTAAGTGTCTTCTAGAAAAACTTCAAGTAGCGAATGTAAGAGAATTTATATTTCACCATGATGATGTACTTTTTCTCACGGCGAGATTAACATTTGAATTTGTTTCACAAAAACACATTAAAGTGATACATCTGTCATATTCCCTTGATCTTGCTGTATGTGATTTTTGGCTATATTTTAATGTAAAGAAAAATTTACGTGACCGTCCTTTTCAGCACGTAGAAGAAAGTGATATTATTCATGCATATTATTCATCGATTCCAAAAAATGGGTGGTTTGAAACTTTAAATCATTGGAAATTCGACAAAAGTACATTGATGTTGGACTGGACTACTTTGAACACTCCTAAAATTTGGTAAGTTTAATATGTACCGTTTATCTATATCTCAAGACTTTCAGAGTATTTTGTTCCGGTTGGAATGTTATGGGCTAAAACACTACAAGAAGCATTGTCCAGACCCATTTAGGTAACTTTGTGATTATCTTGTGTTCCTTCTTAAAACTTGACAAAATAATTTTTCGAAAACGTATATTTTATTTAGGATGAAGAGGTATTCAGCAATTTTTAAAATGCGAGGTAGGAAGGTAATAACAAAAGCTTAAATATCTAGGAAAGATTTTTTTTTTTTTTTTTTTTTTTTTTTTTTTTTTTAAACCTTTAAATAAATAACAGTTATTTTACTCTTAAATGAATAACTTTACTCTGAAACAGACAACTTTTTATCCCCATAAATATATGTATGATTTTAACTGTGTATCTAATAGGGATATAAAATCGTGTCTATTAACTGTCATTAATATATGAAAATTTTACAGTATAGCATTCTTAAAAAATATAGCTTTCTGATTCTGAAAGATTTTTGAGTTATTTTAGGAGATGCAGACAAATATGAGAAGTGGGACGTAATCATTTAACTTTAAGACTAAAACCATTTTATTATTATTATTATTATTATTTCTAAATTACTATGAAAAAAAAAATACACACTTTAAAATTCACCAATTTAGTTTATTTTTCTGCAACAATCAACATTAAATATATATATATATATATATATATATATATATATATATATATATATATATATATATATATATATGCATATATATATATATATATATATATATATATATATGCAAGATTTGCAACTAATGCAACCAAGAAAAATGATTGGGTTTCCTCTATAAATATATGATTAAATAGGGTAAAAATAATCATTTATTTAAGGGCAATTATCAAACGGTGGCCACAGCACACATACCATAACTTTTGGCTTTAATAATAAATATAAATGTAATTCTGACTTCATTTTTTTTCTCACTGGAATTCTAATTCTGTTCAAAGACAAGAATTGATACAGTTTGTCGCAAAATATTTGTGTAAATATCTTAAAATTTTATTAGTTTGGACTAAAAGTATAAATTTTGGACATCCAAAACGTTAACTGATTCAAGATGTAGCACCAAAAATAGTTATAACTTATTTTCAGATGATTTTAACGGAAAATAATGGGTAGACATAGGGAAGTGATGATTGTCTCATAATTTCTTTATCAAAAACAATACTGGTTTGATGATATTTCAAAAATAATCTGGATTGTTACAGATCAAAATATTTTGCGCTTTGTTATGTCCAAAAGTAACGATCTGAACAATGCTTTTTTAACACAAGCTATATTAAGTCTAATATCTAATGAATCTAAACACTCTTATCTTTCTTTAAATTAATTTCTTAAATGTTTTTATTCTAAATATTTATGCATTTTTGTAAAATTTCTTTTCAATCAATACACTTTTCTAAAATAAGAAATCCCAAATACTGTAACGATCGAAGCATATGAAATGGCAATAATTCTTTTTTACGTAAACATATTAAATAACAATGACCTGATATCTGATGATTTGATATCCTAAAATGTATAAAACATTTGGTGTAATTTTTTCATAAATAATTAGTTGTTTTCTTTAAATAAAGTATATTTTAATGCATTACTTGATGTTAACGTTTCATGTCCCCACATTTTGAAAATTGCCCTTAACTAAAAACGAACAGACAAACATTACGTTTACACTTTTAATAACTATAAAAGAAATTTCATTTAATAATAATAGATACATTGTTATGTATAAAATATTTTCTTTACAATTTTTCTTTTAATATTATATAGTTAAATTATTATACAAATAATTATATTAACAAAACAATTCCACCTATGAAATAGGAATGTTTTTTTATGATAGCCGAACAAGATTTAAATTTGTTTGTATTGTCTATAAATACCTAATCGGTTTCGTACTTTAGGTGCTTTTAAAATTTGGATCCCCATTAACAGTTTAATCGTTCTTTAAATCTTATTAGTAGCATTAAAACTTTCGAAATTACTGAAAATTTACTGCCTTAGGCCTGTTAAACCTAAACTTAAATCCAGTGCTGTCCATATTATGTTTTAATGTAATTTCACACACAGTGCTAATATATTTTTTCCTGTCATCCCTATGTATGCAGAAAATTTCCTTTCAGAAAAACAAGGCCGTAGCCACCCCCATATGCACCTCCGAAATTTAGAGATTTGTTGACATACATTTCATTTTTAACACTTAACATTGCGTACTAATGTTTGAACCGCGCCCGAAAAAAAAAAAAAATTATAAGAAAAGGGGACTAATGTGCAAGTTGTACCTCAAGGGACTAAAGTGAAAGTTGTACCTCAAGGGACTAATGTGAAAGTTGTACCTCAAGGGACTAATGTGCAAGTTGCACCGAACGAACAAACCATTTCTTTCAACGAAAATGCCTACTAACCCTGGACGATAGGTCTAATATATCGTATCATATTATCTATCGTATTTATCGTAATATAACTCAATACTTATTTCGCTTTCTTCTTCGACTCGTTTTAATACGCATATGCATGAGCAGCCCCCGAAAAACAAAAACATTAAATCATTAAATTCATTTTTTTACTTATTTTTATTTCATATTATTTCACGCGCACTTTTTATTTCCTAATTCAAAATTATTAAAAAAAAACTTTTTCGATATCGCTTGTAACGATACTGATTATTATTAATTTTCTTTTCTTTTTCTTTCAATAATAATAATAATAATAAAGATTTTGATGAAATTCTGGCAAAAGCAGAATTTAGTTTAGGACGGAGGATTATTAGTTTTTTTTTTTTTTTTTTTTTTTTTTCCTTTTTTCAAATTATAACATCGCTTTCAAATTATTCAATTATATTTTTGATAAATTTTAGATTTCGACAAATGTCCAACTATCGAAATCGACAACGCAAAAATCCCAGATTGAGACTAATAGGCCCTCAGTCCTAAAGAAAAAAAAAAAAAAAAACTGGTTACTGTCATGCAGAAAAGCATTAAACTTTCCAAATGTCTAGCAGCTATTATTGATGCTACGTAAAATACTTCACATTCACGAAATGAAATTATTTTTAGTTATCGCATAATGCTAGTAGACGGGTAAAAAGCTCATAAAAATAAAGTTACTTTAAAAATAAAAGAAACACAAAGGCGGCATTTATTATGCGGTACTAAAGAGACATCTGCCGACGCATTGACTTAATTGATAAAAAATCAGAGATTTAATATCTGCATCTTTTTAATTTAAATGATGAACGACCTGTCAGCAATATGCTTGTTATTCAGAATATCAAACGCATGGGACATCAGCGACTACTCGCTGTAAAAAACATTTCAAATATTTTTCTCTTAATAATTAGCTGCTTAAACTATTCAACTTTTCTAATTGGCTAACCGTCATGAACTGGATATCAGTTTAACGCAAATCATGCTCTAACTAATTCTTAATATGTAGTCTGCTTAAAAAAAAATAAATAAATAAATAAATAAAAAAAGAAAAAAAAAAAAAGTCTTTTTTAATGTAAAAACTCACATCTGCACAAATACCCAATATTGTTTTATTTAGTTAAAACTTAGCTTAGGAATCTATATTTACAAAGATTTTTATCATATATAATCCATAATATACATAATTTGAATCCAATAGAAAGCAAATAATTAATTATGCACAGCTAAGGACTTGATTCATACCCTATCAAACATTCGAACCGAGATCCTTATGTTCGAGAAATCTGCTCCTTGCTAGCTGGACCAGAGGGATTTCTACATTACCTGTGACATTCAATACGAAACACAGTAACAAATGTGCTTGAATTATATTTAAAAAATAAAAAATACATTCAAAAAATAAATTGCAGCACAGCAGAGCCACTTAATGATATGTACCCAAATTGAATCACCACAGTGTTTCATGAAGGCCATCTCCTGTACCAAGTTTTTTTTATGCCAAACAATATGCAATAGAATATGAGAAAAAGACTTCCCGTTTCCGGAAAAAAATTGAAGAATAGAAGCGCCCCCTGTCGTCTGATATGCACCTAAATTAGGTAAGCATAATGTTTCATAAATACTTTCTCACATATCAAGTTTTATTTGATTATACACAATAGAACCTGTGGTATAGCCTTCTCTTAAATGGAATAAATTGCAGTATAGCAGCGCAACCTGTTGGACGATTTATATAAAAAATTTAAAAGCACTAATTAAAGTCGAGGTGCAACTGCTTAGATATTTATATGGAATTCTGTGCCGTATTTCTTGAAATGCAATCTCCAAAAAATATTATCATACACGCACAGACAAAGAAAAATGGTCAAATCGTGTTCTGGACCTCTCCTAACGGGTAAATCCATTGAAAACCAAATTTTTTAAAGGAACTAATACTTTTTTCTATTTCATATAGAAGAAAATAAAAATATATGCCCCTCCCCTCCCCCCCCCCCCCCCAAAAAAAAAAAAAAAAAAAAAAAAAAAAAAAAAAATAGACACAAATTTTATTTCTTGAAGGTTTTATGAAAGGTTTTATTTCTTTACATCAAAGTTATACATACATATATATATATATATCTGGTGTGTTGCTCACACGACTTTTTCTTACCCCGCATTTCAACACTATAAAAATAGATTGCATATTAAGTCTTAAGATCAATAGCGTAAGATAATACAGTTCAATGCACTTTAAAAATAATCTAAAATTGGTTTAGGAATAGTTTTATTTGACATATAATTCTATGTGAAGGGAGGGGGGACTACCGCACCCCTCAACCTCTTATTCAACAATAGTGCCTAAAATTATTTAAAAAAAAAAAAAGACAGTTATGAATTTGACTTCAAACTTACTAATCTTAATCAAAATTTTAAGTGGCAACCTAATACGAACTTCAAGATATCAAATTTGAATTTCTTGCAGTTATTTGTTTTAAGTTATGATGATAACAGATATAACATACAGATTAACCGCAAGAAATCAGACTTTCGTAACCAGGGTACCTCAAAACGTGACATTATACAAAAAACAAAGTTGAAAATTGAACTTCAAAAGTTACTTTTATTATAGTATGGGTATGAAAAATTAATTTTCCTTCTTGAGCGGTGTTCGTCGACCTAGTAAAATGCAGCAAAGCCCTTCCATCAATTACATTCAATAGAAAAGAACATTTAGCTCAATTTTGGGCAGTGCATTGTCTATAAATAATATGCAACAATATTGTGTAGATAAATTTAGTCTTACTTGAAAAACATCTAACACAAAATGAATTACAACTCAAACATTTGAATTCTTTTGGGAATCACCGTACACGAACCATTTGCTTGATCTCATCGAAAAGTATAGTGTAGCATCCCTATATGATACACATTTAGAATACCGAGCTTGGACTTTCTGCTACTATCTGTCCTTGAGATACGCTGATAACAGCAGACACACAGACACACTCACAGACACACACAGACACGCAGACCAACCGCTAAAAACATGATTTTCGGATTCATGTGACCTCGAAGCGTGTAAATTTAACAAAAACTCAATTTCGGAAATTGGACCCCAAAACAATACTTTCTTTACCATATATATATGAGTAAGAGAAAGTAAAAAAGTTTCAGAAATTTGATGAAAACTATTTATAAAATTACTTTTTAAGACTAATATATATTTGTTAAAAGACATTTATTTTGTAATTTGATAGAAAAAACAAATCATAAATACATATATATATATTGTTTCTTAACTTTAACCATAACCCATACCGTAGTAGAAAAAACACTTATTGAAAAAGCAAGTGTCTTCTTTTTTACAACTCTGTATGTGTTGCCAGCTAAAAATAGTAACAACTGGGGGGAAAGCATTACTTCCTCGTACAGCCAATGCAAAGTTCATAAACTCAAGAAAGTAAAGTAATAAAAAAGAAGCACGATTTCTCTTAAACTCCGCTTGTTCTTCACGCAGATCTCTCAATGTACTAAAAGTTGGCTTACAAAATAAACATTTTTATAAAGAACTTACGTTTATCTGGGTTCTTTTTAAAATGATGTTTCTGAGCAGACCTAATGCCAAGTGTTTGGAATGAAGACAGAATAAGAAAGAAAGAAAGAAAGAATGAATGAATGCTCGGTATTGTGAACAAACAGCACGCTTTATGCAGTTATTCATGTGAGATTCACTTTTATGTAATTGGATAAGAATTGTTCATCTGGTTGTTTAAATGTTAAGTCATACAGACAGGTGGCTTTCAAGATTGGAGTGGAAAAAATATGAATATTTTTAGAAGATGTACATACGCATGCAGGACTGGACACTGGACTTATCGTGACACTGCACTTCAAAGTTGCATGAAGAAAATCGGACAGTCAAAGAGTAAAATAATACAAAAAACAATTGACACCAATAATATTACATAGCAAATTAGAAAAAGCTAAATGCATTAAAGATAACAAGTGAACGGAGCATTTGAATTTTTGTTTTAATATGGCTACTTATTATTACTTGAGCTGGTAACCAACATAAAAATCTTTCTGGGTAATTATAATCTCTTTGACAATAATTAATCTAATTTCTGTTTAATTAACCTGATTCGTCATATAACATTTTGTAAAACGGCAAGACTAGTCAAACATTCTAATTTATCAACATTTCAATGTACTAAAAATTTACAAAAATATGAGAACCAGGGTTACCAGGAGGTGAATACTAAAATTTTATTTTTGAATTATTATTTTTATAATAAAACAATCCTTTCATAGAAAAAGAAAAAAAAAATAGTTGTAATTAAGCCAATAGAACTTTACAAAGTTAGTTGTACTACAATTACTATGATTTTCTTTTTGTAACCATTATTTTCATAATAAAAGAGTCGCTTTATAGAAACATTAAAAAAGTTGTAATTAAGCTAATAGAAGGATGCTTTACGAAATTAGTGGTATTACAATTTTATTTTTGTACGCCGCTAGTTTTATAATGAAACAGCAATTTTATAGAAACTTAAAAAAAGATTGTAATTAAGCCAATAGATTGATATTTTACAAAATTATTCTAGTACAATTTTATTTTTGTACTTTATTTTATTTTTGTACTATTTTTATAATAAAACAATCACTTTATAGGAACTAGGAACACAAAAAAAAGTTAAAATTAAGCCAATAGAACGATGCTTTACAAAATTAGTGGTGTTAAAAAATAAATTTATAGCAGTTATATAGCAAACTTGATAAAGACTGGGTATTTTTAAAGGTTTATGCTAAGCATATATATACTTATTTATTAGGTCGTTGCAAAGGTTCGTGCGGACGCGGATGATTTTATTGCCTCCAAAGACGACAGCTTCTATGGCCGTGGTATACATTTGTTACCCCAAAAATAGGCAAAGGTTGTAGAAATTAATCGAGAGTATTTTGATTAAAAATTGTCATTTGATTTGATGTATTTTTATGAAATGAAGCAATAAAAAACCGCACGAACTTTTGCAACGACCTAATATTTTATGAGGAAATTTGTGATCGAGTTATTTTCCAGGATAGAATTTTTATAATAAAAAGTCTAGACTTTTATATCTAATTTGAAAGAGCATAATATAGGCCTATAAATAGATATATTGTCGAATAAAATAACAAGAAGTTGAACCAATTACTACAAATGTCATCTTAAAGTTTTAATTGCATTTATGAGGAGGAAAACAATTGTCTTAGAGTTACCACTTTAAGCCAATAATAAATTTATTAACTGATTTTATCCTTTTCATCATTTTATATACGTCCCTTTATTTTTATTTTTTATTTATTTATTTATTTATTATTATTATTATTTTTTTTTTTTTTTTTTTTTTTTTTTTTGTTATACCGCTTCAGAAACGAAACGAGAACAAAGAAGTCGCCGTTTAAACTCCAGTTTCGCGTGGTAACAAGACCAGGATTAAAAGGGTCAGTGTTTTTACGTTAAGCTTTATCTATCTGCAGCTTATTAAAAAAGAATAAAGAAGGCCATTTGTTCGGCATAAAGAATGTATTGTAATTGAGTGTCTTTCATCTCCCGCAGCCGATTCCGAAAATAACTCATTTAAGCCATCTTCTTTAGAAACCATGTGCTTTTATTCGTGTTTGAACACAATAATTAGACCCTAGATTAAATGTATCGCTTATTCGGATACGTTTGTGTGATAATTTTTTGGGAGCCATTGTTTTTTTCTGAAAAAGTTCTGTTAAAAAAAATAATAATAATCTAAAGCAGTCTTTGGGGACTGCCGATAGAAGTGAAAACTAAGTAACTTGTGAAGTGTATCGTCGAGCTATTAGATTATTATTTTCGAATTATTTTTGGTTTGTAAAGAAGTGTTTATGATCTGTATTATATGATTCGGCACAATATTTGTAGATCCCCAAATTAAATGAACTAAGCCTTATATTAGGTAAAAATATTGTAATATGACTAAAATAATTTTCTTTTTTTTATTATTTATTTGAAAATTTATATTGAAAGTAAAAAGAAGAATATAACAGTCTGTATAAAAACACGTGCTTGTACTTTGTGAACTATGTATATACTGTGGAAAAAGTACATACATACATAGAGTATAGAACAAGAAAGAGACAGATGCAAGTAGCCGGTATACTACTCGTATTAGTATACATTTTATACATATATATATGTGTATATATATATATATATATATATATATGTATATGAGGCATGCCGTGCCGTGCACTACGTATATGTATATATATATATATATATATATGTATATGAGGCATGCCGTGCCGTGCACTACGTATATGGATATATATGTAGAGAGATATACTCTTTGTATATATATAATGTATACTAATAACGCACGGAGGTATATCTATGTACATATATACATAGTATACATATAGCTCATGGTAAGCGTTCGGTGACGATGACGCGAGTTCCATGATTTTTGTTCACCCAAAAAGTGCTCAACGCGCCTCTAAAGAAGTTTTCACTTCAAAGCGTTCGGTGATGATGACGCGAGTTCCAAGGTTTTTTGTTCACCCAAAAGTGTTCAACGCACCTGAAGAAGTGTTCACTTCAAAAAAAAAAAAAAATAAATAAATAAAATAAAGTTAAATATATAAGCATTTCATGATATTAGGCCATTCTATTTAACGATATTTTAAAGTATTTGGCTGAGTCTATTATAAGAATACGAAAATTATCAATAACTAGATTGGAATCGATTCAAACCCTTGATTAGTAACAATCAACTTAAAAGACACATAGATAAGTTAATTTTTCTTTATTATTTATCTATGTAAATCTACATGCAATAGTAAATGTTTTAAGTTGAAACGTTTTACGTTCATATTCTAAATAGAACTTATTAATATACTGTAGAATTATCTTATAGTGTGTTCATTTTCTCAACATATATATCATATAATAGAAAAGTATGATTTTAATACACTGCTAGGAATAATACTATAGATTAAAAAAGAAGTTTCATTACGATTACTTTTATTTTAAAATTACAGAAGAACCTCTTTTGATTGTTAATGGACTTTGCACCGCTAAAAGTTTCATATAAACGCTTTTATTTCCATTTAATATTTATATATTAATCTGTATCAGGTTTGTTCAACGAAATATATATTCAGGCAACAATTCTTAAGGATTCTGAAATATATTTTACACATATAAAATCTTTAAATTTCGATTTCTCACTTTGCATTTTTTCATGAAATTTTGTCTTCCAAATGATAAAACTTCTACATATACTTGAGAAAAGACTTAGTAATTTTTTTTTCTGATATTTTATAGAACTTACTTAAAAGAATTAGGAATGGATTTTGCAATATCTTAATAAAAAAAAAAAAAATACAAAAATCATGCTTTTTTTTTTTTTGAAAATTTTTACATGAGCATACTATACTTGTTAATTTATTTCTCCAAAACTAATTAATAAATTTAAAAATCCATCCCTAATTCTTTTAAGTAAGTTCTATTAAGCATCCTGAAAAAAATAAAAATAAATAAAAATAAAAATAAATCATTTCTAAAATATCCGTGGAAATTTTACCATTCTGAAAATCATGAATTCATGAAGAAATGCAAACTGCGAAAATGCAATTTAAAGGTTTCAAATCTATAAAAAATATATCAAAAACCCTAAAAATTGTTGCCTGATATATATTTTATGGAACAAATCTAATATAATTCAATTTATAAATATTAAATGGAAACACAGTTCTCGCCGCTTAATAAAATCACATTTGTTCTGAGCCAAAGTGATTTTATTAAGCGGCTGATTTGTATAACCGGCGAGCGTTCCTGCACTTGGAAAAGGTATTACTTCCCTGAATTTGAAAAGAAACTTCAAGAGGTAGCGAATAATGGAATTAGTAGACAATATTAATTAATTTTTGATAGATAATTAATTAATTGTTTCTTTGATATAAGTCAATTAAACGCATTCTAAGATCCCATGCACTTTTGTTTGAGGAAAATCATCATTACTTTACCAAAAGTTCACGCTGTTCTTATAAATTTTAAATCTTTCCGTTTAAACCTCATGATTTATAGTGATTTCAAAATAAGAACTAGAAATTGCCCTTTAATAATTAGAAATTTAAAAAAAAAAAATCTTATCAAATCAAATTTTTAACTTATGCGCTTTGAAGAATATGTTCTTTGAAATTGTTACGGAGATAAGTGATGGGACGTGTTTAATTTGTAATTGTGCTGCAAGTGTAAAATCTTCGACAATGAGTGGTAACGGAGGGTTTGTTGTGTTTTAATTTCTTTTTCTATTTCAAAAAAGAAAAAAAAAAAAGAAAAAGAAAAAATCAATGTAAATTAATATATATATATATATTTTTAGCATGCATAAATGATAATTTTGGCTGCTGAGGAGATATTTTTGAGCTTATTAACCAGCGATTCTGATTTTATAATGCGGCGGTTTTAAAAGTAGTTTCTATTGATTTAATTCCGGTCCTGGCAATTTGATCAGATTAAGCGGCTGATTTTATTAACCATTGAATTTATTAAGCGGTGGTTACTGTATAATCTTTTATATGAAACCATCAGTCGTGCCAAGTCGAAGGTGTCAAGTCCCCTAAATACTTCTAGTTAATTTGCTATGGCAATCTTCAGCAGTATTAAATATAAGTTCATACTGTTATAGTGGGAGCTCAGTTGACATAAGACATTCAGAGGTCTTTGACTTTATTGACATTTAAGGATTTTTTCACATGAGTCTACATTTACTTTGGATTTTGCCAGATGATTTATTGATATGGGGACGCAGAGAACACTAGTCAGCACAACAGATTCAAACATATTCCATTTACAATTTCATCACTTCAAACACGGTAAGTTAAATTGTTATGGATATATTGAACAGCAATAAATTTAAGTTTATAAGCTATATTGCGAACACAGTTGACTTAAGACATTCAGGAATCTTTGGCTTTATTGACATTTAAGAATCTTTTGTACGATAATGTATTTTTTTCTTTCGGTTTTCAGATGATTTATTGATATGGGAGTGCAAAGAACATCGCCTGCACAACAGATTCAAACGAATTCCATCAACAATTTCATCTCATGAAGCAAAGTTTTTTATTTACTGATCAAAGTATTGATTGAATGGAAGTTTATTTTTAAACCAAGCTTTTAGTTTTGCTCAAAACTCTGGTATCGGAAAGTGGGGTCATTAATAGTTTGGGGACCCTACCGCAAATTGTTTCAAGGGACCTTCCTCAAATAGAATAAGGCATAGCGTTTCTATCATGTCAGGGACCCCTTATGATCCAAGGCCTCCCCGCGCCGTTGGCCTTTCAGGGTCTTTATCGCCTTCAGTGCCCGAAAGAGTTTAAAAGATGGATTTGATATTTTACAAAAATAAATATTTCATCCTAATCCCTAGACAAAGAGGTAGAACACTAAATTAAGTTTGTTTTCTGTTTAATATTAAATCAATTTCACACAACCATCTAGCAGAAGGCGGGGTAGGGGGGATAGTGAATTAATAGGTAATTATTAAATATTCTTAATATTCAACTAAGTTCTTTACTTTATAACAGGAAAAGAAAGACCCATTTACATATGGAAGTTACCAATTAATAATATAAATGAAATTTTGAAATTAATTATTATTTGAAAAAAAAAAAAAAGACTATTTTCACTATTTCGATTTCAAACTATACAGAACTTCAAAGAAAGCCGATGAAAACTATACAGAACTTCAAAAAATTCCTCTATTTTGCAATTTTATGAAACATTTGTATGCTTATGTTTACTAGACATTACTTATAGAAGGACAGGTAGACTGAAATGAGCTTCTATTACAAAATAGGTTGTATTGGTTCTTTAAAAGTATTTTAATATTCATTAATAATCTTTTAGAATTATGTAGCTAAATTTTTATAGTTTTTTTTTCTTTTCTTTTATGTCATTAATTGTTAAAGCATTAAATCTTTCTATACTCGAATTTTATAATCTTGAATTTGAAATATAAATATATATATACGAGTATATACAGGTATATTCATAAACATCATTAACGTGGATGGTATTAGCCAAGAATAGCAGTCAGAAAAATATTGGTACATATCGATTACGGTATGACACATAAGTTATAACCAAGGATTCTTAATATTCTGAAACAAATTACAGCAAGAAAACTTATGCATAACGAAAAATGCATAAGTTATATGTGATTGTGGCACGAATTACGACATTAATGATCATATGTACATATAGCTTCTTTGACTTCCCATTTATGCAGTAGCTAATTATTTTAAGTAATAATTTCATAAAACTTAAAAGTAACACTTTTATACTAAGCATTATTTAACAGATGCCATAAAAAGTAGAAAAGAAAAAGAGAATTGCAATCCACGAAGGTAGCACAAGTTAAATAAACGCTAAGAATAAAAATGCAATAAAAATTATAGCTATTTGAATTTATTAACATTTACATTATTTTTAATATTAGTAATACTGTTATTTTTTATTTTTATAATTTTATTTTTTTCTTTTTTATTAACCATAAATTGGAGGTTTATAGCGGTAACCGTGAAAAAAACCCTCAATTCGCCAATTGGCGGTATTTACTTAGAATTACATCTGTTCTTTTAAATAAGCTTTTAGACATAATTTTATTATTATTACTTAAATCACGTGTATTTTTTTTTTTTTTTTTTTTTTTTTTTGAATATACTGTTGCAATTGTGACGCATTTTTTTCTTTCAGACCATCTTTCTTCCATTATTTTATTCATTCCCCAAAACCAAAGATATGTAAATATATCAATACATTTTTGTAGCAATGACGTCATTTCGGGTGTTAGTTTCGGAAATTATTTTAAAATAAATTTATTTTAATTCAAATTTTCAAACTCTTCTTTCCAATCTTATAGAGTGAAACAGTAATTTTAAGCGAGAAGGTAATATCTACAACTGACTGATATTCTTCTAACAAAACATGAACAGATGTACGCCGGATGTTAGATTGTCACATAAATGCGGAAACAGATGACTGCTTTCATTTAATAAACACCTTTTAAAGAAATGTTATTTTCATATAACAGAAGGTATTTATTATAATCAACATTCTTCCCATACATATATATATAATTCTCATTTTCTAGTATGAATATTGTGTTGGCATGAGATGGCATAGCACAATGGATAATTATTATTGGAATTAAACTTATGCAAGTGTTGTTTCCTTTATGAATGTTTATGAATTAACATTTGATGAGTTGAATGACCAATATTTTAGATGTTTTATGAAAATGCAAAAAACAAGGACTTTTCGCATTTTCATATCAAGGCAATCTTATAATTAAATGTGTTGTGGACAGCACAAAATTTTCTATGATGTTGTCCGATTCCCGCAGAGTAAATTATTTATTTAAAATGTTATTTATAAAAATAATTTTCCGTGGTGAAGGCAAAAGAACTATACAGCACGTCTTAGAAAAAACATTTCTGCGTTTTTTTTTTTTTTTTTTTTTTTTTTTTTTCCGATAATTTTTTTTCATATTATTACAGATACATGGTTCACCCATTTGTCATATACTGAAAATTTCTACAAACCCACAGGAAAGGGCTTAAACGATGCTCCTATATATATAAAATTTTCTCCTGGTTAACTGTTACTATTATAAATATTATTTATTATTATTATTATCTTCACAATGACTGGTTTAAACATAACCTCAATGTGTACATTTATACGAAATTTCTCCTAAACTGCGATATAAAAAATTATGAAAAACGAGACAACCTCGCTACCTGTTGAACAATATGAACCAAAATTTAATGCAAACCAATTTATGTCAAGTGCATCTAAATATAACATTTTATGAAATTCTACGCTTTATCTAGAGCTGCCACAAAATATTTGTCCCACACAGGCAGGTAGAGGGATATTTTTCTAAAATTGGTAAAATCGTGTTCAGGCCATTTCACTGCAAACGCACGCGCACAAAAATAACACATTTAAGAACACATTTTGTCCTCAAATTAACAACACTTTTTGATGTTCTAAGCTAGAACACTTCATAAGAAACATAATTGCAACAGACATAATTGCATAAGAAACATAATTTAGTGTTATGCTTATTTGAAATAAAAATCGCTTGCACTCATCATAGAAAAATAATTTTAATAAGTGATAATTAAAAAAATATAATTATTCGAATAAAAAATTTGCTCTGCATGAATTTTAATAGTAAATTATAGAAGAAAATTTTGTGATGGCAACAACATACTAGTTTCGTTTTCTCACCTTTAGCAGCCTTCTGAATCTAATCCCCATAATACACACTGATGAGCAAATTATTAAGAAAACGTCTGCATATTATTTCACGGGATAGGCTATTCTGTTTAATAAGCGTTTCTAAAGTGTTTCAACATTAAAGATGAATGTGTTTTAGAAATGTTCTAAAAAGCGTTTAGAATTTGTGTGGGATCTTAAATTTTGATCGTCCTTGCAATTGTCAACAACACTTCCGCAACACGTTTTTTTCCCTCGCGCAACACAATCGCAACACATTCCTAATACAATCACAACACTTTTAGTTAGAAGCGTTTACTATTACGTTCTAATAGCGTTGCAAAAGTGTTTCACGCATTTGCAGTGTTCAAAACATGTAAATCTATTGTAAAACAACAAGTCGAAACTTTTTACGAATCCAATACTCTCTGCTACTGAATATAGAATAAAATAAAAAACAGTATCCTAAATCTTCTTCCTATGCCACCTCAGAAACAAACATGCACCTCATGCCCTATTACTTTCACAAACAAAGGCTTCTAAGCACAAACAAACATTAAACCTTGAAACTTTTATGTTGGCTAAAAATAGCACTTTATTACCTTTGTAATGCTGTATATCGCTAGATAAAAAATATAAACATCCGGATAATGCTTATTATAAAGCCATCAATTTCGTCTACTTGAATACGTTTGATGTTTGAATCACATTGCTTAGGCAGTTTTTCTATTAAAGACTTTTAGATGTCGTTCACGATCTATTCTAATTCAGATACGTGCTTCCATCGCCGCATTTATTATTTTTCAATTGTGACATCTGCGCAGCCATGGCCTTCAGATTTTTTATTTATAAGTAATTTTTTTCTTTCTTTTCTTTTAGAACTGGAGATCACTGTATCTGAACATGGCTTTATCTTTTATTTTAACACAAGAAAAAAATTCTATTATCTTAATCCTATGTGACTTTTTTTTATTATTATTATTCGATCATTGGCCGTAAGTTGATACTATTTCTTGATATTAGAAGATAAAACTTCATTAAGGGCGTATCGAGTTACGCGAGATGAAAAATAAAAATTCAAGCAACGTGTTAATCACTATTTTCTTTTTAATAATAAACAAAGACGTTTTTGCTTCTAAGAAATAACCTATTTTTAATTTTCTGTGATTTTTTTAACTTATAAAATCTTAAAAAGTTCGTTACAGAATATTTGAAAATACAGCTATAAAGCAATATACATAAATTCATATTCTGGACTTGACAGAATTTAATTTACAAAGAGTGCCCCCTTTGTTTTTCTTTTTTAAGTAAATTCTTTCACATAAAAGCAGGTGGTAACTGTATATACTCGTGTCAACTTCCGTTTGCAGCAAATATTTATTGAATAATATTGCGTCTATTAATGTACAGCCTCTCGTTGTATAGTGTATTGGATTATTTCATTAATGTCCATAATTAATTATGCTTCGAAAAAATCTCACCCGTCTTCTCAATTAAAATCTACATTAATATCCCCCACTAACATTGTTTTGTGTTCTTTGCCTTTGACCACAGTTCTTACAGAGCAAAATTTACCCAGTTTTGAAGGCGGTAAAATAATATACACAGGGGTCGGGGAGGTCACTTTTTTTAAAAACAGGAAAATTTAGTAATAGTTCTCTATAGTAATCTTTGATAGAATAACACGCAGATTGCTGTATAAATATAGTGGGACCGAAAAAATGTGACTGCGCCGAACCCTGTGTATATGTTAATTGGCATTAACATTTAAATATATATGTCTGTACTGATAAGTATAAAGGATTTAAATCCATATTCTTGATTTTTCAGGAGACGAAAAATAAAGTTAAACTAACCAAAAACAAATCAGAAGAATCGATTAGGAAAAAGGGATTTCGTTGACTTATACCCTTTATACCATTCAGTGATTGTCAACCTTCATTTAATAACGGGAAAAATTGAATTAAATATTTTATACCATACATGAACGCTAAATTTCTGACTTGAAGCTTTTTTTACCAATGGATTTTCTCAAAGACTAAATGACATAGACTTAAATCCTTTATACCAATCGATAGAGAATTTTTTTTCTGAGTCTGGCTATGTACTTAACTCAAAATCGGCATTTTTGGACTTAAATCCTTTATACTTATCAGTACAGATATATATAGTATATTTTGTCTCAAAAAAACAAACAAAAAAAAAAACCTATCCGTGATAACAAGAATACTGTTATGTAAAACAAGTTTTCTTGAAATAATTTCATTTATTTATTATTTACAATAGAGAATTATTCTATGGTCAGACAATAACTATTTCTATTGTAGTGATATTTCTCAGAGAGGTACACTTAGTTCTAAATCTTTACATTACTTAAATAGTTTTTTTTTTTTTTGTATAATTAGTTATTTATAGCGCAACGTTATTGCAAAATATTCTAAGACAATACAATAATATGTTTTTAGCAATCAATTTTTTCGAATTTTATTTTATTTAAACATAAAGATCATTTTGATTCAGCTTAAAGTTACTGTTATTTTTATGGGGTTTTATCCAATGGATTATCTCGTATCTTTTATTTTTAAATAATGAGATGTCAAATATCTCAACTCGTAAATTTTTATGAAGTTATCGATTTTTAAATTTCACAGTCATTGTGCCCTCTGAAGAACATAACAATAATTGTACGGAATGAAACACAATTGTATAGAATGAAACATAGTTGTATAAAATGAACATAACTGTATAGAATGAAAATTTATACTTATTTCAGTTTTTTTTTTTTTTTTTTTTTTTTTTTTTTTAACCTTTAAAATGAATTTGTTGAATGTTCGTAGACTTCTTTAAAAACAATGAAAATTTTTAAGTGCACAGATAAGATTGAAAAACGAATAAAAAAGCTGAAAAATTATGCGAAAGTCCAATAATTTATCAAAATACCGAAATAAAGGGGGCAAAAGTCAGAAAATATTACAGATATAAATAATTTAGTTATTTTGACTTTAATCAATAGAAGAAAAAATAATAATAATTTGGATAGTTTAAGGTTAGAATCTTACCCCCCCCCCCCCACACACACACACACACACACACGCACACTCCTCGTGAAAAAAAAAAAAAAAAAAAAATATATATATATATATATATATATATATGTATATATATATATATATATAGATAGATAGATATTTTTGGATTACCACCACAGTTTTGTATAAAATATAACTCATTATAACCTCGAAATATGCATTTTAAAAGTCAGAGAAATCACACAAAAAATATTTCTCTCAATTGTTGTCCATAATAATAACTCATATAAATAGATAATTTGTTACTCATTAAAATTCATATAATCATTTTATTAAATAATTACAGGAATTGTGCTAAGCATATGCATATGCATTAAAAAATAATTAATTATAGTTGATAAAATGAAAAATAAATAGTACCACTATAAAAATTTACATTTAAAAAAAAAATATATATATAAAGAGCGCAGCTAAAAAATTATGCCATAATTACTACTCTGCTGCTGCCAAATGACTTGGGGAAATTCAGGTTATCTTTTCAAAAATAAACAATGTCAGTTAAACCTATTTTTAACAGAAATCCCGTTAAATCTTGATTAAGAGTAACGACATTAAATCTGAAATGTCTCGCTTCTTGGAACGTTTGGTGCATTTAAATGTGATATTTTTTTAATTTGTCTCCAGTTTTTTGACGGATAATGAAAATGTTTTCCTCGTAGACATCCGCAATTAAAGTAAAAATAAATGATATGCTCAAAAGAAAAAAAAAACGTGTAATGCATAGCGGAAATCCTTTATAAGTAAGGTAAAAAAAAAAACTCTGATGTAAGGTTTTTGTGATTAATTTAATATCTTCAAACTAAGCGGAAATAAATACAATTTGTAGCAATATACACTAAAAAGCAATAAGTATTTGGACATTTTCGAATTTGGACATTTTGTCAAATATGTAGAAAAAATCTCGAGGAATTATCTTGAAACTTTGGGAGTATAAAGAACATGTTATACCTCATATATTTCAGCAAAAGGTTTGTCCTAGAAAGGAAAAGGGGACCATCAATAAATTAAACAAAAATCAAAATGTTTTGGATCACCCTATGAAAAGTAATGCTTGAAAGACCTTTTTCCTTGAAAATGTGATTATGCGAACGCTTTTAATTATCTGTGTAAATTTTTATGAGCCTATCACATACATTCACTGAGATATAACGGTTTCTTTAAAAAAAAAATTGCAGGAAAAAATACCACTTTTTAAATTGTAACACGTAGGCTATAAGACCCAGTGCAAAGCCATATTTAGGATACTTATCGTACTACTAGGACATCTTATAGCGAAGAAAATCGTTAGAGACATTTTAGAAATAAGGACTTGCGGTCCAACTTCTAGTTTCCAATATCTCCCCTTTCAGTGTTACAATTTTCATCAAAAGTTGGAAAAATTATATGTACTCCAGACATGTCTGAATTCTGAAGTTTCGCCCTTCCATCTTTATGAGTTTCGGAGCTATAATAGTCAGATTTCCCACATACATACACACACACTGACCGATTGCCGTAAACCACTTCTTTGGACTCAGGAAACCTTAAAACGCGTAAATCAGGTGAAAACTCGATATCGAATTTTTTTAACCGAATACAATACTCCCATTACCAACAGTAGTTGAATAATGGAAGTAATAGTACGCTTATTCCTGATATCATATTTACTTAGCATAAATGAACTAAAATAAAATTAAAAATTATTTCTTAAATAGAATTTAATCTAGGGCGAGAAACCAATTTATGAAATGTGTATAATTAATTGTATTGTACAAATGTGTAATATATTTATTTACTTTATTATTATTTTCTCTTGTGGTTCATTTAATTTCGGCATATTTATTTATTTATTTTTTTTTTCTCGTGGTAATATAGAGGTCTGGGCCCGAACTGCCGGTGTGACATGTAAAAGTTTTGTCCAGGCCCTTCCCGGCCCGGTCAAAAACCTATAAAATCAAGTGCGACTCGCACCGATTACAGAAAAAAAAAGCATGTATTTTCATGCAAAATAATAATAATAATAATAATAATAATAATAATATATAGGGTAAGTGCACCAGTGATTGACACACTTAGAGCAATCTCTGATGTTTTTAATGTTCTAGTCATCAGAAAATATTTTTAGAAATCTTAAGTTAGTACGTATGGTATGAAAGACATTCAGAACCACATATATGTTAAAATATATACATGTGATAGCAATTATTAATTTTTTTTTATATGAATTTTTATTTGACACCCACTCAATGTTCCAGCAATTGACACTGCTAGTTTTTCATTTTATCAGCAATCAGCCCCCTATGTTCCAGTGTTTGACATTGCTAGTTATTCATTTTACCAGTTATTAGCACCCTATGCTCCAGTGCTTGACACAAAATGTTAAAATTCTTATATGTAAAATATATGATTTTATTATTTTTCTTATTTATTATTTTTTTCGGGATAGATGTCAATTACTAGACCATGCGAATTACTGGAGCACCTACCCTATATCCACTTTTCAGTGATTTTATACAGCTGAGCAATAGAATACCCACTAAAACATTTACTGATATTTTAGAAAAGAATGACATACGTATAAGTAGAAATTTATTGTTACAGATAGACAAAAAGCACACAGATGAACAGAAAGTCAAATCGAAAGTATTAATATTCCTCAAACAATGTAGAAAGATACTAAAAATCATTAATATTACTAAAAAACTACTTTCTTCCCGAAATGTGTCCGTAACCTTTTGGGTGATCTTGTAAAGAAAACGTTGATGCTTATCCAAACATTTTCAATGAAAAAAGATGCTTTTGTGCATCTGAAAAAAATATATTGTGATTTCATTCCATTTAGTGATCTAGTAAACAATGAGAAAGTACTTAAAAAATATCTTTCATAGTTCCTGCACTCTACAGACTATAAGACATAAAGCCTCATAGACAATAACGTATCTAACTTCTTTTGTTTGTACACGTTCGATGTGCGCAGACAAGTAGCCACATGCATGCTGTTTTGAATAGGAAACCCGCTTTGGAATAAGAGTTTGAATAGGAAACTTGCTGTTTTGAATGGGAAACCTGCATATATCAATTTCGAAACATGCTAAAAATATTTGTGGAAGACAGAGGGCGAACAGGCTGATAGTCAGAAAATCAAGTTGAAGTCAGAAATACTTTTTAACAAAACAAAATTTCATGAGACATACTAGTTTACAAAATTATGTAAAATAAATAACTAAAGACACATTTATCATTCACCTGCTTCGTTAATTTAATCCAGGTCCACCAAATTGAGAATTTCGGCCTGAACCTAGCCTGGGGGCTCGGATCTAAACTTGGGCCCGTGCAGACATCTATGGTAATCTACTGCAACGTTCTTTTGCTGTCTGAAAGAAATACTTCTTTCATCTTGATAAACATGTATTCACTTATTTTATTGAAATGTATAAAGATTTCGTCAGAAATAATAGTTTAAAAATTCCTCTGAAACATCGAATATCCTCGAATGGAGAAGAAAGAACCAAAACAAAGTAAAAGAAAAAGAAAGAAAAAAAGAAAAAGAAAGAAAGGAAATGAAATGAAAAGAAAGAATCGACGAATGAATGAACCAACCTCAAAACACTACCGCAATAAAATAATTATAACTAAGATGATTGAAACCTAGCCTGCATTAAAATATCTAAATTTTCTAATATTTTTCTAATAATCCTACAAATATTTTTCTAATATTTGTTTAATACTCCTAATTTAGTTTAGTTAGCCTTTCCATCCACGAACAATAATTTTTTTCCAAGAGCAGCCTGAAAATGCGAGAGTGTTTTGCTGAATTCTTTAACTATTCGTACATTTCAACAGAAAAATAAAAAATTTTCATTGTATGCTTGAGGCCCACTATTATACACGATGTTGTAAAATGATATAAAATGATGATGAAAGATGTCTAACGAAAGTTTTCATTGTATGCTTGAGACTCACTAATATAAGGGAGAGTGGGGTACAAGGGATCAATTTTAGAGATTTTAGGTGATTACTCCCAAAGTAATAACTTCTCGCTATTGAAAATATGTGTGCATATTACTTATATATTGAGTCTTATGTGGCCCTCAATCAAAAGCAATAATTATGTTTACTTTTTTTAATATAATTTTTTAATAACAATTGACAAAATGGACCATTGTACTCCGACCGCGGGGTACAATGGTCCATGACATGGGGTACTAAGAACTACAGGTCAAATTTAAAAAGCATACTAATGTAGTATGTTTTTTAATATTATAAAATGTAGAATATATTATATTTGTTTATTTATACCTTCGATTCATAAAAATAATGTAAATTAATGAACATTAAAATTAGAAAATGATACGTTAAACAATTTTTGTGTCACTGAAAATCTGCTGTTTTCTTGTGAAGTTCTAGGGTCTGAAAAACTCATCATTACAAGAACTTGAAAATTTACATGAGATATAACAACACTCTCAGGAAAAGATGTAGAGAACTTAATTAAGTTTTCGTTGAATGAATCTCACAAAAAAAGATTATTTATCTTTTATTTCTGTGATTAAGCCAACAAAATGTAAAACCGTCTTTTTCGTCAAATTTATTTATATTATTATTATTTAATTTAGTTTGTTATAGCTGTATTATATTTGTAAAAATATAAGAATACTAAAATAACTGAATGGTTATTAAAAATAAATAAGAAGAAACCTCAAACTAATTTGCTTTCTTATTCATCTTTGAAGACATAATAGATCTAATTAAGGTTAACTCTGAAATTTTTATATATAATTTATAGCTAACACTTCAAAAATGCAGATTTCGTAAATCAGTTTATTATGACAGAGAACTGAGGTAAATGGACCATGGTCCATTGTACCCCGTCTGCACCTCTGACAGCAAATGATTAATAAAAAATAAAATAAATCTCTTAAAAATATTTTAATGAGATTAAATATAATAAGAGATGATCTTAGCTCTTTATTGTGCTAAATAGCCTGTTCCAGATCATTATTCCTGAGAGACGAAAAGAAAAAATGTTTAACTAAAAATATTTACTTTTGGCTACCGTAAACTAAACTTCACGAATAAAATGGCTAAATTGTTAGTTAGGCATGAAGTTGCTGGCTAAATTTCATCATTGCAGTGCTGCTATCTATGTAACAAAATACGAACCATAAAAATAAATAAATAAATAAATTATAGGGAGTGGGCCATTGTACCTCACTCTCCCCTACACGATGTTGTAAAATTATATAAGATGATGCCGAAAGAAGTCTAATGAAAATTTTTAGTGTATATTATTAATCCACTAACATACACAAAGATGTAAAATGATATAAGGTAATGATGTGTGTGTGAAAGATGTCTAATGAACATACTTAAGATTCACTAATATACATATTGTTATAAAATTATATAAAATGATACCGAAAGATGGCGAATGAAAAATTTTATTGCATACTTAAGATCCACGAATATAACTTATATACTACTAATAATACACGGGTGGACCCTACTAGGCCATTCATCCACACTACTGGTGGATATATAAGAAAAGAAATTACGTTAATGTAATAGCGGAAAACTTCTTAATGATTAACATTTGGGAATGCAGTGTAATGCGCAGCACATTATACCTTTTAGAAAAACAATCATTGTAATTCTTATTTTTTATACCTCTTTGTAAATCATATAGAAATAACAAATCTACCGCAGCAACCATTGTTTTTTCTGTATACTATTAACATGAATCTTAAATCTCTCAACCTTTTGAAAATGAAGTAAAATTATGCAGAAAAACTTCTACCATGAAAAGCTTGGAATGTAGTTAGTTCAATTTCAGTAGAAATTTTCTGAAATAATAGTCGTCATTTAACAGTAATGTTTCATTTTCAATTTATTTCTCTTTCTCGGCAAACATTGCGCATTATATAAACAGGTGTCAGCTCAGTCTAAAAATAAATCCTCTTTTCCCGATATAGTAACTCTAACCTGTGTTTCATAAAAAAAAAAAAAAAAAAAAAATGTCTGCATTCGATCATAGTCAAGGTTAAAAGAAAGGAAAAGTCAATGCAGCTGGTTATGGTCTGTGAGAAGAGCTGTTTCATAATTTTACGATCTAAATACATGTTCAGCACGTGAATTTGAACACGGGCGTTACTCTTATTCAGAACAATACAGATTTCAAGTGAAGTGAAAGCGAAACCACGTCGATTTCTTATCATACAGTAGAAAACACAAAACTTATAAGAAAAATAGTTTAAAAGAAGAATGTTCTCCTAAATTTATTTTTATTCGATTTGAAATCTCATTTTCAACATTATCAATTTATTTTGATGTTGATCTTTTATCTTGACGTGTTTTTCTATAGACTTGCAATGGTTACTTCAAAATATTTTGAGGTTTATCATTGTTCATCACATCTTTATATGAAATGAATGAACTTTAAATGTTTCTTTAACTGTAAAACATGTTACTCTGCACTGTTCATCTAGTACTGCGGGAAAGTTTCTTACTAGGGTTGTGCAAGATCAAAGGCTGCCGGAAGAAGATATAGAAACGTTAGGATAACATAAACGTATACAGAATAAAGTATTAAATGTTACATCCGAAAGTTTTTCTTAATTTTATTTTGTTTGATGAATTAAACTTTTGTATTAGATTTTAAATGTATTAGCTAGCTAAAGAATTAATTGTTCCTGTTTCAATGTATATGTTATATAAATACGATTATCGCTTTCCCATCTGAACTTATTAATGAATAAAAAATAAGACATAATGCACATTAACAACATAGTTTTGGTGTAGAAACCCGGAAAGGAATCCAAAATATTTAAACATTTTATTTTATTTTATTTTTATTTTTATTTTTTTTAAATAGAACTTTGAACCTAAGAATTTTATAAAGAAAACTCTAGAATTAAATTGACATTTGGAAAAATTAATGATAGAATGTTTCAATTCTGTTAAATAGTAATTCTATACTATACGATTCTCAGAACAAGTGAACAGGTATTTTCTTATTTTTATTAACATTCTAACCTGAGCTGCAATAATCGATTTTACATATAAACTCAAACTGAAAGGTTTAGCATAACAAAACTATTAATTAAACTTAAAACTTATTTAACTGCATATATTAAGGGGAAGAATAATTGTTAGAAATTAATGATAGGTAATATATGATAGAGCAAGAGCTTTAAAATATTTAAATGCTCAAATAGAAAATTAGCTATTCGATATTAATTTCGAATTTAATTAAGTAGAAATGTCATGGGGGAAAAAAAGTGTCATCTAAATATAAGATAAAAATAAGGTTAATAGAATGCAAAGGACATGATAATTTATCACTAAAAGAAGTTTCGCTTTTGGCGATTTGAATAACTTTGTTATTGAAATAGATGAAATAAAATGGAATTGCCATAGTTGAAAATTCATAAACTTTCTGAAAACGGTGAAAATTAGATAAATTTTTTTATTCAAAACTGAAACTTCTATACATAAGAAATGCCACTATTGAAAATAAAAAAAATTATTAAAGTTTTTTTTTTTTTTTTAATGGAATATTTTATTCGTATTTTGTATCTGTGAGTGAACTAGAAAATTTTCATTTATAAATGCTTTTGGAATTTGGGTATCTTTAGGTGTTGGTGTTTGGGAATAAGGCCAATTGACTGTTATAGGGTCCTAGACCTGAGGGAAGGTGCCTTACGTGGAGGTCTTTCTAAGGTGGTATCTTTTGGAACTTCAGGCAATAAAAATGAATTATTTTTACATTAAATTTTTGGTATTTATTTATTATTTGGTATAAATAATAAAGTATTAAATTTATAATTACACACCTTGCCGGAACTTATTGAATTAAAACATCGTATAAGCTGAAATTATTCACAGGCGCACGATCCGGCCCGCGATTTTCCCTGTTGCCGCCAGGTAAGACCGGACCTGGATTTAATTTTTTACGGGAAATTAATTTTATTTTTCGTGCTTTTTAAATATTATTTGTTATAAGGTATATTCCCACCAAAAGATCAAGATATTTTGCCAGAGAACATAACTAATTATGATTTACTTATTTATTTATTTTTTCTTGAATGTAAATTTAAATTTTAAAATGTTCAGATTTTAAATAAATTAAATTTCAAGAATCTGAAAAATCCTTTTTTAAGATTATTTACATGATTTTTTAAGGTAAAATATCTAACGTTTTTTAAGGTTTTAAATAAATCAAATTTTAACGATTTGAATAAAATCTCCAATCTGTAAATAGACATATATAGCAGAATAAAGGTTTTAAAAGATTAGATTACATGAATTTATTTATTTATATTTATAGATTTTACATTTACCTTTAGTATTTGTTTGCAAATGAATAACAGAGATGGCTAAAAACAGAAATTTAATATTGTAGGTTTACGGGCATTTACCAAAATCATGCTAAATAGCTTTTAATTGCAGGGTGTTTTTTTTTTTTTTTTTTTTCATGTAATTGAGTTGAAATATCGAAACGGCACTTAGCAAGTTCTTTACTGAAGATATCTTTTCGAAATCTCTTAACATTAGATAATCTTTGTGTTGTTGGATGATAAATAATTTATACAAATTTCGGATTTATCTATAATACGTCAGATATTTTAATAAAATATTTATACATAAACACATTAATACATGCATGTACACAGTATTCTGAAGTAAGGTGTTGAAATTTACAATGATTAGAATAACAAATTAATTACAATGAATGGTCAAAGTTAACTGTTATCATAAATACAATCCAAACCTGGATGCAATTTTGTTTTGGGTAACTCGAACAGGCATGAGCCGTATTTCACTTTACTTTCTTTCCCAGATTAGCTGATTCTATCCGAAAATTTACTCTCTTACAAGAAAAAAAAAAAAAAAAAGTGTTAATTTACCATGTCAGGTAGGAATTATTATTATTATTATTTTTTTTTTAATCGACTTGAGATAAAAATGCAGTTCTTTGAGCTAATTAGTAGCTTTTTATTTAAGAGAATTTGATTTATGCTTGAATTATTTCCGTTCATTTAATCACTTGTAAGTGGCAACAACGCTCTCTCTCTGCAACGCATTTCTTCAGTAAGTGCAACGATCCACGCCATTGTAAAATGATCCAGTTTATTGAAATCATTCGTATTAAAATCATTAATAAAATAAATAAATTACTCAAATTCAATAAATAACTCAAGTTTGAGTGAATTATGTTAACTCTTTCAATTTCGTGAATTTAACTCATCGCGCGTTTCTTCCAAACAAATGAGTGAAAATTCACTCAAGTTGTTTCTTTTGTTTTAAGAGAGTGCTTTTTATACCAGATCCAAAAGCGCTGAGTTGAAAGATAGTGGCCCATACAGATTTATATTTTGAACAAATATATTTCATTATTTTTAAAATAATGTACTATTTCCCCGGTTACATAATGACTTTTTAACGGTATAGTATAGATGACTTTAAACACAAGATGGTAGACGTAATTGTTTGGTCCATAATTTGAAGACCACTATACTATTACATTTCGTCTCCCTGTGGTATTTTAAACATTCTTTCGAAATTAAATATAAACTTTATATTTTAAAAAATTTATTGTATTTCATGTGTTCACCTGAGAAATCATGAAAAGCAGTAAATCTATCTTTTATTTAAAGTAACTATTATCTGGTCACCATCTTTTAAATTTTCATTAAAATAACACAATTCTAATCGAAAAAAAAAAAAAAAAATTAAAAAATAAATTAAAAATAAATAAAAATAAAAATAAATGAACTTGTCTTAATTTCTTCATACAAGAAAATAAATAAATAATAACAATAAATAAAGTAAAAATGAAACAAAATGTATGGGTGTATTTATTAATTTACAATTAATCTACCATTTAGCATAAGCGAGCAAATTCGACCATTTATTATTATTCCATCATTCTGATTCGGTATAAAACAATACCATTCGTCTGGCAGGGTAAATGAAAACTGAGAAATTGAGAACAAAATAAAAAAGAAACGCTTTATTTTTAGCCGGGACACCTGTTTCAACAAGACTGTGCAAAAAATGCAGCTCAGAAAAACATCCTTGTCACGCACAATATGGTGACAATAACAGCTAAGCTTCTAAGATCATATTTTTTTTATTTTCATAAGGTCACTGTAAGCTTTGGAAGATGGATAAAGTTTGCCATTCCAATCCTCTAATATTATTCCAGCATTAAAATAAGTTTTTGATATGCGTTTTAATCATCACATGTAATGCTTTAGGTATGAAGATCTCTATATTTCAGTAAAAAATGGGTTAAGGGGATGGCGGGCTTTGAAAATCGTAACAATCAACGGAAAACATTGATTTTTCGATTCGTTTATTTATTTTCTATAACTAATTCTGAGCAATAAGCAACAAACCGCATTCTTCTAAGTTGGTATTTTCAAAAATTACAAGGGTTTCAAAAAAAAAAAAAATAATAATAATGATCTGATTAAATGCTCTTTAGAATTAACACATAGAATTGTTTTGGATCAAAATGAGTAAGCACGGCCTTCTATTCGGTGAAAAAAGGGAGACATGAACGCAATTTCAAAGTAGCAACATTCAGAACCTATATCAGTGGCAAGATAAAATAAATAAAACTATAAGTTTCTTTTAAGTTTCTACTTAGGACAGACCAACATTTTTCTGTCATTATGCATTAAATTTTCATTTTTATTAAATGTTTCAAAAGGTTTCTATAAAGCGTATTCAAAAGGTAAGTCAATTTAAGTTATTTATGTTATTATAACAATAATAATTTAGAAAAAAAAAAAAAATTCTGAATATCATTTGGATTTTCCATTGACAGAAAAAGTAATATTTTGTAAGTAACTTTTTCTTTTTTTAATGTGTACAGGTATTATATAACTGTAAGTGAAAAATATGCAAGTAATTTTATCTAAGAAAAAGTTTATTTTAGAATGTGTACCTATCTATTAAAAATGCATCACATTATCTAATTTTAAATTTTCATTAAAATAAGACAATTCTAATTGAAAAAATTTTAAAAATAATACAAACCTATCTTAATCTCCTCTTACAAAAAATAAATAATAAAAATAATGTAAAAATAAAACAAAATAATATAAAAATTAAAGAACATGATGTTTAGAGCAGTGTTGCCAGATCTGGCGGATTTCTTATTCAATCACCAACAATTTTGAGAACTGATATTTGATATACACAATAGACTATCAATCTTCGATGTGATTAGGCAAACGTTGCAATTAAAAATTATTGGTGATTATTGAATAATAAATCCTTCGGATCTGGCGACAATGGTTTACAGAAATAGCTACACTTTTATTTACACTAGTTTTTTTAATTAATTAATTTTAGCAAAAAATCTAATTTTTATTAAAAACTGCATTCTATATTTATTTGGAAAAAAAAAAAGTTTTTTTTTTTTTTTTTTTTTTTTTTTTTTTACTTTTTTAGCCGGAATATTTTAAATTATATCTGAAATTCAAATATTTAAACTACCTATTATTTTTAGTGAAATGATTTTCGATCATCCAAAGAAAAATGATAAAAAGTGTTATCGCACTTCCATCATTTCATAGAAATAAAAGGGGTTATCGCAAATTTGTTATCTGAATGTGCTCTTTTGATTTTAATGAAATTTGATCAACCCTTTTTGCTTTCCAGAATTGCTATTTATCGCGCGCACATTTCTAATTTAAAAAAATCTTTAAAAGGGAAAAAATATCAAAAATATTTTTTTATTTTCAATAAATGGGATAAAATAAGAGAGAGAGACTTTTATTAAAACTATTCTGGTAAAGAGTACAAATAAATCTTTACAAAAAAAAAAAAAAAAAAAAAAAAAAAAAAAGCACAAGTTTATCAGAACAAAGAGGAAAAAAAATTGAGGATTATCTTTCTATGTGACAACACATACAGTAATCCCCATTATTTACATATACCATTAAATAATATTGGTTATTTCAAGTTGATTTTTTTTTACTTAATAATCCAGTGGAGCATCTCTATTTCACGGATCCGCTGTTAAATAGAATAAAATATGCAACAACAAGCTCAGATAATATCTGGCGATAAACAATTTAATTAAGTATTAATGAAACTAAGGTACGAAATCTGCTGTAACACGTAGAAATGTTGAATTTTATTACATTTATTTGCATTAGATTTTACTGTATACATTTTATTTTCTTTACTTTGAATTTATACATTTTTAAAATGCACAAATTTATACAAAAAAATAATTAGAAAAATAAATAAAAATAATATTATAGTTTTAAAAAATTAAAGAACACGCTCTTATAGAAATGTGAACTAAAAAGCACAAAATATCTATCTTAGTATTAAAATGCAGGGTAAGAGAAAATCGTGTGAGTGACACACCATAATATTTACATACATTTAAATCTTTAATTAAAATAATTTAGAATTAAACAAAAACCATTTTTAAAAAATCTCCCCTGATTGGGCTCGAACGCTAGACCTTTAGGTTCGTAGCGCGGATCTTTACCTCACAGCCACGGCGTTCACGTACGGAAGGTCTTTTTTTACAATATAGATTTTTTGTTTGCTCCTAGAGCGGTTACAAACATACAAACAAACATACATATAGGTGAAGCTAATAAAAGCGTGTTAATAAATAAATAAAAATATAAAAAAAATAAATAAATTAGATGTAAAAAGATAAAATCGAAAAAATCTTTATATATATATATATGTATTATTCCATGCTTTTATTTAACTTCGCAAGTTGTTTAACTTATGTGCGTGGGTCAAATCTAAGAATTAAATTTTCACCAACTTCCTGTCATCCGACTGAGCTGTAATTTTGCATACCTTTATAACTCCGATGACAATAATGCTCAAATAGTAACAGACTTAGGGAAGTGGCCCTAGGAGTCGTGGACTCCAATTCCAATAAATTAAGCTTCAGTTAGATTTTTAGCCATTTTTTAACTCAAATTTTAACCTACTTCCTATCGTCCGATTGAGTTGAAATTTGGCATGTATGTGTAATTCCGATGATAATACATGCTTCAGCAGTAATGGATTTAGGGATGGAGTTCGAGGAGCCCAGGGCTAACAAATCCAGTACAGTTTTTGTTTTGAATTTTAATCAGGGTTGGCAAGGTTTCGGACACTATGGTAAAAACCACGGTATAAACCATGGTTTTTACCATGCTGTCCAAAACTATATTTTTAGTAGAATTATATTCTATTAAAATTATGCAAATATTTGAAAAATTTACAAAATTATTATAATTATTGTTGTTTTGTAACATTTTCCAATATATTCCATAATGTTTAGTGAAAGATACATATATTAACAATTATAATATTCAAAAGCAAAAATTTATTACTAAAGCTTTAATGGAAAAATGTGGATAATTGTACCTCAAATACTGATATTTATAATATTCACACACAAATACACAGACTATATAAGCAACGTGAATGAATATATCACGAGAACAAATTAATATATAATTGTTATTATATATATATAAGATTTACAATAAATCATCTTGAAATAAATATTAAAAATGTGCAGCTCAGTGTTGCCAGATTTGGGGACTTTTTTATTCAACTATCACCAATAATCGTGAAAAGTGATATTTGATATACACAATAGACAATTAATCTTCGAAGTGATTAGGCAACCTCTACAATAAAAATTTATTGGTGGATATTGAATAAAAATGCCCCCAAATCTGGCAACACTGGTTCAGCTACACAAAGATATTTTATTTTATTTTTAAATAAAGGAAAAAATATATATGTAAAAATATTAAATGATACACATTTTTTTTGGGGGGGGGAGGGGGGGAGAAAAAGGGGGCATATCTGCTGTTTTTGAAAATGCATATACTTCATTGCCTAATTATAACTTTTATATTTAATTTTTGGTATCTTTTAATGTATGTAATTTATGAAAGAACTTTTAATTTCTGTAAAATATTGGATATGCAAGTATTTTGCAATTAAAAATAAAAGACAAATTATTCATTTTGAATATCCTATCATACATTTTTTATTGTAAGAAATTTTTTTTTGAGTCATTAAAATTAATTTTTTTTTCATAGCTATTTATAAATTGTAAATTTCTTTTAACTTAAAAAGGTTTAAATTTTCAGTATAATACTTTTAGTATACTTTTTATAATACTTTTCAGTATAGTACTTTTAATTACTAATTATAATTGCTACTGAGAATGTAGGGAATAGAATTTCTTATAATTTTAGGTTTTGGACACTTTCAGACAGTTTTGTACAGTTTTAGACAGTTTAGGACATTTTTGGACGGTAAAAACCATCTGTCCTGTCCAAAACCAGTTTCAGACGTCCTAAACCCCAACCCTGATTTTAATTACTTCTTATCATCCAATTAAATGGAAGTTTTGAATACATGTATATTATCTACATCCGCTAAATTGGAATTTTTAGAACATTTCGAAATATAAATATATATACATCTATCTTTAGAATTTTTCTATTTAATGAATTTTTTATACTGGGTGCCTTATCTAACACAAATCGAAAATTGGAAAACTGGCAGCTTGCAAATTTTTAAATATCAGTTTAAATCGGTTTGAAAAAAAAGATCTCATTTTCATTTAATAAATCTATTTGATTTTTCTACTTTTACACCCATCTGCTAGCCGAATACTTATCGCTCTGATTTTCAACTGCCTTTGCCAGGTTCGAATCCTAATTCAGTCATGGATATTTGTAGTTGTGAAATAATAAATTTTATTAATCCTTAAATGCGCAACATATGACCATAAAGCACTTTACTTTGGTAATGAAGAAATGAAGACGAATCAAAACTGAAATATGAGATATTCCTTGTAATGTTTCCTATTCTGTCAACTCCAATAAATATTGCAGAAATTTGAATTCCATTTATCAACGATATGGGTCAGGTAAAATGGATTTTTTCCCTCTTGTTTTTAAGGGGACTAGACTAGGTACCTTTGATTTGGCACCATTCAAGGTTTCATATATCCTAAAAGATTATATTTCCATTAAATATTTATAAATTGAAGTGTATTGGATTTGTTCAATAAAATATATATTCAGGCAACAATTCATTTTGATAGATTTTTTTACAGATCTGAAATCTTTGAATTGTGTTTTCCAAGTTTACATTTTTTTCATGATCTTCAAAATGCTAAAACTTCTGCAGATATTTGAGAAAAGGACTGATATATTTTTGAATTTTTAAAGAACCTTCTTTAAAAAAAAATTAGGGATAGATTTTGCAATATCTCTAACAGGAAAAGTATTAAAGTAAAAGAAAAAAAAATCATGTTTATTTGCAAATTTTTGCATAGACATGCATTTTTTAATTTTGTTCCCCAAAAAACTAATTAATAAATTTCAAAATCCATCAATAATTCTTTTAAATGGGTTTTATTAAACATCTATCTATATATATATATATATGCACATATATATTAAGTCTTTTCTTAAATATATGCAGAAGTTTTAGCATTCAGAAGATTATGGGGCCGCGGTAGCCCAGTCGGTAGAGCGCCGGCCTCGTAATTGGAAGATTGCGGGTTCGGTACTCGAGCCGGCCAAAGACCGTCGTGTACACTAATGGTGGCTGGTGCACGTAAAATCTGTCGTGGCCGCAATGTCCTCCATGTTCCCATCAAACATTATACCTCTGGGGGTCACCGAAGCGGGAGAGCTATCCCTTCCGTGGAGGATCAAAATTGTGATGGCATGTCTCCGGATCACCTCTAGAGGTGTGTCCCAGACCGTCGCCAATTGCCCATCTGCGCAGCACTAGTGCGACGTAAAACCCAACCAACCAACCATCAGAAGATTATGGATTCATGAAAAAATGCGAACTGAGATAACGCAATTTAAGATTTCGAATCCGAAAAATGTGTCAAAAACCATAAGAATCGTTGCCTGATTTATACATTTTACTGAGCAAATCTGATTCAATTTATAAATATAAAATGGAAATATAAGTTTTTATATGAAACCTTCGGTGCCAGGTCCCCTTAAATGTTTATAGCACTATATAATTCAGTTACACTATTTTATCTTATTTTGAAAACTTTGAAATAACTTTTGTAATGCATAGCTATTTTCTAAATGTAACGTATATACCGTAAAAATGTTCTAAATAAATGGTTGTAACACTAAAATTTGGAGATACCAATATTACACATGACCCCACGTCATTTTATTTTCTTTTTCGTCCCAAACAGTTCTCATTATATAAGTAGGAAAATAAGACTCTTTAACTCCCATTTACAAAAGAGGATCTGCAATAAAGTTTTCAACTGAGAACTGTCTGGAATATGGCCAGTTCCTGTTGTTGATGTAAACAAACTTTTGTCAAGTTTTTTACTGAGTTCTCTTTAAAGTGAATGAGCTAATTAAAGACTGTTTTTTATTTCTGTGTGAAACAGTTACAAAAAATGATAACAAAAATACTTGAACCTGCAATACTAAAGTAAGATTTATGCTACTTGAATAACATAACATTTTACAAAAGTATTTGGTATGTTTTTGTTTCTTTTAAGTAAGATAATGGATCCGCGATTGTAATGAAATGCTCGCCCTCTGGTGGGCTAAGGTGAAATTACAATTAACAGGAATAGCTTTCGGCTTTCGTCGAGACGCCATTGCTTGGTGTATATTCCATGTTTAGTTTCACATATATTTATTGAATAAAAATGAGTAAATCCGGTAAAAAAGACAACACATACTGTTGTGCGCCACAGTGTAACTCCAAAGAATCAAGAAATCCAGAATTAAGCTTCCATTTATTTCCAAGTAACAAATTTAAAATTTCAGTTGCTTCGGCTGATCGGCTAATCGGCTTTTATCCAAGAAACAAACATTTAGACAAATGTATAAATACTGATGATTAATTTTCATATTTATTAATATCATAATTAAGCACGTCGATATTAACAATAGGTAATCTTAAAATGGCATCGCACATTAAAGCGTAAAGTGGCACAATTCGAAAGTAGTAAAGCTTTAGTTAGATTATTTGAAACAAATATTTGTTCAGCTTCAGTTAAACATCTACTTCTGATCGAACTTTGAATAAACTGAAATATTTTTTCCAAAAGCAATCGATTTTCCATAATGTAATGGCGGAGAAATTATAGCACGAATATTAAGTAGTAACACAAGTAAAAAAATAATAAATACACATGGCTATTATATTTACCAACAACAAAAGTTGGAAAAGCGCCATCTATCGATCATTTCAAACGCGGATAGAGAAATAAGTAAATTTTTGTTCATACCCCTGATTTAAATAAACATTGAATAGGCTGTTTCAGTTCAAAATACTAAAATGACATTTTATCCAAGAAACAAACATTTAGACAAATGTATAAATACTGATGATTAATTTTCATATTTCTTAATATCATAATTAAGCACGTCGATATTAACAATAGGTAATCTTAAAATGGCATCGCACATTAAAGCGTAAAGTGACGCAATTCGAAAAAGTAAAAAAAAAATTAAAAATTACGTACGAAGTGAATACAAATAAATGTTGCATTAATTGACGCCAAACGCATTCTCTCGGTCTGTGTTTATACTTTCTGAACATTCATATGTAAGGAAAGTATTGTAATCATAGCAAAAATCTGGCTTTGAGATTTTGATGTTTCTACATATTTTGAGGTCCCTTGAGTTCATTTTTGCTATTTTTACGGTGATGTATGTATGAATGTATGTATGAGTTAACACGATAGCGTTTAAACTCTTAGTTCGAATGAGCTGAAAGTTGGTACACTCACACTGTAGCACGAACTCTATTGATTTGATGAATCTAGCACTTATAGTTTTTTACAGGGACAAAAAAAAAAAAAAAAAAAAAAAAAAAAATCTTTATCAATATGGTTTATGGGCCCAATTTTTTAAATCGTGATAGCGTCTAAACGCCTTATTTGATTGAGCTGAAAATTTATACACATGTTATAGATTATAGACTCACGAAATGTAGGGGAGAATGGGGTACAATGGACCGCTCCCTATACCTTATTTATTTATTTATTTTTATGGTTCGTATTTTGGTACATAGATAGCAGCACTGCAATTATGAAATTTAGCCAGCAACTTCATGCCTAACTAACAATTCATTTTATTAGTGAAGTTTAGTTTACGGTAGCCAAAAGTAAATATTTTTATTTATTTATTTATTTATTTATTTTCGTCTTTCAGGAATAATGATCTGGAACAGGCTATAGCACAATAAAGAGCTAAGGTCATATATTATTATATTTAATCTCATTAAAACATTTTTTAAGAGGATTTTTTATTTTTATTTTTATTTTTTATCATTTGCTGTCCAGACGGGGTACAATGGACCACTAAGAAACGGGGTACAGTGGACCATGGTCCACTTACCTCAATTCTCTGTAATAATAAACTGATTTACGAAATCTACATTTTTGAAGTGTTAGCAATAAATTATATATAAAAATTTCTGAGTTAATCTTAATTAGATCTATTATGTCTTCCTCTTCAAAGATGAATAAGAAAGCAATTTACTTTGAGGCTTCTTCTTATTTATTTTTAATTAACCATTCAGTTACTTTTGTATTCTTATATTTTTACAAATATCATACAGTTATAACAAACTAAATTAAATAATGCAATTACAAAATAATAATACAAATAAATTTGACGAAAAGACGGTTTTACATTTTGTTGGTTTAATCACAGAAATAAAAGATAAAGAATCAGTTTTTGTGAGATTCATGTAACGAAAACTTAATTAAGATCTCTACATTTTTTTCCTGAGAGTGTTGCTACATCTTTTGTAAATTTTCAAGCTATCGTAATGATGAGTTTTCCAGACCCTATAACTTCACAAGAAAACAGCAGATTTTCAGTAACACAAAAATTGTTTAGGGTATCATTTTCTAATTTTAATGTTCATTAATTTACATTATTTGTATGAATCGAAGACATAAATAAACAAATATAATATAGTCTACATTTTATACTATTAAAGAACGTACTACATTAGCATGCTTTTTAAATTTGACCTGTGGTCCATAGTACCCCATATCGTGGACCATTGTACCCCGTGGTCGGGGTTGTAAACAATAATGCATCACAATATTTTTGATTAAAATCTATATCCAAAAATACCTTTCATAGCAATAATTAAAAATTTGGACAGAATTAAATAGTCAAATGCTTTCATATATTATATGCCTTTATGAAAATATAAAATATTATTCCCTTTTTATTTTCAAGGGGAAAAAATCGCTCAGTCATTTCCCGTATAATAGCCTTAGCAACTGCATTTCCATTTACAATAGTAAATCAGCACTGTAACTGATAACAATGTTATCAGGAGTGCTCTTAAGATTTCATAAATGAACAGTAAATACCATTTCATGTTTTTTTTTTTTTTTTTTTTTTTTGTCAATCTGTAAAATAATTTTAGAATCATTCTTCAAATTCCATAATAATTTTTATTTATTTAATTAATGTATTAACAGCTTTCGTTGCATTATTTATTTCGGATTTTATTATTTTATTTTTCTCTTAAATGATCTATCGTAAAAAAAAAAAAAAAAAAAAAAAAAAAAAATTTAATACTAAATTTGATATCTTATTATTGTTTATATCTGCATTTTTGGGGCGATGAGCATGGCTCTCAAAAACAAGTTCAAAACGATAAGAATTTTGTAATCTTGAAATAGTGATGCCATTTTTGAAGATCTGAGCTGAAATTTGCAGAAAACTTTAAAAAATAATAATCTTTGCATTAATTGTTGACATGGAATGAATTGTGGATTTAATTGGAGGAGGGAAATATGATATACCTCAGAAAAATGAACTGATGCCCTATTTCTAACTTGTAGGGCTTTTTTATTTAATAAACGCCACTAATTTTGAATAATGGTGTTTGATATATATAATGGTCGACTGGACAAACATCACAATAAAAAATTAATAATCAGGGGTCGATCCAATCAAAATTTGGGTCCCTTTTGCGACTCCTTCACAAAATTCCACATAGTAAAAAGGGACCTTTCACAAAATTCAAATTCATAAAAAGGGACCCTTCACAAAATTCAAATTCATAAAAAGGGACCCTTCACAAAACTCAAATCCATAAAAAGGGACCCGTCACAAAATTCAAATTTATAAAATGAGTCAATTCAGAAGATTTTGTTTTATAAAAATGATCCTTTTATTAAATGTTTTCATATTTTCAATATTAATTTTAATTAATGATGCCTTAATTTTGCTCAACGAAACTCTATTAACTTGATATTAAACATTACATAAAGTGATTGTAAAAACTGAAGATTTTACACAATATTTTACTTTTTCACAAAAATATTTTATATTTCACAAAAAATAAATAAAAATTTCACAAAAATATTTTGTTTTTCACAAAAAAGGGACCCAAAAACTAAAACCTGGATCGACCCCTGATAATGAAAATATTGAATATATAAAAGTTCATACAAGTTGGCAACACTACACTGGTGCACAATATTAAAGCAACAACCTGTTTTCACGTTTTCTTCTTTAGCTCATAATTTTTAAATGAATGAACAGATTATCATAAAATTTGCATGGCACGTTCCTTACCGAATCATTCATATAATTTTATACATCTGTAATTAGCACAAGTAATAATATTTTTTCAACTGATATTACTTCAAGCTTTTGAAGAAATAAAATATTTAAGCATTTTTAGAAAAAGAAAACTAAATCAAAAATGGTGCTAAAGATACATATATACCTTTTCAAACATATCATAGGAAGAAAGGAAAAATAACTCAAGAAAAAACTGAAAATTTAATTGAGAACGAAAAGAAAATGAAAATAAAAGCATATAATATTTAACACTCTTCAGGGGGTATTAATTGAATAATTGTATGGAAATACGGAAATTGTACGAAAAGCCAAAAAATTACAGATATTATTACTCGAATCACCCTATAAAACAAAACTAATTGAGCAAGAAAGCAAGATAGATGTGATCCAAAAATTGTAAGATGAAATAAAAGTTTATAAGAAAAAGTCATTTACATTGATTTTATTTTATATTACTTCTAAAATGTTAATTTCGTGATTTATCAGGTAAACTTAAGAAAGTAATTAACAGGTAAAAAGTTTTTATTAGTCGGGTTTTTTTTTTTTTGTTTTTTTGTTTTTTTTGTTTAGATTTTATTGATTTAAAAAAAAAAAACTGTAATATCATCTAATATATAGCTTAAGAATATTAGAGCATTACCTAAAGAAAAATTCCTTTGATAAAAATAGCGACAAAAATAAAAGAATACTAACAGATCCATCTGGCGGAATATCTTTAATACTTTGGTATATACGATTATTATATAATTGTAATGTAAATTAAAATTTAGTAAGATTAAAAAAAAAAAAAAAAAAAATGAATAGAATTTTTTTTTATTTTTAATTATTTTGATATTCCTTAAAAGAATTAATGTTTAATGTAAGTCGTTAATTTCAATATTATTAAATAATGCATTAAAATCAAAAGTATTAACATCTTATTATAGAACTAATCAAAAGCTTTTCTTTTCTTTCTTTCTTTTTTTTAATCGGATGCCAGTAATAAAGGGTTTGTATTTTTAAGGGTTTTTTTTTTTTTTTTTTTTTTTTTTTTAATAAAGGAATAGAAAATTGTTTTTTATACTATGTTTATTGTCGATGTTTAAAGTTAAGCTATATATATATATATTTTAATATTTTTAAAAGTATATTGTAAGCAACATTATTATAAGCGTTACAACCAATTGTAACTGCACAAAATGTTATTGCGGATATATATATATATATATAACTTTTTTTGATTTAATGGTCTTTTCAAAAATTGTTTAAATTTTTCATTTCTTCTAAAACTAACTTTGGAGAAAAAGTTAACATCTGTTTAAAAAATTATTATTTATGTTAAAGTTATACAAAATTGGATTAATGATTGGATAACAAAAATGTCATCCAAACTTTAGGATCATATATTCATTTACATATTTAAAAGTTTTCCAAAAGAGAAGAAAATGAAAACACAGATTGTTGCATTAATTTTGTGCAGCAGCGTATTTTTCACTATTAATGTGTGTTTCCTATAAAATAATCATCTGGTACGGCACTCACACTACTTATTCTTACTCTTCCTTTTAATAGGAGAAATTTTTATTAACAACCTCTATTAATATATTATTCACCTTGCTAAGCAAATGAAAGCTTTTGTCTTAATAGTTTTTTGAACATGATACAATTACATAAAATGCTTCCATCAACTATATTCAATAAAAAAAAAAAAAAAATACGACTTATTTTGGGTAGTCCTGTGTATTATTTAACTATTGTGTACCCCAATAGAGTATTTAAATCTATCGAACTTAAATAAATACAACATAACTTGAATGAATTTTAATCTTCGACCATGTCCCCTAATATATCAGAATATTGCTTAAAGCGCTGTAAACGATAAATTCGTTTCATACAATACTTTTTACAGAAATATGTTTTTGTGCATATAATATATATATATATATATATATATATATATATATATATATATATATTTAGTGCATTTGGTGCAATTTAAAGATGTTAATATATACCAATGCAAAATTTCGTCCCAATGTATATATAACATTTTTGTATTCTTTTGTACGTCCCTGTACACAGACCATTTGTCTAACCCCGGTAAAACGTCTCATACAATATTACTACCACGCCATACAGATTTAGGATATTGGTTTATGAGTTATGCTAATAACAGACACACACACACACACACAGATGAACCGCTAAGAACTTGATTTTCAGATTCAAGAGACTTCAAAACGTGTAAATATAGAAAAAATTCAATTTCAAAAAATTGACCCCGAAACACTATTTTCTCTACCAATAGATAAGAGAAAGTAAAAAAAAAGATACATAAATTTTAACGAAAACAAATACAAAAAAAATATGCAGATAATATTTAATATAAACATGATTTATTTATTTATTTTCAAAATATTTAAAAATTAAAATTTATTTCTCGAGGTAAAATTAAGTATCTTTATGCATTGCTAACACATATAGTGATAGAAAGAATCACAGGCAAAAAAAAAAAAAAAAGTTACGAAAATTCGACCCCAAAACAATTCCTTCTCGACCATATATGGGTAAGTGAAAGTAAGAAATGTTGTCTGAGGAGCATTACATTGCAGAAGTATGTCACGTTCTCTTTCTCCGGATTTTCTATTGATAAATTTGCCTTTGATTCATTATTAATCTTAATAAAAATAAACTTATTAACGAAAACAGAATGCCAATAATTAAAGATTCTGATAATATCTATGTTTTTCGTAAGATAAGAAGCATATTTTATTTTATAACTGAAAATTTCTTTTTATTGTAAAATACAATTTAAATAACAAGAATAAGCTTGCTCGAATAATAAAAGTATTATAACTTACTGTGTACTATAAAGGTTACGAAAATTTATTTAGTTTCTGGATGCTGAACAGTTTCGCTGCTATATCTATTTCTCTAACGTGGACCAGTTACAATTAATTTTTGTCGAAGTGATACGGTAGTGACATAAATAATAAAATACGCTATGATAAAAATAATATTTATGCATGGTCAGTATTTAAGCACGCAGAATCAATTCATTGATCTAATTAGAAAAATGATGAGATTTGTGCAATGAGATCCTTTTATAGAAAAATGTACTTTTTAAAGTTGCATCTTTACAATCTTTGCAAGTGTCATTTTAAAACTAGCAATATTTTAAAGATAAAAGCAGAACATGAACTACTGACCCACTGTAAAAAAATTGCAGCAAAATTTACGGGTTTTTAACCGTCAACAAAAGTTCCGGCCAAATACCCGTTAATTAATGTTTTGTCCGTAATTTATTATTTTGAATACCGCTTTATGTATAAATCAGTTTTTGTATAATTCCTTTGAAGATATGTACTACAAACGATTAATGATGTTTACTATTAAAAAAGTGGTAAAAAACTGCTGAGAATCTTGTGGTATAGCGAAAAATATCAAGTCATACATATCAGAAAATACGGGTGTGCCTGTTTTGTTGGTAAAAAACGGTCGAGACCGTAAAAATTAAACGCACGTAAATTTACGCGTTTTTTTTAACAGTGCATAAATTGACTAAATAACGCAATAATAAAAAGTACAATCAAAATAGATTTTTTTTTTTTTAACAAAAAATTATGTCAAAATAAATAATGAAAAATAAATAATAAAAAAAAGTGATCGCCAACATCGCGATAAAAATTTAAAAGTCGCCATGGGGATCCTATACTATTCTATTCAATACAAAGGCTTTTGTTTAAATATACGCATCATCTTTATTTATTTTTAAATGCCCTTCCGAGGTAAATTTAATTTTATAATTTAATTTCCAATTAAATTATAATAATAATAATAATATATATATATATATATATATATATATTATAACACGTATTTAAATCCATAAGCAATAGCTCTACTAAACGAAATGATTTATGCTTAATATTAACAAACTCTAAATTATTAATCAAATCAATTGAATTGGAATTTCTATTTAAATAACCGGCTTAAGATATTTGATTAGATCACAAGATTTATGTCGTTTGATTACAGCATAATCTTATTAGTTACCACTAAAATCACGAAAAATAGAATTAAAAACAATATTTTTTTCTAAAATTATCCTGATAATTAGTATGTATGTCAAGGAAAGTAATACGTTTTCAGCTACTTAAGTGTTTTCCGTATTTATTCCTTACATTAATTGGACAAGTCATGTTCATTACATAACAAAAACTGAAAAAACAACTTATCTATCAATTCTTTCATATTCTTCAGTGAATTTTAAATAGTTTTTTTAGAAGGCCAAAGTGACAACAGCGCATACTCGAATAACTTAAAATTTCATTTATAGTAGCATGTTTGATAAAAATAAATAAAAAGATGCAATTTTTTTCCCCCCACTATTTGTAATTGGTATGAAAATAGATTTGAAGGTAACGGTTAAGGTTATATGTAAATTATAGTTTTTAGCATTCTTTCAACACCTTCCTTTAGTAATTTAATAATTATGGTGATTTTTAAATGATAAAGTAGTTATTATTATCATATACTAAAAAAAAACCTTTTAGCAAGTAATATTTAATACTAATTTCGATTACAGAAAAACCTTCGATTCGAAGATTCATTACAACCTTCACCTATGTAGATAACTGTTTTTACATATTTAAATTATTAAAAATCATGACAACGTGAAATGCACTTCAAGTCATTTCTAAACGTATCACTAAAATATCAGAATTTTTTTGTATGTCCCTGTAAAAGAAGAGTAGGACATTTTTTTTTTATTGATAACATCGGCCATATGTAATTCAGAATTTTGCAACATTGCTCATAAGTACACTTCAGTAATCAGTTACATATAAACATACTAACTTTAATAAAAAGTTATTATTTTTAATTAATAATATTTTTTTTTTACATGCATGTGTATTGTCCCATTCATCCCCACTTATGGAGATGAATGGGACATGATTGGAGATGAATGGGACAGGACTGGAGTTAACAAAGAAAAGAAAACAAAGTGGAAAGTAAATAATTTGTTTAAGTTAAATTAGTTTGTGTGATTTTATTACACACTAAGAATTCACTGAAATTAACATAAACTGATGTACTGACTCAAATTAACATCAAAAGAAAAAAGTCCTTTGGTTCGTGCAGTTCCTAGTGCTGTAAGCTTTGGTAATTTAATCTAATAAGACCTAATCTAAAAATAAATAAATAAATAAGACACTAGAAAGAGATAAATCAATATAATAGAGTACAAATTATCCTGATAAATTTCTGTTCCCGACTAATCGGGAAAATCAACATTCTATTCTGTATTACATTAATAATCACCAGAATTTATTTAATTAGCTTGATTGAAATTGTGATTTCAATCAAAATATTATTAGTTTTCAGAATAATTAATTTCATTTTTTCTTCCTAAGTCCACAAAATTAAGAATCCTGATAATCAATATGGCTAATTTACGCTTTAATATAATTCTTGTGTACTATTTTAAATTAGTACATAGTGGGGAATGCTCCATTCATCCCCATTTAAACTGTCTCATTCATCCCAACCATCACATGATCATATAAAACAGGAAATAGGCTTAGTGAACAATTGTCAATATTCTTCTTGAATATCATAAACACAATAAAAGATTATGCCTTTTCACCATATAAGAGTTATATTAACTTTAAGCAAATAGTTAATGTCTTAACTACTACCTAATTGAATCAGTAAAAACTTGCTTTGGCAGCTAAAAAAAAAATTAATTTTTTTGTCTGCCCTTCTATGAATAGCACAATTCTGAAACTGCACTTGATGAAAGACCTCAGTGCTGCCATATATCAGAAAAATTGTCAAGTTTCCGGTGCTTGCGAAACATAAAAATTTTGCTATTGTTCCATTCATCCTGCGTCCCATTCAACCCCGCTCTCCCCTAAATACTTCCCACATAATATTCTATCTGAAATATGTTTTTGTGCATATAAAAAATGCATAATTTCATTTTAGTGCAGTCTAAAAATGTTAAAATGTATCAAACTTTCAAATTTTCCCATAAATGTAATGTATTTGAATATTTTTGAATATCCCTGTACACGAACTATTTTGTGCCTATATGACGCAGAATACGAAAAGCGAGTTTCGACTTCTTGCTAATATTCGTACTTGAGTTATGCTTATAACAGACTCTAATACACAGACAGACTAACCGCTACAAATTAATATTTTACATTTAAGAAACCTCAAAACGTGTAAATATATCAAAATCTTTAATTTGAAAATTTGATCAAAAAATATTACTCTTTTTTCCATATACTGATAAAAGGATGTAATAAATCGTTTAATATATTAAATATATTATAAAAGTGAAATTTTAAACATTTAAACGAACATTTCAATATTTATGTTGAGGCATGCGTTGTAATGAGCAGAAATTACTCATATGTTTACATCAGAATTAGCAATAAGGTAGCAGTAGAAAAACACCAAAAATCTGCTGTTGAATGTAAAAGACTTTTGTAAACTATATGCATTGCATTTGGCATATTGTAGTTTTTTTTTTTTTTTTAATAGATTTCTTATACTTGAATAGTAAAATAATCTGCTTTTTATGTAAAATATTCCCTGTTTAGAGAAAATTGACGCGATGTTTTCTGTGTCAGTATACAAGTATATTCATTGTTAAAAAGTCTGTATTCAGCATTAAACTTTTGCATGTGCTAAATATCAATAAAAAGTATAAGACACAGTTGGAATCAGTAGAAATTTCACACATGTCTAAAGGTCAATCAATTCTGTTACACAACTGTTATGTGAAACGTCCTCTTCCCTCGTGAAAATTGAAGACATAATTTCTGCTAATTTCCCACAGAGTGACATTGTAATTGATTAATGAAAATCTTCTTAAACACTCTGGAAAAAGTTCAATAAAACTTCTTAAAGATAAGTGTACTCTTCTTTTAATTTATTGTTCTTCTTTAGTTCTTCTTTAGGTAAGTTTTCATTAACTCTTTGCACCATATGAATTATTTTTCAACATTTTTAACACTGGCTCTCAACATTTGAATTGTTTTATTAACCATTTGCTTATTATTTATCATGTTAATCTCAATATATTAAACATTTTCTGCATCGTTCATTCAATACAAAATCGAATTACATACATATAATCTGATTTATACACACCAAAAGCATATATAAACAAACAAACAAAAAAAAAAAAAAAAAAAAAAAAAAAAAGGAAGAAGAAGAAAGAAATAAAAGAAAATATGTCGACTGGGACGCGGCAAAGGAGCTAATGAGATAAAAATAGATGTCGAGTTACACTCGACATAGGAGTGCAAAGGGTTAAATCCTCTGAGCGTCGTGGAAAAGGACAAAATTGATGTTATTTGATGTAATGTTGTTTTCCTTAATGTTGTCAGTTGATGCAATGTTGTTGTATGATCTTCACAGTGTACTAAAACAAAAGTTATTCCAGCTAAAAACTAAAAATATAACTATCATGCATTTAAAGATAAACCCCATGACTATAATGTCTGACTTTTATAGTTAAAAACAAGCAAAGAATCTGTTTATTATGATCTTTTGAATTCTAAATTTATTGGGGGGGGGGGGGGACTGTTCAGGGAATGAAAAAAAATCTGTATCAGCCACTCGGAGGATGTTTTTATTTTATTTTTTTAACAATTTTTATTTAAAATATTCGATAAGATAGAATAATAAAGCACTGTTTAGTTTAAAACACCGTCTTTAAACTTTTGAAGGAAATTAAAACGATCTTAATTAGAGTAAAACAGAAAAAAAAAAAAAAAAAAAAAAAATTAACATATTTCATAAATATAAGCTCTATTTTCCTTTCTTTTTAAGAATATTTTTTAAATATTTTTTATTTTAAAAAAATTCCGATTAGATAGATTAATGAAGTACTATATAGTTTAATACGCCTTATTTAAACATTTGAAAGAAATTAAAACAATCTTAATTAGTGTAAAAGAAAATTATTTAGTAAATTTCATAAAGCTAAGTTCTGTTTTCTTTTCCTTTTTTTTAAAAGTATTATTATTATTTTCTTTTAATTTATTCGAAAAAGAAAAAAAAAAAAAAAAAACTCTATGATATAGTATATTAAAGCAATGTATATTTAATACACTTTCTTTAAACTTATGAAGGAAATTAAAATAATTTTATGTAGAGTTATATATAGAAAAAATTTAATAAAACTTCTTAAATCCAAGTTCTATTTTCGTCTTTTTAATATTATTTTAAAATAATTTTTATTTTAAAAAATCCGATAATATAGAAGAACAAAGCATTGTATAGTTTAATATACATTCCTCAATATTTTTAAGCAAATTAAAACAGTCTTAAATAGAGTAATAGAAAAATGTAGCACAACTTCTTTATAAGTTCTATTTTCTTTCTTTTTTTTTTCTTTTCTTTCTTTCTAGAGTAATTTTTCTCAATAATTTTTATTTTAAAAAATCCGATAAGAAAGAATAATGAAATGTTGATAAATTGAGAAGAACTAAGAAAGATGCTCTCTGCTCTGTGGATGTTACTAGTGATAAAACAGTAAATTAAACTATGAAGATGGATTATTCCAGACAACAGTGTTTTCAGCTATTGGTCTCAAAGCAAATCTGAGAAAATAGTAACTTTTCTTGTAACATCCACATAAAAGAGAGAACATCTTTCTCAATTCGTAATTTATGTTCCAACAAAGTTACCAGAGTTTTCGTTGCGAAAGGGCTGTATAGTTTTAAACACCTTCTTTAAACGTTTGAAGGAAGTTAAAATGATCTTAATAATTAGAACAATAAAATATATATATATATAGTAAATTTCATGAAAATAGATTATATTTTCTTTCTTTTTCTTTTTTTTTAAGAGTATTTTTAAAATAGTTTTTTAATAATAATTTAAAAAAAAAAAAAAAAAAAAAAAACATAAGATAAAGTAATGTATAGCTTAATACACCTTGTTTAAACTTTTGAAGGAAATTAAAATGATTTTAAATAGAGTAAAAAAAAAAAAAAAAAACAGAAAATATTTGATAAAACTTCTTAAAGCTAAGTACTATTTTTTTTTTTTTTAAGTATTATTTTTAAATAAATTTTATTTTAAAAATCCGATAAGATTACATAACAAAGCATTGTGTAGTTCAATATCCCTTTTTTAAACCTTTTTAAGCAAATTAAAACGATCTTAAGCAGATTAATAGAGAAAATATAATTTCATAAATGTAAATTCTATTTTCTTTCTTCCTTCCTTACTTTTTTTTTTTTTTTTTTTTTAAGTAATTTTTCAACAATTGTTATTTAAAAAAATCCTATATGATATTTTTTAAGCGAATGTTTTAAATATCTTTTATTAAAAAAAATCTGATAAGATAAAATAATAAAGCATTGTATACTTTAAAGTTTAAAGCACCTTCTTTAACTTTTTGAAGTAAATTAAAACAATCTCAATTAGAGTAACAGAAAAAAAAAGTAAATTTCATAATATAAGTTCTATTTTATATTTCCTCTTTTTTTTTTTTTTTTTTTTTTTAAGAGTATTTTTTAAATATTTTTTGTTAAACAAATAAAAAAAAAAAAAAAAATCGGATAAGATAGAATAATAAAGCAATATATACTTTAATACGCCTTCTTTAAACTTGTGAAGAAAATAATAATGATTTTAAATAGAGTAACAACAACAACAATAATAATAATAATAATAATAAAACTTCTTATAGCTAAGTTCTATTTTCTTATTTTATAATATTTTTTAAAATACTTTTTATTTAAAAAAAAAAAAAATCCGAAAGGATAGAAAAACAAAGCACTGTATAGGTAATTTACATTCTTTAATCTCATTAAGCAAATTAAAACGATCTTAAATAGAGTAATAGAATATATAAATATATATATATATATATATAGTAAATTTCATAAAGATAAGTCCTATTTTCTTTCATTCTTTTTTATTTATTTATTGAGTATTTTTTTTTTCAATATTTGATAAGATAGAATAATAAATCTTGTATAGTTTAAAATATCTTCATTAAAATTTTAAAGGAAATTAAAACAATCCTAATTTGAGTAACAAAAACAAAAAAATTATTAAGTTTCATAGAGATAAGTTCTATTTTCTTTTTCTTTTAAGAGTATTTTTATTTATTTATTTATTAAGATAAGATAGAATAATAAAACATTGTATAGTTTAATACACCTCCTTTATACTTTTGAAAGAAATTAAAAGAATAAAAAAGGGTTGTATAGCTTAATATCCATTCTTTAAACTTTCTAAGCAAATTGAAAAAGTCTTAACTAGTGTAATAGAAAAAAAACGTAGTAAAATTTCTTATATATAAGCTCTATTTTCTTAATTATTTTTTATTTCTTTTCTTTTCTTTTTTTTTTTTTAAGAGTAATTTTTCTATAATTGTTATTTTAAAAAAATTCAATGAGATAGAATAATAAAGCATTGTATAGTTTAAAACACCTTCTCTAAACGTTTGAAGGAAATTAAAGTAAGAAAAAAGTTGAGATGAGATTATTATTAGACTGTAGAAAATTCAAAACGCTATCCGGGGGAAAAAAAACTATGATTACTACTATCTATAGATATTTGTACAGAGTGTAATTTAAAAAATTGGCATTTATTATTATTATTATTATTATAGTTGTTTATTTAAGAAAAGCGTCTTTTCCCCTTTCAAACTTTATAGTTCATACTTGTGCGATTTTATTTTTATTTATTTATTTATTTTTTATCATTCTAAATTAAAATTTGTAAACAACTGATTTCTTTAAGTTCAGTATTACAGCAATTTTAGAATTACAGCTGAAATACTCACGTCGACTTGAAAATGTTATTTTTGAGAAAAATAATAAAATTGAAAAGTTTTTCTCTATTCCATGTAATTTCACATGTAGTACTATAACTTAACATGTTTTAACTTATTTCATTCTACAAATTTTATCTTGAAATTTTCACCAAATAATTTTGAAAGCGTCAAAAAAAAAACGATAAAAAGAAAATAAAAATTGATAAAGAATCGTCTGTTAATTATGCAACTCTAATGAAACTTTTATAAAGGTTATTTCACCATAACTGCAAAGAAAAAATAATAATAATAAATTATATAAAAGAGTTTTATTTTATAATATTTTATTTCATAGATAAATTTCAGTAATTATTTCCAAACGTATGCATTTTCGAATGTACAAAAACTAAATAAGTTAAATTTTCGATAAAACAGTTGATTAAAATCTATTTGTGTTCGTCCGAAATATATTTTGATGCAAGTTTGTGCATATCAAAAATTTTTCTTGAGTATGAATTCATATTGAAAAGTCTTAAATTTTATGTAAAATTGCATATAAGAAAATGATGAATTAATATTAAAAATATTTTTAAAATTTTATTAAATGCATTCTTAACTTTTCATTTATTACGAAATGAACGATCTTCATAGTCATTTCTTAACTAAGAAAATAGTTAACTTTATTAAACACTTTTTAAAGTTCTATATTTCACATGTGAAAAAGAGTTTTTACCTTACCTAGTTTGATGGCAAATGAAAAGTTTGTAAGTTAGCACAATAAACTGCAAAAATATACAACAATTGTTTTGGTTAGAAATAATTAAGTACCATTCTTCATCAGACGAAAAAAAAGATGCAGCCACGAATGCAGCATGAAGAATTTTTATTTTGTCAATCTTTATTAGTTGTATCAATTCAATGTCAATTTAGTTTAATCAATTTAATATCAATTTAACCCCTCATCTTCCTTTTCATGTTATTCTAACGGGATTTTTCCTACTTTGTTTTATAAGGATATCTCATTCAAAATATAAGTTTTTTCGAATTCTGTTTTTTAAATATCATATTTTGAACATGTCGCCTTTTAGCTTAGTGAGCAATTTATAAAAATCGGTAAATAAATTTAAATATTTTTTTACAGAATGAAAATTAGAGTCCTAAGTTTAATTAATAGAAATTATAAAATATACTTAAATTAATTAATTTATTATTGTTGTTGTTTTTTAACTGCTCACTGATCTAAAAGGCGACATGTTCAAAAAAAAAAAAAAAAAAAAAAAAAAAAACGGAATTAGAAAAATTTTATTTTTGAATGAGTTATCCTTATAATACGAAGCAACATATATCCCATAGGAAAGGAGAAAGGGAGGAATCTGACTGATGTGCAACCAAGGAGATGGCGAACGTTATAAGTCTATTTTGTAAATTACTGTCTTAGAGAGTTGTAAAAATTTGCATACAGGTGCACTGAAATTTATTAACACTATTAAGTACATTAAAATATCTTCAAATCTATTAAAATTTAAAAAATAAAATTCAAAATTTTAATTATTTGAAAATTTTACAATGTTTTCTGAGCAAACTAATTCGAATTTTTTGCCTTCGATTTGACATTATTATATTTTAATAATATATTTTGAACATAATTGGGATTATTTTGTCTCAAATAATATTTTAGTAAGTATTCAAATCATATTAATGCAATCAATACTTTTAAACAGTTCGAACAAAAATAATATTTTTATTATGTCTCTTTCTCTCTCTTTTTTTTTTCTTTTTGTATTCATTTCTACAAAAAAAAAAAAAAAAAAAAAAAAAAAAAAAAATCTTAAAAATTTAACATTCAAACGCCTCGCCAACAGGTGTTAAAAAACAACGAAAAACACCTGATTCTTAAAGGGTTAAGATGACATTTGCGGTCATGGGTTCCTATGCAATTTTGAGTCATATGTGTTATAGGTGATGTGCCATATCACCCCTTAAATTTTAGCAAATGAATTCAGGGACACCCTGTGGGAAAAAAAAAATTATTTCTTCGAAACTTCCGAAGATTGGAAACAATTGCTTAGGAAATACTTTCATCTATTGAGAGGGGAAATAATAGTAATCTTTCGTTACTGACTAAAAATTAATTTATTAAATCATCTTGTTTTTCAGACGCAGAAAAAAAACATGAAAGTCACAAGGTAATTTATCACTATTTAAATGCTTAAAAATTATCCTTTTTTTAAAAAGAAAAACTTTTCTAAAAGATGTCTGAAAATTCTTTTAGTTGACTTATGTATGTGAATACTACTCTGTATCGATAAAGTGGATGTACTTCTTATAATATGTTCTGATGTAAAAATAATATTATATAAATATACATACTTTTTTTGGGGGGGGGGGTGTAGGGGGTGGGGGGGACTGAGTCCTACTACTTGCCAGTCCCTAATTGTTTCGCAAGAGAGAGATAAATCATTATAACTTTTTCTTTCTAAATCTCTGATTTTTGCTCTCCTTCTCTATCAGGAAAATATACCTGTTTCTATACACCACGGAGTCTCACATTATGGGTGACCTGATAGATATTCACTGGGAACAAATGCCAAATCCGTTAAATGATTTATCGATGCATTAAATTATCACTTCCGTCCGATAAACTTGAAACTTTTACAATTTTTTGTACTAGACACTGAGAAACACTATCCATGATTATCTGCATTTTTATATAAAGAAGTGTCCAACACTCACCTGTCTGATTTTGGATATTCGGGAAACTTTGCCTGAATTAGCTCTTGTATAGTTCTTAAGGACTGGGGTTCAGCTGATATACCTTGGGCTCTTTCTTTTCTCCTAGCACTTCTGCTATACCTATTGGTTGTCATCACTGGAAATACAGATTGATATTTATCTAAAAGGCTCTTCAACTGCCGAATCTCTTCCTCTTTTTCAATGAGGAGCGCATTCATTTTATTTATTGCCTCCTCTTGCTTTAGCACCATGTCTTTAAGCTCCTCCACAGAACCCATAGCGGTATTCTTGCCAATCGTCATATAAATATCAAAATTTTATTCAGCAAACAAACAACACTGGGAAATGAACTTGAAAAGTTAATTCATTTCGTTAGCGGTCATGAAGTTTCATTACTACATTTGTAATAGAAGGAATCATGATAAACATTTGTTAGAATCTGATGGAAATGTTTCGACATGAAAAAAAAAAGATGAACTACACCCTGTGTAGTAATTTTATGCACAAACGCTGGTGTTGTTTTCACGACGCATGCATTAACAAATAGATGAAAACTTCTACTGAAAACAACGTGATTTTCTCTTACGAAATACGAACGGCAACACGTGTCCCTACCACACACCAGCTAAATACTGTTCTGCAGAAGTGCGAGGAAGGCGGCCATGAAGACAGGGTTACCGAAAGGAAATCATATGATTCCGCAAACCGCCAAGTTACTTAATCTGAATGCATGAGAGGGAAAATGCTGTTATTTTTCCCTACCACTGTTTTTGTGGTCTTTATCGTCTCTATCTTTTGATCGTTTTTGTCTTTCATAAATGCCTGTAGCCTGTAACAGTAACATTAGTAAATTTCTGAAGATAAATGTACATTAGTATGTTATTGCCCTCACAAAATGGCCTTTTATATATACTTATACAAATTCACAAAGTACATATTATTTATTAAAATTATTTTCCCATGATGAATGCAGACGGTCATCACAGAGAAGTATAACACTAAATATCGAAATAAAGTTAATTTTGTGCCCTGCAGACAACATCAAAGAAAATGCAATTTTAGTTTTTTTTTTTTTTTTTTTTTTTTTTTTAAGTGCGTGTGTGTGTGTGTGTGTAAAAAAAAAAAAAAAAAAAAAAAATCGATAACTTAGTTTCAAATTATTACAGATCTATGATTCAATCATTTGTTTTAAACGCATTGAAAAGTTCTTTTGAATGAACCCATACTGAAAATATACACCCCCGGAGATACAAAATATCGAATGGATGTCTGCGTACACAAACCAGTGGTGGTATTTATCCCATTTTCAACATCCTATAGTGAACATGAGTAATATACAGGGTGTTTATAAAGTCCCGGACCCATTTTGATGTTTAATAACTCATAAAATAATAAAGATAGATTAAAATTAATAACATAAATGGTTAAATAGACTCAAAAAGTTTCATGACCCTTGTCAATGAACTTCCACGTGTGCCCCCTTTGTCGCACGGAGAATATCAAGTCGATAGTCAATTTCACGCCGGGTAGCGGTTCTAGTTAGTTTTAGCTTCTATGTACCACCATAAAATCTGTGTTTTCTCTTGTGGTGTATGCATTCTCCTTTAATATCTGCTCGAACAAAACATCACATACAAAAGTACTACATATAGAACAAACCCATCAAAAGTAAACATAACATTGCAATAGTTGCCAAAAACAAAAGAGAGTAAAAGCAGACGATATTTAGAAAAGTACAGATATTTAGACTGGAAAATGAAATTATCTGAAATTAACCACCCGCGCAGACGATATTTACAAAAGTAAAGATATTCAAACCTGAAAAGAAAATATATGAGTTATTCCATCAATAAATGCCATAAGTTTGTTTATATCTTCGTTATTTTATGGGTTATTAAACATCAAAATGGGTCCGGGACTTTATAAACACCCTGTATATCAGTTTCAAGGAACTTCATAAACATTTTAGCGAGTTAGAGTTCGGAGTTCGGACAGACAAACAGACAGATAAACAGACAAACCGAAGTCATAACCACTTTTCAGCTTTGTTGGATGGAAAGTGTTAGGGGAAAAAAAGCTACTATTTATATATATATGAATAAAATTTGGAATGCACGAGACAGAAGTGAAATTAATAGAAAATATTTTATGAGGAAAAGCTACAGATTTATTAATTTTCAGCGTGACAAATACTGATTTCAAACTAATATAAGCATAAAAAGATGTCTTGTTATTAATAATTGCATTTGAACTGCGCTTAAATTATTTCTGAAGAAATATAAATTCCCATATACCCGAATAGCTTTTCCTATACAAATAATAAAGTGAAATTTCTTAAAGAATATTTTTTCATGAAAATAGAAAACGTTTCTAATAATTCCTGTATAAAGCATGTATCAGCTCTCAAGTAGAGTATTATATAACTCTAGTATGCTGTAACCAACATGAAACTTTTTTCTATATAATTCTATACAACAGCGTTATTTTATGTTTAACGTGAGAAATGTTTAATCATAGCTTTTTACAATAAAGATTTTACAAATGGAGTTTGGTGCAATCTTTATCAACAGATGCTAAACTGTAGCCATGTTAAAAATCACAGAACATGAGTAATAACAGCGCCATTTGTTCGCCGATATACACCGAAATTAAGTCAGTATTTTTTTTCATAATAGTTATCTCACATATCAAGTTTGGTACAATTATATGCTATACAAATTGAAATTTCGCCTTTTTATCTACTGATAAAATATCTGCCAAGCCTGTCGGTCGATATACATTCAAATTGAACTACATTAACATGGTCGATATACATTAACATGGTGTTCCATAATGACCCTATGAAAGACCAATTTTTTTTGCAGTCATATGCAATGAAATACGAGTTGTAGCTTTACTGTTTACGTGAAAATTTGCAGAATACACTAAAGAACAAACAAAGAAACAAAAAAAAAAAAATGCCGCATTTGAATATTTTTCTTTTCTCTTTCAGCAACCGCCAATTTTATCATTTGAAAAGCAAATTTTCGAACAGGTTTTATTACTTCGTTCTCCCCATAAAATTTAGTACTGAGTCGAGTATTTAAAACAAAAAGCATAGTACTTAGGAAAGTTGTAATTTTTTAAAGTATTTCAAAAATGGCAAGGATAAGGCATTTAACGATACCACAAAATGTATTAATTTTAGAATGAAAAGAAAAAAAAAATGTTTTAATATGCGAGATAGCAAAAAGAGTAAATGTTAACTAAGCTTCGGTGAGATGGTTTTTAGCAATATATAACATTTTTTGGCTGTTTAAACTGGAAATTTGGTTCTAGGCAGCTATATTGCTCATCTGAACGAGATGATTGAAAGTTAGACAGACAATGTTTAAAAAAAATTGGTTTGTTAGTATATTCAGAACTTAGAAACGATTCAGAAAAAGTGTATTTAGCGAAATAATTACTTTAAAAACAGTGCAGTGACGATTAAAGAAAGCATCTTCAAAAGCCAGAAGGTCTGAATAATAAAATAATAATAATAATAATAAATCCATTGTTAACGAAAAGAATTGAGAAATGATCAGTTAATTATTGGGCTGAAATGGTTTTTATTTATGAGTCAAGTTTAACTTATTTCGAGCTAACGGTATCAAGCTAGTCAGCGACGAAAGATGACCGACTTAATGAAAATTGCCCTCTCAAAACAACGACATATTCTCCGTTCATTATAGTATGGGGATGCATAACTTTTCAAGAAGGCGGACAAACTTTAACGCTAAAAGGATCACTTGAAAAAAACACGGCCATTATAAAAGTAGTGTACTCGACTATTTTAAAAGCATCTGAAACTTTTCCGCAATCAATATTTCAAGATGACAATGTACCTTCTTCCATGGCGTCTGTAGTAAGTTTATTTGATTCAAATTGTCAAAAATAGGTATTCGTCTTCATAAGCACCTATTAATCTGTATAAGTAAGCATTATTTTATTTTACTTATTTTTTTTTCACTTTAAGTTTAGTTTTATAAAGAACTAGCAGGCTTTGCCCGCTTCGCTGGTCACTATATTTAAAGGAAACTCTTTTTTATATTGCTTTATGGGGGAAAAAACTGAAATCGATTAAAAGCTCGATTTGTGTTCCCGCTGCCTTCGGCAGCGACTGGTTCGTCTTCGCAGTCTCCTGGCCCTATTGCCTGCGACAATGGCTAACCCGTGGTCTAACCCGTCCCCCAATGGCTTACCCGCTCATAAACGATGCAGGCGACGCCCGCTTCGCTGGTCCCTATTTTTAAATGAATCACTATAATTACTGAATTCTCAGAATTGCATTAATTTTTATCACGTGAAAAAAAAAAAAAGATAAGCAAAATCTGATTAGGAAAAATGTCGCACCGGGTTCTCACTGCCTTCGGAAAAAATTCCCAAAATGTTCTAACTCTTATTTCTATTTTTCCCCCTTCGCCCCCCCCCCGACCCGTCTATGCTAATAATTTTACAAATTCGAAAATATCTGCAATCGATTTGTAAGTATCATAAACCTCTATGCACCAGTTTTGAACGATCTATCTCTCTTTTTATTTTTTTGCCCCTCCGCTCCCTCCCCCCTTCCCGCCCCTCCCAATAATTTTAAAAATTCAAAAATATCCGCAATCGATTTGTAGGTATCGAAAACCTTTATGTACCAATTTTGAATGATCTAACTCTATTTTATTGTTTTTGCCTCTCCGCCCCCCCTTCCCGGCCCTTCTAATAACTTTACACTTTCCAAAATATCCCCATTCGACTTGCAGGCCTCTAAAACCTATCTGTACCAATTTTGAACGGCCTAACTGTATCTCTATTTGTTTTTGCCCATAGCCCCCCCCTTACGCCCCCCCCTTCCCGCCCCTCCTAATAATTTTACAAATTCGATAATATCCCCACTCGATTTGTAAGTATCGAAAACCTCTATATACCAATTTTGAACGATCTAACTCTATTTTTATTTTTTTGACCCCCCCTCTCCCCTCCCCCTTCTCGCCCCTCCTAATAACTTTACACTTTCGAAAATATCCCCATTCCACTTGCAGGCCTTTAGAACCTGTCTGTACCAATTTTGAACGGCCTAACTGTATTTCTATTTGTTTTTGCCCATAGCCCCCCTTGCCGCCCCACCCCTTTACCGCCCAACCCCCTTACCGCCCCTCCTAATAATTTTTACAAATTCGAAAATATCCGCAATTGATTTGTAAGTATCGAAAACCTCTATAAACCAATTTTGAACGATCTAACTCTATTTTTATTTTTTTGCCCCCCCCCCTCTCCCCTCCCCCTTCTCGCCCCTCCTAATAACTTTACACTTTCGAAAATATCCCCATTCGACTTGCAGGCCTCTTAAACCTATCTATACCAATTTTGAACGGCCTAACTGTATTTCTATTTGCTTTTGCCCATAGCCCCCCCTTACCGCCCCACCCCCTTACCGCCCCTCCTAATAATTTTTACAAATTCGAAAATATCCGCAATTGATTTGTAAGTATCGAAAACCTCTATAAACCAATTTTGAATGATCTAACTCTATTTTTATTTTTATTTTGCCCCCCCCCTCTCCCCTCCCCCTTCTCGCCCCTCCTAATAACTTTACACTTTCGAACATATCCCCATTCGACTTGCATGCCTCTTAAACCTATCTGTACCAATTTTAAACGGCCTAACTGTATTTCTATTTGTTTTTGCCCTTAGCCCCCCCTTACCGCCCCACCCCTTTACCGCCCAACCCCCTTACCGCCCCTCCTAATAATTTTTACAAATTCGAAAATATCCGCAATTGATTTGTAAGTATCGAAAACCTCTATAAACCAATTTTGAACGATCTAACTCTATTTTTATTTTTTTGACCCCCCCTCTCCCCTCCCCCTTCTCGCCCCTCCTAATAACTTTACACTTTCGAAAATATCCCCATTCGACTTGCAGGCCTCTTAAACATATCTGTACCAATTTTGAACGGCCTAACTGTATTTCTATTTGTTTTTGCCCATAGCCCCCCCCCCTTACCGCCCCACCCCTTTACCGCCCACCCCCTTACCGCCCCTCCTAATAATTTTTACAAATTCGAAAATATCCGCAATTGATTTGTAAGTATCGAAAACCTCTATGAACCAATTTTGAACGATCTAACTCTATTTTTATTTTTTTGCCCCCCCCCTCTCCCCTCCCCCTTCTTGCCCCTCCTAATAACTTTACACTTTCGAAAATATCCCCATTCGACTTGCAGGCCTCTTAAACCTATCTATACCAATTTTGAACTTCCTAACTGTATTTCTATTTGTTTTTGTCCATAGCCCCCCCTTACCGCCCCACCCCCTTTCCGCCCCTCCTAATAATTTTACAAATTCGAAAATATCCCCAATCGATTTGTATCGAAAACCTGTATATACCAATTTTGAACGATCTAACTCTATTTTTATTTTTTTGCCCCCCCCTCTCCCCTCCCCCTTCTCGCCCCTCCTAATAACTTTACACTTTCGAAAATATCCCCATTCCTTTTGCAGACCTTTGAAACCTGTCTGTACCAATTTTGAAAGGCCTAACTGTATTTCTATTTGTTTTTGCCCATAGCCCCCCCCCCTTACCGCCCCACCTAATAATTTTAAAAATTCGAAAATATCCGCAATCGATTTGTAAGTATCGAAAACATCTATATACCAATTTTGAACGATCTAACTCTATTTTTATTTCCCCCCCCCTCTCCCCTCCCCCTTCTCGCCCCTCCTAATAACTTTACACTTTCGAAAATATCCCCATTGGACTTGCAGGCCTCTTAAACCTATCTGTACCAATTTTGAACGGCCTAACTGTATTTCTATTTGTTTTTGCCCCATAGCCCCCCCTTACCGCCCCACCCCCTACCCGCCCCTCCTAATAATTTTACAAATTCAAAAATATCCGCAATCGATTTGTAAGTATAGAAAACCTCTATGTGCCAATTTTGAACGATCTGACACTATTTTTATTTTTTTTGCCCCCCCTCTCCCCTCCCCCCTTCTTGGCCCTCCTAATAACTTTACACAATCGAAAATATCCCCATTCGATTTGCAGGCCTTTAAAACCTATCTGTACCAATTTTGAACGGCCTAACTGTATTTCTATTTGTTTTTGCTCCATAGCCCCCCCCTTGCTGCCCCACCTGGGGGCTGAATTTCTAAAATTCCAGAAATTGGTTTTTAGATAGTTGCATTAGCTATATTTTAGAGCAAAAATTTCACGTATATCTATTTTTTTTTTTTTTTTTTGAGATATAAGGATTATACGAAATCACGTTTTACGCATGTGAAATCACGTTTTGCCCCCCCCCGCCCCCCTTGGGGACCGAATTTCAAAAATTCCAGAAACCGATTTTTAGACATTTGTATTAGCTATATTTTAAAGTAAAAATTTTACGGATATCTGTTTTTTTGTTTGAGATATGAAGGATTTTGTAAAATTACGTTTTGCCCCCCTCCCCCCCTTGGGGGGCGAATTTTGTTAAATCGCTAGCGGCGTTGTGTTTCTCGGGTCGTAAACATTAACCGTGCCGAATTTTGTCCTGGTCGATGAAACGGCCTAGGATTCTATAGCGGACAGACACACACACACACACACACAGACTCTGCTCTTTTATATATATAGATACTAACCGCCTTCGGCGACCAACTGGTTCGCGATCCCTAAAAAATCCGACTTTACGAAACTGCCGCTGGGTGGCGCCTGCGGCGCCTTTTTCCTAGGGACCCTATATAGAGAGAGACTGGACATTGACCGAAAGTCGGCCATCTTAGTGCCAATTCGGAGCGATCACCGTAGAACATAATGCTTTTTTCTTCGCGATTGACGCTTTACTATACAACATAAATGAAAGAAAACTGTACTAAATTTGTGCAGAAAGTAATGCATAATATAAATATGTAATTTTTTCGTCTTAGAAAAAAAAGAATTTTAAGAAAAACGAATTTTGTTTTAACCTTCGACATGATTACTTTTTCAACTCCGATAGGAAAACAGAGGAATGTTTGTTATATATTTCTATATTAAGCAAAATACGTTGATTGTGAAAGTAATTCTACCTTAGTGAAAGTAATTCTACCTTATTTTTTCTGAGGACATACATTCTATATATATATAAAGTTAGAAAAATCTTTAACAAATATATGGTAATCTTAGTTTTTGTCAAGTAATTCATGAGTAAATGTAAAACTAGAAACTAGAACAGAAATTATTTTTTATTATTTTATAAATATATTTACGTAATATTTTTACAAGCTAAAAAAATACATATTTTATTTTTCAATTACGCATTATTAATAATAATGACTTAATTAAATATTAAAAATAAAAATTTAATTAATAATAATTTGTAAAAATATTAACTAATATCTTTAGAAATTAAAAAATGTTTTTAATTATTTTATTTACATTTGCTTATTTCATGGATTTTTTAATTTTTAGTTTTTTTTAAAAATATTATGTAAATAAAAATAATAACTTATTTAAATATTATTTATAAAATTTATTATGGCAATTATTATTTAAAAGACATTTATATTTCATATGCTACCAAATAATATAAACGTTATTTTCTGTTTTTTTAATTATTTAAGAAATCTGATACATTTTGCGTTATAGCAAATAATCAAAAAATTGCAAGCTAAAAATACATATTTTATTTATTTCAATTACGCATTATTAATAATAATGACTTAATTAAATATTAAAAATAAAAATTTAATTAATAATAATTTGTAAAAATATTAACTAATGTCTTTAGAAATTAAAAAAATGTTTTTATTTATTTTATTTACATTTGCTTATTTCATTGATTTTTATTTATTTATTTTTTTAGTTTTTAAAAATATTATGTAAATAAAAATAATTACTTATTTAAATATTATTTATAAAATTTATTATGGCAATTATTATTTAAAAGAAATTTATATTTCATATGCTAACAAATAATATACACCTTATTTTCTTTATTTTTATCAATTTATTTTAAGAAATCTGATACATTTTGTGTACTAGCAAATAATTAAAAAATATCTTTTTATATAGTTATTTTAAATATGCATTTTAAAATATATCAGAAAAATACATTGAGATCTAACATATTAAATATATTGCAAAACAGTACTTAAAAACTAATAGCTAGAAAATAAATAATGTAATTAATCTCATATTTAGGAAATAAATACGTAAAACAGCATACAATAAGAGAATTCAAAGTATTTAAAGCATGATATAAAATAAATAATTATGCATTTTTATCTTTTAAAAGTATTCTAAAATTAAAGCAATTTATTTTCCACCAAAATAAAAATGTAATAAATAAGTTCTTTTTCGATTATGACGTAAAATAATCGAAATTTCTTCTCAGCGTAATGATAAGCAATGGAGCAACTGGCACTAAAATGGAGAATTTCGTCAAAAAGCCGGCGCGCCAATGTCCAGTCTCTCTCTATATAGGGTCCCTACTTTTTCCTAGGGACCCTATATACAGAGAGACTGGACATTGACCGAAAGTCGGCCATCTTAGTGCCAAATGAGAGCGATCCCCGTAGAACGTAATGCTTTTTTCTTCGCGAATGACGCTTTACTATACAACATAAATGAAAGGAAATTGTGTTAAATTTGTGCAGAAGGTAATGCAGAATATAAATATGTAATTTTTTTCGTCTTAGAGAAAAAGAATTTGAAGAAAAACGAATTTTGTTTTAACCTTTGACATGGTTACTTTTTCAATTCCTATCGGAAAACAGAGGAATTTTTTGTTGTATATTTCTATATTAAGCAAAATACGTTGATTGTGAAAGCAATTCTACCTTAGTGAAAGTAATTCTACCTTATTTTTTCTGAGAACATACATTCTATATATAAAAAGTTAGAAAATTTTTAACAAAAATATGGTAATCTTAGTTTTTGTCAAGTAATTCATGAATAAATGTATAAAACTACGGCAGAAGAACAGAAATTATTTTTTATTATTTTATAAAAATATTTACGTAATATTTTTACAAGCTAAAAATACATATTTTATTTATTTCAATTACGCATTATTAATAATAATGACTTAGTTAAATATTAAAGATAAAAATTTTATTAATAATAATTTGCAAAAATCGTAACTAATATCCTTAGAAATTAAAAAATGTTTTTATTTATTTTATTTACATTTGCGTATTTCATTGATTTTTTTTTTTTTTTTTTTTTTCAGTTCATTTAAATATTATGTAAATAAAAATAATTACTTATTTAAATATTATTTATAAAATTTATTATGGCAATTATTATTTAAAAGAAATTTATATTTCATATGTTAGCAAATAATATACACCTTATTTTCTTTATTTTTAATAATTTAAGAAATCTGATACATTTTGCGTACTAGCAAAAAACCAAAAAATTTTTATATAGTTATTTTAAATATGTATTTTAAAATATATCAGAAAAATACATTGAGATCTAACATGTTAAATATATTGCACAACAGAACTTAAAAACTAATAGCTAGCAAATAAATAATGTAATTATCTAATATGTTAGGAAATAAATACGTAAAACAGCATGCAATAAGAGAATTCAAAGTATTTAAAGCATGATATAAAATAAATAATTATGCATTTTTATCTTTTAAAAGTATTCCAAAATTAAAGCAATTTATCTCCCAACAAAGTAAAAATGCAATAAATAAGTTCTTTTTCGATTATGACGTAAAATAATCAAAATTCCTTCTCAGCGTAATGGTAAGCAATGGAGCAACTGGCACTAAAATGGAGAATTTCGTCAAAAAGCCGGCGCGTCAATGTCCAGTCTCTCTCTATCGAGGGTCCCTACTTTTTCCCGTTTCAGGTCTAATAACACTTATCGATATGTCGTGAAAATAGCTTATTGGAAGCGCAGTAAATTCCCGTGTGGTAGCGCCCTCTTCCCGTTACAATATCTGAAACAGCCTGTTCGCTCACCATGTTATGATCTTTCAAATTTCTGACTTTAGCTAAGTCCCGCTCGGTGGCGCCTGCGGCGCCGTATAACATTTTTTAAAAAGATTTGTGTCTGACTTATCTGTGGTTTTCTCCAAAACTTGCTTAATTCCGGGCTATATATCGTTAAAAATTATTAGTACGAAAGGTGAGCGGAAATCTGAATTTGAAATTCTGTAAAATATAAAAGAATAAAAATTTTCTGGTTTTTCCGTAGTTTTCTCCGAAAGTTTCGTACAGAATTTGAACGGCTTATATCATTTTAATAGCCTGCAATAAAAATACTTTAAAATATCTTTTGAATGATGTATTATGTATTACAATAATGAGTATCTATGATATATTTTAGACTCAAAATGGCTAATCTATCAAGGACGATTAACGATTTCTATTGAAATCCATCTAAAATTTAAGAATTCCAAAACTGCTTTTTTACAACCGAATTCATAAAAAAAAAGGGAAAAAAAAATCAATATTATTCTGTTAAAAGTAACTCATTAACAGATGAAATTGGTGAATGGTGTCATTAACAGATGAAATAAAAATGAATTTAAATAAATATAATGTGTCTATTTATTTTATTTTTCAAACTATACTTTAGATTTTTTAACTGCATACAGGTGAGCCATAATGACGGGCAATTTCGAAGTTCTGCTTTTGATCGATTTTAAATTGAAAAAATCCAAAAACTACTTTTTTTATTTCCAGTATACTTTGTCACGTGGCTGAAAAACCAAAAGCAATTTTTTCCGACCTCTAGCACCTGGTAGTGAAGAATCTTATTCTCTCTTCTCTGTCAAGGTCAGTTGCAAGAGTTTCAGAAACGTCGATTCAGAATTTCATCGAAAACTGCCGCGATACAGAAAATTAAAAAAATTATAACTCATTGAGTTTTTAAAATTTTCTCTCAATCTTTTGGGTATTCAATTGTTGAAGCGAGATCTATATATATATATAAAAAAAAAAAAAAAAAAAAAAGATTTATCTCTAAACGCTTTTGAGTTATAAAATGTTTTGTGAAAAAATCGATGTTTCGTAAAATCTAAAAATATGGATCGCTAATCCGTATTTTGTAAAAATGTTTATATGGTTCGAAAGAAGATTAAATGTCCTATCCAAATATACCAGTTGTTAAGAAATGGAACAGTTACTCGGTCGTACAGGGCGTTTCAAAAAAGACAATCGAGAAAAAGAGAAATTTTCGACCCTTTTTAAAACTTTTTTTTTTAAATATAAAAAATCCGTATTTAAAAAAAAAATTGTAACGTAAGAATCGGTAATAAATGTTCTTTCTCGTGGTACAGGTGTATTTTCGATATTTCCAACAGATCGGCAGCGATCCCTTTAGAAACACCCGCGAAATTTTTCTCTCTCTGCTTTCTCTTTTGAGGAACACGCTGAAGGGCGAAAATTACGATCCGCTCGCTTTTTAATTAGGCATTGGTCGACGTTTTAATTAATATCTCCGGAACTAATTAAAAATTTTAAATTCTGTTTTCACTATCAACTCGGGAAGGCTTCTGAGCACCCGTATGTCACTTCTGCGTTCAGTAGGGGCTGAACGTATAGATGCACAGGCAGACAGACAAACATCTTCTTTTATTATTATAGATTACTAGCCGCCTTCGGCGACCAGCTGGTTCGCGATCCTTGAAAAATCCGACTTTACGAAACTCCCGCTCGGTGGCGCCTGCGGCGCCTTTTTCCCGTTTCAGGTCTACTTTCCAACAGATCGGCAGCGATCGCTTTAGAAAAACCCGCGAAATTTTTCTCTCTCTGCTTTCTCTTTTGAGGAACACGCTGAAGGGCGAAAATTACGATCCGCTCGCTTTTTAATTAGGCATTGGTCGACGTTTTAATTAATATCTCCGGAACTAATTAAAAATTTTAAATTCTGTTTTCACTATCAACTCGGGAAGGCTTCTGAGCACCCGTATGTCACTTCTGCGTTCAGTAGGGGCTGAACGTATAGATGCACAGACAGACAGACAAACATCTTCTTTTATTATTATAGATTACTAGCCGCCTTCGGCGACCAGCTGGTTCGCGATCCTTGAAAAATCCGACTTTACGAAACTCCCGCTCGGTGGCGCCTGCGGCGCCTTTTTCCCGTTTCAGGTCTAATTTCCAACAGATCGGCAGCGATCGCTTTAGAAAAACCCGCGAAATTTTTCTCTCTCTGCTTTCTCTTTTGAGGAACACGCTGAAGGGCGAAAATTACGATCCGCTCGCTTTTTAATTAGACATTGGTCGACGTTTTAATTAATATCTCCGGAACTAATTAAAATTTTTAAATTCTGTTTTCACTATCAACTCGGGAAGGCTTCTGAACACCCTCATGTCAAATTTTGTACTTCTGCGTTCAGTAGGGGCTGAACGTATAGATGCACAGACAGACAGACAAACATCTTCTTTCATTATTATAGATTATTATTATAGATTGAAAAATTTCTTCTTTACCAGACCTGGGAATGGCCCTGATCTCAATCCTATCGAAAATGTTTAGCCTATAAATGGAGGGGGGAGGGGGATTCGAAATTTGTGTCATACAATTTTGCAAGAACTAATATCTATATATGTGTGTGTATGTATATATTTACGATGTTTAGCACAATGAAATTTCTGAGGATTATGATTAAAAAAAAACTGCATAAAACTTTGCCGTTACGTATTAAATCAGTAATTGCATAAAAAGGGGGACTAACTAAGTACTAAATATTTTTACTTTCCGAACATACTATGTAAGAAAAGTATTGTAGTCATGATAAAAATTCATCTTTGAGATTTTGGTTATCTATAAGTTTTGAGGTCCTCTGAGTTCATTTTTTCTATTTTTACGGTAATGTATGGATGTATGTGAGTGAATACGATTACATCTAAATGTTTGTTCGAATTTGATCCAATAAGCTGAAACTTGGGAGGTAAGTTACCGGTCACCGTAGCACGAACCCTATTGATTTTGATAAATCTTGCATATACAGTTTTTTTTTTTTTTTTTTTTTACAGGGACACAAAGAAAAATTCTTCATTATTATTGCCTATGAGCTCAAATTATTTAAAGTGCAATAGCATCTAAATTTCTCATTCGATTGAGCTGAAAATTTCTAAACATATTATATGTCACCGTCACACGAACTGTAAATGCTAGATTTTGGGGAATCTAGCATTTAGAGTATTTAGAAAAATTCTTTATTATTATGGCCCGTGGGATCAAATTATTTAAAGCGCGTTAGCATCTAAACGTCTTATTCGAATTAACTGAAATTTTTTATAATATTATAGATTAACACCACACAAAATGTAGGATTTTCAGTGAATCTAGCACTTATAGATTTTTTTTTTACATGGACACAATTTAAAATTCTTTATCATTATGGCTTATGAGCTCAAGTTATTTCAAGTGCGATAGCATCTAAATGCCTTATTTAATTGAGTTGAAAATTTATATAGGTCACTGTCGCCCGAGTTGTATAGATTTTGGTGAATTTGGCGTAAATCTATATAAGTATCCTTTTATCTCTTTGGCATACATAAACATGGTAGTTTTATTTGTTTCAATAATGAGTTTTCAAGTTATTACAAATAAAAAAGGTATAAGTCAATTTTTCTGCAATGTTGCTTTTTTTTTTTTTTTTTTTCCCTTTTGTTCCCTTGTGTAGCAATGCCAACTATCGGTCGATATGCACCCAAATTGAATCAGCATAATGTTTCATAATGCCTCTCTCATTTATCAAGTTTTGTTTGATTACACATAACAGAACCTGATATATAGCTTTTCCTTAAACGGGAGAAATTGCTTTATAGCAGCGCCACCTGTAGAGCGATTTGCACTAAAAGTTGATAGGCATTAATATATGTCAAAGTGCAACTACATATAAATTTGTGTTAAATTCTGTATAGTAGTTCCTGAGATACAATTGCCACAAAATTTTTGTCTGTCTCTCACACACAGAAAGACAGATGGACAGACAGGAATATTGTAAAACTGGTCAAATCATATTCTAAAACTCAAAGATACTAAGATACAATTTTCACAAAAAAACTCAAAGAAACTAAAATACAATTGCCACTAAATTTTTGTCTCTCTCTCTCACACAGAGAAAGACAGATGGACAGACAGAAATTTTCTAAAACTGGTCAAATCATATTCTAAAACTCTCAACACGTGTTAATCCATAAATGAAAAATTTTTACAAATCCAATGCTTTATTCTATAGAACATAGAAAAAAGTAATAATTAAAGTCATTGTAAATGATTTTAAATCCAAATTGTGAAATTTAAAAAGAAAGTGATGAATAAAAAGGTAAAACTACTGGAATGAAACCGCGATCATTCAAATTGGAAACAGAACGTTTAAGATTTTTGAATTTGTATAGGGCTTTACTGATGATAGAAGGTTTATAGCTGCGAGAAAGAGCAAGAGATTTTAAATTAATTTCTTCCGAAACACTTGAAGAATCAGAACGATGTGTAAGGCACGAAAAATATAAATATAGAAAGCAAGCATTTTCTGTTGGGGGGAGTGATTATCATCGATAAAGCTCTATAAAAATTCGAAAATCTTAAACGTTCTGTTTCTAACTTAAATGATAACGGTTTTATTCCAGTAGTTTTACCGTTTTATTCATCACTTTGTTTTAAAATTTCTAAAATTCTTTAACAGTTAGGATTTGAAGTTATTTAAAAACCCGTCAACAAGATTAAATTTTCTTCTCTTAGAGATCTCATTCCAACTGAAAACCGATCTATGTTTATTTAATCCCTTGTTCTTCGTGAAACTTAGGTTATATTGGTCAAACTAGGAGGCGTTTGAAATATAGAATTAAATGAGCACCATCGAAATGTTTTCGAAATAAAGAGATTTCCAAATCTTCTATTGCTTCCCACTGGTGGTTTCAAGGTCATTCTTTTGATTTTTCTAAAACTAACAGCATTCCTTCTTCTATCTCATCCTCCTATTTGGATTGAATATTCATAAAGTTTTTTACATATTTAAAAATTCGAAAAACCTTGTTAATGATATCTCTTCCATTCCATTCTTGTCTGATGCTTGAAAATTACTCACATAACTTCGGTTTTCGTTTAATTTTGATTTTTTTTTTTTTTTTTTTTTTTTTATAATTTTTTTTTTTTTTTCATCTTCTTTTAGTTCCCCATCATACTATAGGTATGGAGAACTTAGGTAATCGTGAAAATTTTCGACCTCGGTTTTCTGACTTTTTTAGACGTTTTCAGGTGTGAGGAATCCGAAAATGACTAAATTTGTATGATGTCTGTCTGTAGGGTGTCTGTTAGTGTGTTAGTCCGTTAGTTTGTTAGTTTGTTAGTCAGTGAACACGATATCTCAAGAACAAATTGTCGCAGAGAGGTCAGATCGATTTTAAAATATTACTTTCGACACTGGCAAGAACCCTATTCATTTGCAACATTTATTTGTTTAAATATGATTGAATACAAATATTCTAATAGGAAAATTTCGTAAATTATTCGCAATTTACGATTTTATCAACATAGCGAAATTGTAAATTTTTCATATAAATATGAATTTTGAGGATTATTGCATTGGAAATAGTAGCATGAAAACTAAACAACGGAATTGACCCTGATACCTGATAAAATAAATTAATAGATTAGAATAAGATAAATATATCGAAGTCAACGGTGGATAGCCTATTAGGCGGGGATTTCATTATGTAACTGTATCAAGCTTTGGTCAAATTCATTTGTTTTAACATGGTTGTAATCTGTCTCGCACTAGAAATTTATGAGAACATAAATATGATGGGGAACTGAGCAGAGTCCACCTATGCCAACTAGTTTAGTTCTCCATCATACTATAGGTATGGGGAACTTAGGTAATCGTGAAAATTTTCGACCTCGGTTTCTTTACTTTTTTACACGTTTTCCGGTGTGAGGAATCGGAAAATGGCAAAATTTGTATATGGTGTCCGTCTGTAGGGTGTCTGTTAGTTTGTTAATCCGTAAGTGTGTTAGTCCATTAGTGTGTTAGTCTGTGTACACGATATCTCAAGAACAAATCGTTACAGAGAAGTCAGATCAGTTTTAAAACATTACTTTCGACACTGTCATGAACCCTATTCATTTGCAACATTCTAATTAAAAAAGATCGTAAGTTATTAGAAATTTATGATTTTCTTAACATGGGAGAATAGGCGTTGCCGCTTTGACTGCAGCACTCGTGCTTACTTTATTCGCCTGATGAAGGGTCGTGTGTTTTTTCGACCCGAAACAATTGTTGCGAGTTTATTGCATTTTATGGTGTTTATTCAAAGTTTGTAAGTAATATGGGAGAATAGGGCAAAATTTCACCTAAATGTGCATTAAATGGAGAAATTTTGCTGTAAAAGGTCAAACCATTTCAAAATATAAGTTTTGATGCCGGAATGAATATCTGTAACTATAAACATGCTACTTTAAAATTTTTGCAAGTTACGAATTTCTTAACATGGCAGAATAGGGCAAAATTTCACATAAACGTCAATCTTGATGGATATTTCTATTGTAAAGTTGTCAGATCACTTTTGAAATACTATTTAGGATACTGGCATGATGGAACATAGACTATGAATTTTCCAATTTAAAAAATTCGTAAGTTATTTAGAATTTACGATTTACTTAAAATGGCAGAATAGGGTAAAAATGAGCATAAACGTCCATTTTGAGGATCATAAATGTATCAGACAACTTCAAAATGACATTTGATACTTGTTTGAACATGATTGACTACAAATATTCTAATAGAAAAATTTCGTAAGTTATTCATAATTTAAAATTTTATCAACAAAGCAAAATTGAAAATTTTCCATATAAATTTGCATTTTGAGGCTTGTTGTATTGGAAATAGTAGCATGAAAACTAAAATACGTAATTGATCCTAATAAAATAAATTAATAGATTAGAATAAGATAAATATATCCAAGTGAACGGTGGATAGCCTATTAGGCGGGGATTTCATTTTGTCACTGTGTCAAGCGTTTCGTCAAATTAATTTCTCTTAACATAATAATCATGTGTAGAGAATGTCCTGTACTAGAAATTTATGGGAACATATATACAGTGGGGAACTGAGCAGAGTCCACTTATCCCAACTAGTTACAATTTTGATCACACCAATATTTATATTGACATTCGTTTTTATTTGATTTTGCTCATCATTAATATTCGTTTTGTGCACTGCCGAATTGTTTGCAGCACTCGTGCCTACTTTATTCGCTTGACGAAGGGTCTTTTTTTTTTTTTTTTTTTTTTTTTTTTTTTGACAGGAAACAATTGTTGCGAGTTCTTGCATTTTGTGGTGTTTATTCAAAGTTTATTACTTATAAACGCCAGTTCTGTGGTACATTTGTACAATTTACAGTTAGTGTGTTAGTTTGTTAGTAGTTATTCGAAATTTACGATTTTTTTAATACGGCAAAATTTCGCAAAAATGACTATTATGAGAACTATTTTCAGATGTCTCACCACTCTTAAAATATCATTTATAATACAGGCATCAACATCATTAACTATGAATATTCTAATTTGAGAACTGCGTGAGTTATTCGAAATTTAAGATTTTATTAATATAAGAGAATAGTTTAGAATTTTACGTAAATGTGCATAATCCTTTCAACGCAACAGGGTTATTGCAATGGAAATAGTATACAATGGTATGAAAACTGAAATATAAAACTAACTCTAATAAAAAATAAATAAAATCTTTTATAACAATTTGAACTCAGTGTCAGAACTTCAATAAAAACACAAACTAAAAAAAAAAAAAAAAAAAAAAAAGAAAAAGAAAAAAAAAGAAAGAAAGTTAATCTCATTAGACTAATGTCGTCATTTTTTTCTTATTATATTATTGAACTGATTCCACGAGCTTAAAATATTGTCCATTTATAAATCTTATTTTATTTTTTATTTCAGTTTGCATGCGCGCTTTTTATTTCCTAATTCAAAATTATTTAAAAAAAAAAATTTTCGATACTGTCCTTTTCGAAACTGATTATTATTAATTTTCTTTTCATTTTCTTTAAAAAAAAAGATTTTGATGAAATTCTGGCAAAAGCAGAATTTAGTTTATTACGGAGGACTATTAGTTTTTTTTTTTTTTTTTTTTTTTCAAATTATAACATCGCTTTCAAATTATTCAATTATACTTTCGATAAATGCCTAACTATCGTAAAACTGGTATCGTGAAAATCCATAGATTGAGATTAATAGTCCTCAGTCCTAATAGCCAACAGATTAGGATAAGATAAATTTATCAAACTGGAGGAAGGTTAGCTTAGTGGGTGGGACATTTAAGTCTGAACCCTGTTGAGTGATCGCTCCAGTTTATTTCTCTTAACATAACTGCACTATGAAATGTTTATGATAACAAATATATGATGAGGAGCTTAGCAGAGTCCACCTATAGTTTTGTACTCATTTAAAATAGGCTACATTCATAAAAGTTAAAGATTTCATTCCAGTACTTGATTACAGAAGCGATACAATGTAAAACAGAAAAAAAAAAAAAAAAAAAAAATCCCTTTTCGGCAAGCTTAAAGGCAAAGGTACAAAAGTAAAGAAATATTACATATGCATTAACACATACTTAGCCAATGGCTTTGTTCCAACACATTGCATTACTTACGTCGCTATTCTAAGATAGAATAGTAAATTTAATTATAAACTACTACTACTCATTCTGCTTAAAAGGTATAACTATATTTCCCAACAACTGGATTTGGCGATTTTTCTTTGGCGCCGTTTTGAACGATAACGATGTCGTTCTGGATTCTTTGCAATATAATATATGGCAGCCTGCATGCTGTTTATTTTAGATTTATGATTTAGCTTATAATTTTATGATTTAGCTTATTATTTTATGATTTACGATTTATGATTTAGCCATAATCGCCAAAAATAAATCGCCAAATCTAGTTGTGGGAAAATACTATAGTTGTTCCGCTTAAAATTTTAGGCTAGATTTATTTGTCAGTAAATGTTTCAATTTTTAAAAATCCAAGCTCATAATCATTCAACAAATTGAAGCCATAAAGATATACAAATTGGTGACAAAACTTGTGACTTAGCAATGAAATTTGTGATTTGGCGGCAAAATTTGATAGTTGACGACGAAATTTTTGACTTGGCGACGAAATTAGTTATTTGATGACAAAATTTGGCGAGCTTGGTGATGAAAAATGGCAGATTTGGTGTCATTATATTTTCTTCCCAAGCAAAAACTTCGTATCTCTTCACAGACCAATATCTAGTTTCCACAAGATAAAAAATCAAAGGAAGCTGTAACGTATTACTCTCAATTTCAAACGTAAATTTAAATTCTTGCGTAAACCGGTTTTCTAAACTATTCACCACAAACGATATTTTTACCAAGATTAACGTATTATTTTATTACCATGTTTTTTATTAACTTCTATTCTTGTTTATTTGTTTGTATGTTTGTTTGCTTGTTCGTTTGTCCGGTACAAATCTTGCAATCGGATTTTAACTAACTTCCCTACTAGCTAGACGTTTGAAACTTTCACAGTAGTTTAGAACCCGGTGACAACACAATACTTCGAAGTCCGGTTTCCGAATTTTTGATTCGTTTTCTTATAATTAATTAAAATATGAAAATAATAACATCTTAATAGCGTTAAAATAGCCCTTAAAATATTAGCTATTGTTTAATTGCTGCCAAAAAAAAAAAAAATTACGAGTTCATTTTTTTTCGACATAAAAATAAATACATTTAATTTGAAGGAAAGTGCGTGTTGCGGTAGGTTGTATTCGAACCGAGGATGTCTAAGGTAGTAATTAGAATGGCGCTAATGGCGTCGCTACAGTACTCCCCCTCCTAGTGAGTACTCCGTATATTACTGCTGTAGATGGTAGCGATGACCAGATTGTGCTGTCAGTTGCCCCGTTTTGCCAAGTTGAAGGAGCAGCGGCGAGTTGAAGGCGAGGAGCGTGACAGACTTTGTGCTGTGAGAACAACGATTCACAGGCTTTGATGCTCGGAGGGTTTTGTGGTTCTGCCATCTATTGCCATAGAGCGGAGTTGATAGCTTGTTGCTTCGTCCGGGTCACCAATGAAGAAAAGTGCGTGTTGCGGTAGGTTGTATTCGAACCGAGGATGTCTAGGTAGTAATCCAGAGACGTACCTCTGGACAAAAGGTTAACCCATTGTCCATCGGTAAGTTAGGATTATCTACATTAGAATAGCGCTAATGGCGTCGCTACAAATTAAACGTGAACGATAAAAAATTATAAAAAGTTAAATTATGCATCTAAAAAAATTGACGTCATTATCTTTTTAAAAATTTTATGCACATTGATAAGAGCTCTATGATTCATCAGAAAATTTAAAACGTGGCATATAAAAAGTTTTTTTAATCTTATAATTATTAATTTTATATTTTTAAATGATTAATTAAAGCTATTACCATGGTTTTTATATTTTCAGCTATCTTTTTTATTATCGTTTGCACGTGACGTAAGCAACAGATTATAAATTTATGCAATTAAAGCTAAAAGAAAATAGGGCTCTAGCACTAATAATAAAAATTATACAGACACGACATTATTTCATTATTTAAAACATGAAAATCTGACTTTGACAGATTTTAATTTAGTGCCAGAGGCCTACTGCTAAACTTGTTAATATCGACAAATTCTTCTTTAGTTAATTCGTGACGATCTAAATTCCATGATAAAGTTTTCATTAAATCAAACCAATGTGTTTCAGCTGCAGATACTGTAACAAATAACGTTGGAAGTCCAAACTGTCTTATAGCCGCAAAACAACGTTTTTTCTCTTTTTCCCAATGAGGGGGAGGTGTGCCTTGGGGGGGACTCATGTCAAAGTTGTACCTTGGGGGGGGACTCATGTCAAAGTTGTACCTTGGGGGGGACTCATGTCAAAGTTGGGCCTTGGGGGGACTCATGTCAAAGTTGGGCCTCGGGGGGGACTCATGTCAAAGTTGTGCCTTGGGGGGACTTCATTCAATAAACCGACTGAAATAGGCCTCTAGCACTAATTAAGAGTGTATTATAAAAATTCGACAACGCTGTACCGACTGAAATAGGGTACCTTGGGGGGGACTCATGTCAAAGTTGGGCCTTGGGGGGACTTCATTCAATAAATCCCCATTCAATAAACCGACTGAAATAGGCCCTTAGCACTATTAAGAGTGACGTATAAAAATTCGACAACGCTGTACCGACTGAAATAGGGGTACCTTGGGGGGAACTCATGTCAAAGTTGGGCCTGGGTGGGGACTCATGTCAAAGTTGGGCGTTGGGGGGAATTCATTCAATAAATCCCTATTCAATAAACCGACTGAAATAGGCCCTTAGCACTATTAAGAGTGACGTATAAAAATTCGACAACGCTGTACCGACTGAAATAGGGGTACCTTGGGGGGGACTCATGTCAAAGTTGTGCCTTGGGGGGGGGCTTCATTCAATAAATCCCCATTCAATAAACCGACTGAAATAGGCCCTTAGCACTATTAAGAGGGATGTATAAAAATTTGACAACTGTACCGACTGAAATAGGCCTCTAGCGCTAAAAAATCAGCTTCATTACAACTGACGAAAAGTGACTTTTTAACTTGTAACATTTAAGCAATTGGAGGTATCGAAAAAGTTTAAATACAAAAATTGTTCTTTAGAGTAAGGCGGTAATTCGCTTGATTTGAAGTATTTTCCTATTTTCAATATTAAAGAAATTATGGGCAAATAAAAATTTACACCCCCCACCATTTCCACCCCTTTTGATCTGGATACCCCATCTACGAACTCGACCGAGATTTTTACTGTCCTGACAACAAATGCCCAGCTGGCTAAATTTAAATAAAAATTACTCCAGTTATCGTGTTCACAACTTAACATGGGAAAAAGCGTTATACATATATATATATATATATATATATATATATATATATATACAGAGCTGCCAACCGAATCCGGCAAATTGTTAGTACCGCCCCTTTTTCTACATCACTTAATTTTTAGAGTATTTGTTTTCTTCATTCATCGTAAATATATTTGAAGAGAATTACTCTAAAAATTAAGTGGTGTAGGAAAAGGGGCGGTACTAACAATTTGCCGGATTTGGTTGGCAGCTCTGTATATATACAGTCGGTAACAAAAGTGTCCGAACACTAGCAAAAATTCCTATGTAAAAAAAGTTTACTTCATACGGTTTTGTTAAATAAATCCTTATCGAACCATGTACTTAAACTGACTAAGAACAGGATTCGGCAAGGATTTATTTAACAAAACCGTATGAAGTGTACTTTTTTTACACAGGAATTTTTGCTAGTGTTCGGACACTTTTGTTACCGACTGTATATATATATATATATATATATATATATATATATATATATATATATATATATATATATATATATATATATATAAACTTTTGAACGGGGGGTGGTTTTGGGTTCTAGGGGTCATGATCGGTGAAGATATGAAGAAATTTTCCAGAAGTCGTGTCATGAGAACCGTTGCAATAGGTAGATCTCCTATAAGGAATCTACCTTAAAAAAAAAAAAAAAAAAAAAAAAAAAAAAAAAAAAATCCTTTTTCGGCAAGCTTAAATGCAAAGGTTTACGTTAATGTTACAATCCTTTACGTTAATGTTACAAATGTAAAGAAATTTTACTTATGCAATTAATACTTAGCCAATGGCTTTGTTCTCACACATTGCATTATTTACGTCACTATTCTCTTTTCAAGAAATTTAATTTTCAACAAGAAATGGGTTTCATTCAATCTACTTAAAATTTTAGGCTAGATTTATTGGTCTGTAAATGTTTACATTTTTTTAAATTCAAGCTCATAATCATTCAACAAATAGAAGTCTTAAAGATATAAAATCCCAGCAATGGTGAATCCCGGAGGGGGCCATTGGGCTACACCCCCCTCCCCACTCGAGATTAATCAAAATTATAATTTTCATTTAAAATCCATGTAACTGTTGTTCAATATCTTTCTTAAAATAATAATAATAATAATAATAATAGAAACATGAAAATGCACTTCTGACCTTACTATGGTATGGTCAAGCACCGATAAGCCTGGCGTTGCTATGGTCAAGTCAAATACAGTTAAGTGGTAGCGGTTTTTGGATAGTTATTTCACTGTAATTTTTAATGAATTATTGAAAGTTTTGTATTGCGTTTTTGTGATTCTTATTGTCAGATGAGTAAAAATTGTAAAGTGAAACTGTTTTGGTTCACATAAGCTGGAACATTAACATTAACATTAGTTAACATTGGACCGTTTGGCACCGCTGAATTTCAATGTTAATTGTTACGAATTTAATAAATTGTATGATTCGGCGAGATTTTGGTGACAAAACTTGCGACTTAGCAATGAAATTTGTGATTTGGCGGCAAAATTTGATAGTTGGCGACAAAATTCGTTGTCTGACGACAAATTTTGGCGAGCTTGGCGATGGAGAAAGGCAGCTTTGGCGTCATTATATTTTCTTTCTGCGCAAAAACTTCATATCTCTTCACAGACCAATATCTTGTTTCGACAAGATAAAAAGTCAAAGGAAGCTGTAACGTATTACTCTCAAATCGTAAATTTTAAATTTTTGCCTAAACCGACATTCTAAACTATTCACCACAAACGATATTTGTATTAAGATTGACGAATTATTATAATTTTATATTTTTAAATGATTAATTAAAGCATTTGACATGGTTTTTAATTAACACACTTTTATTAACTTGATATGATGCAACTATTAATGTATGTAACGGAATTTTGCAATTCAATTTTCGGCAACTTCTTGTCTTCCGAAAGACCTGAGGTTTTGCACACGACTTCATAATCAATGACAATACTAGATACAAGTATTTCCAGGCATTTTTCCCATCAGGGGCAGGTTCCAGGGGCAAACAAAAAATCTATACTTATACAAAACTACCGTATGTGACACAGGATTAGGATGTATTTGTATAATGTCGAGTGGCAACAATTAATTTTTTTTAATAAAGATTTTGTTGTGACTGAGTGGAATTAGATTAAATGTTCGATGAGACATATTATATATATTGAGAAGACTTTATACTTCACAAGACGATTTACATTACACATAACATTGAAGAAAAACAGACTAGCGATTCATGATCGCGATCGAACAACAAAAAGCATGGAGACTGCGAACATCTACATTGAGTAGAGTTGAGTAGTTCGTAGCCGGCATTACAAGTTGAGATGTAATAGTTTTAAAAGTATGTAATAGTTTTCTAAAACCTTTATTAGTTCACTTTTCAATAAAAGAGTGTTCTTTCTTTCTTTTTTTTTTTTTTTTTTTTTTTTAATGGCATAATTTTATTTATCAAAATAAGGGAATTCGAGCAATGAAATACTTTAATTTAAATTTAAGTTTTTATGAAAATAAACTTCAACGGAAAATTCATTAAAATCGTCCCTAGTTCATTTGTCAAAGGGATAATACCTAAATGTCCCCAAATTTATTACTTTTTCTATCGTGCCAGTTTAATTCGTTTAGCATCGATTTACACATTTTTTTTTTTTTTCTTTTAACGATGACATTTATTTTTTACATTATCCGCGTTTATAATGATCGATAGATGGCGCTTTTCCAACTTTTGTTTTTAGTAAATATAATAGCCACGTGTATTTATTATTGTTCTATTTGTGTTACTACTTAATATTCGTGCTATAATTTCTCCGCCATTACATCATGGAAAATCGATTGCTTTTGGAAAAAATATTTCAGTTTATTCAAAGTTCAATCGGACGTAGATGTTTAACTGAAGCTGAACAAATATTAGTTTCAAATCATATGATTAATTATTTATTTCTATTAGCCGAAGCAACTGAAATTTTAAATTTGTCATTTGGAAATAAATGGAAGCTTAATTCTGGATTTCTTGATCCTTTGGAGTTACATTGTGGCACACAACAGTATGTGTTATCTGTTTTACCAGATTTATTCATTTTTATTCTATAAATATATGTGAAACTAAACATCGAATTTACAGCAAGCAATGGCGTCTCAACGAAAGCCGAAAACTATTTCTGTTAATTGTAATTTCACCTTAGCCCACCAGAGGGCGAGCATTTCATTGCAATCGCAGATAGCATCTATGTCATAAAAAGCTAAGTCTAAATCTGCTTAGCCCTAAGATATGTTGATTTTATTTACATATTTATTTATTTGTTTAAAATCACGGATAAAATTTCATTTCATTTTTCTCAGTACATTGTTGTAATTGTGACGTCGTATTTTCTGTTAAATTAAACATTTTTTTTTAATCAGATTATTCTATCCGCGATTGTAATGAAATGCTCGCCCTCTGGTGGGCTAAGGTGAAATTACAATAAACATGGTTTAATTCGAATTCCATACAGCCGCCATTGCTTGCCGATATTTAGTTTCACATATATTTATTGAATAAAAATGAATAAATACGGTAAAAAAGATAACACATACTTTTGTGTGCCACAGTGTAACTCCAAAGGATCAAGAAATCCAGAATTAAGCTCCCATTTATTTCCAAATGACAAGTTTAAAATTTCAGTTGCTTCGGCTAATGGAAGTAAAGAATTAATCAGATGATTTGAAACTAATATTTGCTCAACTTCAGTTAAAAATCTACTTCCGATCGAACTTTGAATAAACTGAAGTATTTTTTCCAAAAGCAATCAATTTTCCATAATGTAATGGCGGAGAAATTATAGTACGAATATTAAGTAGAATAAGAAAAAGAACACTAATGGAACACACGTGGCAATGTTTACTAACAACTGCAGTGTTCACAAAGCGCCGTCTATCGATCATTACAAACGCGGATTGTTTAAAAACATAATTAAAATTTTATTATATTTTCAGTGATCTTTTTTATTATCGTTTGCACGTGACATAAGCATCAGATTGTAATTTTTTGCAATGAAAGCTATAGAAAATGTGGCCTTCAACACAATTCAGGAAAAATCACTGTAACTTGTAAGCAATTGAAGCTATCGAAAAAATTTAAATTCAAAAATTGATCTTTAGGGTAAGGCGAAAAATCGACTGATTTGAAGTTTTTTCCTATTTTCAATATTAAAGAAATTATGGGCAATTTCCACCCCCTTTGAGCTGGATACACCATCTACGAACTCGACCGAGATTTTTACTGTCCTGACAACATAGCCTGAGCTGGTTAAATTTAAATAAAAATTACTCCAGTTATCGTGTTCACAACTTAACATGGGAAAAAGCGTTATATATATATATATATACAGTCGGCAGCAAAATTATTCGAGCACTAGCCAATAATTCCTATATTAAAAGAGTACACTTAAGACTATTTTATTAAATAAATCCTTGTCGAATCATGTTCTTACACTGACTAAGCGCATGACTCGACAAGGATTTATTTAACAAAGCAGTATTAAGTGTACTTTTTTTAGACAGGGATTATTGCTAGTGCTCGAATAAATTTGCTGCCGACTGTATATATATATACACTCCTTATCATAATTATAAGGACACCCGTTTTTCTATATTAACTAAACACTGAACACTATTATTTAAACAAATATATTTTTTGTAAATTTGAATTCCATTAATAGACGATATTTAAAAAGTTTTATCGTTTTTCTATCTTAAAAAACTTTAAATACGGTCAAAAAAAGGATTTTTCAGGTGTTCACTATTATAAGGACAGCTCGAATCTTAGGGGTTTTTTTTTCAATTATTCTTTAAATTAATATTTTTTGGGGTCTCTTTTTAGGATGAAACAGTCAGACATTTTCTCTGGTATATATGTATATTTTTTCTTTAATATTCAATTTCAATACCATTTCATACAACATAGATGATATTCTGAATACATTTAAACTATTTAAAATTGCTTTCAACTTGCATGCACTTTTCTAATATGATAAGTTAAGGTGTTTTCAACTTTTAGGCCACGGGAAAGGCAACAATACAGCAGTTTCTTTCTTCAAACTATTTCCTATTGCTCTAGTAGTAAAGCAAAAATGTAAGTCTTGTTGAAAAAAAAAAAATTATTACCCCCCCCCCCCCCCATCGCTCTCTAAATTCTAACAAAATCTAAGAATTCCGCGTTTAAAATTTGTGGATAATCTCTTGATGTTCATAATAATAGAAAAAATTACTAAATTCATTTTGCCTTCAGTAGAAACAGCTCTCCAGAGCACCACAGATCCACCTTTAAAATGCCGGATTCATATGTGCATTTAAAAAATCTGCTCTGTCTTTCGCTATCTTCAGATCATGCCAGTAACTATTAAAACCATTTGGTTAATCAAGAATAAAATGTTTTTCATCCGAAAATGCAATATTTTACCATTTCATATTGTCTTTATTCAACTTTAACACAGACGTTCTTTCCTGCATTAAATGCTTAATGATTATTTCATGTTTTTTATTCATTTTAACATATTATTAATTATTTTAAACATGCATAAATGTTGACCCCAACCTTTCGTTAAAAATTACGAGCAAATCCAGCAGCAGTTATTTTGATTCGAATAGTAAGAGGAATTATGAGTCTTCGATCTCTGAAAAACAACTCTGATTTTGCATCAGATCTCTCTCCTATCGAATCAGCAATTCAACGTTTGATCGCATTTCCTTCATCAATTTTAGATCTTCGAATTTCATTAGAAATACGGCGGATTTAAATTATCCTTCCACTTAAAAAACACATTTATCATACTTCACTAGATGAACGTTCTTTTTTTTTCGAGGAATTATCAGTAATGTCTGCCCAAGAAAAACTGAAGGCTTATATATGAATTAATTTAGCCCAGTAGTTAACAAATTCGCATGTCCACTGCAATTTATCCGCTAGTAAGTTAAATAAAACGAAAAAATCTTGATTGTCCCTATAATTATGAACATCTACAAACGTGGAGAAAAAAATATTTTGCATTATTTTTTATTAATTTTGTTTCATATTAAAAAAATATATATAGCAGTCTTGGTTTTTAGAATACTAGATATATTAAGTGCACTTAGTATAATCTTGTTCACAATTATTTTTAGATTAGTTATTTCAAAATATAAAGTGTCCTTATAAATATGAGAAGGAGTGCATATATATATATATATAAACTTTGGAACGGAGGGTGGTTTTGGGTTCTAGGGGTTATGATCCGTGAAGATATGAAGAAATTTTGCAGAAGTGGTGTCATGAGAACCATTGCAATAGGTAGATCTCCTATAAGAAATCTACCTAAAAAAAAAAAAAAAAAAAAAATCTGCTAGAATATCAGATTAATCTCTAGTTGACTATGTTTACCTTTTTCGCATTCAATCAGTGGGCCATAATTGGTCTGATAGGAATAAGAAAACAGATTTCGGTGGAAAAAAAAAAAAAAAATTGCGAGATGTTTATCAATGTAACATGTCATGCATGTAATATTGAAGATAAATAGAGACAGCATTCAGGATGACACTTTGATTTCCACGAATTGTAAAATCTTAGGAAATTTAAAGAGATAATTTAGAAAAAAAAATTAATAATGATAACTACCTCAGCGACACACTATCTATAATTTTGATCTACTATTATAGCTATATGTAGACAGTTTCTCTAAAGTTCGTAGTTTATAACTATAAGTAGACAGTCTCTTTAAGTTCGTAGTTTACTAGTAAAGATGATAAGATAGTTCTCGTACTTATGCGTATATCCGGGAAAATATTGCTGGGGTGGAAAATTTATTCTTCAAAATATGTATTAATTCATTTAAAATATATACATTTAAAATATTAAATTCAAATATACTATTTATTCGAATCGGGAGGAAATGAACAAAATTATAAACAAATGTTTATGCACAATAATTGAATAATATTTTCAGTAACATTTTTTTTTTTTTCTTTTTTATGCCAAAGATAAAAGGTCGCAACTTAAAATTTATAAGAAGGTTACTTATATAAGACTGAAAATTTATATATATCAAAGTTTTTAAAATCTGGTGTGAAATAACCACATGACTTCCATTACCCAATATCATACTTTGGGGAGAAAATGTGATCAGAAGACATAAAATTGACCTAACAAAGTAGACACATAAAATTTTTTCGGTGCGAGAAAGCTGATACACATGTAAAGATATATATAAAACAGAGTTTACATAGCGAATTAAAACTAGTATGTTGTGGCCACCACGAGACTTTCTTCTATATTTTCCTATACAAATTCACTCAGTAACAATAATAATAAAAAAAAAAAAAAAAAAAAAAAAAAAAAAAAAGTGGGACTTTGACAAAATTTTGGGTAAAATGTGAAAATTATTCTAAGTTTGTCAAAACACGGAAACCGTGGGACTTTGACAAAATTAGGGGAAAAATGCAAAAATATGTTAAAGTTTGTCAAGACACGGAAACCAAAATTAGGGGAAAAAAGCAAAAATTAGTTTAAGTTTGTCAGAACACGGAAACCGTGGGAGTTTTGATAAAATTAAGGGGAGAGAAAAAAAAAAAATTTAAGTTTTTTTTCGTAAAAAGTAAAAAAAAAAATCGATAACTTTGTTTTAAATTATCACAGATTTATAGTTCAACCATTCGTTTTAAAGGTACTGACGAGACCTTTCGAAAGATACCCATCTTGAAAATTTTTGCCCTATATCACCCTGTTAAAAATTTAGAAAAAGCGGGATGGCAACGCAACCTGTAAGACAATTTTTACCAAAAGTTGATAGGCACTAATTTATGTCAAGGTGCAACTACATACCAATTTGTATGAAATTCTGTGCAGTAGTTCCAGAGATACAGTTGCCACAAAATTTTGTCACACACAGACAGACAGACAGACAGACAGACAGACATTTTCTGAAAATGGTAAAATCGTGTTCTACAGCTCTCAAAACGTGTAAATCCATCAAAAACCCGAAATCGAAAATTTTTACGAATCCAATACTTTCTTCTATTGAAGATAGAAGAAAGTAAAAATAAGTAAAACTAGTTGCTATAGGTGTACTCTGCTCAGTTTCCCATTATATATACATGTTATCATAAATTCTACTTACACACTCTCAGAAATGGATACTCAAATTTCAAGAAATTTTCTTTACTTTTGACGAAACCGTTTCCTGGGAAATACTCCGAGCGAATATTTCGTCAAATTGAGAAAATCACTTTCGTCACTTGTTTGAACATACGAATTTCGTCAACAGTAAAGATACCTTTTTTCATCCTAGTTTCGTAATACAGAATAAAATACAAATTATAGAATTATAAAATTACTTGCAAGTTCGTTGCTTTAGACATTAAATCCTAATTATATTTAATGAAAATATAAATAAAACAGAGCAAACAAATAAAAATCCTTTGGGCATTTATTTAACAGCTTTGAGACCTATAGTTACAATGATTTTTGTCTCAATGGATCCATATTTTTACAGAAATTCACAGAAACAAGCGCACACAATATTTTGTAGACATAGGACATCACAAACATCCATGCCCGCACCGCGATTCGAACCAGGGACGTGGGAATCCAGAAGGCAGCGCCCTACCGACCGAACCAACAGGCCGGCAAATAAAAGTCATTTTAACGTAAAGTTGAAAGAACACAGGAAAAAAACCAATATGGCGGTAATGAAAGCTAACACATGCTATTGTGAGTAAACAGTTTTGTCAAATATTTGAGAGTTCACGTTTCCTCAAAAATCACGTGATCGTTTGACGAAATGGTTGTCAAAAACAACGAAATTATGGAGGATGTCTGAATCGTCAAAATTGAGTATATTATTTCTGAGAGTGCAGAGCAGACTGTATTCATGTTAAGAGAAATGAATTCGACTGATCGCTCAACGCGGTGACAGGCTGGAATGCCCAACCTAATAAGTTACGAAACTTTCAGTTCGATAAATCTACCTTATCCTAATTTATTACTTATTTTTATTGGGGTGAGTTTTGTATTTTAATTTTCATGCTATTCCATACTATTTTCAATGCAGTGATCCCCATAATATAAGTTTATGTGAAATATTGCTCTATTCAAAATTAAGAAAATCTTAAATTTCGAATAACTTACGAATTGTTCAAATTAGAATATTCGTAAACAATGACGTTCAGAGAAGTATCATAAATGATATTCTAAAAGCAGTCTGACATCTTTATGATAAAAATATCCCACAGAATGGACATTTAAACGAAAATTTGCTCTATTCCGTCATGTTAAGAAATTCATAAATTTCGAATAACTTACGAAATTTTCAAAGCAGAATGCTCATATTTAATGATGTGCATCCCAGCAACTAATATGATATTTAAAAGCTGGATTGACATCTTTAAGATAAAAATATTTCTATTAATGCACATTTAAGCAAAATTTTGCCCTATTCCGCCATGTTAAGAAATTCGCAAACTTCAAATGATTTAAGAAATTTTCAAAGTAGAATGTTCATAGTTATTCATATTTATGCTAGAATCATAACAGATATTAAAAAGCTGGCCTGATATCTTTACGATAAAAATATTTCTTTAATGCAAGTTTAAGCAAAATTTCGCCCTATTCTCCCATGCTAAGAAAATCGTAAATTTCGAATAACTTATGAAGTTTTTAAAGCAGAATATTGCAAATCAATAGGGTTCTTGTCAGTGTCATAAGTGAGATTTTAAAACTTGTCGACTTCTTTAAGATCAGTTGTTCTTTTGAGATATCGTGTACACAGACTAACAAATAAACAGACACCTTAGCCGGATACCAAATCAATTTTGTTATTTTAAAATTCCTTACGCCGGAAAACGTGCAAAAAACTGAAAAAAAAAAAAAACGAAGTTGAAAATTTTCACGACTACCTAAGTTCCCCGCATATCCAGAGCATAGACCGCAGCAATATTATTGAAGCACATATCCACGTTTTTCATATTTTTTTTTTTTTTTTTTTTTTTTTTTACTTTCCGAACATACATATGTAAGGAAAGTGTTTTAATCATGTCAAAAATCCGAATTCGAGATTTTGGTGTTTCTATACGTTTTGAGGTTCCCTAAGTCCGTATTCACTATTTTTACGATGATGTATGTATGTATGTGTGTGAGTGAGTGAACACTCTAGCGTCTAAACGCTTTGCTCGAATGAGCTGTAAGTTGGTACACATATTGCAAGTCACCGTAGCACGAACCCTATTGATTTTGATGAATCTAGCAATTATAGTTTCTTTACAGGGACACAAAGAAAAATTCTTTATCATTATGGTCTATGGGACCAAAATCTTTAAAGTGCGATAGCATCTAAACGCCTTATTCAATTGAGCAAAAAATGTATACACATATTATAGGTCACAACTAATCAATCTGTATAGATTTTGGAGAATCTAGCACTTATCGTTTTTTTACAGGGACACAAAGAAAAACTCTTTTTCATCATTGCCTATGGGACCAAATTTTAAAAAGTGTGATAGCGTCTAAATGCTTTATTAAACTGAGCAAACAATTTACACACATATTATAGGTAATAGTTGCATGAACTGCATAGATTTTGGTAAATCTAGCACTTCTAGTGTTTTTAAAGGGACACAACAAATAATTCTGTATCATTATGGCCTATGGGGTAAAATTATTTAAAGTGCGATAGCATCTAAATGCCTTATCCGTTGGAGTGGAAAATTTATATACGAGTTATTATAGGCCACCATCACGCAAACTATATAGATTTTGGTGACCCTAGCACTTAACGAGTTTTACAGGAGCATAAATAAAAATTGTTCATCATTAAGACCAATAGGCTCAAATTATTTAAAGTGCGACAGCGACTAAACGCCTAATTCAAATGAACTCAATTTTATATACATGCTGTACGTCACCGTCATACGAACTTTATGAACTTTAGAGAATGGTTCTTTACTTATGGTTCTTTTTCAGGGACAAAATGCAAATTTTTTTTATCATTGTGGCATATGGGCTCAAACTTTAAAGTACGATAGCGTCTAAATTCCTTATCCGATGGAGCTGAAAATTTATATAAATATTATAAGTCACTGTTGTAACTACTAACTATAAACATTTTGGTGAATCTAGCATTTGTAGGTTTTTACAGGGACACAACAAAATATTCTTTATTATTATGATATAAGTGTTCGGTAAAATAGCGTTAAATTAAACATCATGTACTATATAAAGAAAAATACTCAAACTCCCTATTATAATTTTCTCTCTTTTGTTTATTTAACAACTCCTCTTACTTTACTTTATCTACAGAACCATTAATTACTCAATGTTCGGAAAGTCGAGTGGAGTCACACCAGATTTTTTTTTTTTTTTTTTTAGTTTGATCACTAATTTTAGTTCCCCATCATACTGTAGGTATGAATGGAGAACTTAGGTAAACGTGGAAATTTTCAACATCGATTTTTTCAGTTTTTTTTATATGTTTTGAAGTGTGAAGAATCCGAAAATAACAAAACTGATATGGTGTCCGTCTGTAGGGTGTCTGTTAGTTTGTGTCTGTGTACACGATAGCTCAAAAGAAAGTGATCGCAGAGGTCGGACCAGTTTTAAAATATTACTTATGACCCTGGCAAGAACCCTATTGATTTGAAAAATTCTAATTTAAAAACTTCGTAAATCGTTTTAAATTTACAATTTTCTTAACATGGGAGAGTAGGGCAAAATTTGCTTAAACATGCATTAAAAGGTACATTTTTATTGGAAAGATGTCAAACCAGCTTTAAAATATCAGTTATGATAGTGACAGGAACATAATTAACTATGGAAATTCAACTCAGAAAATTTCGTAAGTTATTTGAAATTTATGGATTTCTTAACTTGGCAGAATAGGGCATAAATTCGTATAAACATCCATTTTGAGCGATATATTTTCATCGTAATGATGCGAGACCACTTTTAAAATATCATTTAAGATACTGTTATAAATATCATTGACTGTGAAATTTAGAATTTAAAAATTTCGTAAGTTATTGGAAATTTTCGATTTTTTTAACACGACAGAACAATGCAAAATTTCACATAAACGTCCATTTTTAGGGATATTTTCATCATTAAGTTGTCAGACTCCTTTTAAAATGACATATATGATACTGGCTTGAACATCGTTCACTGCAATTATTGTAATTCGAAAATTTCGTAAGTTATTCTAAATTTAAGATTTTATCAATAGAGCGGAATAGAGCAATATTTCATGTAAACTTGCAGTATGGGGATCGTTCCGTTGAAAATAGTATAAAAATTACATAAAAACTAAACTACGGAACTGGCCCTAATAAAACAACTAAAAAATTAGGATAAATATATGAAACTGAACAATGAGTAGCCTGTTAGCAGTGTTGGGCAAAATTCAATCATCTCGATGACAAACGATTAATGATTAAATTAATCGTTAATCGAAAATATTTTGACTAATGATTAATTCAATCGTTAATCAAAAATATTTTGACTAATGATTAAATTAATCGTTAATCATAAATATTTTGATTAACGATTAATTTAATCATTAATCGCAAATGTTTTGATTGACGATTAAATTAATCGTTAATCATAGATTTTACGACTAACGAATAATTTAATCATTAATCATATTTTTTTATGACTAACGAATAAATCAATCGTTAATCGTATTTTTACGACTAATGATTGAATCAATCATTAATCAAAAGTTTTGTGACTAACGAATAAATCCGTAATTAATGATAAATTTTATATAAGAAAGAATAAGAATTCCCAGTAAAAGATTTTTCAATATCGTTAAAATGTGTTTAGGACTTCACATTTCGGTCTGTCTATATGACTGTCAATCTGTCCATCAGATTTCTTATCATAGTTTTAGAATGACCTGAAACTGATGTATATTATTCAGGCAGCGTACTGCAACGGGTGCGAGTCGGGTTAGCATTAATTTTTGACCCACGGATAAAAACGTGAGTCTACCAATATTAGAGAATTTTTTTATGTTGCTTTTTCAGGAATACAATCTCTTAAATGCATCTTTTCTTATGTTTTTACAATCTGGTGCGGCTCTACACGATTTCTCTCACTCCGGACACTATTTCTATTGCAGTTAGACCTCACAAAACCGTGAAAAAGGCAAAAGCCGCCATTTTTCTCACGTGTTTACAATCTGGTGCGGCTCTACACGACTTCTCTCATCTCCGGACACTGTCTCTATTCCAGTTAGACCTCACGAAACCGTGAGAAAGCCCAAAGCCGCCATTTTTCTCACGTTTTTACAATCTGGTGCGGCTCTACACGACTTCGATCACTCCGGACACTGTCTCTATTGCAGTTAGACCTCCCAAACCGTGAGAAAGACCAAAGCCGCCATTTTCTCACGTGTTTAAAATCTGGTGCGGCTCTACACGACTTCTCTCATCTCCGGACACTGTCTCTATTCCAGTTAGACCTCACCAAACCGTGAGAAAGGCCAAAGCCGCCATTTTCTCACGTTTTTACAATCTGGTGCGGCTCTACACGACTTCTCTCACTCTGGACACTGTCTCTATTGCAGTTAGAACAAAACGTGAGAAAGACCAAAGCCGCCATTTTTCTCACGTGTTTACAATCTGATGCGGCTCTACACGACTTCTCTCATCTCCGGACACTGTCTCTTTAAGATTGCAGCCGGAAACGTTGCAGTTCGACCTCACAAAACCGTGAGAAAGGCCAAAACCGCCATTTTTCTCACGTTTTTACAATCTGGTGCGGCTCTACACGACTTCTCTCACTCCGGACACTGTCTCTATTGCAGTTAGACCTCACAAAACCGTGAGAAAGACCAAAGCCGCCATTTTCTCACGTTTTTAAAATCTGGTGCGGCTCTACACGACTTCTTTCATCTCCGGACACTGTCTCTATTCCAGTTAGACCTCACCAGACCGTGAGAAAGGCCAAAGCCGCCATTTTTTCACGTTTTTACAATCTGGTGCGGCTCTACACGACTTCTCTCATCTCCAGCCACTGTCTCTTAAAGATTGCAGCAGGAAACGTTGCAGTTAGACCTCACAGAACCGTTAGAAAGGCCAAATCCGCCATTTTCTCACGCTTTTACAATCTGGTGCGGCTTTACACGACTTCTCTCATCTCCGGACACTGTCTCTTAAAGATTGCAGCCGGAAACGTTGCAGTTAGACCTCACAGAACCGTGAGAAAGGCCAAAACCGCCATTTTTCTCACGTTTTTAGAATCTGGTGCGGCTTTACACGACTCATCTCATCTCCGGACACTTTCTCTTAAAGATTGCAGTCGATAAATTCTCATTTACTAATATATCTTCAAATTATAAATAGTTTTTGTTATTTTAATTTTCTAGTCAGGAAGACAAAACTCAAATCAGTTTTTCATTCAAGAATATGCACAAACGCAAAATAAATTCATTACATAAATAAATTTATAAACGGTTGATGTAGCGAATATGTTCTTAGTAATATTTTTAAGAAATATTATTTTATGCATTTTTAGTAGACTTACCTAATAGTTTTTAATTTTAATTTTTGTAATTTTAATTTTTGAATTTCCGAAAATACCATGTAAACTATTAACTATTTATAAAACAAATTAAAGACCTCTATTTAAGAGATATGCAATCTACCAATAAGTATTTGGGTACTTTCGAATTAAGAAATTTTGTCAAATATCTAGAAGAATTCTATAGGAATCATCTTGAAACTTCGGTAGTGTAAAGAACATGTTATACCTCGCATTTTTCATCAATGTCCTGAAGAGGAAAAGTGCACCAGTGTAAAAAAATAAAAAAAAACCAAAATGTTTTGGATAACCTTGTAAAAGGTAATGCTTTAAACTCGTTTTGGTTGTAGCATATGATTATGAGGATATTTTCATTATATGTATAAATTTTAAGAGGTTACCTCATTCATTCATGGAGATATAACGGTTTCTTTAAAAAATCGCAAAAACAATTTCTCCTTTTTTAATTAAAACACGTAGGGCATTAGATGCAGTGGAAATCTATTTTAAGAAATATGGTATGCTACATTAGGCACACATACAGCAATCAGAATGCGAAAATGTTAAATATCTTATGAAATACGAGCATTTTTACTAAATAATTTTCAACTACGTATGCACAAGCTTAAAAAAATTTCTCTTGTATAATTTAATATCCAAAAGTATTGAGCAACTTAAATGAAAACCCCCAAACAAATATCATGTAAATTTAAAACCTTACGAGAGATACGAGGCTTAACACAAAAGAAAATGCACATGTTAAATTATAATTGCAGCTATTACTGTATCTGAATATTTTAGTGTAGTCCTGTAAATCTGAAGGCTAATCATATCATATTCTATACAAAACATTATGTTAGAGTATTAACAATGCATAAAATTTCTTTATGATTTTTACAGTAGAAAGTTATTTAAATATGATTTTTAAAAATGTCTGACCTAAAACGCAAACCTGACCCTGTACACAAACTAGTTGTACAGGACCTATTAATGCCATTTTATATAGGGAACATTCCATAGTGAACTCGACTAATATATAAAATTTTTTAAAATTTCTAAAAGTATTGCTGGGGGCGGGAGACAGGCAGATAGAAAAATAAACAATCGGACAGACAGACACACAAGTTGAAATCATATTCACACCTAAAAATAGTTAGAAAGTGTTAACAACACTTAACGTAACTGAAAGTACAATTCCAGCCAATTTTATTAATAGTTCTTAATGTAACTGAATATTTTTGTGTAGCCCTGTAAATCAATTGCTAATTATATTATATTCCATGGTGCCTATGAATAACATATATCAATTTAATTAAGCTTTGTAATAATGTTATCAAAATTTGGTTTATAGAAATACCTCACAGAACGTATGGCTTTGGCATGCTTTGGAGTGTCCCTGTACACAAACCAGTGGTGGTATTTAAACAATATACATAGGAAACAACCAATTATGAACTTGAATAACATATTTCAATTTCATTAAAATTTGTGCTCAATAAAGGTATTAAAATATGGTTTATAGAAATACCTCTCATACGACACAATGCTTTGAAATAGTTTCGGGTGTCTCTGTACACAAACCGGCAGAGGTATTCACTCCATTTTCAACAGGGAACATCCAGTAGTAAACTTGAATAACATATATCAGTTTCAAAAAATTCCATAAATATTTATGATAATTAGAGCGCGGACAAACAGACGAACAGACAGAAAGATACACAAACTGAAGTACAATTCACACTTAAAAATTGTTAGAAAGTGTTAAAGATACTTAATGTAAACGAACGTGCAATTCCAGCAAAAATTTTACTAATGTCTCTTAATGTAACTGAATATTTTTGTGTGGCCCTGTAAATCTAATGCTAATCATACTATAATCTATAGAAAGCATTCTTTTGCGCATATAAATAACAAATTTCAATTTCATTAAACTTTATGCAAAGTAAAGTTACTAGTGGATCTGCAGATCAGGAGCCTCAACGTCCTATTTGCATCGGACATTATTCAATATGACATTTTTTTTATTCCTTATTATATAATAGTATATATTGATTCGATCGACTTCTTACCATAATCACATACATTCCTGAGGGGAGCTGCCGCACCCTCAACCCCCTGATTTATCTCTCTTTGTATAACTATTTGTATATCATATAAAGTGTTACGGAATTGTAAATAATTGCATTTATTTTTGCATAATTTCTTTCAAAGAAGTTTAGTAAGCTGATAAAATGCTAATTTTGTGCATTTCTAGTCGTTTTAGCGTTAAAATAGCCTAATTTTCCTTTGAAAATGCGTTAAAAAGCTCCAATAAGGGAAGAAATGGATTTGGCGCCAAATTCGGCGATTGTTTCCCTCTTTGGCGCTTTTTTTTGGCGACCTTGGCGAGAAAAAATCCTTATTAGGGATATACCAAATATGGAAGCTCTAATCTCATTGGCTGATGTGAAACGAGAATTTTCCAGAACAGTCTGTGTTCGATAGAAAAGTATAAAAGAAGCATTATATTTGCCAAGGCGGTCAGTCTCAGATCTGTGTCAGATTCATCAAATGCTTGCTTTGTTTTGAGCCTCTTTGAATGAGATTTGCTTTATGTGTTATTGATAAAGAGTTTGTACTGTTGTTTTACTGTTAACGGCTGTTCTTTAAGCTATGTTTACTGGTTGAATTGAAGCTGATACTTGGTTTATAGACCTGTATTTTCTGGAACTTTCTGTGAATAAATCACTGAATTTTTGCAAGTTTCGCCTTTCATTCTCGGACAACTTACGAACCCCCAAATACGCAACAATATGTATTCTTAATAAACAACGGTCTTGTATTATTTCCATGAAATTCATAAATACCAAATATCATAACTATCAAATTTCATACAAAAAAAATTACATAGCATATCGGAAATATTTTGCGTAACCTTTAAACTAATTGTCAATTCTATGCCCACAATTTTCAACAGGAAAACATACTTTTAAAATTCTAATAAAATTTCATTATATTTGATGACCTTGTTAAAATACACTTATAAGAAATACCGACTATAGACCGTAATAGTACGAAATTCCTTTATGTATCCCGGAAAAGTAGCCACAGTCATTATAAACGCCAATAATAAGAATAAACCTAATTAATTATAACTCATTAATTTTTCAAACTAATTTGACATCATTTGGATGATTACAGTACATACTCGGAATTACTTTGTGTGGTCCCATAAATTATTTAGTCTATACACAACCTATTTTAAGAGTAAACATGATTTTAAGCATCTTTATAATGTATGTTAACTTTATTAAGTTCAATTCAGCATAAACGCATGAAAGTGCGCGCTTAAATTAAAGATTTGTCCATAGGCTCTAATGCTACGAAATTCTTTCGTGTGTCTTTGTAAACGAACCATAAACATTGTATACACCAGTAAAAACTATTCAGCTTATTTTGCGTTTAAAATTAATAAGTGTTCCAAATTTAACATCGTTTGGATGACTATGTGACATTGTCAGAATACTTTTGTAAGATCCTGTACATTAATTAGAAAGCTTAAGAGCACAAATTTTCTTCAAACAACATAAGTTTAAGCATCTTACTCACGTACGCTAGTTTCATTTTCTTCATTGCAAAGTAATGATAATAAAATGCGTTTAAACGAAATTCACCCCATGCGCCGTAATGTTAAGAATTTTGGCGTGTCCCTGTACACAGTTTATAAAAAATATAGCAATAAAAATTATACAGCTACTTATATGCAAAGATGGAACGTGTGCGCCAATTTGCAAGTCAATCGGAGGATTTTTGCGGCCGCTATTGCGGTACATACAAATTCTTCCCATAGGCCGTAAAAATAAGAAAAATTTTGGTGTGTCCCTGTACACGAACGACAAATGGAATACACACCTAACACTATACAGCTAATTCCGTTGGCCTCATGAATATGTGTACCAAATTGGAAGTCAATAGCGTTATTTTGGGGGGCGCTATCGCAGTACATACAAATTCTTCCCATAGGCCGTAATGATTAAAAAAAACAAAAAAAAAAACAGTTGCACTTCGGGAGTGCCGACAGAAGTAAACAATTACGTGTGTATTTCTTGAATCGTCAGGAAATATTTTATTGTGTAGGAAATACTTTAAATGAAGTGTTTTTTTTATTCATTAATATAAACTACTCCTACAAAAATTATATTACAATTTTATTTAATGCGCTAATTGCAATAGAGACAGTGTCCAGAGATGAGGTAGAGCCGCACCAGGTTGTAAAAACGTGAGAAAAATGGCGGCTTTGGCCTTTCTCACGGTTTTGTGAGGTCTAACTGCAATAGAGACAGTGTCCGGAGATGAGAGAATTCGTGTAGAGCCGCACCAGATTGTAAAAACTTGAGAAAAATGGCGGCTTTCTCCTTTCTCACGGTTTGGTGAGGTCGAACTGCAACGTTTCCGGCTGCAATCTTTAAGAGACAGTGGCCGGAGATGAGAGAAGTCGTGTAAAGCCGCACCAGATTGTGAAAACGTGAGAAAAATGGCGGCTTTGGCCTTTCTCACGGTTTTGTGAGGTTTAACTGCAATAGAGACAGTGTCCGGAAATGAGAGAATTCGTGTAGTGCCACACCAGATTGTAAAAACGTGAGAAAAATGGCGGCTTTGGCCTTTCTCACGATTTTGTGATCTCTATCTGCAACGTTTCCGGCTGCAATCTTTAAGAGACAGTGTCCGGAGATCTGAGAAGTCGTGTAAAGCCGCACGAGATTGTAAAAACGTGAGAAAAATGGCGGCTTTGGCCTTTCTAAGGGTTTGGTGAGGTCTAACTGGAATAGAGAGAGTGTCCGGAGATGAGAGAAGTCGTGTAAAGCCGCACCAGATTGTGAAAAAGTGAGAAAAATGGCGGCTTTGGATTTTCTCACGGTTTTGTGAGGTCTAACTGCAATAGAGACAGTGTCCGGAGATGAGAGAATTCGTGTAGAGCCGCACAAGATTGTAAAAACGTGAGAAAATGGCGGCTTTGACCTTTCTCCCGATTTTGTGAGGTCTATCTGCAACGTTTCCGGCTGCAATCTTTAAGAGACAGTGTCCGGAGATGAGAGAAGTCGTGTAGAGCCGCACCAGATTGCAAAAACGTGAGAAAAATGGCTGTTTTGGCATTTCTCACGGTTTTGTGAGGTCTAACTGGAACGTTTCCAGCTGCAATCTTTAAGAGACAGTGTCCGGAGATGAGAGAAGTCGTGTAGAGCCGCACCAGATTGTGAAAGCGTAAGAAAAATGGCGGCTTTGGCCTTTCTCACGGTTTTGTGAGGTCTAATTGCAATAGAGACATGTCCGGAGATGAGAGAATTCGTGTAAAGGCGCACGAGATTGTAAAACGTGAGAAAAATGGCGGCTTTGGTCTTTCTCACGATTTTGTGAGGTCTAACTGGAATAGAGACAGTGTCCGGAGAAGAGAGAAGTCGTGTAGAGCCGCACCAAATTGTAAAAAAGTGAGCAAAATTGAGGCTTTGGTCTTTCTCATGGTTCTGTGAAGTCTAACTGGAACGTTTCCGGCTGTAATCTTTAAGAGCCAGTGTCCGGAGATGAGTGAAGTCGTGTAGAGCCGCACCAGATTGTAAGAACGTGAGAAAAATGGCGGCTTTGGCCTTTCTCTCGGTTTTGTAAGGTCTAACTGCAACGTTTCCGGCTGCAATCTTGAGGGACGGTGTCCGGAGATGAGATAAGTCGTGTAGAGCCGCACCAATTTGTTAAAACGTGAGAAAAATGGCAGCTTTGGGCTTTCTCATGGTTTTGTGAGGTCTAACTGCAGTAGAGAACGTCCCCGGAGATGAGAGAAGTCGTGTGGTGCCGCACCAGTTTTAAAAACAATATACAGTATATAATTATTAACACTTTACATGAGCAAGTTAATTGTATGATACATTATTTGTATCATACAAGGATGGAAAGCGTTTGCTGACGATGACGCAAATTCAATGATTTTTGTTCACCCAAAAGTTTTCACTTCAAATGGAAGTGTTAGCTGACGATGACGGGAGTTCATTGATTTTTGTTCACCCAAAAGTGCTCAACGCGCCTAAAGATGTTTTCACTTCAAAAAGTTTGGCGTGTCCCCTGTACACGAACTACAAATGGAATGCACATCCAAAACTATACAGCTAATTTCGTGGGGATCATGAACATGTGTACCAAATTGCAAGTCAATAGCGTGATTTTTGCGGCTGCTATCGCACGACAGACAGACGGAACAGACGGAACCCAAAATCCTTTTGAGTCTCAACAGAGGGCCTCCATTGACGGTTCGGCAAAAATAGGAAGTCAATAGCGGTGGCTATCGCGGTACATACAGATTCTTCCCCATAGACCGTAATGATAGAAAATCTTTGGCGTGTCCCTGTACACGAACTACATATGGAATACACACTTAAAACTATACAGCTTATTCCGTTGGGCTCATGAACACGTGTACCAAATTGCAAGTCAACAGCGTGATTTTTGTGGCCGCTATCGCGATGCATACAAATTTCTCCCACAGGCCATAATGATAAGAAAAAATTTGGCGTGTCCCTGTATACGAACTACAAATGGAATACATACCAATAACTATACAGCTGATTTCGTGAGGCTCATGAACATGTGTACCAAATTTCAAGTAAATAGCGCCATTTTTGCGGCCGCTATCGCGTGACAGACAGAGAGAAAGACAGACAGACAGACACACAGACAGAGCCCAAAACCGTTTTGAGTCTCAACAGAGGGCCTCCACTGACGTTTCGGCAATTAAAATTTGGCTTATAGAAATACCTCTCATAGAACGCAATGCATTGGAATACTTTCGAGTATCCCTGTAAACAAAACAGTGCTGATATTTACTCCATTTTACATAACATCCAATATTAATCTTGAATGACATATTTCAATTTCATTAAGATTTGTGTACAGTAAAAGTATTAAAATATGCTTTATAGAAATACCTCCCATAGATTACAATGCTTTGGAATACTTTCGGGTGTCCCTGTACACAGAGCAGAAGAGGTATTTACTCCACTTTCAATAGGGAACATTCGATAGTGAACTTGAATAACATATATCAGTTTCAAGAAATTCCATAAATATTTACGGGAGTTAGAGCTAGAGCGCGGACAGACAGACAAACCGAAGTGATGAACATTTTTCAACCTTGTTGGAAAGTTTTTAAAAACCGTTACTGAAAATTGCTATCAAAAATTTAGTGGCATCGTTTGATCTTCAGAGAAAGGGGGGGGGATATCAGCTATGGATACAACTACAATTCAATCACGATTAATTTAATCATGATTAATTTAGTCATGATTAACAGTTAATCATTTGCTGCAACTAATATATTAATCACGATTGATTTAATCATGAATAATTTAATCATGAATAACGGTTAGTTGTCTGCTTCTTGAATAATTTAATCATGATTGAATTTTTAGTTGCAGCAAATGACTGAAATATTAATCACGATTGATTTAATCACGATTAATTTAATCGCAACTAACGGCTAGTCGTCTGTTTTTTGATTAATTTAATCGCGATTGAATTTTTAGTTGCAGCAAATGAATAACCGTTAGTTGTGATTGAATTAATCGTGATTAAATTTTTAGTCAACTAATTAGTTGATTGAAAATTTAATCGATTGATGCCCAACACTGCCTGTTAGGTGGGACATTTCAATCAGTCATTCACTGAGAAAAAATTCTGTAACTGACATCTAGAATCTAAATTGTGGCTCTAGAAAAAAATAGTTCCATGTCATCCTTATAAATTCTAGTCCCCTTTGAAAGCGAGTTCTAGAAACCCTTATTAGAATTCTATAGAGTTTTTCTATATTATCGAGGTCAAAGCTATTTGAAAATATCTCCAAATAAATGCGAACACAAAAAGTGGGTTTCAGCAACTATAATCTTGGTTTATTACCCAGTTCTAGATAATTAAGCGAGGAGTTTTCGCCATACAAAAGATTGAGAATATTCAAAATATTGTTTCACCATCTAGAAATGTGTAGACTAGAAATTCTCGATCATTTCGTCTACTCAATTTAATGACGTGCCTTATGCGCATAGCTCGGAAATTTATATTTCTAGTTAAGGGATTTAGAAAATGACCACTTATTCATTTTAGATGAAGGCGGTATATTTTTTTCTCAGTGTTGCGTCGAGTGATCGGTCAAATTAATTTCTCTTAATATGAATATAGTATGTCTTGTAACAGATATTTAGGAGAACATATTTAAGATTTGGAATTGAGCAGAGTCCACCTATGCCAACTAGTTTATCATCAACTTACTTTTAAATAACAGCATAAAGAGTAAGATCATGACTCGACAAATATTTACTTAACCCTTTAACTGCCCCGTGCATATATATACGTTTTTTCGAAGTACGATCCTTTGTATTTTACTGATACCAGTGCAACTATTCACGCAGTTTGACAGTGCAATAAAATAAACTTAAAAGTGATTCTAACAATGTTTTCGAAGGATTTACTTATTTCAGACTTGAAAGAGAATGATAGCAGTGAAAAGCGATTCTTGTAAATTTTACTCATCAGTTAAGGGGTTAATAAAATAGTAATAGGTGCACATCTTTTAAATAGAAATTATTGCTAGTGCTTCAGTAATTTGGCTACCGACTGTATGATGGGGAACTAAAAGGTCGACAGAGCCATTTTTTGAAACACCGATTTCCTAGATCCAAAACTGACCAACCTAATCAGGATGACTGTTAATTATTCAATAATAACCACGTAATACATGAGAAAGGATATCTAAAATGAGTTTATATAACAATTTAAAAAAAATCGTTAGAGCCGTTTTTGAGATACCGACTATTACCAAAACTTGGCATACTCAATTGTTGACCGGAAAACAATAATTACATACAAAAGAATATTTAAAAGAGGGTTAATCTGGCGAGTTTGAAAAAAAAAAAAAAATCCGTGCAGACATTTTTAAAAGAACACACTTGTGAGACCTGAAATTGAGCTATTTAAACAGGACGCCTATCAGTTTTCCTGAACTAACCAAGCCGTTTCCAAGATAAGGACCTATGGTCCTATTTCCAGTTTCCAATATCCACTTCTGGTTCTCCAATTTTCACCAAAAGTTGAAAAAATCTTCTGTACACCAGACCTGTCTTAATAAGTTTCATAGTTATGCAAACTATGAAAGATCATAGATCATTAGTTTCATAGATCATTATCTTTATTAGTTTCGGAGATATGATAGTCAGAAGATTTTGCGCACACATACTGACCAATTGCCAAAAACTACTTTTTTTTTGGACTTAGGAGACGTTAAAACTTGATATCAGATTTTTGGACCGAGTACAACACTTCTATTACCTACGGTAGTTATGGGTAATGGATGTAAAACAGTATAGGTAGATGAAATTAAAGACAAGAAGATTTAAAAAAAAAAAAAGAAAAGAAAAAGAACTTGTCGAAGAAATGCCATCACAATTTTGACCCTCCACGAATGGATGGCTCCCCTGCTTTGGTGACCCCTAGAGGTATAATTTGGATAGGAACATGGAGGACATTGCGACTATGACCCCACAACTAAATCAGAAAATTGCATCTCTTTTAAATAAATATGAAAGCATGTTATACTGAATACAAAAGTAAAGTTCCGTGTTTCAACTTTCTTATCAAAAGATCGTTTGATATTCCTCTAAAGGCGGCTATGAAACCAGAAAAAAACTTCCCAAATGTAGCTACGAGCGATCGTCGGTTCAGTTCGAATATCCAGTAGCTCAGGAATATATCTTTAGAATACATCTTTAAGTAGTGAAAAGCGATATTCACCATTCCTTAAGTAGAGGTGATTAGAGACAATGACTATGCGTTGAATGCTTCGTAAGGTATAAATGCGATGTCGGAAACAAGACGTAACTGAATCAGTAACCTAAAAAACTACTGGACTCTGGAAGCCAGTCAAATGCATGTCATTGCAGCGAGAGCCTTTGAAATTAATCAAAATGTAATTTTAAGACTATTAAATCGGTTTTCGTGCATTGGAAATGTCAATTGAAGTCCAGGTCAAAGTCACAGGTCTGCAACGACACCAAATGAAGACCAATATACAAAGTGACGGTCGTAAGAAACAGTAATATGGACGCCATGCGACAACATCTTCTGGGAATTAAGTTTATAATATTTTAATTTCATGCATAATGTAATAACTGAGCCTGATATTTAATGTAATACATCGGCTTAAGGACACCAGCAAACGCAAGTCTTCATTCATATTTTCCAAGGAATCTGAACAACTTGGTGTGTTTGCCAAGGAGAGAGGGAGCCGCAGGCACTTGTGAGTGAGAGTTCGTCGTAGTTAGATGTTGGTGTTTGGGAATAAGGCTGATTGGCTGCTCTAGGGTCCTAGGCCTAAGGGTGAGTGCCTCCAGTGGAGATCTTTCTAAGGGACCCTAGCCCTTATTTACGTCGTAGTTAGGAACTTTACGGCAATGAACGTAATATTGCTATGTCCAGAGTTGGTTAAGAGGACCCAATTCTCGCTGAAATCCAAACCCTATGGTATTCTATGAGGAAGTTTGTTTATAATTGCTCACTACATAATGTATTTAAAAATTCTGTTTTCAGATTCAAGAAATTTACAATGGTTAAATATGGTCTAGTTTTTCTGTAGTCAGAAATTTTATTGCAATGAGCAGAATTTTTGCTATGACCAGAATTGGTCAGGAGTTTCAAAGAAAATCATCCAAAACCACCTCCATGGTGTTGGTTTGTATGCTCACAGACCTATGATTTCTGTTGCATTAAAAGTGAGTTCCTGCACTGCCCTCAGAAGAGTATTTTGAATGGAAACGAAATGAATGGAACAATATTCCCTCAACAGACAAATTCTGCTTTAATACAATACAACCAGACAATAGGTAGCTCATCATTTGATGAGTATGTGACACGCAGAATAATCCTGCATTTACTGATCTTACCAACTTATACATCATTAGATAACTTAGCAATAAGTATCGAGATCCTCCGACATTTTATGTTTGTGTATGCTGTAGTAATTTTGGATGATTTCCTTCTACACTGTTAAAAATTTCAACAGAAAACTCTGTGTAATGTATTATCTTAAGTCTTACGTAAAATTACAGAGAGAAATAAACAGAGATGTTAAAAACTTATTTTATATATTCACTTTAATAACTAATATTAATTTAATTATTGGTGATAATATATTTCGGACTTGGAATGCTTTTTCTAAAGTAGAGACAGTCATTTTTAATTTTAATTAAAAAATTAAATAATAAAATTAGGTAAAAATACAGAACAAAGATTGAGAATCTCGATTATTCACTTTTAACTAAGAATTACTGTAAATTTACAGAGACTCTGGATAAATATTTACATTAAATTTGCAGAAAATTTTAACAGTGATACTTGATAGCAACACAATGCAACATTGTGCACGGCAACTGCACAACTTTGTTTTCGACTAAGGAAAATGTACAAATGCATTGGCCAGCATGTTCCCTGGGCACGAAAGGTATCGCTAGTCGCTTTTCACTCCCAGAAATAGTTCAGCAGCTGGAAACAGCTTTCTATAAAAGCAAGGAGAGAATACTCCCAAAGACTCCTTCATAAGCTCATCAGCTCAAGATATCACAAGTGTGAAGCACTGCGTTTGATTCGTGGACGATATACCCCTTATTAAAACTCATTTTTATCAAGATTTTTACCATGTTTTTATTAACTTCCATTCTTGTTTGTATGTATGTTTGTTTGTTTGTTTGTCAGTTACAAATCTTGCAATCGATTTTTAACTAACTTTCCGACTAGCTAGATATTTGAAACTTTCAGGACAGCTCAGAACACGGTGACAATACATTTTTTAATACTTTTAGTCAACTGTTTCAGGTCCCGCTGCCTTCGGCAGCGTTTATATGATTCAACAGAAAATTTATTTAACTAACTTCCCGACTAGCTAGACATTTGAAACTTTCAGAATAGTTCAGAATACGGTTAAAATGCATTTTTTTGATACCTTTAGCCAACTGTTTCGGGTTCCCGCTGCCTTCGGCAGCGTTATCACTACGAAGATTGCAATCGATTTTTCCTAACTTTCCGACCTCCTTTCCATTTGAAACTTTCAGGATAGCTTAAAACACGGTGACAATACATTTTTTAAATACTTTTAGTCAAATGTTTCAGGTCCCCACTGCCTTCGGCAGCGTTTATATGATTCAACAGAAAATTCATTTAACTAACTTCCCGACTAGCTAGACATTTGAAACTTTCAGAATAGTTCAGAACACGGTGAAAATGCATTTTTAAAATATTTTTAACCAACTGCCCCGGGTTTCTGCTGCCTTTGGCAGCGTTACCAGTACAAAGCTTGTAATCGATTTTTCACTAACTTCTCGACTAGCTAGACATTTGAAACTTTTAGGATAACTCACAATGCGGTGACAATACATTTCTTTAATACTTTTAGTCAACTGTTTCAGGTCCCTACTGCCTTCGGCAGCGTTTATATGATTCAACAGAAAATTTATTTAACTAATTTCCCGACTAGCTAAACATTTGAAACTTTCAGAATAGTTCAGAACACTGTGAAATTGCATTTAAAAAATATTTTTAGCCAACTGCTCCGGGTTTCTGCTGCCTTCGGCAGCGTTACCAGTACAAAGCTTGCAATTAATTTTAACTAACTTCCCGGCTAGATAGCCATTTGAAACTTTTATAATAGCTCAAAACACGAGATCAATGAATTTTTTTAACACTTTTATCCAATTGCTCCGGGTTCTCGCTGCCTTCGGTAGCGTTTATATGATTCAACAGAAAATTGAAAAACATGGTATATAAAAAGATCTTTTTATCTTGTAATTATTTTTTATTGTAAGTAAAAAATTCTTCATTTATTGTTTTTCTACAAAATATGAAAAGTAAATTTAAAAGTATTTTTCTTCAATGAGAAATTTTTTTCTCGTATCATATTGTGTCTATGGATAATGGATCATATGTTATAGGCAACATAACTTTTCTTTATCTGCAGTTTATACCCAGAATGTTAATATTTCTTAATTATTTTGAACAGCGTGAGTTCTTTTACTCGGATTAAATTCCTTGAAAACAGATCTAAAATCTGTACTAACAATAAAATTGCCTATATGTGCTTGTTCTCTTGTTTTTACATAGAAAAGATGACCTAGGTCCATTAAATGTTGTACACAGGTGTATCATTACAAGACCTGACGATGAACAAAGCTGAATTTTGATTTTATTGTTTTTGAATTATTTTGTTTTTTGTAGAATTTTATTTTTTTTTTTTTTTTAATAAGCATCAGATTTGATTTATGATATTTGTCAAATTGTGGAAAATAATGTTATAGTTAAAATAGATAATTACACGCAAAAAATGAACATGAAAAGATATTTTGTGAAATTGGTGTGATATATTAAAAAAGAAAAAAAAAGCTGGTGTGAATCAACTACACGACTTCCATTACTTACTATTACATGTATTATATGCACTTTTGAGAGCTAATATAGTCAGAAGATGTAAAATTGGCTTAAGTAGACATCAAATTTTTTCTCGTAAGAGAAAGCTGATACACATGTAAAGAAGACATATAAAACAGAGGTTACATAGTGAGTTAAAAAAAGAAAAAGAAAAAAGAATCAGTAGAGCAATTTTTTTAAACACCAATTTCCAAGATTTAAAATTGACCTACCTAATCAGTATGACTGTTAATTTTCCTATAATAACCATGTAATACATGGGAAAGGATATCTAAAATGGGTTTATGTAACAATTTTCAAGAAAATCGTTAGAACCATTTTTGAGATACCGACTTCTACCAAAACTTGTCATATTCAGTTGTTGATTGGAAAACAAGAATTATAGACAAAAGGATATTTAAAAAGGGATTCATACGGCAAGTTTAAAAAAAACTTGTACAGCCGTTTTTAAAAGAACGCACTTGCGAGACCTGAAATTGAGCTATTTATACAGAACACCTATCAATTTTCCTGAACTAAACAACTAATTCATACGAAAAGACATCTAATAGAGTACTAATATAGCAAATATGAAGAAAATCATTAGAACTGTTTTCGAGATACGGAAAGATTCACTTACAGTTATCAATGTTCCACGTCTGTTTTTCCAATTTTCACCAAAATTTAGAAAAATCATCAGTACACCAGACTTTGTCTCAATTCTGAAGTTTCGTAGTTCTATCTTTATTAGATTCAGAGATATGATAAAAGATTCCCCATATACATACACACATACTTACCAATAAACAAAAACTACCTTTTTGGACTCAGAAGACCTTAAAACATGTAAATCAGATGAAAACTCGGTATCGAATTTTTGGACCGAATACAATACTTCCACTACCTACGGTAGTCGGGTAATGGAATTAAAAAAAAGCGTGAGAGATAGAGCGAAAATGCATTTGTTTGCTTTTATTTATTTTTGAACGATCTTTATTGCAATAAACAAAATTTTCGCTATGACCAGAATTGGTTAAGAGGACAAGTAGGTGCCAAAAGAAATATGGAGTGATCATTAATGGGTTTAACCAAAGTACACTATATTATCATTAGCTGATTCAAAATATAAATATGAATAAAACTCCTAATTACTCTACTTAATTTTGTAGTGATTCTTTGAGTTAAGGCCAATTGACAACACTAGGGTCCAAGGCCTATAGGTGGAATGCCTTCCATGGGTGGGTGGGTTCTTCCTAAGGGGTTTTAGCCCGTATTTACGCAAATTTCAGGAAAAACTGTAAATCTCCAAACGGCTCAACGGCTAGACCGACGAGCAAGGCCTGTAATCGAACCCAGCAGTTCTTGATTACCAGCTTTGAAAGCAGAATCGTTTGGCCACTAATGAGGCTTTATTTAATTTTGAAAGCAATTCAAATTTAACTCATTGTATCGATGATATAGTTCTAATTTTTTACAGCACATGCTTGTATTTATTCCTTTTATGAATAACTTTATACATTAGACAAATAAATTACAAAAAAGAAATTTTTTTAGAGCTTGCACATATGCTATTAAACATTATTTAGTCAAAATGTTCATATCTTATAATCGATTTAATATTTTTATATTGTGATTGTAGAATTTTGCCGCGACCATTATATGTCAAGTTTTCTAAAAATGATATTGCAATAGTATGAAAATCTTGCATGTTATAAACAAATAATCCATAAGGACTCATGTCGATTTCCCAAACATTTAGCATTAAACAAATTTGAATCATAGAATAATTCAGTAAATAAAAAAAAGTGAAAGGGTGTTTGAATATTTCTCCTTCTTCAATTTCGAGTACTTGTACAATGGACGTAATGCATCTGAATTACACACTATTGCACTCTAAATAATTTGAGTTCATTGGCCATAATGATACAGAAATTTTGTTTGTCCCTGTAAAAAACTATAAGTTCTATACTCATCAAAATATATACCACATCAGCGACGATGACTTATAACATACATACCAATTTTCAGTTCTATCAGATAAGGTGTTTAAATGCTATCTTACTTAAAATAATCTGGGTCCACAGACCATAATGATAAAGAATTTTTCTGTGTCTCTGTAAAAGAACTACAGGTCCTACACTCATCAAAACCTATACAGGTTGTGATGTGACAATGGTCTATAACATACCAACTAACTTTCAATTCGCGAAGGCATTTACATACTATCAGAGAAGGCATTTAGATACTATCATGTTCATTCATATATATACACCACCGTAAAAATGAATTTAGACAACAAAACGTACATACATACAGTAAAGTGTCATAGTTGAAATTTTGCATGAATACTTTGCTCACATAGTGTATGTTCAAAAAGTAAAAACAGATAAAAAATTTTCGATTTTGTAAAAATAAAAACTTTATATACTTATGTAAATATGTGCTATTCTCGTGCAAATGTAAACAGATAATTAAAAAAATCTGGTGTGAAACAACCACACAACTTCCATTACCAGATATTACACGTATTATATGCACTTTTTAGAAATAATGTGATCAGAAGACACAAAATTGGCCTAATAGAGCAAGATGAGCCCACGACGGCCAGACCTTCGTTATTTAATAAAAGCTGAAAATTCTTCTGTGCGTGTCCCCTATACAGGTAAGAACGACCAGGGACTATAGAGTTTGGGTAGTGGTTACTTGGGCAGGTAACAGGTAGTAAAGGTGTATAAAATAGTACCTTAAATTTGTTAAAGTATAAATCTCAATTTTCTTATATTTTATTAGGGATAACTTTAGAAATCTCGTCATCCATTGCCGGACACTTATGACAGTTGCTACCCCCTGCCAGACACCCCTAAATTTTAATAAATTATAATTATACTTTCGTTACAGTATAAAAGCTAAATTTTATATATGTTACTTGGGAACCTATAAAAAAATGTTACCTCAATAGCCAGACAGTTTTAATGGTTTTTACACCTTGCCAGACACATCGAAAGTCCGCTGTAGGTGCGAGCGCGAGTACTTAGTCGATTGCGATCTTCAAAGATATCCAATAAAAAAATTATTTTATTACGTTCATAGTCAGGTTATATAAAGTAAAAAATGTAATTTTATTATTATAATATACAAAAAAAAAGCATTATTACATGTAAAAAAAATATTTATTCGTTGTCGTCGATATTTTCATTTTCTTCGTCACTACTCGCCCAGTCGATGTCATGATCGTCTTCAATATCGCCTTTTTCGTCAGTTTCTGAAAAAAAAAAAATAAACAAGATTATACAATTATGAATAATTAAAAAATTATGTACAATAATTTGTCATAATAATTACATACCTGATTGAGTTTTAAGCGAATCACTAACATAACTTGGTAGTTGATCTCCTGAAAACCATTTGAATTGGTATTTGTCATTTTTCAATACCCAGCCGTTATTGTCTGGTTGATATGTAGTTGGATTTTTCAGATGAGCATTATTCCAAATGGTACATATATAATTTGCTCGCAGAAATTGTTGCAATAGCTCGCTTTTGCAAGGTGGTAGATTGCTAGCGTCAAAATTTCGCAACTTTTTCCGGTCAAAAGCTTCGCTTACATCGGAGACTGTATACGAGTCGATGAATAATTGCAGTCTAGCGTCATCAAAACCAATAACATTAGGGACATTGTAAACATTGCATATAAATCTCTGAATAATATCGAAGATGTTTCGTTGAAAATCTAAATTTTCAATTAATTCGCTGTTGCCGAAGTTCTTAAAAGCTTCCTGGTACTCGGGATTTAATTTTAATTTCTTGTATGGTATTGATTTTCCTTTTCTGAAAAATGCAGGGTTAAAATCACAACCTGTGATGGCATGAAATCCAGGTAAACTCTGACAAATTAACTGTCCCAACTCTGCATGTATTTTAGTTAGGTCCACATATCTTAAGTTATTGCCAGTACCCGTAAGCATCCGAACAACGGAATCACTTTTAAGATGATGCATGTTACCAAGCATTATAGCCGCAATATCAGTATCAGCACTTCTTATTACTATTTCTGCTGGATAGTTGATGTTACATGCATGGTATACTATTTTCGTACCTGCTTCCTCGTGTGATGGGCATGACAACTCTTCATCAACCCTTGAGATAACTTTGTTGGAATTATCAACAGTGAAAGAATGACATTTTCTGAAATTGATGTTTATCGTTTTGTTGCCAATAAATGGCACCACTTCATCAGTAGCCCAATGTGAAATAAAAAAATTAACCAGAGCCTCTTTAAAATTTAAATTTTTTAACTCTTTCGCGAAATCACTTGACCGAATTTGTTCAGGCCCAGTTATAGAGTACTCCAATTGCGCGGATTCTAGCCGTTGGGAATGCTCGTAATCTTTGATCGATGGAGTAAAGTATTGATCAAAGATCACATCAATTCTCGATGCTTGAAATTGAGTAACCATTTGCAACAATTTTTTTGAAATATTTCCAAATGTTTTCGGAACATTCTTCATTGTATGCAACAGGAAGAAACCGTCAATTATCATAATATCTATATGATGCGGTTGCTCATGGTGGACCTCTTTCTCTAGACATTTCATCAGAGCAGATTTATCTGTCTTACAAATAGCGCCATCCAAATGGCACATGGACAATGGCACTGAGGTAATTGGGTAAGACAAAATCTTTGAAATGTCTACCTTAAAATCCATTGAGATACCCAGCATGCGTCCAAATAAATCTCTTTGGATTTTAATTTCTTGAATTTTACCACCTACTTGAACTTTTGTCTTCTTCTTATAATCGATAGAAAAATTGTCAAGGGAATTTTTTTTAATAGCTTTTTCAAATCTGGTAATATCTGAAAAACATTCGGAAACAAATGTTTTACGAAGATTATCTCCATTTTTTTCAATATTTAGTAGGAATGTCTCTACTGATAGCGATGCGGATTTTCCAGATGAAATATTTAATAGTTGGTCTTTCGGTACTTCTGAACTGAAGGGATTAATAAATCGATCAAAAGTAGCGATAAATTGTCTCAATTGTTTGGAATTCTTCTGGATATTATGAAGATTTAAGTCTGTTGAAACATCTTGATGAGTTCGCAGTCCTAGTTCTAGATAAACTTGACTTATTATTGAGGACCTAACATCATGATTACGAGCCCACCGTTGACGAGCCGAAATCGAATTGGTAAAGTGTATAACACCTGTGAGCCTTCTAGCAGCGTCTGCATTTATAGTTTGCTCTAACACCAGGTCAATTGGTTGTCTAGAAAATGATTTGGTGGTCCGTTTGATACCAAAGCAACCTTGTTTAAATCCTTCGTATAAGTCAGGATGAGTTTCTGCAACTTTCTGCAAATTATCATAATATTTTACGGTCCACCGTGCATAATTTTGTTGGTTGCATATAAAAAATATATTTGTAGTCTTAGGCAATGTTGATATAAAAAACTCAAAATCCCCCGTACGAATGCTCCGTGACAAGTCCAAGTAATGATGTATGAGATTTATGTAAATTAAGTAAAATTGTGAAGTTTTACCATGCTCACCATTGAGACATTGTTGCTTGAAAATATTGTAATTATTCATCAATTCTTTCAGTTCATCATTTTCAATGTTGAAAGACGATATTTCGCAGTTTTGTAGTCTTTTCACTTCCTCTATCATATCATCTGTTAGTGTTGAGTTGTCATGTTGTAAAAATGATTCAAAATGTAGAACCTCCAATCCCAATGCTACCAAAGGATGCAATCTTTTGCAGCGGTTGAAGTGCTTTCCATCGAGAAACCCATTCACAGAACCACTTGCCAGCAAACTACTCTCAACCATAACATTTGTTAACCCACAGTCACTAATTACTTTACCGACTGCTTTAAAATAAGCCATCATAATGTGAAACGGTCCGAGGTGTATGAATAAATTATCAAATTTGGGTTTTTACGTAGACTGTATTTGAAATGCTACTTTAGCTATAGCAAGATCGTAGGTTACCTGGATGGAACGTTGATGTAAATCTTCAGCAATTTTTTTACTCTGTTCCATAGTTTCTAGCACTATAGATGTACTAGTTGGTGATGCATTGATTGGGGTTAAATAAGAAATAAGTTGTTGTGAGACAGCATTATTACAAATCCGACTATTGAAACCAACCCACATAGGAACGTCAGGTAACTGCTAAACGTGACTGATCATCCATATATTGTCGATTTCGGTGTATAGCTGCGAGTTTGTAGGGCGTATAATTTCTGTATTATCAATTGTTGATTGTAGTTCACTTGTCATTTTCGGTTTTTTAGGATACGGAATCTCTTCTGTAGATATGGCTTCAAAAGTTCTTCTTCTTCTTTTTACCGTTGTATGTGGTAAATTAATTTCATTATCTGTAATCGGCGCTTCAGACATGTTAAGTTCTTCGGGCATCTCAGATTCTTCGGTTATATTGGCCTCAATGTTCTGGTATATAATTCCTACGGTGTCATGTAGAGTATCCTTTCCGTTTGTAGTTTCCACAAAACGATCGAAATTATCATATGCCACACCAGTAAAAAGGTCAGGATTTCTTTTAATCGTTTCTGGGTATAAACTGGATAGTTCAAAAGAAGTATACGTTGTCTCAGTCTCTAGTTCCTCGATACCCTGATAGCTAATACAATGCCCATATCGATTAATAATATCGATAATTTTCCTACTGCTTGTTAAGCTCTTTAAAGTTATACCTAACATGATGTGCTTTGATGTTTTTACACGGCCATTATGGACAGCATAGATTACGTCTTGAGAATAAGAACGCACTTGACGAGCACATTTCAGGCTTTTTTTCCGTTTGTTATTACATCCACCTAGAAGAGTAAAGTAAAAGTCCAGTAATTGCGGTGGTATCGAAACTTCTCCTGACATTAAATGCTCTGTTGTTAGATTTTTTATCGGTAACTTATTTTTTTCCATTTGTAGTATTAATTTTCTTAAAATTAATGCAGCTTTTTGTAAAGTATTTTCGGTTTGTAAGTTTTCAAATATTGTATCGTCTATTGTTTGTAAATATTTGGGTTCTATAATTTTTTTATTACAAATAGTAAAAAATTTAATATCTTTGGAAAATTTTTTCTTCGAGATGATGTGCAGTAAAAACAGAATTCACTTCAACAGAATTTTCTTCAAATATTCTTTCCAATACATCGGTGTACATTTCATGCAAATATACTAATAAATAACAGCGCCCTTTTTTAATTACGTCTTCCTCGATGATGCCACTTATTTCATTAAAAGCTAATTGTTGATATTCCCGATGAAAATGCCAATCACTTTTACTGGATGGTTTTTTAGAAGATGATATTTCATTATTGAAACTAATTCTACATTCTGTATGATATGATATTTTTGGACCAGAAAATTTTTTTAATTTATTCAATAATTCTGCATACTTCTCTTGACCTTCGATGTTGGGTAGTACGCTAGATTTAAATTGGTTAGTATCCGCTTTATGAAGTGGAAGCATTCGTGAACGTTTTTTTTTATGTTTCCTGTCACAGAACACACAAACAATTAGGTAGTCGATATTATTAGCTTCCTTCTCGGTTAGAATATTTCCATCCTGAGTTAAATCATTATCTTCACTAAGATCTGGTTCAAAAACTTCAATATTTTCTTGAGAAGTTGTAGATTGAAGTCCTATTGATTCAGAAGTTAAACTTGATTGCATTGTTACTGAAGATTCTGTAGAGGATGACTGTAAATGAGATGGTTCTGTGGTCAACTTAGGTATCAACGACGAGGTTGTTGAGGTATTGTCTGTAGAAACACTGGCTGATTTTTGTTTTTCACTGTTTTTTGTCCAATTTTCAGGTTCAGAAGTTAAGTATTTTTTCATAAGTCCTGTAAATGCTTTATAACATCCCCGGTGATAACCATTTTCTGTATACTCATCAGGCAGAATAATGTCTTTATATTTAAGGTTATGTTTTTTTCTGATTTTCAAAACAGTTTGACATTTTTTTAAAGTTTCCTCCGAGAACAATATTATCTTACCATCACTTTTATTACACACAAAACAAATTAATGTGTCTCCCATGATAACACTTTTTACTAAAATTACACTTTTATTTCACAAAAAAACGACACAAATATCAATGGTAAAACGTGGTTGTAGCTACACATAATTCTTCAATACATCACTAAAAGACAGATGATGCGCAGTGAAAGATTGCAATCGACTAAGCGCCCTATCTCACTCGCACCCGCTAGAACAGTCGTTACCTCGCGCTCGCACCTACAGCGGACTTTCGATGTGTCTGGCAAGGTGTAAAAACCATTAAAACTGTCCGGCTACTGAGGTAACATTTTTTTATAGGTTCCCAAGTAACATATATAAAATTTAGCTTTTATACTGTAACGAAAGTATAATTATAATTTATTAAAATTCAGGGGTGTCTGGCAGGGGGTAGCAACTGTCATAAGTGTCCGGCAATGGATGACAAGATTTCTAAAGTTATCCCTAATAAAATATAAAAAAATTGAGCTTTATACTTTAACGAATTTAAGGTACTATTTTATACACCTTTACTACCTGTTACCTGCCCAAGTAACCACTACCCAAACTCTATAGTCCCTGGTCGTTCTTACCTGTATAGGGGACACGCACAGAATTTTCAGCTTTTATTAAATAACGAAGGTCTGGCCGTCGTGGGCTCTTAGGCTATAATGAAGTAGACACCTAACAAATTTTCTATGAGAAAAAGCTGATATAAAGACATGTAAAACAGAGTTTATATAGTTAAATTTACAGAGTTTACATTACAAGTAAAACAGAGTTAAAAAGTAAGTAAAAAAAATGATTATTTTTTGAAATACCATTTTCCGAGATCTAAAACTTACCTACCTAAGCAGGATCTCTGTTAATTTTCCTGTAATAACCATGTAATGCACAAGAAAGGCTATCTAAAATGGATTTATGTAACAATTTTCAAGAAATCGTAAGAGTCGTTTTTGAGATACCAACTTTTACCAAAACTTGGTATACGCAATTATTGACCGGAAAACAATAATTAGATACAAAAGGATACTTAAAAGGGAGTTAATATGTTGAGTTTGAAAAAAAACTGTGCAGCCGTTTTTAAAGGAACATACTTGTGTGACATGAAATTCAGCTACTTATACAGGGTGTCTATCAATTTTCCTAAACTAACCAACTATATCATTCGAAAGGGCATCTAATAGAGTGTTTATGTAGAAGTTTGAAGAAAATCATTAGAGCCATTTTTGAGATACGGAATTACGGTCCCACTTCCCGTTTTCCAATTTTCACCAAAATTTGGAAAATTCATATGTGCACTAGTCCTGTCTCAACTCTGAAGCTTCGTAGTTCTATCTTTATTAGTTTCGGAGATATGATAGCCAGAAAATTCCATACACACACACACACTGATCAATTGCCAAAAACTACTTTTTTAGACTCAGGAGACCTTAAGTGTAAATCAGGTGAAAACTCGACATTGAATTTTTGGACCGAATACAATGCTTCCATTACCTATGGTAGTTGGATAATGGGAGTAAAAAATGCATCATTATTATATACTACTACAGCTACAACATAATTCAAGCATTATTTTTTACAGGGAAATCCTAAACATTCTTACTTTCTCTTAACCATATATATGATAGAGAAGTATTGTTTTTGGGGTCAAATTTTTTAAATTGAGGTTCTGTTATATTCACACGTTCTAGGATCCCTTGAATCTGAATAAAAACAAGTGGTCTGTGTGTATCTTATAGGCATATCTTAAGAACAAATAGTAGTAGAAATTCCAAACTCTGCATTCTAAGTCTGTAGTATATAATGATGCTACACTACACTTTTTTTACTTCCTTATACAAAGTATAAGGAAGTATAGTAATCCCGATTTGCGAAATGGATTTTGTATTTCACATTGCTCGAAAACGAATGATCGCCGAATGTTGACAATTTATACGTGTGACTGTCATGATATCTAGTTGCACACCTGCAAGTGTCGTCTTAACACGAGCTCTCGTTATAGAGATATAAGGGATTTTACACGATTTTTCGTGACGTCTGTATGTGTGTGTGTGTGTCTGTGTGTGTGTGTGTGTGTATGTCGCATAACTCAAAAGCGGTTGGACGTAGAAAGTTGCGAATTGGTACATAGGTTTGTTATAACATCTAGTTGTGCACCTCCCTTTTTGGACTTTCTATGATTTTCCGTTATGGAGATATTTAGGAAAATTAGGTTCATAATGACAAAAATACATAGGTTTTGGCCATAATGTATCAAAAAACGGTAATAACTCAAAAACGGTTGAACGTAGAAAGTTGCGAATTGGTACATAGGTTTGTTATAACATATAGTTCTGCACCTTCCTTTTTGGACTTTGTATGATTTTCCATTTTGGAGATATTTTGGAAAATTAGGTTCATAATGACCAAAAATACATTGGTTTTGGCCATAATGTATCAAAAAACGGTAATAACTCAAAAACGGTTTGGACAAATCTTGCAATTTAACTGACTTCCCGACTAGCTAGACATTTGAAACTTTCAGAAAAGCTCAGAACACGTTGACAATGCGTTTTTTTAATATTTTTGGCCAACTGTTTCCGATACTTGCTGCCTTCGGCAGCGTTACCAGTACAAATCTTGCAATCGATTTTTAACTAACTTCCCGACTAGCTAGACATTTAAAACTTCCAGAAAAGCTCAGAACACGGTGACAATGCATTTTTTAAATATTTTTAGCCAATTGCTTCGTGTCACTGCTGCCTTTAGCAGCGTTTATATGATTCAACAGAAAATCTATTTAACTAACTTCCCGACTAGTTAGAGATTTGAAACTTCCGGAATAGTTCAGAAACACGGTGAAAATGCATTTTTTAACACTTTTATCCAACTGTTTCGGATCCGAAGTCCCCCCCCCCAAGGCACAACTTTGACATGAGTCCCCCCCCCAAGGCACATGAGTCCCCCCCCAAGGCACATGAGTCCCCCCCAAGGTACAACTTTGACATGAGTCCTCCCCAAGGCATAACTTTGACATGAGTCCCCCCAAGGTGCAACTTTGAAATAAGGCCCCCCAAGGCCCAACTTTGACATGAGTCCCCCCAAGGCACAACTTTGACATGAGTCCCCCCCCCCCCCAAGGATTTTAAAATGAGTCCCCTCAAGGCACAATTTTATTTATTTATTTTTTTTTTTTTTTTTTACGTATGCATGCATTTTTTTTTAAATATTTTTAGCCAACTGTTTCGGGTCCAGTGACAATATTTTTTAACATTATGTATATTTCTCAAAGTGTATAAGGAAGTCATGTGGTGCCCACATCAGATTTTTTTTTTTTTAGATCAAGCAAATGGTTGATGTACAGGGACATTTAAGAGAATTCAAATACATTACGTCTATGGGGGAAATTTCTAAAAAGTACAATGTAACATTATAGATTGCCCTAAAGAAAATGGAATATATATATATATGTATATTCTTTTTTTATATGCATAAAAGCATTTTTTGTATAGATTGTGATCTGGAAATCAATTATCATTCATTTACAGGGCTACACATAGTGTTTAGATACATTAGGACTATGCATGGCAATTGCCATAAGTGAATTTAATTTTGTATTAGATGTTTTTCATAAAAAACTAAATTTAAAGACTGTGGTGTGCATATAGTTTACAGACAATATATAGAGCTACCAAATTATGCTAAATATTCTTTTCTATTGAATGTAATTGATGGAAGTGCTTTACTACATTTTACTATGTCAACAAACACTGCTCAGGAAGGAAAATTAATTTTTCATACTCATACTGTAAATAAAATACAGAGGCTGTTCGCATATTTTTTAGACAATTTTATTTCGCCATAAGAAAAAATCGTTTGCATGGAAAATTTTATTTTCACAACAGTAATATTTTTGAAGTTTTATTTATCGTCTGATATTTAGAATTTTTGTTTACATGCAAAATGGTGTTTTTAAAAAGGCAATGGATGACAGGATACATTTCCACTCTTTCCAAGGAGGGTTATTCTTGTTCAGTAATTCTGAAATGCTGTAAAAGCTAGGGTTTTTCAATATCTAAAGCCACAACAGGAAATATTATAAATAAGAAAGGAAAAAATCATCCTAGTCTGATATCTGAAGGGAAAATTCTTCCAAATACTTATCCAAAGATAAAACACAGTTCTCCTAATATTGCAAAGGTAAAATCTTTAATGCTGAAAGAAAACCCTCCAACTCAAAGGTATGTTGTAAAAACATTAAACTGCTACTTACTGCTACAACTACTTACGTTGTAAAAACATTAAACTTTCTTGTATCAATTGACATGTTTTCTACTAATTATCTGCAAAAATTAACACGCCATCTCTTTATGAGACGTGATTTCCTATAGAATTATACATCAAATAAAATTGTTCCTAAACCTATTTTGAATTATTTTTCAAAGTACTTTGAACTTTATTATCTTACCTTACCGATCTTAAGACTTAATATGTACAATCTATCTTAATAGTATTGAAATCAGGTTAAGAGAAAGTTGCGTGAGTGACACACCAGATTATTTTCTTTATTTAGTTATTGGTTTGCTTTTTACCATTGGGATAGTACTTTGCTGAAATGTATGAGGTATAATACGTTACGTACAACCCTGAAATTCCAAGATAATCCATCAAATATTTTTTCAGATATTCCGAAAAACATAAATTTGAAAGTGTCCAAATATTTTTGTCCGTACTGTACCCACCACATCAAATAAATACAAAACAGAAGTCCACTAGGACATACTGTGATTAACAATGTGAGAGAAGAATTATATTATGAAGTTTTACAGGCTTTTTTATATATATATTCATATGGAGAGAAAATATAATTTCAATAATAAAAGTGAAGTAAGTATAAATGGCCACAAAATTGCATCAAAACTTCAACAGAACTTGACATTGACTATCGGGAGTCAATAATTTTTGATGAAAATAATGAGATAATATGAACAGTCACTAGTTATACAGATAATAGGCAATCTTGCTTGAATGACAATTCACATAGTTTTATTATACATTAAATAAACTTAAGAAAATGAAAAGATAATATAAAAAAATAAAATAAAATTATCACCTTAGTAAAAAAAAATAACTTCAGTTTGTCTTCAAATTGTCCCTTAAGGAAGGTTACCCATTATAAAATCTGCATAAACAATGTTCCTTTTATCTTATGACGTTATTTTCAACTTGAAGCTTACAATACTTCATTGTCTTTGAAACTAGTCGGTTTCATCTTTTCATTTTCTTAATTTTATTTAATACACTAGGGGGCTCTGCCCCCTGCTCGCTCTGTTCACTACTCCCGAGGGAGGCTTCGCCTCCCCCGACTCCCTTTACTCATTAACACATGCAGAGCTCTAAACGCCTATTCGCTGCTTTCCTTTCACTGAGTAAGGCAAGGGCATGTTTACAAACAAAAGCTCCGTCAATCAATCTTTGCCACTCTCAAGTGGCAAAAGACCAACCTGTATTGGTGGAAATACCAGCAGTTTGCCATTCTACCCATAACTTGATTGCGAGTGACATCACGTGCCTGTTCTTATAGGAATATTAATAATGCATAACACAAGACAAAAGCAGAAAATTACTATAAAAATCCCCATATTCAATGTGAAATTGAAATATATAATATTTACACATTATTTATTTTTATTTATGTTTATGAAAATTATGCTAAAAATCAGTTTTTTTTTTTTTTTTCTTTCTTTTTTTTTAAATAGAAAGAAACTCTTAATATCTAGCTTTATTATATAACCCTGTTTATTTCATTTTTACAACCATAGATCAGGACTGAGGTACCCAAGTCCATAGAGCGTCGAGCTCATAATTGGAAGATTACAGGTTCGGTAATCGAGCCAGCCAAAGGATGTCGTGTACACTAATGGTGGCTGGTGCACGTAAAATCTGTCGTGGCCTCAATGCCCTCGTTGTTCCCATCAAAATCATAATTTTGGGGGTCACTGAAGCGAGAGAGTCATCCCCTCCATGTAGGATCAAAACTGTGGTGGTATGTCTGCAGAACATCCTTAGGGGTGCGTCCCAGACCGTCACCAATTACCCATAGCACAGTATTGGTGCAACGTCAAACCCAACCTACCTAAGTACCTACAACTATGGATCACATTTTAATTTTCTCGTGTAAGAAAATTAATTTTCTAAAAGTAGAGAAATTAAGTTACTAATAGCATCACTGACATTTTTTTTCTTTTTTTATTACAGCCATGTCTCCTGGCCGCTGTGCCCCAGTCGGTAAAGTGCCGAGCTCGTAATTAGAAGATTGGCAATTCAATACTTGAGTCGGCAAAAGAATCATTGCGTACATTAATGGTGAATGGAGCACATAAAATCCGTTGTGGTCGCTAAGTCCGCCATATTCCCATCAAAACTATATTGCTGGGAATCACCAAAGCGGGGGAGCCATCCCCTCCATAGAGTATCAAAATTGTAATTGCACGTCTTCAGAACATTCCTAGGGGTGCGTCCCAGACCGTCGCCAATTGTCTACAGGTTAAACCCAACCTACCTACCTTACAACCATGGATCATATTTTAATTTTCCCATGTAAAATAACTTCATGACAGAGGAACAACGTCACTGGGAGAAACTTTTTTCAAGGTGACAAATAGAGTACCTTCATAAACGTATCGTTTTTAGTTAATAACTTCTTTACTTAAACTGATAGAAATTTCTAAATAGCTGAAATGTCTTCCTTGGCATATTCCGAACACATTGATGCCTCTCATGACGCAAAGGACCCTGCCCTCCGTGAGAAGATGCTGTCGCAGACACAAAAAACTGACACCAACAACAGTAACATTTTTTAATATATAGAGAAAAAGCATAAAGAAATATAAGATTGCCAGTAACGAAAGTAATTTTCTTAAAGTGGAAAAAAAAAATTGATGAAATATTTCTTTGTTACATTAACATTTATTTTATTTACACCATAGATCACATTTTATTTTTTTTGTCAGTGGAGAATGACATCATAACAGAAATACAACGTCATAAGAGAACTTTTTTGAAAGTTGCAAGTAGAGTACCTTTATATAGCGGACTTTTTTTTTTGTTAATAGCTTCATTAATTAAAGTGACAGAAATTTCTAAGCAGCTGAAATGCTTTCCTTAGAGTATTCTGCAAACATTGAGACACAAAGGACATTGCCCTCCACAAAGAGATGCGGTTGTAGACAAAAAAAAAATTGGCGCTAGTGACAGTAACTTTTTTTAATATAGGGAGATAGTTTTTTTTAAGCGCTTAATATTGATGCTTATTTGACATATAGCACTTCATGAAAGATGCCAAGCAGCCATTAGCTTTGCCTCTACTTTCATCCTCACCATATTTGGTCCAAAACTTCAAGAATGTATTCTCACGAAGAAATCTCTCAGAGAAAGTACACAAGGTCGAATTTATGATATTATTTCCTTGTAAACTATATTTATAACATTTTTCTCCTTCTTGACAAAAATTTTGATGTTTTTTCTTGAAACAAATCTGGACAAAGCTGCCTACAGTTGTCCATGTGCAAAAATTGGACGGCTCTACATAAATTCCTACACGCTGAAAAGTCTGAAATTGTTACTTGTTGATAGGTAACGCATATGCTAGGTGAATGGGAAATTGCCTACGATATAAGACGAAGGGTAAATGTGAATGATCAGTTGATGTGTTGAGTTGAATTCTGGATATACGTATCTACAATATTGCCTTGTCGGTCCCCAGTTATAATCCTCACTGTCAAAATCCTACAGCCAATGCATTTAACTAACAAACGTGTGCCACTGCAAAGTCCATTCGCTATAGATACATTTCTAATAAGCATAATGATACAACCAACCTTTAATTTAAGCTTGTGAGGTGGCATTCCAGAAGTTGTGAGAGCATTCAAGTACTCGTTAGCATATCTCAGTGTTGCTTCCTCTTCTTTTGCATCACTTCTATCATTGCCATGAAGTGTTGCCTTATCGATACTGTAGCTTATCACTTCTTTTCCAGGTATTCTGGACAAATTTTTTTCATTTATTCAGTTGACTGAATCATTTTCAGGTGACAAAATAATTCTTGAAATCAGATGAATTTCAACATTTGAAACATCTTCAAAAAACCAATCAGTCAAGTATTCCCAGTACAAGTTAGAAGAATCTTCAACTACAAGTTCGTCAAAGTCTCCGTTGCCAAATTGCAGAAGCCAGTTTGAGAAATCTCCTGTTCCAGTGTCCACTCGCATATTAATCTTTAAACGATGAATCTCGAAATACTTCCACAAATGTGATGATATGACACATTCATTCACAATTTGAGCTCTACTGGCCTTTCTTAACAACAGGTAATACTTGCCGGAAATCTTCTCCTAGGATAAATGTCTTACCACCGAAAGGTAGATTGTTCTTCATAATGTCATGAAGAGTACAATCAATTATCTCAAGAGCTCTTCTAAGAATCATACTTGCTTCGTCCCATATTACGACATCGATCTGTTTAAGTCATAGTTTTTCGCGAGGCTGCAAGAAACAAATTTCTTCTTCATTCAGGTTAATAGGCAGGCTGAAAAAACAATGAGATGTTGTACCGCATGGCAGAAGAATTCAACACATGCAATTTTTTTCTTCGTGGCAAGTAATCTATGAAAGATACCATTGTAAAAAAAATGTTTTTCCAGTCCCAGCAGGGCCATCAATAAAGAAACACTGAACAGGATCTTGGCAATTACCACACAGACAGTCAATGACTCTCTCATACACAGAAAGCTGATCAGCATTTAATTTTTCTTCAATTATCTTACATTTTTCAATGTGGTGTTGGATATCCACTTTATCTATTGAAATGCTGCACAAAGCTGGCTCTGGAAGTCCAAATTCTTTACATGTTCTGTTTTCCATATTCAGCTGCTGTTCTATCCCACAAAGAGCAACATATGTGGTACCACCATGATCTGTCATGTATTCCTTAAATTTTTCCCACAAGCGCAGAGCATCAAATGGCTCATCTCCAATAAGATAATATACAAAAAATCGTCTGAATGGAACAGGCATCAATGTAGTAGCTGCTTCCTCCAGTACCACATTTGCTTCATCACTATTCTCTGTTACATCCATAGCAATTGCTGCTTCGCTATACGTTTGGTAGAGAATTCCATCATGTGTTTGGAGATCTTGATAGCATGTAGCACCAGTAAATCTGTTGAGAATGAGCTTTTAAAAAAAATCTTTCGGAATCTTTTGGCGAATTATTAACGATTCAACCCTTAGCAGCTTTCTGACAGTGTACCCACTTCTTGCATGATACATTCCAGAAATAGATTTCCGGTAGATTGCTATACTTCATGGTCTTGGCAGTTTGATCTTGCTTGTTCAGGTCAAACCATCCGAGCAACATAGTTTTACAATTTTTATTCAAAGCCTTTTGTTCATATATTGTTGACCATCTAGATGAATAGGAAACCTTACAGTAGTGTGAATCCTGTTGTGTAAGATATTGAGTTTAACCTCCATGCTGCTTCCATTGGCCCAATGTATCTACTGTCAATATATTTCTGCACTTCGTCTGTTTTGTGCTGCTTTAATTCTATCCTTGCACGATCATGTCCTTTGTGTATGTATTTATCAATATACTTTAGGACCATTTCTGAAGAGCAATATTCAACATTTATATGGCAATCGAATTTCTTCAGGAGGTAAGGGTTATGCAGTACCACCATCCTATTATCCACATAGTGAATTTCTCTTCCGAATTTTGAATGGTAGGCGTACAGCTTATCCACATTCTCTCGTGTTTTATACTTAGGAAATACATCTCCAGTCATGTCTGTCTCATTGCGAAATTCTTTCGGAAATTTCTTGGAACATTCTTGCTTTTCCTTATTCCAACACAAAGACCATCTATGTGGGGTCCACGCATCATGTGTCGCAGCTGACAGTAACGTAGAGATGAATCTTTTTCTGATAACTCCACAGTGATAGATCAGTCCACTTGCTTGGGTTCTAGGAGTTTGCAGTCTGTTCTAAGAGCGACAAAAATATGACAGTGGGGAAGGCCACATTTCTGCAACTCAATGGTGTATACATATGCAACGATTGGACTTAGTACTTGCTTCTCCACTAAATCATTGATGAGTTGATTTACTTTGGCCTGGAACACATCTGTCACTATTGTTGGAATATCGTTAACAGTGGTTCCTTGAACAAAATATTTTTTCAAGGACTTGGTTATTTCTGGCCATTTTGGATTGCAAGTCATAGTGATGAACTTTTCGACAAATAACCATGGCATCTTGATAAAGTTGTTGTAAACTAATTGGTGAACCAATGTATGTAGCAGGTAGCATGACAGCTCTGCCGAGACGAACGCAATTTCCATCATTCAAGGTGTTGTTCTCCACATGGTCTACTATCCCTTGATAACATTGTGTACGCAAGGCCCGTTGATTATATCGAATGAAGTCCAAGCGTTAACATTCAACAGTTAGATAACAATTTATTATGTATTGCTGTGTTAGTCGCCCGGCATGCAGGAGAGGATTGAACGGTTTATTAGGACGAAAGGCTAATCAGTAACCGTAATACTGTACAGGTGTTATCTTTTTCCCTTTTTTAGTCGCCATGCTATAGGTCCATCCATGATCACCATGAGGAAACAATATTGGAAATGTCATTGGATCAGAATGCTGCGATGTATGGGATATTATTGTCGTTTCATGACCATTCTCCTGTTTTGGATACACTTTCAGATCTATACATGGAATGTTGCCATCTTTAGATTCAATAATTATCGCCACTTCTGAGGATGTCGGCTTGTTGTAGGTTCCTTGTCATCAAATACATATTTGATGAAATAGAGCATATATTCTTCCCCAGAAATTGTCATCTCATGCAACATCTTGTACTTTTGAGCATAGGGATTTATTTGTCGAAACAGGTGTTTCAGATGAAGATTCAATTTTGGGTGGTCCAAGGCTATTCGCATTTTTGCTGCTTCTTCTAAATCATCGTATGTACATAGATCTGACAATTTCTGGGACTATTATCCCCTACATTAGCAAGAGAAATTGCTGCATGGTGATACACTTGACCTTGGATTTTTATCAATGGAGGACCTCTAGTCTCCATAATTTCAATATGGGCTCCAAAAGATGCAAATGCAAATGAGAAATTGTACGCTCTGATGTGTTGTCTAAAGTATTTAGCCTCTTCTCTGTCAGGTGTCAACAAATACTGAAGATCAGATGGATAATAATTGAGGAGAGGAAGCGTTATCTGACCACTGTGGCAACAAGAGTGTACAGTTCTTCCTTTCTGTTCCGGAAACCGCACAGCTCCACAATGTACACACTGTATGTTTAATTCCCCCCATCACGTACTTTTTCATGTTTAAGTATCCACCAGTTGATATGTCCCCTGACAGTTCCATTTTTTTGTGCTCTGTTTTAATTAAATTCTTTGCTTTGCTATCTATTTTATTAAAATCTTTATAACTTTCAGTATTCACATTCATGGAGATATAAAAATCACAGTTTTTGTCTTTCGCTGGATTTTATTTTTTTATCTCAGCTGCGTACTCACATAATTCTTCTTATGTACTCTGAATTTTTTTCAGAGACGACATGGGTAATAACGCATTGTAATGGCCGCGGTCTAATCTACCTCTGAAAAGAATGAATATGGTCTTTTGAGATGTATCCGACATGGTTATTTCAGGATTTTGCTAATTGTTGTTTGCAAAATATACTTAAATTGTGACATTATACAATTTTAAAATTGCAAGAACTTCAATGGGCCCACCATATATACCTGGTTTTCTCATAATGTTTTCATATTCTAGTGGCGAAATTACATCTTGAAAATTTACTTGTAAATATCATCCATAAATCCTACAAAATCATTCCAGTTTCGTATAACAAAATTTACAGAATTTTTTCTAATATTTTCATGTGCATTAGCATGTTGGTACAAACCAAAAGGAATAGCACTAAAAAGACAATTACCATCTCCTAACATTGGGATAATTTTGAAATCTGTGCTCTTATGAGTGAAAAAATACCTACTCATGTTTGACGCAAAACCAAAATTAAAAATTTCTTTGTGCAGTTGTTCCTCTTCATACATTTCATTAATCATGCTTGCATTTTTTTTTTCCTTTTTATTAACACCAGATATCAGTTCATTAGAGAAATTTACTTCAGCATGGATCTTGCTTCTGTTGGCAGCTCTCTAGCATTTTTTTCTTTCTGCAGACATATTTTCTTCTCTGTCTACTGGATTCTTCTTTTGTAGTCAATAATGAGGCATCTTTTTTGTCTTATCTGATCTGCACTTCATTAACTTATCATTCAACATATTTTTTGACTGGTTAGCAGCATGGTTGCATTGCAATTTTTGATCACCAGGTTTAGCTCCAATCTTTTCCTTTTTCTTATTTTCTTTTGCGGCACGCTGCTTTTGAACATTCTTTTTCTTCTTAACAATCACTTGAGATGTTTGCGATCTAACTAATCGATGACGTTCTACATCATTATTAAGCTTCCTTAAAATTTCTACTTCAGTCATCCTTTTTGTTTGCTGCCTACATGCCTCATTATGTCGTCTTCTATGTGCAGCACCAGTTACATTGCGCTTTCTTTTGGGCATGACTTTATCGTTTCAGAAAACTAAATATTAAACCCTTCATAAAAAAATCTTAAATGGTACCTAAAAAAAAAATAAAAAAAAAACTTAATTAAACAAAATCCTAGTACCTTGGTTACTGAAAAATATATATTAAATTATAGAAATATTTATAAATTTGAATTGACTGCCACTTTGAAACAATATTGCATAGTGGGGTTGATTCATAAATGTAGTTGAAACCTTAATATAAGCTAAGTACATACAAAGTATCATGCAAATTTGTTCAAAATTACGTTATGCAGATTGCCATAGTCATAAGAATAAACAGCAAACAGGTTGACATATTACTTTACAAATAATGCAGATGATATCGCTATCATTCAAAACAGTGCCAAAAGAAAAATTGCCAAATAGGGTTGTGGAACAACCTGAAATTTCTACCATATACATAAATAAATATGTATTTTAAACAACGTAAGTTAAAATGCGCTGTTTAGGAGATTTATGTGATGAAATGTTTTCTTGCCATAATTAGGTATATGAAATGTATCATAGAAATATTTAATTCCGTAATATAAAAAATTTAACATTGTGAAATTATTAGATGATATCATTTTTATATTATTTGATTTTTATCTAAAATATATTTTACGCCAAAATATATCCTGTATATTTTTAAATGGTCTACATTTCGTTAAATATTCTAGCAAAAATAGAATAGAATACTGAATATTTAAATGCCGACAAAGTTATCTTCATAAAATAATTGAAATACAGGTTGCCATGGTCGAAAAATAAATAGCAAACAGACTGAAATATCGTTTTGTTGATAATCCAGACTGATATCGATATCGTTCAAAATGACACCAAAAGAAAAATCTCCAAATAGGGTTGTGGAAATACCTGAAATTTCTACCATATACATAAATATATGTATTTTAAACAACGAAGATTAAAATGTGCTCTATAACTGTTCTATGTGATGATTTTTTTTTCTTGCCATAATTAGGTATATGAAATGTATCATAAAAATATTTAATTCAGTAATATAAAAAAATTATCATTGCAAAATTATAGGATGCTGTCATTTTTAAATGTTTTGAATTTGATCTAAAATAATTTTTTTCAAAAATATGTCCTGTATAATTTAAAATATGTTTAAAAAAGCCTACATTCCATTAAATAGAATAGCAAAAATAGAATAGAATACTGAATATTTAAATGTCAATCAAGTTATCTTCATAAAAAATTAGAATACAGGTTGCCACGATCATAAAAACAAACAGGAAACAGGTTGACAGATTATTTTGCAAATAATCCAGAACGACATTGTTATATTCAAAAGATCGCCAAAAGAAAAAATGTGAAATAGATCTGTAGACCAGCGTGTTTCTAACATATAAATCAATATATATATTTTAAACAACATAAGTTACAATGCGGTCTACAGGAGATTTATGTGATGATTTTTTTTTTTTCCATAATTAGGTATATGTAATGTATCATAGAAATATTTAATTCCGTAATATAAAAAATTTATCATTGTGAAATTATAAGATTTGATTTTGATCTAAAATATATTTTATGTCAATATATATCCTACATATTTTTAAATATTTTTAAAAAGCCTGCATTTCGTTAAATATTTTAGCAAAAATAGAATAGAATACTGAATATTTAAATATTGATCAAGTTATCTTCATAAAAACATCAAAATACAGGTTGCCATGGTCGTAAAAATAAATAGCAAAGAGATTGAAATATCATTTTGTTGATAATCAAAATGATTTTGTTATCATTCAAAACGGCACCAAAAGAAAAATCGCCAAATAGGGTACTATCCGAAATTTCTACCATATACATAAATACAGTGTGTTAAGAAGTTATAAGACCACAAGTATTAGAGCATTTCTGAAGAAGAGAGTATAATATGCAAATTTTTAGTTGCGTATTTAAAACTGATCAGGAAACACATCCTATACTAATTCCAACTTTTAAAATTAAATTAAATTTTATTAAAACTTATTCATTTTTCTAAAAATTAAAGACTGTGTCTGTTAAGAAATTATAAGACCACCTGAGAAAATGACCATATTATACATGACGTCAAACTTAATACAAAGCGCATGCGTCAGTATTTCGTAAAAGCATTACCTAAGAAGCTAAGGTTTAGGTTTTCAATGTGTTATCTACTATTAATTTGACGGTGCCTCGAGGTAAAGAATTATTGGAGTGCGAAGTGAGAAAAATTTTATTTTATAAAGGTTCTGGTAAATCTGAAAGAGATACTGCGAGGTTAATGAACCGTTCTAAAACTGCCATTCACAATGCCATAATTGGAAAAGATTATTCAAACAAAATAAAACGATCTGGTAGAAAAAATATTTTGACAGCACGTGATAATAGACAAACTTTTCGACTGTCAACTAAAAAAGGTCTTTCAACTCGTGAAATTTCGAAACATTTCAGCAAGAAAACTTCACATGTAACAGTCTGGAAGAGTCTTAACCTTTAGAAGACGGCTGGTCGATATTTCAACCAAGAAGTAACCCGTTGTAAAAGACGGCGTTGGTTCAAAAATCGACCAAGCTATACTTTTCCCCTCGGATATTGTTCACCTGCTTTAGGGGCGGATAGAACTGTCAAAGTTCTTAAAAATGATCACCTTTCGGATGTTACATCTTTCGCTAATCCCCATTCCCTCTTCTTCCCTAAACTGAATGCAAGATGCAGACTTTGTCTCCATGCAGAATCTCTTTCTTTTGATAACAAAATTTTAAAAGGAATTTTCTGGGTACTTTCGGATTAATCGTAAATCCATTTGCCGCTTTTTGCTTTCATTATTATTGACAAAATACTGGAATTCTTTCTAATTTCTGTCATACTTAGAGAATATATTTTGACATTTGTTGTTTTGTTTTTAGTTCCCTATACGGGAGTAAAAGGAAATCTACATTTAATGTATTATAATTCACTAAAAATATCATATTCATTAATAACATATTTACTTTACAAACGGAAAATTTTGCGTCTTCTTTGCGAACAGTTTATTTACATATTTTGCCAACTTTAATCTTTTTTATGATTCTTAAATTTTCTGGGAACAAAGGATTTTTTTTTTTTTTTTTTTTTTTTTTTTATCAGTATTCACTGCTTTAATCTCAACCTTCCGCAATTTCGTCAGAAATTTGAAAATTTGCAATAAATCTTTTCCTGGCCTATATATATTGTTATAATACCCATATTTATTACAATTATTATTTATTTATTTTGTTTAATTATTTTTTTCCCTTATCTTTTCCTATAAATTTATATATTATTACTATTGTTTCATATTATTTATCTTTTCGCAAATTTAAACTATAAGGACAATTCTAGTGAAGAAATAGCGTTCCTATGAACTCTGAAATATCAATTTTTATGAGGAGGATTATGCTTCTACTCTATGAACAGGCATACTTATTTTTTTATCTTGTAAAAAAAAAAAGAAAGAAAGAAAGAGAGAAAGAAAAGATAAATGTAAGATGAATAATTACGTTACTTTTACAGATTATTTTTTCTTAAAAAAAAAGGGGGGGGGGGGGGTGCTTTTTTTTTTACGAAAGAAAAAAAGTAAAAAATAAAATATGTTTTTTAAATAAATTAATGTATTATGTTGTCGTGTATATATATATATATTTTTTTTTTTTTTTTTTTTTTGGATTATGATTGTTTTGATTATTTTATAAATTTAAATATGCATTTGAGAGAAAATTACCTTACACTGTATTGATCAAAAATTTTACTTTTACATAACTGGATTAACTTCTAACATTTCTTCTAACCTTTAACTTCTAAAATAATTTTCAAAGAAACTTTTTTTTTTTTTTTATGGTAATAATAATAATTAAATAAAAATAATTTTATATTTATTTCAAAGTATTTGGACGTTTACATCTAAGTTTTACTTCATTTATTTCATTTATGTTTATTATTTTTTTCATAATTATATTTTTGCAAACCACCTCATCATAAAGCGTAAAATTTTTAGTACCCGCCATTTTTATTTATTTACTTATTTTTTTAAACTCAAGTCAGTTTTTAGAGTAATTTTATCTTTTTTTAATTGTAACAACATTTGGAGAGAATTACTCCAAAAATAAAGTGGTGTAAAAAAAAGGGACGTTAACAATTTTACGCTTAATAATGAGTTGATTGGCAGATATGTAATTATGTATATATATATACATATACATATATTGAAAACCTTTTCAAACATTGCATTATATGAAATCAAGTATCAGATGAAGAACTATAAAAAAAAAAAAGAAGAAGAAAATTGAAGAGAAGAAAAAAATAAGCAACTTGGTAACTTGGTATTGAAACATATAAATTCATTGCTTTTTTAAGGGCATTGAATGAATGTTGTATTCAAATTAGATGATCTTTCTATCAACCTAACCTGTATCCAAACTGCTAAAAACTTACAGCATGCAATGCTGAAGGTCACCTAAAAGCCTGGAAAATATTTTCAAATAATATATGGAAAAAACCAAGAGAGAATTAAACTTATGAAATGGAAAAAACCAAGAAATAAATAAATATATTAAACTTCAAACACCAATATATATTATGATATTAGGTAAAAGCTTGTTGATTTTATACATTTTTATTTAAAATATCTTCATATGTAATTCGAAATTAACATAAATTGTTTTCATAAATGTGTATTGTGAGGATTATTTTCATTTTAAAGATGTCGGTCAAATTTAAAATAATAGTTATACTGGTATAAACATCATCGACTATCAACATTCTATTTTGAAAACTCCGCAAGTTACCCGAAATTTAAAATTTTCTTAAAGTATCGCAAAATTTAGTGTGAACGCATTATTATGATCATTAGTATTATTATGATTATTTTATAGCATAGGCACCGAATTTTCAAAATTTCAGGGAACTCAAATGTTTTTTCGTTGTTTCTGAATAGTAATGCTTCAATTTCGCTTTACAGTATTACAATAAGATTTTTTACTAACCTTTTTTTATTATTTAATAAAATTTATATCAGATGTAAGAATTATTTTTATTTCACTTTTCTGTATTCCTTATGCCGATGTCAAGTAAAAAATTGTTAACCCCCCCCCCAAAAAAAAAAAAAAAAAAAGGTTAATACTATTTCTAATTTGTGATGTTTCACTATGTTAGACGGGATTGTAATAATATCATCAGGCAAAAAGGCAAAAACACGCAAGTATTTTTTTCAAGTAGAAATAATTAAGTGCGATCTTTCATCAATCATCAGGTGATAAAACTAAGCACGAGTGCAGTATGAAAGCTGCAATCCAGTAATGCATATTTTAATATTTTGAAAATTCTAATCTCAGTGTTGAGCAAAGTTACAATATTTTCCCAGTTACGAGTCACGATTATGAAAGCATAACGGTCAAATAATGCTTTTTTTTTTTCATTGATAGAAATTTTTTAAAAGCTTTTGTAGTGTTCTATGGTAAAATAAAGTAAAAATTTTTATTATGAAAAAAAAAAAAAGAAAAAAGAAAGGAAAAGGAAAGGAAAAGAAAGGGTAACTCAAAATCGTAACATTTGGCAGCTATGCAAAAAACCAGACCTAACAGAATAAATAAAATAAAATAAACTACAATAAACTAATAAAAAATGAAAATTGTTTTCATAAGTTTAAATCCATTCAAATTTTTCCTGTTATGCCTCTTAATTTAACTTTTAAAGGCAAACTACCTAACCAATTGAAGTATTAGTACATAACTTCTATTTAAAATTTTTATCCACTTTGAAATAAATACATGTTTTAATCAAGAAGAAGAAGAAGACTTACAGATTGGAATTAGTAGATTAGCAGAAATTATAATTATCATATTTGAAAGTATGATTTTAAGCAATAGGTTTGAAAATATGTATAAAATGAAAATTCTAAAATTTCTGCTTATGCAGACAAACTACCAATTTGAATTATTCATTTGAGAATTTAATGCAGCATCAATCCATTTATATTATAATTTACTGTATATGTTTTGCAACCCTCTTCTTAATATATATATATACATATGTTATTTTAAAGTATTTATAATTGATGACTATTTTTTCCCTAAGAACCATTATAAGTAACATTTAAATTTATTTATTAAAAAAAAATAATACGATATTCTAAAATATTTTACCATTATTACTGATAATCTATATAGTAAAAGTAATTATTTGTTCATTTTTTGCTGCATTTATATCGATTTGTACTATTGCGTAAAAATTACTGTATATCAAATAGAGAAATTTGATTTTTCTTAGTTTTAAAAGTATATTTAAAGCTCTCGATTTTCTTTTAATCGAATTATTATTTTAAACTGATACATGGAAAAAATTATGCTAATAAACACAAATTTATCTCTAGAATATCCCCCCCCCCTCTTACACATATGTGTGTGTATGGAGTATAGACCTTATATAGGCATTATAGACCTCTATATAAAATGTAGGGTCCGGAGAGGAGGGGGAGGAAGATTCTCATTCTATGAAAGATTCAGGGAAGGGGTTATTGCTATTATATATTTATTATTTATCCTTTTTTTTTTTTTTTTTTCCCCATGATAGCATTAATTTTTATTTTATTAAATTCATTCTAATTCTTTGATAAATCAAAAGAATTAGTTTAAGACCATTCATTTGTTATAATTTCTATTGGCATCTGACCCTGACAGGCTGTAATCCCTTGCGTCCTTGATGAGTATTGCAATGAATACTGTTCTATCACAGTTGTCAGTTACATTGTGTCCAAAAATTGCACTACGAAGGATTAGGAAAGTGCAAGACTTATCAATGAATGAAATTAAAGGGCCGCTCTGACAAAGAACTGTGAAATAAAAGCGATGTTGTGGGAAAGAAGAGAGAATCTGGTTTGGGAGTCCTGGCTAAGAGTGAAAACAATTTAAAACCTACTTTCAGTTTAACGTTTCAGCTTGAACTAAAACCCCTTTTCCAGTTTCTAATCTATAATAAAATGTTGAGACGTAAAATATATGTTACGTAAGAAGAAATTGAAACATTTTTAATTGGGTTAGAGGGTGAAGATTTTAATGATTCGGATACGGAATTTGATGTAGAAAATAATGATGAGATAGAAAATAATGACTTGTCGATTTCCATATCTAAAAGCAATATATACATTTTAAATAATAATAATAAGCCACTGTATTGTAACTTGAGGGCTCAAATTAAACAGCTGTAAATTTGGATAATATTTATTAACTTAATAAGAAGGCCTGTTTTATAGTATTTTCAATAACTATAGACTATCAAATATAGTTTAGAAAAAGTCATATTTAGGGCGAGTCTGAAATATTCAAATATAATTCCGAATTTCAATTTTCAATCGGTCACCAACCCCAGTCTTCACCCTTTCTTCTTCCAATATGATATGCAACCTACAATATAATGTATAAAAATTAATGCATTTCGTTTTCACTAAATCCAACAAATCCACAATATTAATAGAGTTTTAAATGAATTTAGTTTTAGAGGAATTTTTCCGAATTTCACCATTTCATCTCTCTCTAATCTTGCAATATTCATATATATTATTATTATTACTCGTTAAGGTACAGAGGGGAATTTGAATGACACAATTTTTATATAATAAATTTCAAAAAAAGATTTTAATAGATATCAGCAATTGTTCAAGTTTAAAACTGCTATAGAAAAATAGTGGTATTAAAATTTTTCCCTTTGTGAGAGTTCTATATCACACATACTTTCATTTTAAAATGATTCGAACACAATACTGAATGTAGAATTATTATTACTATAATAATAATTATTATTATTTAAAAAGTATATTCTCTCTCTCTTTTTTTTAAATAATAATAAAATAATAAATAAATATCAGTATTTTGACTATAAAAAAACAACATTTAAATAATATTATATAGAGTTTTCATTGAAAATTTTGGAAAATTCAGCGAGTGGGTTTTCGAAAACATTTTAGAAAAATGATCGACGTGACTTCTCAAAAACTAATGCACCGATCTTATTGAATTATTATATACTTCTTCAAAATAAAATTACGTGTTGCTCTTTAATATGCTCAAAATTTTGAATAATATTTTTTATTTATTATTTTCATACATTTTTATTTTTATCTCTTTTCATTTTTTACCTTTAAAATACATGCAAGTCCATAAATAGGTCATTAATACCAGATGCTTAATGCATAAAGCCTGAGCAATTACCATATCGGCACGGTTAATATTTTATTTTATTTATTTATTAATTTTGAACCATGGAATTTTGCAAATATATTTTAAGTATACATTTTTTGGTCAATTTTCTGAATTTTTGCTGAAACTTTTATAAAATATTGTTTAAATGTTGCGCAAATTAGTGAGGAAAAAATATATATATATATATATATATATATATATATATATATATATATATTTTAAGCTTTTGAAACCCGTATAACTTCTTAATATCATAAAATGTAAAAATAAATATTAATTAGCACTTGATATTAAAAAATAATTATTTAATCATATGTAATATTGTTCAGTTTTCATCTTGCAATTTTTTTATTAAAAGCTTCAACACTTATTTTTAAAAGTATTATAATTGAAGCAATAAATTTCAGAAATTTCTCCCAAATACAATTTATATAGAATTTCAGTAATTCTTTTGTTTTAAATTCTTCTTCTTCTTAAATTACATAATCATAAGCACATTTAAAAACTTCACACCAAATTTATTGATTAATATTATTTCACTAGTAATTCTGTATTTATCAAATTAAACATGAAAAATTGCATTGTCAACAGAATAAAGACTTTTTTAAATAAACACAAATACAATGAAAAGGATTCGTTCTACAATCAACAAGTTTTTCCCCTATAAAAGAGTGCAAAGGAGATTTCAGGGTGAAGGTTTTTCCCTTTAAAGGGAAATTGTTAAGTTGAAGAAATCACTCTATTATGTGGGTCGGACGGGACTTCCCACAGCCATTGTGAAACTCCGAGTCACCTGAAATTAAAAGACGCCGACAGGGGGAAAAATCTTCCGTCTTTCTGCCGTCTTTATGAACGCTAGCTGATCAGAATCTGCTGTCGGGAAAAGGTTAAATTAAATATTAATACGAAATCTATGAAACTGAAGAAAAAACCAAAGTTATTGAAATGCCATCGAGGAGAAAGATTAAAATGGGCTAAAAATGTCATGTCATGGAATGATGAGTGGAAACAAATTATATTTTCTGATGAAAGAAATTTAACCTTGACGGTCCCGATGGTTACAAACACTATTGGCATGACTTGAGGAAGGAACCAAAAGAATGCTTCAGTCGGCAAATGGGTGGAGGATAAGTAATGATTTAGGGAGCTTTCAGTTATGAGGGGTTGTGTGATTTACAGCGAATTTCAGGTCATATGAAGTCTACACAATATCAGTCTATGCTATATGATCATATGATACCGTTTGGACCTTTATTAGATGGTGCTAACTGGATGTTTCAACAGGACAATGTGTCTTGTCATAAATCTATATCCACACAGGAGGGGTTTAAAAAAGAAAAAAATAATGTTTTGCCATGGCCAAATCGAAGTCCTGACAGGAACCCCATGGAAAACCTATGGAGTATATTATCTCGCAATGTTTATGCTAATAATAAACAATTTCCATCTGCCAATGAACTGGAAGTAGCCATTGTTAAAGAATGGTACAATATTTCTACAACTGAACTTAATCCCCTGGTTACTTCAATGAAAAACAGTGTTTGAAGTCATCAGGAAAAATGGAGGACCAATATCATATTATTTTTTTATACTATTTTGTTTTTTGACAAGTGGTCTTATATTTTGTTAACAGGTTATTTTTCACTTATTTCTAATATATATTTTAATTAAACATTTATTGCATTATACCAAGTTATTGCAAACTAATTATTAAAAAATATACAGCAATGTTATTTTATGTATTTAAATTATGATTAGAATTTTTATTTTTCTTATAATTTACAAAATTAAACTGTTCTATTTTTTTTTCTTACCATAATTAGGTATATGAAATATATAAAAATATTTAATTCCGTAATATAAAAAAATTTTCATTGCGAAATTATAATATGCTGTCATTTTTAATTGTTTTGAATTTGATCTGAAATATTTTTTTTTCCAAAAATATGTCCTGTATATTTTAAAATATGTTTAAAAGGCCTACATTTCGTTAAATATAATAGCAAACATAGAATAGAATACTGAATAGTTAAATGTCGAACAAGTTTTCTTCATAAAAAATTATAATACAGGTTGATGCGGTCATAAAAATAAACAGCAAACAGAACAGGCTGACATATTATTTTGTAAATAAGCTAGAACAACATCATTATCGTTCAAAAGAGCGCCAAAAGAAACATTGCCAAATAGATTTGTAGACCAGACTGAAAATTCTAACATATAAATTAATATATTTATTTTAAACAACATAAGTTAAATGCGCTCTATAGGAGATTTATGTGATGATTTTTTTTTTTTTTTTTTTTTTGCAATAATTAGGTATATGAAATGTATCATAGAAATATTTAATTCTGTAATTTAAAAAAAATTATCATTGAGAAAGTATAATATGCTGTCATTTTTAAGTGATTTGATTTTGATTACAAATATATTTTATGCCAAAATATATCCTATATATTTTTAAATATTTTTAAAAGGCCTACATTTTGTTAAATATTTTAGCAAAAATAGAATAGAATACTGAATATTTAAATGTCAATCAAGTTTATATTATAAATATGTTTAAAAGGCCTACATTTCATTTAATATAATAGCAAAAATGGAATAGAATACTGAATATTTAAATGTCGATCAAGTGTATCTTCATAAAAAATTGGAATACAGGTTGCCATGGTCATAAAAATAAACAGCAAAGAAGTTGACATATTATTATACAAATAATCCAGAACGACATTGTTATCATTCAAAAGAGCACCAAACGAAAAATTGCCTAATAGATTTGTAGACCAGCCTGAAATTTCTAACATATAAATTAATATATATATTTTAAACAACATAAGTTAAAATGCGCTCTATAGGAGATTTATGTGGTGAAATTTTTTTTGCCATAATTACATACATGAAATGTATCATAGAAATATTTAATTCAGTAATATAAAAATTTATCATTGCACAATTATCAGATGCTGTCATTTTTAACTGATTTGATTTCGATCTAAAATATATTTTTAAATATTTTTAAAAGGCCTACCTTTCGTTAAATATTTTAGCAAAAATAGAATAGAATACTGAATATGTAAATATCAATCAATTTATCTTCATAAAAAATTAGAATACAGGTTGCCGTGGTCATAAAAATAATCAGCAAACAAGTTGGCAATTTTTTTTTTTTCAAACAATTAAGAATGACATAGTTATCATTCAAAATGGCGCCAAAAGAAAACTCACTAAATAGGGTTATGGACCAGCCTGAAATTTCTACCGTATATATATTATATACGCATACATAAATATAGTACATATATTTTAAATGATTAAGGTTAAAATGCACTCTATAAGAGTTTTATGTGATGAATTTTTTTTCTTGCCATAATTATGTATATTAAATTCATCATAGAAATGTTTAATTTTATAAAAAATATACAGCAAACAGGTTGACATAATATTTTACAAATAATCCAAAACAACATCTTTCAAGACAGCGCCAAAAGAAGAATTGCTAAATAGATTTTTGAACCAACCTGATATTTCTAACATATAAATCAGGACCCGAAATTTCAACTTGGATTACACTCGCTGAAAAAAAAAGTTACTCACCACAAAATACGTTTAACTTACTCTATTTTTTACGTATAAGGTGGGTGACCAGAATTTTTATTGGAAAAAGAGAAATTACGCAATGACTTATTTTATGAGAAAATAGAAGACATTCAATTTCGAAAAAGAGGTCATTTTAGAGGACACAAAATTAAATGAAAAGAATTATAAAAACCGATTCAAAAGCTACTTTACACAAGTGGTGGAAGCATTTTTATCTCAAATGATGAATTTGGATCAGTACACTTGAATTTAAATTAATAATATATGGATACGAGAGGAAAAATTTCTAATTTTTATAGGTGCCATTGGACAATATAGATTTTTTTTTTTTTTCTTTTTTTAATTATTAGTTTTTGCTACAGACTTTTTTTTTTGGTACTTTCAGGCAGTTACATAAAAAAAGTTTGTAGACATTTTTTTTTTTTTATTATTAAAATCATAATCATTAATGAAAAAATAAAATTGGCAAATGAAAAAATAATATTAATATTCGGCAGATGAAACGATTTGTTTTAAAAAACAGTCATTCTTTATCAATATTTTATAAAAGTTCTCACAAGTATAACCTAAATTAGTCTTAGTAGTTAATAAGTTTTTAAAGTAGGAGTATAAAGGGGATTTTTTTCACATGTCTACATTTTGTTCATGGAAGAAAACAGTCGCTTTAAGGGAGCATTTGTGCCAGGACATAAAATGAATTCAACTAACTTTTGCATATTTTTGTGAGGTGGTGGTGGCGGTGTTAACATTAAGGTTAAATGTCCGCACTAGGGCTCTAGGCCTGAGTAAGAGAGCCATCCATGGGGTCTTTCTAAGAGGTCTTAGCCCATATATACGCTAGTTTCGGAGAAAACCGTGGAAAAATCCTAACGGCTAACTAACAAGCGCGACCGGGTATCGAACCCAGTGCCTCATGCAGACCAGCCTCGAGGACGGAACCTCTCGGTCACTGGTGAGCCTATTTTTATGAGGAATATTATTCATGCAAAAGTGAGAACACACGTCAACCCTCCGCGTATCAGCCGGAGCACCACCACTTTAATGATTTTATGACATATTCAATAGTGATTTCATGTTCTGGATCAAAGAACAGTACAAATATAGGGAATACTTTTATTTCTTTGTGATTCGACTAATCTGAATAAACCTAAATCATAATATGCTTTGACACGGTTGTTAAAAATTTGCTCTTTTTGCGAACCTAACTCAGAAAAAAATTAGTGTTCACCGTTCGATATAGCTAACAGCCAATTGAGCTTCCCAGATTTGCAAAATTTTTTTTAATTAAGGACTAAATCCTTTTCATTTGAAAAAGAGGACAGCGGACGAAAAACATAAAAAAGAGGATGTAATGTTTGTTTTGTTTAAGAGGGCAGAGCATTGAAAAAGAAGACTGTCCTCTTAAAAAGAGGATGACTGGTCACCTTACCTAAGATTAGCATCATTTTACATTTTTAAATCGATATATATATATATATTTTTTTTTTGTGTGTGTGTTGGTAGCATTGTATACTGTAAAAATTCTATCTACATTTAGACCGAAATTTTACTCGCCACAGTAAGATTTCCACTCGCCAATGGCGAGCTGGCGAGCGGAAATTTCATGCCCTGTATAAATTAACATACATATATTTTAAACAATGTAAGTTAAAAGGTGCTCTATAAAAGTATTTTTTTCTTGTCAATATGTTAAAAATTTATTATTGTGAAATTATAAAATGCTGTTATTTATAAATGATTTCAATTTTGATTTAAAATATATTTTATGCCAATTTGTAGCTTATATATTTTAAAGTTTTTTTTTTTTTTTTTTAAGTGAAAAAAAGATAAATTCACCTTACAGACATAAAAAAATGGTGATCAAATGGCAAATGATAATTTTAAAATAGAATAAATGATCTGACATGAAACAATGATCTTTTGGAAATCAACTTTTCAAGCCTAATTTCAGTTACTTTTTAAAAAATTTCTTATAATACAAATGTAGACATAAAAAATATCATCAAATTAACTGCTTGCTTATGATGGATAATGCGAAACCACGAGAAATATTCGCGAGAGAAAATATTTTTTAAAAAAATGATAAACATAAGAAATTTTTATTTTTTACACCATGGATCATATTTTAATTTTCCGTGTAAAGTGACTTCATGACAGAAGAATAATGTCACTGGGAGAAACTTTTTTCAAGGTGGCAAATAGAGTACCTTCATAAACGTGACACTTTTAGTTAATAACTTCGTTAATTAAAATGATAGCAATTTCTAAGCAGCTGAAATGTCTTCCTTGGGTTATTCGGGAGACATTGATACCTCTCATGATGCGGAGAGCCCTGCCCTTCGCGAGAAGTTGCTGTCGCAGACAAAAAAATTTGATGCCAGCAACAGAAACTTTTTTTTAATATATAGAGAAAATAAAACTATGTAAATTACCACTTAAGCAAGATTATCTATTATTATACCAGTAATTTTCTTTCTTTACTTTGACATACCTGAATGAATTGTTAGAGCTTTGGTTTTCAGCTCCCACATGTCAGGTTTGAGTTCAGACATAGATGTTTGTAGTGTTTTTAAACTGTAAGTCCCGGCCTAATTAATCTTAATGTGCAAAAAATAATCGTAGATTGACAAATCATCTTACAAAACAAATCTTCTTTACTCTGCAATATTCCTGACATCAGCTAACAGTTTCGGATACTAAGGAGTTTCCTGGTTACTTCTGAACCAATGTGACAAATTCATGAGTTCTTGATTTGAAAAACACACAATGATACTTATTTTATAGGATATGTTAATAGGATAAAAGTCTGTTAAATAGGATAATGGCTATCTATGTGTTAAAAAAATATCTCTCATGGACCATAATCTATCAAGAAAAACAAAGAATTAATAGAATGTACTTACAATAAAAAAATTCAGCTATGAAAAATGCAATCTAGTTGGCTTAGGTACAGTCTGCTTAATCTCCCCATTATAATAAATTTCTACCGGAAGTTATACTGTACCGTAAGAGCAGTAAATTCAGTTGATGAGCAGGCATAATCAGAAACTGAAATACCCCTCCCACAAAATAACCCACTTCCCCATTTAAATACACACTAGAGTCCTGCGCGGGTCGGGTTTTACCCGACCCGAACCCGACAGATGAATTTTAAAACAACCCGAAACCCGACCCGAACCTGACAAAAAAAATTTCATCAACCCGAAACCCGACAAAAAAATTTTCATGAACCCGAAAACCGACCCGAACCCGCAACAGTGAATTTTTTGCGACCCGAAACCCGAAAAATAAATCAACATTACTTATTCATCTAAAAATCATGCAAAACAACGTAAAATGATATAACATGATATAAAATAAAGTAAATTTTCATTGTTACACTATTGGTAAATTATAAAAAAAAACTAGTATGTTGTGGTCACCACAAGACATTCTTTTACATTTTTCTGTCAAATTCACTAAGTGCGAATAATTTATTAAAACTATTACTAAAAAGTTTAACGTGATGAATGCAAATAATTTTCATCTTAGGGAAATCTAACACTAAATATCCAAAGAGAGGCAGTTTTATCGTCTATAAATAACTTCTTAAACAATGCATTTTTATAATGGTTATCTCACATATCATGGTTTGTACAGTTATATGGCATAGAAGTTGAGATATAGCCATCCTGTTATCCATGAAATTTGCAGTATAACAACGCCACCTATTGGCCGACAAGCATTCAAACTGAGTCAGCATAATGTCTAATAATCTCGCCTTCTCACATATTAAGTTTTGTTTGATGAAACACAACAGAACACGAGATATAGCTTTCCTTGTAGTTGTAGAAATCGCTAAGTAGCAGCGCCATCTGTTGAGCGGTTTACACCAAAAGTTGACAGGCGCTAATATATATTAAATGGCACCTACATACAAATTTATATGAAATTATGTGCAGTAGTTCTTGAGATATTGCCTTTCTTTAAATTGCGGAAATCGCTGTGTAGCAGCACCACCTGTTGGCTGATAGGCATTCAAATTGAATCAGCATAATATCTCATATTGGTCTTCTCACATATCAAGTTTTGTTGGATTATACGCAACAGAACCTGAGATATAGCCTCCTCTGAAATTGCAGAAATCGCTGTATAGCAGTGCCACCCGTCGAGCGGTTGACACCAAAAGTTGATAGAATCTAATACTTTCTTCTACTAAGTATAGAAGAAAGGTTTAAAAAAAAAAAAAAATCTTGTAAACTGCGAAATCTTTTCAATTTCCAGAATGCAAATGCGAGGTTATACTGTATTTCTATTTCTTTAATTTATATATTAACAACAGTCGAGAAAGATTTATAATACTTTTCTAATTTTCATACAATTTCTACAAAAGATACATATTAGTTCCGTTGAAGAAAAGAAAACAGATCCAGATACAAATATGGATCTATTTTTCAGATACGAATAGGGAGCTCCGGTACATGTCTGCCCACCAGCAGCCGAGCGGTTCTGCGCTCGAAGCTGGTATATGGGAGGTTTCGGATTCGCTCCCAGGTCGCGCTCATCGGCTTAACCGTTCGGAGTTTTCCGTGGTTTCCTCCGAAACACGCGTAAATACGGGCTAGGACCTCCTTACGAAGACTCAAACGGAGGGCAATCCCCTATAGGCCTAGGACACATCTGGAGTCAATCGGCCTTAAATCCTCCAACCAACCAACCAACCGATACATGTCTAGTATGTGCAGAATGCTTAAATTAGATACATAGTTGTAAACATGCCTATAAATTTATGTTTATAATTGTAAAAAATATTTTGAAAGGTGTTCTCAAGTCGACCCGACTTGTTGAAATCCAAACCCTATCCGAACCTGAACCCGACCCGCAAGAAATAAAATTCAGTCAACCCGACCCGAATCCGACCCGCACGAAAAAAAGATCAGTCAACCCGACCCGAACCCGACCCGCAAGAGAAAAATTTCTGTCAACCCGACCCGCGGGTCGGGTCGGGTTCGGGTAAAATCGGGTTACCCGACCCGATGCAGGACTCTAATACACACACCCCATTCTAATCTGCTGCTTAATTTTATTGGTATTAGTTTTCTATTTTAGCTTTCATGCAATACCTTGCTATTTCATAACTATCTTCATAGTGCAAATTTATGCAAAATATTGCCTTATTTAGCCACAGTATTGAAATATTTAATTTCAACTAGCTTATGAAGTTTTTAAAATGATATTCAATACTATTCACACCAATATCATAAATGATATTTGAAACACAGTCCAAACTCTTTACAATGAAAATAATCCTCATAATGCATATTTTTGCCTTGTTCTGCATGTAAAATTTTACACTTCAAAAGACTTATGAAGTTTCATCAAATAAGACGAATATTTAATCAAATTTTTTTGGAAATCTTTATTCGCATCACAAACTAGCAGAACTTTTTATTTCATTTTTAGTAGGAAATATGTTATAGTAAACAAAACTTGAATAACATATCATATCAATTTATATGCCTGATCATAAATGTTTTATAATATTGAAAACTTTATAGTTTTTTTTTTTCCCCTCCCCTTAAGAACAAAATTTAAATTGCATTCAGTAAAACAAATGTAATAAATAAATGCAAATAAATATTTACATAGCTAACAATAAAAATGGTGAAAGTAAAATTTTGTTACTGTAAATAAAGAGAATACTGGCTGTAAATAATATTTCACATTTCAGAATTTTCAGTTAACTATGATGCAGGATAGCTAGCATCTGATCATTTTGATTTTTCCAGGACAAGTAAAGGTATATTTTCCTAACTTTTCCAGGTGATTTACTTCCATTCAGGCACGACATTTTAAATATTGACTTTTTTTTTGTCTAAATTTTCCTTAGCGTAAATAAAGTTTTGCGATTCTTTTTTCTTTGTTTATTTAGAATTTGTTAAAATTCCCTGACTTTTGCAAATTTAAATAAATTTCCCTGACTTTCCACAGTATTGCAAACATCCCTGACTTTTCCCTGATTTCCAGTTTTTCTAGGTAGCTAGCCACCCTGTTACAGAATATCAATGAAATTTACAATTTGTTGAAGAAAAACGAAAAGATATTTTGTTGCAGAGAAAAGATATGGATGTAAATCAGTACACAAACACACAGATACGTTTAAATAATTCATTTATTTATTTTTATAAATTTACATTTTAAAATAAAAAATCTAATAGTAATATAGTAAAAGTGCTTCAATATGTTTTTTACAAATTTGGCATAAACTGAAAGAAATCAATTGACAGAGTTTTCACTCTCTGAAAACACAATCTTTTTGCTAATTTTATTTCAGTTTGTGGTGTAGAAAAAAACTGTAAAAACAAACCTAATTTACATTTCAATAAATAACCATATATTAAACAACATTATATTTTTTATTATAATAGACAGGAAAATTTAAAAAATATATATTAATTAATCATACTTGAAAGTCATATATATATGCAGGCTGTTAATTAATAGATCTGGTTTCTTTACATTAGTGTATTTCATCCACTGATGATTTTTTTTTTTTTTTTCTTTATCTTATTGGTCATTGGTGTTTCAGTGATCTTGTATCTGTTGCTTGGCTTCTACTATGCTTAATAGATCATCTTTATTATATATATATATATATATATATTAAATACATATTAATTAAGTTAAAATATATATTAATTAATCAAACATAATTTTTCATTAAACTGTACACTCAGCATCTACCAATGAACTTTGGCAATACAATAATCCAGGTTATTTCTAGTTACATGTTTAGATACTTTCGCCATTTTAAAAATACCGGGAAGATTGTCTGCGGAATTTCGATATCATATTGGGACTAGATGATAATGAACGGTATACCCGAAATAAAATAACATAGAGTGCATAGGGAAAATTTTGGGGATTTTGTCACTGGTTGTTATAATGGAATGGTTTTTATAATGTGTGATTATTATAACGAGCATCGACTCTATAATCACTACATATAAGAATATTATTTATTTAAATATATAACTAATTATTTATATATTTCATTGATTCTACAGAAAAATATAAAAACTAATAAATAGTTTTCCACTAAAAATTAAGATTATTTATAACCAGCACACACTCTTTTCGATATTATAAGAGAAAGAAAAAAAATATTATTCAAAATTTTACTTTTGCTAAATAAATGTATAGAGAAATGGCGTACTTGGAAATTTGCTGCATATATGATTCAAATATGCAGCAAATTTCCAAGTAGGCCATTTCTCTATACATTTATTTAGTAGTTTAGGAAATTTTAATTTAAAACTTTTAAGTATTTTACTTTTGTTTTTTCTTTAGTTTTTAAAGCACTTGCTTTCTCAACAAATCTTATAGGCTGCTTTTTTTTAATGGATTATTTTAACTATCACTTTAAATTTTGAGTTTTAAATTTTGGGAAAGAAAGGTATATAATAAGACATTTAAGAACAAAATGAGAGGGTACCCAAAAGAAAGCCCTCTTTTAATGAAGTGAGCTCAGGGATAGTTCAGATATGTTTCCCATCTCTTGAATGGTCAGTCTTCAAGTATAAGTGCAGTTTTTTTTTTTTAACATTTTCATTAACTGTTGAACATCTAAAATAAGGTTTGTCATGAATTTACATTTCAGTTTTTCTCAATGAAGAAAATTACTCATACACTTGAGTTTTTCCCATAGCACTAACAGTTTTTACCATCTCAACAGCTTCAGTGGCATTCTTTCCAAGCAAGAAACAAATTTTCTCAGCAATGCACAGATCATTTAAATCAGATTATATATATATATATAAACAAACAAGGAGTATGCAATAAATAAATAAATAAATAAAGCTTTTATGAAAACAATTACTATAACTGCAGAAAAATGCCCTAGGAGATGCCAATGGGTGCAATAAAATTGTAATGAGTTGCTCATTGCTAATCTATCTTAAAAATGCATACGATGAAAATCCCACCCAAGTCAACACTTCTCCCATTTTTTTGGGTATCCCCTCATAAGTATTCCTAAAGATATAATAATAAAGATCTAAAAATAAAAGTTAATAATAAATAGATTTTTAAGAACACAAGAAAAATATTTTTTAGAACCTGATATGAAAATGGCTAATAGAAAGTTTCATATTATTGAATGTTAGATAATCAAGAGTTTATAATAAACAAATTTCTGAAGGGCAAAAGTCCATATGCAAAAATAAAACAAAATAATAAATTAACTACATCACAAAAATATAACTTACACTTACTAAGATCATTTAATCTTAATGTAAAAATAAAATATTAAAAGATAACATAGTAATAAATATTTTTAAAATTTATATGTTCAACATAAATTATGATATAGTCTAAAGCAAAACAGAAAGAAAATATTTTGGAAGAACTGAAACAATCACAGGGATAATCACTTAATAGATGTTTACTTGTCTAAAGTCACCAGTTCTACAAGGAGTTTCTCGAAATTTTCTGGTTCAGCACCCTGTATCAAAATAATATAAAATACTATTAATATATATGAATTTTAGAAACATGCATAGAGTGTATTAAAATTGTTTAGTTATTGAATTATATAATTAATAAAATATCTATGAACAAGAAGGAAATAATAGTTAACTTTCATCAACTGTAGTAAAACAATATGAAAATAACATTTCATTTTCAGCAAGCTTACATTTTTCCTTTTATTGTACTACCACCCGCCCGCCTCCCCCATCCATTTAAAATATTGAAAATAAAAAATAATAAAATTAAAAAATTTATACACATAAAAGAATCTTAAACTATTACAGTCTACAGGAAGTATTATAGGCAGTGGCGTAGTTCTGATAGGAGCATAACAATTAAAAAATCACATGAAAAGCTCAAAAAATTTCATTTAAAAAATAGCTCAAAATTATTTTCAAAAGAATTAATTATTAAATATTAATTAATACTTACTAATATCTATAAATTAATATGCAAACATGAAATTTGTTGTACATTTTTAACATATTAATTATAAGTGTAGGGGATTAAATTACAAGCGATATAGTTTGAAAGGTATTGTTAATGTGAGTTCGAGGGAAAAAAATCACTTACTAAGGATACCAAAATGGCATTTAAATAGCACTGTCAATTTACCATATGTCAACAGTTTGAAAAAATACATATGTATAAAATATGACTGTGAAATAAATACATATTCACTTCTGTTAAAAGATAAATAATAAAAGAACTCTTTAAAAAAAAAAAAAAGGCTTATCACTTCACACAAAAATTTCAAATGCGTACATGTGAATCTTTGTTGTTTGCTAATCAAATAAAAAAATACAGTAAGCAATTTTAACACACATAATTTTTAAGTCTGAAAAAATGCATTATTTTAGTGTAGCATTAGCATTTTTACATGAAATAATAATAATAATAATAATAAAATATGGTTTCTCATCTGAATGTGTATAAAGCAAATTTGCTTTAAGCTGCTTTGCAGATCTGTCAATTTGAAAAATATTCATTAAAAAACTGAATTTTTATTAAAAATAAGGCTTAGCTGTACAATCACTTGTTCCCTGTCTCTTTTAAAAGTAAAGTAGATGACACACAATCATGTAGCATTAGAGTCTAATATGTTTACAAGTCAACTGAACATATCTAGGGTATATAAATTTTATTAACTTACTATAGTTGGGGGGAGGGGGGGGAGCCACAATTTACATTTTTTTTCTTCATTATAAAAAACTAAAATTTTTGTTGAAATCCTCTGAATAAATATGATCATCAATCTGTCATTTCCACGCCTACTCAAAGATCAAAAACATAATCAAACATCCATCATCAAATAAATAATACCAATCAACTTTTCTTCTAAAACTTAAATTACATTTCATTTGTTTATTCAAGGCCATGTAATAAAGAATTACAGAACTCATATCAAAAGAAAGAAACTGTTGTTATTAAAAACTTTAAATTTACTTTATAGATTATGTTTTGAATCATAAATAATAATTATTTGACTGTTACTATAATAATTATATACAAATGTTATTTTTAGTGTAATTTAGATAATGTTAACTTCATTTTATTCTTTTTAATCTTTTCAGTGTTCTGTAATAACAATCTAAAAGTTCAGTTGTAATGTAGATTTAAAGGAATAAGCAACATCTTCTTTGACACACTATAAATGAAGAAAATTGTGCTAATAAATTTAGAGTAATTTTCTCTTTACAATCTCATCATCAAATATTTCATACTAAAATTTAAGCACTAGAACTATCAAATTATACAAAATATAAATATCTCAAAGGTATACATATTTTCAAGTGTCCTGATCTAGAAATGTACAGCCTTTGATGAAGATAGTGGATATAATAGATGGAGCTTGGAGATACTGGCTCGCTGAATTGAATGCAAGGTAAGTGATATTTCTTTTCACTTACCTAACTAACTTTTATTTAAATAAACTATTTGAGTGATAAATTATAAAGAAAATAATAATAATAATATATCATTGTATATAGATATATGATTTTGTACATATATATACATATATAAGATACTCAGTTTTACCGAAGCATAAATTAATATTGAACGAACTCATGATGTTTTAACTTAAGTGAGTTAACTTAAGTTAAACTTAAGTTACTTTAACTTAAGTTAACATAAGTGATGATATCACATAAATAATATATTTTCCATTAATTAAAAAAATGATTTGATTATGAAAAAAAAAAAAAAAAAAAAAAAAATCCAATGTTTTCCAAAAAATTTCAAAATTCCCTAAATTTTCCCTATTTTTGCAATAAATTTTGAAATTATCTGAGTTTTCCCTGTTTTTTAATAGTTTTTCAAACTCCCTGAATTTTCCACTTTCCAGGAATTCCAGGTACCACAGTAACCCTGTTTTTTCTATTTCCTAAAAAAATACAGAACGAAATTACCTTGAACTTCAGATATGCAAAGAACATTTACCAATTCATACTTTACACTATCGATTTACTCAGGGTTCCCACTCAATTTCTAAAATAAAATTCCCTGACTTTTCCAGGTTTTCCAGGTCTATTTTTAGAAAATTCCAGTCACAAAATTTGGTTCACGACATAAAAAATAGCTCATTGTATAAAACAAAACATAGCTCGCGACATAAAAGACAACATAGTAATGTGACTTGTGATATAAACTGAATGCTCAAAAAGCATTTTCCAGGTTTATATCATCATTTTTCCAGGTTTTTGAGCAATATTTACAATTTTTCCTGATATTTCCCTGACTTTTTTCAGTAATTTCAAATTCCCTGACTTTTCCAGGTTTTCCCTGTTCTCTCTGACCCGTGGGAACCCTGTAACTCACAATTGGAGTTAGGAGACCAACCACAAATTGAAGAAAAACACAAATATTTCGGATTACTCTATATCATAAAATGCTAGAAATGACTTGTACCTTTAACACATACTATGTAATATTTGTATGTTTCTATTTGGGAATTGTATGATTATTTAAACAGATATATATATATATATAATAAAGATGATCTATTAAGCATAGTAGAAGCCAAGCAACAGATGCAAGATCACAGAAACACCAATGACCAAGAAGATAAAAAAAATCATCAGTGGATGAAATACACTAATGTAAAGAAACCAGATCTATTAATTAACAGCCTGCAAAACAAACGAATCAATAAAGTCAAAGCAGATGAACAACAATGAAACCACGAAGCCACAATGAAATTCACCGATTGATCACATTGTGTTGAACAGTATAATTAGAACATTAAATATAGTTGACAACTCAATATATTTTGCAGTAACAGGGTTGCCAGTTATATAGGAGAATGAAACTCCCTGACTTTTCCAGGTATGTTCTAAGAAAATTCTAGTCTAACCATATATTGAGTGTTGGCTGTGGGGTCATTCCACGTCAGTTCAACCACACCATGACACCCATAGTCTCAGATTTTGATGAAACTTGGTGTATTTGTTCCTTTTATGGGTTTAAATAAGGAAAAGAAATTTTTTTGCTTTATCTTACATGGTTTAGGTTTTACAGCTTGTTAAAGATTTGGTAATTTCATGTTTTTTTTCGATCAAGTGGAAGAATCGCAATTTGTTCTTTTATAAAGAACAATTTTTTTCTCCCTTATTTATCAACCAAGGTTGATGAAATTTTTTATGAGTATGCTTTAATATATAAGGAATACAGAAAAAAATAAATTAAACCAGCAAGTATTTGCACATGGCCAGAAAAAAATTGTGAAATATTATTTTGAAATTTTTTTTAATGAAATACAGAGTTCCGCTCCAAATGGAATATCATCATGAGGGAAAAGGATAATCAATTTTTTTTTTTATTATTCTTGCTCTAAAGGATGTATTCTACAACATGAAAAAATAAAATAAATGGCTTTTTGCATCCTTCATTATTTTTTCTGACTTCAAATTTAAAATTTCCAATTCCCGCATTTTCTTGAAATCGCTAAATTAGAAGTTCCAATTTTAGTAAAATTATACAAAATTTTGAACCAAAGTGTTATTTAATGAGTAAAAATTTTGAATAAACATCATGAAATACAAGAATTTTCAGCAATTGTTTTTAGTTAAAAAAAAAAAACCCACGATCCTTCGTCAGGAAAACAAAGTACGCATGAGCACTGCAACGAAATCAGCAATGCAGAAAATGTTATTTGTCAACTAATTTCAGTTTAAAAGATCTTTATATATATATATGTGTATATATATATATATATATATATATATATATATATATATATACACAGTCGGTAACAAAAGTGTCCGAACACTATCAAAAATTTCTATGTAAAAAAGTACACTTCATACGGTTTTGTTAAATAAATCCTTGTCAAATACTCCTCTTAGTCAGTCTAAAAACATGATTCAATAAGGATTTGTTTAACAGAATCGTATGAAGTGTACTTTTTTTACATAGGAATTTTTGCTAGTGTTTGGACATTTTTGTTACCGACTGTACATAATTTGTTGGTTTTGCAATGATTTATACTTTTTCAAAAACACACTTTGGTGATGAAGACAGTTTTAATTCCAACTTAATTCTGTCCTCAATTTTAAGAGAGTTAAATCAGTTTCAGATAGTTTATCAAGAGTTTGCAAGGTTTTTTTCCTAACATGGTATAATAAATGACAATAACTTTGAGTCATTTCCCCCGCACTGCACTTCTTCATTTTTCTAATATACTATAACATTCAAAAAATAATTAACAATAATTCTTTTGAAAATAGTATAGCCTCAATAATGCATATTACACATGCAATAGCTTGTGACTGACTAATTACAAGATGCCAAGTTTTGTCTCTGCTACTGAGCAAGCTCACTTGTTTAAACATGTCAAACAAGATTTGACTTATTCAGACATCTAAACATGTACCTACACAGTAGACAGAATATCACTTAATTGTCTTGTTGTAACTTGAATGGTTTGATTGTTTACAATAAGATTAAAATTTGAAATAGCAGTGAGTAGTAAAATGATTAGAATTTAGATCTTATTTTTAAAACAAAATTAAATTTTAATGCAAATTTCTATTAATTCAAGAACATTTAATACTAATTTAGAAACTTTTTTATTTGTTTGTTTTGAAATTTCAGTTTAGATAAAATTTTGTTGATTCAATTTAATAGCATTTATGTATGTATCTTTCTGTACATGCTGAATTAACATTCTTAAAAACTACTCTGTTGTTTTAATCATACACCACCTAATTATGTAATTCAATTTTTTATTTTATTTCAAAACTCTTTAAACTGAAATTAGTTGATAAATAACATTTTGGTTCAAATTTTTGTATAATTTTATGAAAATTGGAACTTCTAATTTGGCGATTTCAAGAAAATGAGGGAATTGGAAATTTTAAATTTGAAGTCAGAAAAAATAATGAAGGATGCAAAAAGCCAGTTATTTTATTTTTTCATGTTGTAGAATACATCCTTTAGAACAAGAATACAAAAAAAATTGTTTGATTATCCTTTTCCCTCATGATGATAATCCATTTGGAGTGGAACTCTGTATTTCATTAAAAAAAATTTCAAAATAATATTTCAGGATTTTTTCCTGGCCACGTGCAAATACTTGCTAGTTTAATTTATTTTTTCCTGTATTTCTTATATATTAAAGCATACTCATAAAAAATTTCATCAACATTAGTTGGTAAATAAGGGAGATAAAAATTATTCTTTATGAAAGAACAAATTGCATTTCCTCTGCCTGATCGAAAAAAAACATGAAATTCACAAATCTTTAACTAGCTGTAAAACCTAAACTATTTAAGATAGAGCAAAAATATTTTGTTTCCTCATTTAAATCCATGAAAGGAACAAATACACCAAGTTTCGTCAAAATCTGAGACTATGGGTGTCAAATCATCTTTTTTTTGGTTGATTTGACATGGAATGACCCTGTGTTGAGGGCAAAATAATTATGGTACCAACTGAAAACACAAAAGTTATATATTACTTTTACATAAGGAGAGTTTGCCATTCATGGGAACAGGAAAAATAACACTACGTTGGCAGAAAAAGTGTTTTGTTTTGGCAACCATCGCATGATATCTCCTGACTTTTCCCACATTCTGGTTAAAATATTCAAATTCCCTGACTTTTATGGTCATTTTTAAATTCCCTGACTATTCCAAGTTTTACAGATTTTCCAGGTAGTGTGGCAACCCTGTTGTAAGCTTTTTGCTTATAATAAGAATGGATTTCAATAAAATTTTACAAAACTTTCAGAAAACTTGATAAAACATTAGAGAATTATTATTCTGAAACATAAAACTCACATGTGCAATTTTTGTTACAATACGGATATTTGTAGTAAATATTTTTTTACAGTACATGCACGAAAGATAAATTTTTTTGTTACACAGGTTGAAAGCTGGATATATTGGGCTATTCATGTCAAAAATTCATTTAAATAGAGAAAAAAATAAGTGAATTATCGGCAAAAGAATGAGCAAGATTTTAGATATTTTTCAGAGTTGAAATTTCATAAGGAGTTTTTCACATGCTATGCACGTAATTTGGAAATCCAATTATTTCACCTACATTGCAAAAGGATTTTTTTTTTCTTATTAAAAACCCCTTATGTACTCACAAATCTTAGTAAATAAATAAAATTTTGTTAGAGCTACAAGTCTATAAGGTTCTTTTTTTACAAGAAAGATGCTTTGAAACATAGGTGAAATAATTGGATCTCCAAATTAAATACATGGCATGAGAAAAACCCCTCATGAAATTTCAACTCTGAAAAATATCTAAAATTTTGCTCATTCTTTTGTGGATAATTTGTTTATTTTTTTCTCTATTCAAATAACTTTTGACATAAAAGTTGCCCAATATATCCAGCTTTCAACTTGTGTTAAAAAAAAAAAAAAATGTATTTTTCGTGCATGCACAGTAAAAAAATATTTACTACAAATACTCATATCTCAGTGAAAATTACACGTGTGAATTTTATGTTTCAGAATAATGATTCTGTAAATTTTGTCAAGTTTTTATTAAAATTTTGTTTCCACTATTGCTATAAGTAAAAAAGTTACCAAAAAAAGTTACCTCTCTCTAAATAATCATGCAATTACCACACAAAAGCATACAAATATTGCACATAATATGTGAAATTATGTGTTAAAGTTATAAGTCATTTGTAGCATTTTATGATAGATCATTTTAATCCAAAATTCTATATTTATTTTTCAATTTGTGTTTGGTTCCTTAATTATATGTGATTAAATCGATAATGGAAAATATGTTTATGTTTTTTGCATGTCTAAAATTCAAGGTCATTTCATTCAGTATTTTTTTAGAAAAAAAAAAAAAAAAAAACTAATAATTTAGCCAACACTGTAAGTCATAATGTCCTATGGACAATATTTCTCTTTTTAACATTGTTACGCTGACTTTAATTTAATGAAATTAACAAATGTTAAGATACTTAAAAGTATGGTTTCTGTAGAAAATAGTGTGCACAGAATAAATAATTTCACAGCTATGCAAAAGAATTCCAATATGTTATGTATTATGCGTGGTAACTACTGGATGTGTATTTTCACTGGTACTAGACCCATATGTACTATACCATGAATTAAAAAAAAAAAAAAAAATCTTTAACAGAGATTTTTAAAGTGGGCAGCTGCAGCACTCCTCATACAGAAATATTAAATTATTAATACATTATTTAAAAAAAAAAAAAAAAGAAAAAAAAATATTATTAAAGTAAAATTAATTTTTAATAAAATGTTTAATTAATTATTAAAATTATACACTAGAAAGAAAAAAGTTAATCCTGTACATAAAGAGGGAATAAATTGGAATTAATTTTTCAGTAATGAGCAATAAAAGAAGATTTTGAGGCAGCTATGTGGATATACTAGTTAATAACAAGAATGGATAGTTAATTATAGTACATCTTGGGTAAATAATACCATTCCTCTTTTGTGTTTAAAAGTTTTTCACTAAGCTCAAGTATTAGAGAAAATCATTAGTATTTTATATTATTTACTACCAAATATGACATATTTGTTGCATTATCTGATACAAGAAAAATGGTGTGATAATTTCTAATTTGATACCTCAAACCAGCACTTTCTGATATAATCTATTTCAGTTATCAAAGATAACTGCATTTCAAAATGTTTATACATTAATAAATTAGAAGTATAGTATTAGAAGTACACATATAGATTGCATTCAGGTCGATTACTCGACAGGTGTGTTTGCCTGACAGCTCACCTGCTCTACAAATCACTTGACCAATAGGTACATTTATCTAACAGCTCATTTGTACAACAAGTACCTGATATTTCTCTTCTCATTTTTTATTGTATTTCTTTTTTAAGATTATTCTTAATAAGATATAGGACTCGACATTAAAAATAATAATAATAATGCAGTACATTCAAAGATCTATTTAACCTATGTTTACTTCATATTTTTATTTGAAAATCGCTAAACTAATTTCAAAGATTACATAATATATGTGCTATTATATGCATATCATAAACATGCAAGAAGAAAAAATAAGTATTTTTATTTTTAGAGAGATATTTAATTTGAAACATTTATTTGTTAACATGATTAAATACATATAATAATTAATTTAATCAATTAATAACTTTGTAAATAAACACTATAAATTGCAAAAAAGTCACAACACTTGTTCCATCTCAAAATAATAGCATGATCCTTCCTTAGGAGAAGACACTAGGCATGAGTGTATCATTAAAACAGCAAGTATGCACTCAGGCCTACAAAGAAATTTAAAGTAACTTCTGAATTTGGCTTCCTCTGAAACATAGTTTGTTAGATTTTGGAGTAGTGCTGCTATCTACGGAACATTGAAGAACCAGTAGTTTAAAAATGAATATGGTGATTATAAATGGTTATAAATATTTAATTGAAAAAAATAAATTTATGGACAAGAATTACACAGAATGTAGAAGGAAGTTAAATGTTCTATGTGACTCTTGGTAACATGAACAACAGTTAAGCAGTAGTATATTTCATGCCATATATTCTGAAGCATACCCCTCGAGTCACCAATCAAGTGCATTAGAAACGTGCATTTTGAGTTTTCGAATTGTATTTGGCACAGGAATTTCAATGGAGTTATGTAAAAGACCTTGTGTATGTGCTCCTTTTGTGAAAATAATTCTAGAACTCAAAATACATAATTCTAATGCACTTCCATTGGTGATTCCAGATATGCTTTAGAATGTATGCATGAAACAGACTACCATTAAGATGTTGTCCCTATCAAGGGAAATCACCTAGAATATTTATACACTATGTAAACAAAATTTTGAACTTCATTTTACATTCTGTACAATTCTTATGGATACATTCTTTTCAATAAGATGGTTATAGCCGTTTATAATCACTATATTCATTTTGAATCATCCTGTAATATAATTTTAAGTGTACTAAACTATTTATTTATTATTTATAAAGATGAGTTCTCAGTTTCTTTAAGAATAATAATCTTAAGAGAAAAATATCATAAAAGAAAGGAGTTGCTGTGCAAACATATCTACTAGGAAATTAAGCTGTCGGGAAAATGGCACCAGAAAACTGAGTTATCAGGCAATCATACTCTGCCCATATAAGGATGATATGTAGACATCTACAAATGAGTAAACTTACTTTAATAGCATCTTCCAATGCTTCTTTAAATCTTTTTTGGTATTCTGACTTGATGAAGACCATATCAATTTCACATCTACTGACAACTATTCTGATAAGAGATCTTTCATCTCTATTTGAACCCTTAAAAAGAATAGCGTTTTAGGATATATAACTACTAGAAACTACTCAATTTTCATGTTTATCAAGAATATATAAAATGTTGCTTATTCAAAATTATGTAACTGATGGATAAAATAGGAAATTTTTAATGTTTTTAGCTGGCATTCTATTCAACATTTCACTTTGAATAATTTTCATAAATAAGATGTTTGTCTTCTTTTTATAATCTGTGTATCAATCCACTTTAAATTTTTCACTATTTTGATACAGTGTATCTTAAAATATATCTATTTAGATCAATTGTCATTTCTCAAATAATACTAACAAGGGGGGTCACTAACTGTTCAAAAGGTATTTATACATGTTATATATCCTCTTAAAGCTCTAACTGAGCTGATAATAAAAATATCCATCTTATCGGCAAATGCGCCCCCTAGCATGAGTTATTCTCAATTAAAGTTTGTAAATTACAGGCTTTTGAAAAATTTCTATCATTAGAATAAATTTTTTAACAGATTCTTGTGCTAATTATGATTATTTATATTGTTAATAAAGTATTTTATTATGCGTTTAATAATTATTTTGTGACAGCAATAAATTTATAAATCCAATACTTTATATATGTAGCCAAGTGTAAAATATTTACACTCAGTAAGATTTTCCTGTACATTGACATAATCGATATTTTGGATATTGACATTGCATGTGGGAAATATAAAAGAAATTTAATGCACTAACATAGTAATGGAGGGAAGAAATAAGAGGAAAAATATATTTCTACTTTTGAAAAATTAACAATTATACAATATAATATTTTAATGAAAATGAATATATACAGTAATAGTTTTCTTCATTACTATAAAAATTACAATAGCTCCTTTCTTACTTTGATTTCCTTTTTTTTTAAAATACTTTTCATACAGTTTAGCATGTATAAATTTATTGTTGACACAATGTAATTATTAAACAGCAAAATACTTGCAAATGAGCATTAACTGTGCGGTCGCTGATCTGATAACTATTTGTGAAGGAGTACCCAATGGGCGGCCATTGCCACCACTTACTGGGATAACAAATCCATGCTTTGTCCAGGATTTGCACCTGGCCCTACCATGAGGGAGTTAGGGACGCTAACCACAACAATATGCGGGCGACCTTTACTAATAATATATACAATGGTTTTTAGAATGAGAATCTTTTACAAAACTGATTAGAATGGTAGAAACTGTACTAAATATTATAAATAAAGAATTATAATTAAAGAATATTATAAATATAGTTAAAGAATTGCTAATTTAAAAACTTTAACTTAGAATAACTCGCGATAGGGGATGCATTTGCCGATAAGACAGATATTTTCGTTATCAGCTCAGTAAGACCTTTCAGATGATATATAATATGTATAAATACCTTTTGAACAGTTGGTGACCCACCCTTGTAAGTGTAATGGGGTGATTTTTTTTTTTTTTTTTTTTTTTTTTTTTTGAGATATGTAACACGACCTTACGATTTTCTTGAACATGCCAATTTCTATTTTTGCAGAATTGCCATGTGTGTACTTACTACACTGCTAATTATCAGATATTCATCATTAAAGAATATAACCAGGTAGCTAAAGGACTTGAATGAGTGAGACGAGCATTAGTCCAGTCAAAATAGGAAAAATAGAAGAAAAAAATCGTGTAGTTTTGAATTTTTGCATACTCATAGCCGAGGAGTTCCTGAACAACATACTAAAAGTCCCCGCCCGTGGGGGGGTGAGCGGGGGGTATTTAAGGGGGTCAATTTTCAGTTTTTATTAAATATCTTAAAAACTATCGCATTTAGAGAAAAAATGTCAATTACAAAATTAATTTATGTAAAATTTCCTACAAAAATGTACATTACATTTTGTTTGTACGATCATTAGTTTAGAAGATATAGGCAGATGAAATAACACATTTTCTTGAAAAATTCTTTTTTGCAATAGTAAAATCAACTAAAGTGTGCAATTAAAAGGGTTCTTGTCAAATATTTTCTAATGTAAAAAACAAATATATACATAGGGAATATGCAAGGATAATACAGCATGTTTTGTAAGTTTTAAATAATTTTAAGGCTAGTAGGCGCAAGTGGCGGTTTGAGTAAAAATCTGGATAAGTCCAGTCAAAATAGGAAAAATAGAAAAAAAAAATCGTGTAGTTTTGAAGTTTTGCACACTCATAGCCGAGAGGGTCCTGGACAACATACTAAAAGTCCCCGCCTGTGGGGGGTGAGCGGGGGGCAGGGGGACATTTAAGGGGGCAATTTTCAGTTTTTATTACATATCTTAAAAACTATCACATTTAGAGAAAAAATGTCAATTACAAAATTAATCTACGCAAAGTTTCCTACAAAAATGTATGTTACATTTTGTTTGTACGATCATTAGTTTAGAAGATATAGGGAGATGAAATAACACATTTTCTTGAAAAATTCTTTTTTGCAATAGTAAAATCAACTAAAGTGTGCAATTAAAAGGGTTCTGGTCAAATATTTTCTAATGTTAAAAACAAATATATACATAGGGAATATGCAAGGATAATACAGCATGTTTTGTAAGTTTTAAATAATTTTAAGGCTAGCAGGCGTAAGTGGGGGTTTGAGTAAAACTCTAGATAACGAAGACCCAAAACCGATCAACATTAAAAAAAAAATCGTGTAGCTTAGAAATTGAGCACAGTTATAAAGTTAAGTGCCCTGAATAACATACTAAAAGTCCCTAACCATGGGGGGGGGCATTTAAAGGGGGCACATTTCAGTTTTTATTTATTAAGTATCTTGAAAACTATCGCATTTAGAGAGAAAAAATCTCAATTGCAAAATTAATCTACATGAAATTTCCTAAAAAAATTGCATATTCTATTTTGTTTGTATGAACAATAGTTTAGAAGATATAGGGGAATGAAATAACGCATTTTCTTGAAAAATTGTTTTTTTTTTTTTTTTTTTTCAATAGTAAAATCAACTAAATTGTGGAATTAAACGGGTTCTGATAAAATATTTTCTAATGTACAAAACAAATATATGCATAGGGAATATGTAAGGATAATACAGCATGTTTTGTACGTTTTAAATAATTTTAAGGTTAGTAGGTGCAAGTGGTGTTTAGGTAAAAATCCAGATTACGAAGACCCAAAACCGATCAACATTAAAAAAAATCTTATAGCTTTGAGATTTTTTTTCTAAATGCGATAGTTTTCAAGATACTTAATAAAAACTGAAATGTGCCCCCTTTAAATGCCCCCCCCCCCCATGGTTAGGGACTTTTAGTATGCTATTCAGGGCACTTAACTTTATAACTGTGCTCAATTTCTAAGCTACACGATTTTTTTTTTTTTTAATGTTGATCGGTTTTGGGTCTTCGTTATCTAGATTTTTACTCAAACCGCCACTTGCGCCTGCTAGCCTTAAAATTATTTAAAACTCACAAAACATGCTGTATTATCCTTGCATATTCCCTATGCATATATTTGTTTTTTACATTAGAAAATATTTGACGAAAACCCTTTTAATTGCACACTTTAGTTGATTTTACTATTGCAAAAAAGAATTTTTCAAGAAAATGTGTTATTTCATCTCCCTATATCTTCTAAACTAATGATCGTACAAACAAAATGTACTATACATTTTTGTAGGAAATTTTGAGTAAATTAATTTTGTAATTGACATTTTTTCTCTAAATGCGATAGTTTTTAAGATATGTAATAAAAACTGAAAATTGCCTCCCTTAAATGCCCCCCTGCCCCCCGCTCACCCCCCACGGGCGGGGACTTTTAGTATTTTGTTCAGGACCCTCTCGGCTATGAGTGTGCAAAACTTCAAACTACACGATTTTTTTTTTCTATTTTTCCTATTTTGACTGGACTTATCCAGATTTTTACTCAAACTGCCACTTGCGCCTACTAGCCTTAAAATTATTTAAAACTTACAAAACATGCTGTATTATCCTTGCATATTCCCTATGTATATATTTGTTTTTTACATTAGAAAATATTTGACAATAACCCTTTTAATTGCACACTTTAGTTGATTTTACTATTGCAAAAAAGAATTTTTCAAGAAAATGTGTTATTTCATCTCCCTATATCTTCTAAACTAATGATCGTACAAACAAAATGTAACATACATTTTTGTAGGAAATTTTGAGTAGATTAATTTTGTAATTGACATTTTTTCTCTAAATGCAATAGTTTTTAAGATATTTAATAAAAACTGAAAATTGCCCCCCTTAAATGCCCCCCCTGCCCCCCGCTCACCCCCCACGGGCGGAAACTTTTAGTATGTTGTTCAGGACCCTCTCGGCTATGAGTATGTAAAATTTCAAAACTACACAATTTTTTTCCTCTATTCGTCAAATTTTGGCCTTCGTTGCCTGGACTACATGTTTTGTGTGAAAGCTAGACCAGGACTAAATAGACACACAATAAGAAATAGTGATAAAATTTAGGAAAATCGGGTTCATTCTTAAACTTTAGCTTTCTGATTGCATTCTTCACTGATGATTATCTGCTGATCAGTGCTGCAAATATACTCTTGTAACAATCCTACAAAAATAGAAATAGACAAGTTCAAGAAAAACAGTAATATGTACATATCACCAAAATAATCACCCCATTACACTTGGTATTTCTGTATTACTTGCAAGAATAGCCATTTGATCTTAATAAATATATTTTGAGGTTCTCTGTATATACTGAAATATATGTTTCCAATTTATTATTATGAAATTTAAACAACTTAATTCAATCTGAAGGAAATAATAATAATAAATACAGGGTTGCCACTCAAATAGGAGAATGAAATTCCCTGCTTCTCCAGGTTTTCCAGACGTGTTCTAAGAAAATTCCAGTCTAGCCATATATTGTGCATTGGCTGTATTGAGAGCAAAATATTTACGGTACCAAATGAAAATACAAAAGTTACATATTACTTTGACTTAAGAAGACCCCTTTGACCATTACCATGGGGGGGTCTATCTAAGAGATCTTGTTAAAAAAAAAAACGCGGAAGCTAAGAAAAAAACCCAGGAAAAATGATTCTACGTTGGAGGAAAAATTAGTTTTCTTTGGCAATCATCCTATGAAATTTCCTGACTTTTCCAGATTTTGGCTAAAATATTCAAATTCCCTGACTTTTGTGGTAAATTTTCAAATTCCCTGACTATTCCAGGTTTTCCAGGTAGCGTGGCAACCCTGTAAATATGATTTTCTGCTTCTCTCTTTTTCAATTTCAAGCACAAACACATACCGCATATACATATGGGATGTACAGTTATTTATGTGAAATGTTATATTTATTACAGAATTTTAAATAATAATTTCAGAAAATTTAAGTAAAATTTTTTACTATTCAATTTTCTAAAACTAATTCTAAAATCTTATAACAAACGTGAAAGTTCATAACATGACTCACACATTTATTTTTCCTGACATTTCAAAATACATTATACATATATGCTAGTAAAATAAAAGCAAAATTTCCCAACTCAATCTGCGTTTTAAAAAACAATTTAAAAATAATAGAAATATACCTATATTTATTTAATGCCTTTCATACTTACTTTTACAACACGATACAATTTTCTTGCAAAATATGCAGGTGTATTTTCTACACAACGAACTATAATAAATAAATAAAAATTAATTTATATTTTATTTATATGTGAATTTATCAAAATTAAATTTATAAGATATATTTATCTTTGAAAAATTATTTTATTAGGAAAGATGCATTGCATAAAGAACAGACAATCATAATTTTTGTACAAAGTAGAGAGCTTTTTTCCCAAAATTAAAATCAAAAAATAGAAAACCTTCACAAAATTTAAATTAATAAAAATGGCCCCTTTAAAAAATTTTATTTTATAAAAATTATCTTTTTAAAAAGCTTTTCTGTGTTTCAGTATTTTTTTTTTTTTGTTATCGCTTATATTCGGTTTAATAAAACACTAAGAACTTATATATTTTATACTATTAAGTGAGCAATATTTGTATATATATTTCACTGTTCTCGAAAACGGTAGCTCGGGCAGTCACGAGATTTAACACAAAGGTGCCCCCCGAAGGATCATTGTGCAAGTCGAAGTCAGAATTTCGAATTTCTGTTTAGTTTTCTTTTAATTAATAAAAATATGAAAATAATAAGCTAATAATAGCAAAAAATTAGCCATTTAAATTTAATCCATAATTTAATTGTTGCCAAAAAAAAAAAAAAAACGAGTTTATTTTCTTTTTTCAACAGTAAAATAAATACATTTATCTAAACATGAACAATACTACACACTACTGATCGCAGAGCTTCCAAATTTGGCATATAGGTACCTGGGACCCTGCAGGTGTGCACCTCATCGAGATTTTTTCGAATTCCGAATTTGAATTTTTTAAATTAATGTTTTTTTCGATTTTAAACATTGGCTTTTATGTTTCATTTTTCATGAATTTATTCTTCGATTGTAATTGTCTGCGTATCTTAGCAACGGCTATATTATGCAATTTATTTTTTATTTAATACATTTATTTGAGGGCGAATCTTTTTTCTCTTTTTAATTTATTATATTTATTGAAAATAAAATGGTAATGCAGTAGAAAAAATTAAATATATTAAATTTAAAATTTAAAAACGTATTTATAACAGTCATGTTTATGTATAATTTTTGTAGTATAACAACAATTATTTTTCATTTGTTAATTTAATTTCTTTAAAAGTTTTTTTTTTTTTTTTTCTAATTTATAGTATTTGTCAGGAAATAATGGTAGTATATAGTAGAAAGGATTAAACTGATTGGAATTTATTTGTTTTTTATTTATGTATTTAATTCCTTCTAAAAGAAAATCTACTTTTTATTTTATTTCATTACATTGGTCGGAATCAAATTGTAATACAGTGTAAATAGCATGAGCAATAAAATACTTGGTTCAAAAACTAAAATATTTAATAGACACTGAGATACAGTTATCTTTAAAATCGTAGTTCTTAAATAATGGCAGACCCACCTATCGTCAATAAATACCCATATTGAAATACATAGGAAAGAGATTTCTGCAGGCAGTGGGAACCTGCTCCCGATACAGTGCGGGCAGAGAAAGAGCTGCCGCAGCCTGCGAGTACCCGATGCGAGGTCTAGAGCGATTCCAATGTAATTATTTTAGTTTTTATTTATAATGTGATGTGAAAAATAAATAATGATCCAATTCTTTTGGAGATTCATTTAAATATAGTGGCCAGCGAAGCGGGCGTAGCCTGCTAGTTAAACATTATATGAAGTGACTGCTAAAATAGAATATTTTATACTTCCACTTCTATAAGTAAAAAAAAGAGGGAGGGAGGGGCAAAAATTAAAATATGAATTGACTCCTGGAAACTCATCATGACCTTACCTTCTGAAAAGATATATATTTTACATATAGAAATTTTAATTGAGCTTTCTTAAATTCCCTTTTGTATAACCAATAATTCAAGGGAAAGTATTCATTCAGATAAGTGAAAAGGACAAAGACAAACATTTTAGCATTAAAAAAAATTCAAAACTTTTTGTTCATTGTAATGTAGTTATAGTAAATTGAAAGTCATGTTAGAATACAACTTAAATTTTAGTTATAGAATTTTACATTTAATAAAATAAAAATAAATAAATAAAATAAATAATAAGAAAATTAAGTAGTGAATCTAACAATCAATAAATATTGACAAAACCTTTTTGAAAAACTGGAAAGAAAAAAATAATAAATGATATTGATATATTTTAAATTCATTATATATATATGCACATTTTAAGTTTTTAGTTTAACTTTTATTTCAACCATTTATTTTATTTTTCAATTGAAAGAATTATTGAAGTTAATAATAAAATCAAGTCTGGACAAGAAAAGATTGAGAACAGCTATTTATTGCAGAATATTATCATCGAATATTCCGCAACAAATCTCATACTTACTTTTCTTAAAATAAAATAAATAAATCTATATTAATAAAATCATACTTTTGTATATAAATTTGTCAGAATCAAAAAATTTTACGATAGCTTCACGTTTCACACACCATGAAAGCCAAAAATGACTTCAGAAAATTTTGTCTGTGTGTGCGTCATCGTGTCTGTATGTCTGTAACGCTATTTTTGTCTGGGTATCACGTGAGAACAGCTAAACGGAATTCAATGGCGTTTGGCTGGAAATTAGATCTTTACCCAACTTAAAATTATATCTATCAATTTTTTTGGCATTTCCCTCGGGGGGGGGGGGGTCAAAAACATGTTTGTAAGCATAACTCGGCTCCAAATTACTTCACAGCAAAAAAATTGCACATGGGGAGACTAGACATAAGTAGAAATAAAACATAATGTGTGACTTAGGAATTTTCATTTTTAAGGGGAGGGGGGGGGGGTCGGAAACAATTTTTGGTGGGAAATTTCGCTAATTCCGGAATTCTGAGTACTACTCTACCAAATATGTTGAAAAAAGGTATGTGACTTCCTTACGACATTTCCAAAAACGCATTTTTGTTTTTGTGTGACTTGTGACTTTTTTTTTTTGGAGGGGGGGGGGGGGAAATTTACGAGGGGTTTACCTAGCCCTTTTAGCGCTGAATTTGACCTGAGAAATTTATGGGAGTTGTGGTCACGAATTTTGGTGCTTGGATTGTTTATATGTATCCAAAACCTAAAATAACGGAATTTATCAAAATTACCCCCATTCGCCCCTTGGGGGGAACAGAAGGTAAAAACACCTTTGTAAGCATAACTCAGCTCCAAATCACTTCACAGTACACATGAGGAGACTACACATGAGTACAAATAAAACATTATCTGTGATTTAGATAATGTTGACTTTTAAGGGGAGGGAGGGGGAAAATCGATTTTTGGCAGGAAATTTTGCAAATTCCTGATTTTTGAGTAAAACTCTACCAAAAATGGAACAAAGATGTTGAAAACAGCCATGCATCTTCTTTAGGATATCTCCAAAACACGTTCTTCATTTTTTGCAATCTGTCTTTTTTTTTTTTTGGGGGGGGGGGGAGGGGGGTTGGTATGTGTTACCCAGGGCAAATTCAAGTCGCCCCTTTTAGCACTAAAGGGAAATTTATGAGAGCTGCAGTAAAAGTTTGGTACTTGAATTGTTCTTATGTATCTGACTCCTAAAGTAACAGAATGTTTTGAAATTCCCCCCACCCTTTTCTCTCTGGGGGGCACAGGAAGCAAAAAAACATTTGTAAGTATAACTCGGCCCCAAATTATTTCACTGTGAAGAAATTGCACATGAGGAGACTAGACTTAAGTATAAATAAAATATTATGTACAATTTTGGAATTCTTGATTCCAGGAGGGAGGGGGAAATCCGTTTTTCAGGGGGAAATTTCAGAAATTCCAGATTTTTGAATAGAGCTCTACTAGGTACAAAGGTATTGAAAACAGCCATGTGTCTTCTTTAAGATATTTCCAAAAACACTTTTTTTTGGGGGGGGGGAGAGGGGGGAATTACGAAGGAGCAAATTCGAGACCCCTTTTTTAGCACTAAATTTGTCTTGAGAAATCTATGCGATCTGCGGGATTTCGCAAAACTTCAAACTCACCCGCTGGGGAAGGGGAAGTAAGAAGAGGGTAAGTTGCTGCCGAAGGCAGTAGGGACCCAGACTCAAGCAGAAATAACCTCTACTGAACACAGTGGGAACTTTAATGCAGGCTATTAATAATATGGGATTTTGACAACTCATTTAAATAGTGCCCAACGAAGCGGGCAAAGCCTGCTAATAAATAAATAAAAAAAGATGGAGGAGTACAGAAACTTTTATTACAGTTCAAAGCAATTTCAGTAAAACAGAGGCAGACAAAAAAATGGAATATATTGATACTTTAACAACAATTACTACATTTAGTTACTTCAAAATGCATATTTTATTCTGTTGGTCAAATATGCAGACATAGAAATAATTATTGATGGTTGATAATTGCTACAGTTTTCAATACAGTGAAAACCCGATCTATCGTTCCCACATCCATCATTTTCCTGCATTGATCGTATTATTTCTATGGTCCCTGCACAAACTGTATTTAAATAATGTTAACGAAACCTGCATATACCGTTCTTCAAAAAGTCGTTTTCCTGCATTCTTCTGACCAAAATGAAATTGAAAATCAAGCGATTCCGTATGGCATTCAAACTAGAATTACTTCATTTATCCTAAAATAACTCCTTTCCTTCTCCACGGAGGGTCAAAATTGTGATGGCATGTTTCTAGTCCCTCCTCAAAGGTGAATTACAGACAGTCGACATTTGCCTGTGATGTAAAACCCAACCAACCTCAACTACTCAAACTTATGCTGTTTTAGGTGAAGAACAGGGATTGTGCAGATATTGTAACATGTGTCTATGAAATACTGAATACGGATCGTGTGTACGGATCGCTTGGAGAATAAGTTATTTTACTTTGTGTAAAGAGGAGAATGGACGCATCTAGTATGGCCAGCAACTACATTTTTTCACATTCCTGAGGCTAAGCCTACACCAGTGCCAAGTGTGTCTGATTTAATTACGGCATTTGAAAATGCACAAATTCTTTTATATGCACATGAAATTGCAGAAAAGGAGCAGAAAATGTTGTAAATCTGGAAAATCCCCACTTTATTTATAAAATGAACAAAAAATCGAACATAAAATTACTGATTTTTAGAAATAAATATCACTTAATGTACTACAACTTTGATTTATTTCTTTGACAGTTTGGAAAGTAACAAATCAGTTTTTATTAGTAGTATACTATATATGGGTCATTCTCTGAAAAGTGGGCATTTTTTTTTTTTTTTTTAAGTAAAAAAGATAAAACCTTAGTCCAAATAAAATTGCTCCAATTTTTCTTTTTTTTGTACATGTACACATATGTTACAATTAATAAAAAAAATAATATAAACCAAACTGTATCTGATAAATTTTGATATAGCAATTACTTTTATTAATTAGAAAAATGAGGGAATGACTGTGAGGGAATGACAAATTTCTTCTAAAAACTACTTTATAAAAATATTATTAAGTTTAGTTATATTTTCAAACACTAAATATTTATTAAAACATATTTTTATTAATATAATATCATAAAAAGCAAATTTGATTTATTTTAGTTAACTTTATAATGAGTGAGGGAATGACATATAATAAAAATACTGTATTCAATCTAACGTTTGAGAGCCTTATGCAACTCATTGTAAAAAGTTTCGAACAGAACACAACATGGCTTTTTACTTTGCTGCTATACAAATTAAGTTTGACTTATATAAAGCACGGGCTGCCATTAATGGAGTAAGTAGGGGTGTGATTATAGTTTGATGAGGGAATGATATCTAATACCAGGGACAACAATAAAGTGTCTTCTAATTTCTTTCATTGCATAATACTTACATGTGGGAATGGGGACACAGTGAGGGAATGATATTTTGCATTTTAAAAATTATTTAAAAATTATATTTGAATTCCAATAACCAAAGAATAACAGTTTATATGTAAAACCAACTAATATTGATAGTTTAAACAGCGTTTTGTTTTTGTGCTTTTAAAAATATACCCTCAAGACTACTGGGACATGAAATGACCACTTTTCAGAGAATGACCCATATACTGCATGTATTATTTCATAAATATTGTTTTATTCATGTTTTGACTTTACCCCGCATTCATTGTTTTCCCCGCTTTCATTGGGTTTTTTCACGCACCCCATGAAAAACGATAGATCGAGGTTCTACGGTATAAAAATTTAACTGTTAGGTATCTTGCCCAGTAGCAGAATTTTCTATATTGATTTGCAGCAAAGCAAAATTTGTCTGCAATCCAAGAATGCGAGATCAAGTCTGATATTGCAAAAAAGTATTAGCAATTCATAAAACACGCAAAATTTGCATCTACAAAGAAAAGAAATTAATAATATATTGCAAGTACAGCAATCTAGAGACATAATGTAAAATATATTTAAAATTTTAAGCCTAGCATTTCTTTTTAAAGTATTAAATTAATCTGCAGTGCTCGCTGGCATGCTGCACTGTTTCTGCTACTAGGCTTATTTGTTAGATCTGTTTCACGTCTTCTGACCACATTATCTTTAAGAAGTGTAATAGTGGGTAAGGGAAGTTGCGTAGATGTTACACATCAGATTTTTTTTTTATTTATTTACTGTAACTTTCAGAAGATAAGCTTCGCCCATTATAAGCTGCACCAACAAAAAATTGGCAAAATTAATTTTTATCAGATAAGCTGCATTGCCATATAAGCCACGGCCTATACCGTGAATAATCTACTGTATAAACAATTCTTTACATATGCATTGATATTGTAAATATGCGTTTTTTCTTTAAGCATTTAATTTTTTTTTCTTTCATTACTAATATATTAATATTAATAAGATTAAATTCTTATACAGTACAAAGTTGAAAAAATGGACATTTTCGGTTGTATTAATCATCATCAACAGGGTTTTATTATTATTATTATTTTTAATTAGGTGAATTTAGTTGAAATATTAGATAAAGCTTATCAAAAAATAAGCTTTACCTAACATTTCAACTACATTTTCAGTTGATTTTTTTCCATTTTTCAATGTTTTAATTTGACATTCTCAATTAGTAATGAATACTGCAGCCATCTATCGGCTGAATGAAAAACTATAGTCAATAGTAAGAAAAAAAGGAATTACTTTTCATGTTTTCTAAGATTGTGAGATGATTTTTGTTTTTACTCTTCTAAAAAATGTATGTAAAAAAGATAAAATTATAAACTAGAAAATTTCACAAAACAAATACCGTGGTTTATCAAAAAATAAGCTTATCAAAAAATAAGCTTTACCTAACATTTCAACTACATTTTCAGTTGATTTTTTTCCATTTTTCAATGTTTTAATTTGACATTCTCAATTAGTAATGAATACTGCAGCCATCTATCGGCTGAATGAAAAACTATAGTCAATAGTAAGAAAAAAAGGAATTATTTTTCATGTTTTCTAAGATTGTGAGATGATTTTTGTTTTTACTCTTCTAAAAAATGTATGTAAAAAAGATAAAATTATAAACTAGAAAATTTCACAAAACAAATACCGTGGTTTATCTCCCGAAAGTTTTTTTTTTTTTTTTTTTTTTGGTACCTTGTATTAATCAATAAAAATATACAATTTGTTCACATATCACCTGGATGACAAACGAATAACCAATTAAAAAATAATTTTTTAGTAAATATAAAAATATAAATGAATTAGTAGATTAAAATCCTTGAAATCAGGGGTAGCCCCTGAACACAATCATCCCTGATATCTGCAAATTCGTTCAGGAGAGTAGAATGGCTGAGAATACATACAAACCTATTGTTAAGAGAGACTTTCGCATAGATCCTGAAGTTTCTGTTTCAATAGCTTCAGTTAATGTTCTACCAGTAATATCTTCATACTCTTGGAAGACAAATCGTAAATGTTCATAACTTTCAGAAGCAAAAAGTGTGTTGTATGCAGCATCATCCATTTCCCATCTTGCTTCCCCAGCTTCAAATAATGCCTGCACAAAATGAAAATCAGTTACAATACAAAATTCGGTGATATAAAACATTCCCATTGAACCAATTACCTTTAAAAAATTATCCAAGTTAAGAATATAACATTTAACAAGATTATGCATAGCCCAAAAAAATTAAGTTTATTAACTATTTAAGTGTTGAGCCAGTCTTTTTCTGTCCACCAGTATTTTTTTTTTTTTTTTTTTAAGAGGGAAAAAAAAAAAAAAGATACTTCATTCCATAAAAAAAAAAAAAAAAAAAAAAAATCTTTTTTATTCATGCATCTCTCTCTCTTTTTTTTTACAACAATTATACACATTATATTATTATACACATACGTATTAAGTATTTACACATACATATTATTATACATGATGTATTATACACATTGCAAGAATGACCTAACTAAAAAGTAAAAATGTATGCCATTAGTAGTATAAAAACTTATTAATATTTAACTGTGCACTGATATTATTACAGAGGTATGGAAATTTTAAAACTAAAGAAAAAAATTCTAAAAGTTATCACAAATGTAAAAAAATCAAGTTAATACAGATAACAAAAATCACTTTTATGGCTACACAGATTCATTCTTTCTTCCTTCCCATGTTTTCTTATAGGATTTTTGTATTGTTGCTCTGTATTATAAAGATATTTCATCTAAGATAACTTAAAGTTTTTAAAAATTTTTTTTTTTTTTAATCACACTCTTTGAACATGTCGACTTTTATCTTAATGAGCAGTTAAAAAAAAAAAAAAAAAAAAAAAAACAGAGTTAAATATTTTATTTTATTAAGTAAACTTAAGACTAAATTTTTCAATCTCTAAAAAATAAAATAAATTATTTATTATTATAATTATTATTAATTACTCACTAAGCTAAAAAGTGACATGTTCAAAAAGTATAATTCAAAAAAACAGAATTCAACAACTTTATTTTTGAATGTGATATCGTTATAATATGAAGCATCAAAAATCTTATTGAATAACATGGGAAGGAAGAAAGGATGAATCTGACTGATGTGCAGCCTTAATGTACACCAAAACAACTTATACCAAAAGGTAAAATTTCACATCAGCATAGTGGAATAACAATGATAAAAATAGAATCAAAATTTAGGACCAAAGTATGTCAGTTAATTAGAGTATGGTGATTAAATATTATAAAAACTGAGAAAACACTTACACTAGGCCAGGGCTAGAAATAAGCAGTCGTTAGTCGTATTTTGCGACCAGTTTTTTCATTTTGACGCCTAGAATTCCAATCATAGGTGCCATATTTGATGCCTGGATTTTTTCCTCATCATATCTAATAATTTTCCCAATCCCATCAGACTGTAAACAAGTCTATTTCAGTCAGCTGAACCAAATAAAAACTGATTTAAGAAATCGTATCTCTATGAAAGTAGTTGACGATTTGTTAATGATTAAGTTAAAAGGCCCTAAATTGGAAGATTTCTGCCCAGAAAATTCTATTAAACTGTAGTGGAATGATGTATTTTCTGAATGAAGAATGAATTTGTGATTTTAAATATGTACGTTTAATACTGTCAATGTAATTACATTCATTACATAAATATTTTTTATATAATGTTGCATATATTATTTACATGATGCTTTATTATTATTTTTTTTTTAATATACGTATTTAATTATAGATGGCACCTAGATTTTTCATTTTGATGCCCAAAAAATTTAATCCAGGCGTCATTTTGACGCCTAGTTTCAAAATTCTTATTTCTAACACTGCACTAGGCGTGTTACAATCTTCACACTTACAATACTTTAAAAATAAAATAATAAATATTATTATACTTCATTCACACAGTTTTTGCATGAATATATGAGGTAACCAGAAATGGTTTTGAATTAATAGAATCTAATTTGTTTTAAAATATAAATATTCCTAATTTTTTATAATTACATCAACTTGTTTAAAAATAAATTTGAGCTTGGTCAAAAGATACAGATAATCGATGTACTTTGATTTAATATTTAAAAAGAATAAATAGATACTATTTTCATATGCAATAAATACATAAACATTTTCATTAATATAGCCAATAAAAATAATGATTTTAATGACCAAAATGAAAGAAACGTACATTGTTTTCAGTTTCAAAAATAATTTTTCATAAGTAAAACATCTCACCTCAGCATCATTTCTGACTTTATCCAAAGATACAACACCTTCATTTCTTTCAGCCTAGAAAAAGTTATTAATATAAATAAATAAAACTAATAAAGGACAATTAGTTTCTAAATGATATGCTAATAAAAAATACCTTGCATATGAGTAAAAGCATGTGTTTAAAATGACTATGACAGTCATCTTGAATCGAATCCTCTAAAGATTTTCCAAATTCTATAACAAAAAATAAAAATATATCTTTACAAATTAGTTATAAAAAAGAAAAAGTAATTTTTAAGAAGTTGTGAAAACAGTTTTATGAAAATAAAGAAAAATCTCATTTATTTTAATGTCTGATAAAATGACATTTTGTCATAGATAATTAAAAATTATGAACTACAAATTGTTATTCGTACTAAAAACATTTGAATTGTGATTCATTAAAACATACACCAAATGTCCCTTTAGTTGAACTGAATTTCTAAAATAAAAAATTACAGGTTTCAGTTTGTCTCCCCCCTCCCCTCCTGAAAACTTTTCCGGCGATGCCACTGCTGATAACTTATGTAGTTTTGAAAACAGGATTGTATTAAAAATAAGAAATTTTTTCTCTCCTATTATTTAATATGAGGTAATTAATTTGAGATGCTAGACTTAAAATATTTAACATCATAATTCAGTAGCCCAAATACAAATACAGCCATCCTTAAATAAACAATAAAGAGGAAAAAAATATAAATATTAAAAAAAAAAAAAAAAAAAAAAAAGAATCATATTTATTTTTAATATGACATCTAGAAAAGAAAAATACATGAAGAAACATGAACTATTAATAATGGATGCTAAGCATATGAATTATGAACAATAAAAAATGCATTATAAAATTGCAAATGCTACATAGGGATACTTACCCGAACTTGAATTGCAGTCAAACCCCATATTATTCTATGGAGAAATTTGTTTTTAATATTGCTCATTACTTAATCTATTTTTTTTTTTTTTTTTTTTTTTTTAAATCCTGCTTTCCCATTTAAAAAATTCAAAACTGTTAAATTGATTCTTGCTTTCCATTTATGGATTTTTAATCTTTTTATTATTATATTTTTGAATCTATAAAAGTCATTAAATGTTCTTAGTTAATTTTTTGCTCTTTAGAGCTTCAAAATGAAATATTAAAATTAAACAAAGAAATAAATTTTGAAAATTGGAAATCAATATAATGGCTGTGAAAATGGAATTAAAAAAAAAAACAAAAAAAAAAAAAAAAACATTAAGTAATGAGTAATTTCGAAAAGAATTTCCTCTATAGAATAATATGGAGTTAGACTGTCATCCACATTAAGTAAGTATTGCTTTAAGTAAAAAAGATGAGAAGAGAGATTATGAAAATAATCATTATCATAAAATAATAATAATAATAATACAAATATGAATAATCAAACAGGATATACATACTACAATAATATATTTCTTTTATTTGTTGAATTTGAACATTTGAAATAGTGCAAAGAATTTCCAATAGCAAGTCCTCATCTTTTCCAGGTCCATAAATAGCCTTGCGAAGTAATTTGGCATAATATTCTGCAAGAGGCATAAGCAATAATTCAACAGTTCTCTTAAAATTGCCTGTTAGTTTAAATAATAACCTGTCTTTCAAATCCTGCATAAAAGTAAATTAAACTTTAGTTACAGAAAGATAAAATTATAAAGTATTTAACATAAAAATAATATATTTAAGAGAGCTTTCGGGGGAAAAAAAATTCAAATATACTACTAAAAATTATATGCCAAATCTAATTAATGATATTTTAATATATGATTTAAAATAATTTCAATTACAAATCTATTTGTGAAAGGATAAATGTATATGTCATGTAAATATGATGTAAAGTGTAAATGTTCAAACAGTGAAGACGGTACACTAAATGCTACTGAAACAGCTATCTGCTTTCTTTTTTGACGTTCTAGACATTGTTGTTTGCTTTGTTTTTATAAATGTATATTGTTCAAAACATACATATATATATATGTATATTGTTCCCTGTATAAATATACATTAAAGTTACTACTTTCAAAATTACTTGCTTTAATCTAACATTTTTGACAATTTTAGAATTTTTTCTGTTACAAAGTTTTTTATTATTATTAGGACAGAGTACTATTAGTTTCAATCTGGAGTTTTTGTAGACCAGTTTTGTGTAACACCAAAATAAACTAGAAATATCTGTCCTATTGTTACAAATTCGGTACCAAATAAAAGAAGCGATTTTCGTGAATCCAGAGGTGCAAACAGTTTTTCAACCCGACAATTAGATTTTTAAAATTAACTAAAGTATAAAATTTAGGTGGCAACACTTCATTTTAATTCATTTCAGTCATTTTAAAAAATATGTGGCCCAGTTTTACGGTCAAACAATGTGATAAAAGCAAATAAAAAATAAAAATTTTACAGATTGAAATTAATACTTCTCCATACTAAACTAAATTATGTTTTGGACAGAATTTTTAATTTTTATTATTTGTACTGAAAAAAACAATTATAAATAACACACTTTTCTCTGGCTACATTTAAATAAGACAATAATCATATATTTAGCCAGTATTTGACAAAGCAAGCACCACAGTCTATTGAAAAAACAATATCAAGAATACTTTCTATTTTTCATTTTCTAACTACATTAAAAATGAACACAGCTGTTTAAATATTATGTATAAAGTCACAAAAATTAAATTTGCAAAAAAATAAAATAAAATAAAATAAAACTCTTTTTTTTTTTTTCAAATAATAGAAAAAAAAAATAAAAATAATAATAACAACTTTGATTAGTTTGAAAATCTTACTCTTCTGATTAAGCATATTTACCTGTTCAAACATTGATTTATATGTTTCCATAATCCTTTTTCTTTGTTCATTTGTTCTGTTGCCAAGAATCTTAATAAGTTGATCATCTTTTTTACCTAAACAAATAAAGCATAAAATACTCATAAAAACTGTGCAATAACCTTATATATACAAAAAACTATTTTATATATATGTATTTGAAGCAATATTCCATACCTAAAACACAGATTAATACTCCCAAGAAGAAGTACAATTAAATAAATTCAGTAAGAAATGTCGTTCCTTATTGTCAGGGGCATGGATAAAGAAGACACGAAGTGGTCTCAAGGGAATTGGATATTACAAAATTTTCTTTTATTAAAATTCCCTCAGTTAAAAAGCAACAAGTTTAAAGAGTGAAATTCAAAAGACAAAATTTAAACAGCTCCATTTTTCAGTAAAATATCTGTAAAGTACAAAGCAACAACAATTTCATAAAATTACATAAAGAAAGAAAAATGGCATAACTGACTGATTTGCACCCTTAACCGTATCCGTAATAGCACACTTATCGCCAACACATTCTGCAGATGTCCTGAGGAGAAGCTGTGCTATTAGTGATGATTCTCAAGATTTTTTTCTATTACATTATTCAAGATTTTGACTTAGAAATCATTATTTTATTTGAATTTAAATTATTGTTCAAAGAAAGCTATTAATTAAAGAAATGCTTATGTTATTTAAAGTTGAAGATTTACATGTGTGTGTGGGGCATGGCCATACTTATTATTACTTTAAATAATATAACAATAATAATTTTCTCTAGACACAAGTTATTTTTTGAAATATTTAAAATGATAATTAACCCTATAATACTAGCCTGAATAAATGTTACTCATACAAAAAAGAAATGTGAGAGCAACTTCCAGGGGTTGATCTAATTTTTTTTTTTTTTTTTTGAGTCCCCTTTTTTGTAAAAAAAAAAAAAAAAAACAGAAAATTTTTGTAAAATTTTTATTTACTATTTTTGTGAAAAGTAAAATATTTTAAAAATATATACATATATATTGTGTGTCGTGCATAAACTTCCATCTGTAATTATATATAGAGTTTAATATCTAGTTAACAGAGTTTCGGCCAACCAGTTAAAGATAATACTAAAAACAAGCATACATTTTATAAAAAGATTATTTTTATAAAACAAAATCTTGTGAAGGGTCCTTTTTTAAGAATTTGAATTTTGTGAAGAATCCTCCTTTTTTAAAGCTTTGAATTTTGTGAAGGGTCTCTTTTTTATGGATTTGAATTTTTTGAAGGGTCCCTTTTTATGATGTGGAATTTTGTGAAGGGACAGTAAAAGGGACCCAATTTTCACCTGGATCAAACCCTGACTTCTAAACTGTGCATACTAATTTCTGATAAAATTCAAATGTACGCACATGTATCAGAATTAATTTCTAAAATATGGAGTGAGCAAATTTCATGTATGCTTTAATGTACTAAATGTAAAGAATCATATTCAATGGTTAAAATTAAAACAGAGTTTAAAAATAAGAAAAAGAAAGAAAAGAAAAGAACTTTGTTCAAAAGACATGTTTTAGATTTTCAGAAATTAGATTTAAGAGGCAGGCAGGAATTTTCATATTTATTAGCAAGATCAACAACATTTAGGAAGAATAAAAATAAATAAGTAAATGAAATAAACTGACAATACTTTTCTGTTTGAAGACTGTCATGCTTATTTGGTACATTTGGTGGCATATCTATACAGTGAGAATTAACGACAGTGCTACTTGTGGATCCAAATCATTTGAGATTTTTTTCTTGAATGAAATTCATGTACCATTTACATTTACAGAGGTTAATCCAGAATAAATTAAGTGTCGCACTGAAGCACTTTCACAAAGTCAACCTTTGGCAAAGAGGCACTTTCACAAAATCAACTTTAATCAAAGAGGCATCTTCACAAAGAAATTCTCAGCAATATAGCTCCACACTAAAAATTTTATAAGCTTTGCTGCACATCGAACACATGATAATACCCTCAATTTCGATATTTACTGTAGACAATGGTAAATATCAAAGTAGTAAACACCTAAACACCTTACACATAAGAAATTACTTGCCCCACATATATATTTATTTTGCAACTGTTCCATTTTACTTTTTAAATGTAATTTTAAAATTAAATTTCTTTGTGCATTTCAGTTAACTGCTCGGAAGCACGATTAATTTTCACAAAACTTACTTGGTTTCTCACAAATTATTTTATAAATCCACAAATGGAGCACTATTTTAAAAAATCTGGAATAAATCCTGCCATCTGTCAATTTTATTATCATTATTTATTCATTAAAGTATTTAACATTATTATAAAAAAATTTATTATTAAAATTTATTATAAGAATTATTATTATTATTATTATTATTTTAAGTTGCTTTGAATATAGTAAAATATTTTGAACATAAGTTGTCAATTTTTCATGGAAAAACTGCCATCAAAGAAAGCCATCAAATGGCAATTCTCAAACAAAAGAGTATGAAACTGACAAATTAATTAAATACTTCAGTTTTAATTTAAACAAAGACAAATTTTGAATAGCAAGTATTTTTTAATTTTAATTCTACATTTTGCTGAAAAAAAAAAAAAAAAAAAAAAAAAAACTATCAAACAAACAAATTAGTTATATATTTCAATTTTGATTTAAACAAGGAAAACAAATTTCTAATAGTGTGTAATTTGGGATTTTAATTCTAATTTTCCCAAAAAATATAACAATAAAATATATCAATTTATATAGTACTACATTACAGATTAAAAAAAAAGTCAAAATGGGAAAAGATGGAAGATTACAATGAAGCATTTTATTTTTAATTTAAAAAAAAAAAAAAAAAAAATCACACTATTCTACAAAAATTACAATAATAATAAAGAAAAAAAAATTCTCAAATTTTAGTCAAGAAATGTGTTTTAAAAAACATACCTAAGTTATCAATAGCATCTCTAAGAGCAACTGCATCACTCTCTGAATCAAATGGGTGGTGGAACTATTGACAAATAAAATGGTTAATATTTATAAAAGAAAAAGTAAATAAATAAATCAAACAGAACTGGCGTATTAAATTAATAAATACAAATTTTTGAATAAACCACAATATATATATATATATATGTGTGTGTATTTTCCTTTCCAAAAAATTAACATTTTATTCTATAGCTCCTTCTTTGATCAAAATTGTGTAACAAATTGAGTTTTCAAAAATCTATAAAACTTATTTAAAATATTAAATGTAAATTCCCTCATATAAAATTAATTTTTAAATGGATTGTAATACTCCATCACATAATCCAAAAGCATTTTTTTTTTCTAAATCTTTTTATTGCATTAGATATGTATCATTATTATCATCATAATATATATTTTTTTTTCAAACAAATTAAGAATTTCATTGCTATGATTATGAAGATAATTTTTTATCATTATATCATGGGGAAAATGTAAGGTCTGTTAAATTTAAAATTCTTAAACTTTAAAAAAAAAAAAAAGGTGTGTGTGTGTGGGGGGGGGGGGGGGGGATAACATTAAATTTTTTGTCAAGTTATTGAAATCTAATCACTATTATTTGCATCATTTTAATGAATATTCATATTCAAAACATTATATGTGGTTTATTGTTTTTCAAAATACTGCAGTTACTGAATATTTAAACAGAAGCTTTGAATATAAAAGATTACAACTGTAATAGAATTTAATGCACTTTGATGATATAATAATATTCTTAACTTTTAATAAAACTGTATGCAAAGAATAAGCATTAAAACAAAATACAAGAATTCAGATGACAAAAGCCTTATATTATAGAAAGAAATGATTTGATTGTTTTATTTTTAAGTAAAAAAAAAAAAAAAAAAAAAAAAAAAAAACTAATTGTTTTCACTAACATAGATAGGTAAAAGTTGATGTAACAGATCTTCTCTTATCAGAAAGTACAAACTTTGATTTACAAAGCTCAAGCTTTGTTGCTTGTAGATTAATACAGAAAAAAACTCACAATCTACACACACACACACAAAAAAAAAAAAAAAAAAAAAAAAAAAAAACCTCACTCCTGTTAATTATTATTTTTAAGTAATAATTAATATTGTGGTGTTAGTTATTTTTTAAAGCAGAAATTTTTATTTACAAATTTGTATAACATGACTAGGAAAGATATAATAAAAATAATGTTTTTTTTTTATAATTTTTTTTTTCAGTTTTGTTAATCATTAAATCAATGTGTTGGGTTGTGGGGATTAAGGCCGATTGAACTGCACTAGGGTCCTTGGCCTGAGGAGGGTGCCCTCTGTGGGGGGTCTTCCCCCATTAAATCAATCATTTCTTTATAAGAATTTTAGCATGTACTTATGAAACTAGCAAACATGGTATCAATATTGCTTATTATGATCAATTATTATCTATTTAAGAGACATAGTTCATAGAATTTTTTTTTTTTTTTTTTTTTTTTTTTTTAAATATGAAATCTTTCTAAAGGAATATAACAGTATCAGGGGTCGATCCAGGTTTTAATTTTTGGGTCCCATTTTTGTGAAAAACAAAATATTTTTGTGAAATTTTTATTTATTTTTGTGAAATATAAAATATTTTTGTGAAAAAGTAAAATATTGTGTAAAATCTTCAGTTTTTACAATCACTTTATGTAATGATTAATATCAAGTTAATTTAGTTCTGTTGAGCCAAATTAAGGCATAAATAAAAAATAATACTGAAAATATGAAAACATTTAATAAAAGGATCATTTTTATAAAACAAAATCTTGTGAAGGGACTCATTTTATAAATTTGAATTTTGTGAAGGGTCCCTTTGTATGGATTTGAATTTTGTGAAGGGTCCCTTTTTATGAATTTGAATTTTGTGAAGGGTCCCTTTTTACTATGTGGAATTTTGTGAAGGGGCCGCAAAAGGGACCCAAATTTTGCCTGGATCGACCCCTGAGTATATTTCTTCAAGCTTAGGAGAAAACAGTTTTCATACTGAATATAAATTATATAAGTTTGAAAACGAACATTCATTATACTACACATTAGTAACAAACAAAAATAAAGAAACTGAAAATTAAAAATATTTATTGCATGCATACTAATAAGTAAATTTTGTAAAGAATACTAGAATTTTAAACATTGAATGTAACCCTTAAAAAAAAAAGTGTGCTATTTATTTAATAGCAAAAAAGTGCCTTTTTTTAATCTTAGGGAAAATTTTTGATAAAAGTTAATTTCCAATTATAAAAATAAAATAAAATTGAAAACATATTGAACTAACACATCTAATCAATTGTACTACAAAGAAATTAAAAATATTAATAAAATCAGGCAGAGCAACAGGAGTAATAAAAAAGTACTATTTATTTATTTTTACTATAGCTATTATTTTAAAATTAATACTTACGATTACAGTTGCCATGACACAGATTTGAGAAAATCTAAATGAAAAAAAATTATAAAGCTTTTATATTATAAAATAGAAAGAAATAGCTAAATATGCTTAACATCTTATTTAAAACCTTATTTTTAATAATAAACACTAAATAAAGTATAAAATTATCCCAAATAAATAAATAATAATGTAGATTTTAATTTATTTCAATCAACAGAAATAAATACTTAAGTACGATTGCTTATTATAGAAAACATCTCACCAAATAAAAATGTAAACAATGGTAATATATACAATAATAATACAGCAAAAATGGAGTTTTATGAAACTTAGAGTAGATCCATAGTGACAATGGCCTACTGAGCGCACTCCGAGAAAATATTACGAGATCTGACAAAAATTTAGACATCATAGAATTAATATACAATATTAATAAAGTAAATGACAATCAAAAATTAAGCGGGGAAATATTCTATTATTCTATTTTGATCACGCAGCTTGGTGCGTCGCGCAAGGAAAATAGTGAATTTTCATTCGTCAATGTAGAAGCTAAATTGTACAATCAGAAAGGAGTACTGTCAGCCACACCCACACTCACATTCCTTTTGGTAGTAGTCATTTTTCTTCATTTTATTTTTAACTTATTAATAAAAGCATTTTACTTCATTTTTAGATAGAGAAAATCATCCTTAATGGCTTGTTCTGAAAGTAATGAAATAAGAATTCTGAATTGATAAAATTAATGGTCCATTTTGGAGATTATTTATGGAAAAAAAAAATTATTAAAAAAAGAAAAATATATTAAATTTCAATAACTTTTTCATGGAAGTGCAGATAGGTTTTTAACCCATACCTGCCGACGAAAATTTACGAGATTCCCTTCAAAATGCCACCATTCTCTTTTAACCTTGAACAGGCGCGTAGCTTGAGAGGGGGAATCTCCCCAGGGGCGTAGGAAAGGGAAGGGCTCAACCCCCCCCCCCCCCATTGATTACTTAAAAGATTCTTTTTAATGCCAGATCAAAGGATCACCAAATTAAAACCAAAATTAATGTGTTATAAATGCTCATAATTGGTAATATTTTATAATTAATACAAATAATTAGTGAATATTAATTAACATCTAATTATTGATTGATTTTATTAAGATTAGTTTTGCGTCATTTTTAAAATAAGAGTTTTTTTGAGCCCCTCCCATGATTTTTGAATTGCTACGACCTTGAGTTCCCCCCCCCCCCCCCCAATGTTTTAAGAAATAGGCCGGCATGTGGTTTATGAGGGGCGCTGTTTTGCGCCTTAAAGTTCATTTCAAAGTGGATCATAATTTTGTTAATTATTGTTAGTAACCAAAAACACTAAAGATTTTTATGTATCACGAGCTGCCTTCGGCGACCAACTATTTCACCGACACCCACCGGCAAAAAAAGTTCGCATTGGAGGAAAGAGCGCGTTAGGTTGTATTCGAACCGAGGTCGTTTTGGTAGGTACAGTAATTCCTAAGATGTAGCCTTCCTTTTATTGCGGAAATTGCTGCATAGCAGCGCCATCTGTTAGACAATAAGCGTAGGTTAGGTTGTATTCGAACCGAGGTCGTTTTGGTAGGTACAGTAAAGCCCGCTTTATAGTGCCCGTTCCGTTCCGCTCTCCGCAAGCACTGAGCTATAATGCAAGGAGTGAAAATTTCCAATTCAACTCAATTTCATTCAATTTCTCCTTCAATATGCAGTTATCACTCCCTACAATCTAGCTCAGTGCTCGCGGAGAGCGGAACGGAACGGTCACTATAAAGGACCCTTAATTCCTGAGATATAGCCTTCCTTTTATTGCGGAAATTGCTGTATAGCAGCGCCATCTGTTAGACAATAAGCATTTAACTTGAATCAGCATAATGTCTCATAATGACCTTCTTACATATGAAATTTTGTTTGATCATAGGCAATAAAACCTGTGATATAGTCTCCCTTAAGTTGAGGAAATCGCTGTATAGCAGCGCCACCTGTTGAGCAGTAACACCAAAAGTTGATAGGCACTAATTTAGATCAAGGTACATCTATATACGAATTTATATACAATTCTGAGTAGTGGTTTCGGAGATAAAGTTGCCACAAAATTTTTGTTTATCTCTCTCTCTTACACATACACACACACATATTTTCTAACTAGTATGTTGTGGCCACCACGAGACTTTCTTCTATATTTTCCTATACAAATTCACTCAGTAACAATAATTAAAAAAAAAAAAAAAAAGAGTGGGACTGACAAAATTTTGGGTAAAATGTGAAAATTATTCTAAGTTTGTCAAAACACGGAAACCGTGGGACTTGACAAAATTGGGGGGAAAATGCAAAAATATGTTTAAATTTGTCAGAACACGGAAACCGTGGGAGTTTGATAGAATTAAGGGGAGAGAAAAAAAAAAAAAAAGTGGGACTTTGACAAAATTTGGGTAAAATGTGAAAATTTGTTAAAGTTTGTCAAAACACGGAAACCGTGGGACTTTGACAAAATTAGGGGAAAAAAGCAAAAATTAGTTTAAGTTTGTCAGAACACGGAAACCGTGGGAGTTTGATAAAAATAAGGGGAGAGAGAAAAAAAAGATTTTTTTTCTAAGTTTTTTTTCGCAAAAGTAAAAAAAAAAATCGATAACTTTGTTTTAAATTATCACAGATTTATAGTTCAACCATTCGTTTTAAAGGTAAAGACGAGACCTTTCGAAAGATACCCATCTTGAAAATTTTTGCCATATATATCACCCTGTTAAAAATTTAGAAAAAGCGGGATGGCAACGCAACCTGTAAGATGATTTTTACCAAAAGTTGATAGGCTCTAATTTGTGTCAAGGTGCAACTACATACCAATTTATATGAAATTCTGTGCAGTAGTTCCAGAGATACAGTTGCCACAAAATTTTGTCACACACACACACACAGACAGACAGACATTTCTAAAATGGTAAAATCGTGTTCTACAGCTCTCAAAACGTGTAAATCCATCAAAAACCCGAAATCGAAAATTTTACGAATCCAATACTTTCTTCTATTGAAGATAGAAGAAAGTAAAAATGGTAAATTCATGTTCTAGATCTCTCAAAGCGTCTAAATTCGTCGAAAACCGGAAGTCGAAAATTTTTATGAATCCAATACTTTCTTCTATTGCATATAGAAGAAAGTAAAAAAGGAATTTGCATTTACAACTGAATATAACTGATTTTATACAACTGAATTCCATTCACATACATAACTAGTATGATGTGGCCACAACATGAATTTCTTCTATATAATTTTACACAAAATTCATTGAATACAAATTATTTATTAAGTTATTGAATTATTTTCCATTATAAATGCAGATGATTTTTATCTGAAAGATTATATCAGTACATGCCGAAAAAAAGTAAATTTTTTTGCCAATATCAAAAGAAAAAAGATTTTTTTCTTCGTTAAAAGATAAAAAAATCTATAACTTTGTTTTAAATTTTCACAGATCTATACTTAAACCATTTATTTTAAAGGTAATGACGAAATCTTTCGAAAGACACCCATATTGAAAATTTACTTTCCCCGGGGGGTGAGTCCCCCCCCCCCCCAGGAGGTGAAGCTATGTTCCCACATGCACAATTTTTTTTCTTGTTAACTATTACTATTATAAATAATTCATATTAATTTTTCTGTTTTAAATAACTCTCATTATGTACATTTATATACAAAATTTTGTCCCATACTGCCTTGTTAAAAATTTAGAAAAAATGCGATCACAGCACCACATTGAGCAGTTGTTACACAAATCTAATCAGCACCAGTTTATACCAGGGTTCAACTAAATACCAAGTTTGGTTAAATTTCGTTTATTGGCTCGTGAGTTACAGCTTCCACTATTGGGCTTAGAAAGCAGAGCACGCAAATAATAATGCATATTGATTAGTCCATATTTAAACGAAACACTTTTTAATTAGACGAGCACACACATCACATGGTTACACATAGAGAAACAAATATTCAACAAGTACAAGTAAAAGATGCGCCGTATGAAAACAGTTCAAGTGGTGGCGCGCCAATCGTTATTAGAATGATCTATTTTACAGTGAAGGAGGGTAAATACAAGAGGCATTGGTAATAGAAAATAAATGTAACCTAACACCCCCCCCCCCCACCCCCACAATGTCGACGTATTTACCCAAATAACAATGTTACATCTTCCAATCCCATAATTTTACAACAGTTGTAATGTTTTGCTGATGTTAATGCTTTTGTAAGTATGTCAGCCACTATATTTTCAGTAGACACAAAATTTAAATCAATAATTCTATTTTTCAGTGCATCCCTTATGAAATGATGCCTGATATCTATATGTTTCGTGCGTTTATGAAAGATCGGATTTTCAGCTAATTTAATAGATCCTAAGTTATCTGTAAATATACTCACTTTTTCAATTTTGCCATCAGATAACTCATTTAGTAATTTACATAAATAAATCCCCTCCTTAGTAGCATCGGATAAAGCCATATATTCGGCTTCCGTTGAGGAGAGAGCCACGGTACACTGTTTACGGCTTTCCCATGTAATTGCACTCCCACAAAATATGAAACAGTAACCTGTATATGACCTCAGTAAATCGAGGCAGTTCCCCCAATCCGCATCAGCGTAACCGACCAAAGGCTCATTACTTTTTCTAAATACAAGTCCAAAATTTATTGTTTTCTTTAAGTATCGTAAAACTCGTTTAGCGGCAGTCCAATGAGTTTCATCAAAACAAGTTAGAAATTGACTTAATTGACTGACGGAATTTGCAATGTCCGGCCTGGTGGAAGTTGCAAGATACATCAAACTTCCAACTAATTCACGGTAGGGATATTCGTTTTCACAACATTTTTCTGCCTTTTTCAATCGAACGCTTGTATCCATCGGACAAGCTGCGGCTTGCTTCTGTCATGCCAAAACGCTCTAAAAGTTCTCTAATATAACTATGTTGACTCATTGTTATAAGGCCATTTTCTAACTGAAAATTTATCCCTAGACAATATTTAACTATGCCTGAATATTTAACATCTAGTTTTTTATTAAGACGAATTTTGAAGTTTTCTAACATATCAGGGTCCTGTGACAGAAACAATATGTCATCAACGTAAATCATTATAAGAGTCAACCCTTTATCACTTTTAATATAATATAAACATGGATCTGCATTTGTTTGTTTTGCTCCGAAATTATTCAAAATTTTATTTAACTTAGTGTTCCAGCATCTGCCTGCCTGTTTGAGACCATACAGGGATTTTTTTAATAAAAGAACTTTATTCCCTACACTTAGATATTTAAGAATCTTGGCTGCTTTATCAGATATGTCCCTATCACAATTTTCATTTACAATTATTTGAAGTATTTCTTTAAAGTAATCGGGACACTCCATAAAAATTTCCTCATCTAATTTTCCATTCAAATATGCTGACGTTATGTCAAATTGCTGTATTTTTATTCCTAATTTAGCAGCATAACCTGCCATGACTTTAATCGATCCCATTCTTGCCACAGGAGCAAAAGTCTCACGAAAATCTATACCTAATTTTTGACTAAAACCACGGGCTACTAATCTCGCTTTATATTTCAAAAGAGATCCATTTTGATCATATTTATTTGTAAGGACAAATCTACCTTTTATGCATTGTTTAGCGGGCCTGTCTACCACTTCGAATGTATCATTTTTTAATATTACTTTTATTTCCTCAGTCATAGCCCTATACCAGTTCGAAGCTTCGGAGCCCTTTAAAGCATTATTTATTTCTATTTCCGAATTAAAATTATAAACAACATTTGCACTCGACTCTGGCTGCCGAATTATTTCGCGATTACGCAATGATAATATATTTCTCTCTTCGGAAGGCGCAAATACAAGGTCACGTGACAGTTCATTACTTTCATTTTTTATTTCATGAGGAGAAATTTTTTCTGACTGCATGTGTGACTCATATTGCGATTCGCTTAATTGTATTTCTCTGTGAGAGGTATCTGGATACAATTGACCTATTTTTGAAAAATCATTAGATTTCGCTTCAAAGAATTTAACACTACGCGATATAATTACTCGATTTGATTCTGGAAGATAAATACGAAATGCTTTAGAATTTTCTGAATAACCTACAAATAATCCTTTTTTAGACCTTGCGGAAAATTTATGTTTAGGTTGATTATTGAAATAATAAGAAATGCAGCCAAAAGTCTTAAAATAACTAACATTGGGTACTACATTATTCCATAATTCATATGGGGTTTTCCCATTTAAAGCTTTTGTTGAAATCTATTTCTTATATAATTAGAAGTGTTAATAGCTTCTGCCCATAAATTTAAGGGTAATTTTGATTGTGATAATAGACAACGGGCCATTTCGACAAGGGTTCGATTTTTTCTCTCAGCAACTCCCGACTGCTCTGGGCAATAAGGGGTTGTTAATATATGCTGAATACCATTTTCTTTCAAGAAATTTTTAAATTCAGTTCCAATAAATTCGCCCCCATTATCACTCATGAATTTTTTTATTTTCATAGATTTTTCATTTTCCCAAAGAACTTTAATTTCCTTAAAAGCATTCAATGCCTCATCTTTAGTTTTTAAGAATTTTACTGCACAATAACGAGAATAGTCATCAATAAATGTAATAAAATAAAGAGACTTACCTATTGAGGGTATCCTTATGGGGCCACAAGGACCCGAATGAACTATTTCTAACATTTTTGTAACCCGATCTGAGTGCTTAGGGAAAGGCGCACGGGTCATTTTATTTAACGCGCATACTTCACAATTGAAGTCGGATACCTTTTTAATATTTAACCCCCTAATATGACACTTTAAATTTCAATCAATCAAATCTTTTACATTTAGATGACCCATTCTACAATGCCACTTTTGAATCTCAGCAAACATTTTTTTAGAACTATCGATAGACTCACTAGAAAAATTAGCTGCATTATTTATATCATTATTATCCCGCAAATAATAAAGTTCGTTTTTTCTTATTTATTAAAATTTTTATTTTTCCGACTGAGTGAAAATAATGCCTGGACCGGGAGTCGAACTCCGGATCTTTGACTTACAAGGTCAAGGCTCTACCAACTGAGCTATCCAGGCCGACAACCGATCCACATTACTCACTCAGACAACCTTTTAGGCAGAAACAATCTGGTCTATCATTTAGATAGCTCAACAGAAATAAGCCGCAGGTAATGGAAAACACCATTAAACAATGGGAGAAAGATATACAATTTTTATTAAAATCACACAATCAACTGTGGAAGAAAATCATGTTTTTATTGATAGACCAGAGATGTTTCTGCCTAAAGGTTGTCTGAGTGAGTAATGCTGACCGGGGTGTCGGCCTGGATAGCTCAATTGGTAGAACCTTGACCTTGTAAGTCAAAGATCCGGGGTTCGACTCCCGGTCCAGGCATTATATTCACTCAGTCGGAAAAATAAAATTTCAATAAATATGATTTTCTTCCACAGTTGATTGTGTGATTTTAATAAAAATTGTATATCTTTCTCCCATTGTTTAATGGTGTTTTCCATTACCTGCGGCTTATTTCTGTTGAGCTATCTAAATGATAGACCAGATTGTTTCTGCCTAAAAGGTTGTCTGAGTGAGTAATGTGGATCGGTTGTCGGCCTGGATAGCTCAGTTGGTAGAGCCTTGACCTTGTAAGTCAAAGATCCGGAGTTCGACTCCCGGTCCAGGCATTATTTTCACTCAGTGGGAAAAATAAAAATTTCAATAAATATGATTTTCTTCCACAGTTGATTGTGTAATTTTAATAAAAATTCGTTTTTTTCTGTCCGCAATTAGAGTCACATTTTTCTACACAAAGGAAGTAGATTATAGCGGGATAATATTGACATTTGATGGAAATGTATTTCAGGTTGGCTGTGTGTCATTAATATAGGATTATATTTATGTACACCATGTGGCATGTATATAACTTTTAAAAGATATACAAGGCTGCCAATATTTAAACGAAAACATTCATTTTTATTGAATGTGATTAGTGGAAGTGCTTTGTTATAATATGCCCATGTCCAGGAAAACTGCTCAGGAATTAAAATTAATTCCTTATACCTGTACGATAAATAAAGTATTTTTTAGCCAAAAATTCATCGCTTATTTTTTGTATATTTACACGTTTTGAGGTTTCCTAAATACTGAAATCAGGTTTTTAACGTTTGATCTTTGCATCTGTCTCTTATGAGAGTAATTTAAAAACAAATAATTTCAGGTAAAACAAATATTATATGTTGAAGTTAATATAAGTTTGTTGCTAGAAAAGTTTGATTAAGATTGATAAGCTTCAAGGAATGGTGCTTGTGCAAGTTGTCTTAATAACTTTATGTGAACTTTTAATTTTAATAACTGTGTAAAATTTGTTAATAACTGTGTAAAATGTTTAATAATTTTAATAACCAATCTGTGTTTATAGTAGAATTAAATTTCAGAGTAAGAGGAAGTCGTGTGAGTACACACCAGATTTTAACATAATATTTAAATTTATTATTTATTTTTAATGCATGCATTAAATCGTTAAAAATAATTTCACTAATTGATATAATTAATTATTTTATTTATTGAGAATTGTTTAACACTTTCGTTTAAAATGCAAGAGTATTTATGATTTTATTTCGAATGTCTGTTCGTCTACGCCCATGTTTTATTTTCCAAACTTTTTTAGAATACCATAATAAATAGCACAAAACATAATGAAATTAGCATAGATTATTTAGATGTAGAAAAGATTATTTTCTACAGCATTAATTATAGTGATTTAAAGGACTGTGCAAGAATACTAAGATAGATTATTAAAAAAATGGGAATTACTCGGAGAGCATATTCAGTTGTTTTGTGAGTACAGAGCATTTACCAACAAAGTTAAAAAGAACTTATGATTTCAGTTAGTTAGCCAAATGTCTGTATTTCTTTTAGAATTCCATCAAACTAATAATGTTAGTTAGGTTTTACAGATGCACTATAAAATACTTACTGCTTCCTATTAAAAATCGTACATGTAGCAAAAATAATTTATGCTTAAGGACTCACAAATTAATTCGGTTATATATTACAGCGTAAGAGACATATATATATATTTTTTTTAATAAGCATTATATTTCAGTATCTTTATGCTGTATAGCTTTATATCAAACATCTTTATAACTTCGTATTTTCAATAAGAAATCAAAAATGTTTCTAATTAAAAATTACGTGATTTATTTACGGGGCCACGCAAAAATATCCAGATTCATTAACAGAAATGGCTGGACGTGCATTTTCAGTTATGTTATACGTTTTTTATACGTTCCACTGATGATGATGATATGACTCGATATCTTTTATGTGACTGATAAGAAAATTATAAAATATTTTATAAACTATGCGGATAAGATTTTCTTTCTTGTTCTTCTTAAGAAGGGGCATTATCTATCGTCGCCAGCAGCCAAATCTCATTTTTTCCTGTGACGATTTTTTGTTATGAGAATTACTAATTACCTAAAACATATTTTTAAATTTCGTTTTCTCATTTAGGAAATTCACAATCGTTAAATTTACCCTTGTTTTGCGAATAAGTAAATGAATTAATAAATAAAGTTTATCATATTTCATTTTAAAGCTACAAAAGATGAAAAATATACTTAGTTTACTTTTCGAAGTTTTAACTTCAAAATGAAATATTAAACATTTAAAACAGTTTGAAGTTGAATGGGTTTTACATGGCATTAGAACTATTCTATGGGCAACTGGCGGTGGTCTGGTACTCACCCCTTAAAAGAGGTCCAAAATTTAAAAGAGTTTTTTTTCTTTTCTTTTAAGGGCTTAGAATATTTTTCAGGTAAGTTGATGCACAAACTGAAGCATACTGAAAGGTTATTTATTTATTTTGTAAAACTATTCATAAAGTGCAGAAAATGTATCATACTGTATGTGCAACGCATGCTTCTTCTTTCTTATTTATTTATTTATGCATTAATTAAGAACATAAATCTCTTTTCGAGTTACATGTAAAATCGGAGAAAAAATTATTAAGATTTTTTATTTAATAAATCCCACATCACACGTGATTAACACCCAAGAGAGGAAATGTATGGTGAATTATAGCACCCTAGGAAGACTTACAGACCATAAGGGTAATCTTTAAATAACCAACTTTAATTATCATTAAAGGAAAAAAAAAAAAAAAAAAAAAAAAAGCCGCAACAAACAAAAAAGCAACCGCATTTGCTAATAAAGCTTTTACATCAATGCAAAAATAATTAATTTTCACGGCAGTTTCAGCAGTGAACGCCCATGATTACGCCTCGCAGAAGAATCAACTGTACAGAGAGTGCTTCCTGTTTTACGGAAAAAGTCAAATGTTATTTTGGGTCAAGAAATGCATTTTCAGTGGTCAATTCCAGGATATAGGCTGGTGATTTAGCACCTTTGCGTTAAGAACAATTCACAGCGGGGCAACTCTAATTATTGCTTAAGTGCTGCTGTGAAACAGGAAACTTTACGGACATGCTGTTTAATGTGCATAACATTTTTTGTTTTTTTCTTATTTATTTATCTTTTTTAAGTATGCGTTATTTAGCTGACAATATTTGATTTAACACATTTTTACCTATATAATCTATTATCATTACTTTTCAAATATTAATTATTTCAAATACTAGGGGGGCCCTGCCCTCTGCACACTTCGCTCACCATCCCCCGACTCCCTTCACTTATTAATTCCCGCGACGCTCTGCCCGCCTATTCGCTTCTTTGTCTTTCAATGAATAGGAAAATCAATAGTGTATAACTCAAGACAAAAGTCCCCCCCCCCCCGCAAAAAAAAAAAAAATTAGAAATACCCATATTCTCAATGCCAAATTGAAATACATAATATTTAATACTTTTTTTATTAAATATATGCTAAAAACCAGTAATTTTTTCAGAACAAAAAGAAATTCGCAAGACCATTTTGCGTTACAGCTTTAGTATGTGAACACCTAAGCAATTTTCAACTTTTGTCACTATTTGGCGATGAATTTTTTGGTATAATGGCTTGTTTAAAAAAAAAAAAAAAATCTAGTACCTATTTTTTGCTAATGTCTGTACTTTTTACTATTGAAGTTTTTAGTTTATTTAGGGCAGTATATAATATTCTCTGTACATTTTTAATGTACAGCTGGATAATAATTTTACATATTTGAAAATATCTGAAAAGAAAAAAAGTTTATTAGGTACTTTTCCATTTCATCGGCGCAAATCTCGCCAAGCGAACTTTATTGGCGACAACAATAGACTAATGGATTAAAAGTTAATTTGTAACTTAGATTTATTTATTTATTCTTATGTATTTACTTTTTCAAATTTAAAGTTAATTTACGTCTGTTATTATGGATTTGATAAAATAAATGTTATATTTGTTATGGGACAACACTTTTAAAAGCGTAATTAAAAGCAAAATTTTAGAAAATTTGAAAAATTCTTAAAAAAATTAAGTAAATGGTCGTGTTTCCTTAATTTTATTCTTATTATTGCTCGCAGTGTTTTAAACGGTTGTATAATTTTTGGCGACTTTGTCGTCTGCGCCGGCGAAATGGAAAAGTACATAATAATACATAAAATTACATAATACAGTATATAATATGTATATTTTTAATGTACATATAAATAATAATTTTGAGCATTCGAAAATATCTGAAAACGAAAAAAAAAAAAAAAAAAAAAAAAAAAAATATTATTATTATTATTATTATTGTTTGGAAAAACCTGCTACAGCTTCCATTTTTAATTGTCTTCTATCTACTTTTTAAATTAACAAAGAATACAATCAACTTGATTGATTGTAAGCATTTAGTTGATGATTTTTTTTCTTGCCATAATTAGAAATATGATATGCAACATGGAAATTCTAATTTTGCAATGTTAAAAAATTATCAATGTTAAATTCAAAAATTCTGTCGTTTATAAATGAGTTTGAATTTAAATTTAAATACTTTTTTATGCCAAAATATATCCGAAGTATTTTAAAGTATGTTTTTTTAAATAAAAAATGATAAATACACTTTAAAGACAGGAAGAAACACAGTCAATTATACAGACATGACATATTTCCTTATTCACAAAATAATAATAATAATAATAACAATAATAATTAAAGTTTATAAACAACATAAAAAATTGCCAGTAAGAAAATTTTCTAAAATAAAAATAAATAAATAAATAAAATATATTTGCAGATGACAATAGCAACAATGACATTTATTTATTTATTTATTTATTTTTTACACATTGATCGCATTTTAATTTCCTTGTGGAAAATGACGTCATTGTGAAAAATTATGTAATAACAGAAATTATTTGTAAGATGACAAATAGAGTATCTTTATAAACCCGATGTTTTTAATTAATAATTTCGTTAATTAAGGTGACAGAAATTTCGAACTGACTGAAATGTCTTCCTTGGAGTATTCGGCACACATTTATATCTCTCATGACGAGGAGAACCCTGCCCTCCGTGAGGAGATGTAGTCGCAGACAAAAAAAAAAAAAAAAAAAAAAAAAAAGAAAAGAAAAGAAATTGACGCCAGCGACAGTAACTTTTTTTTAAAAATGTATATATATATAGAGAGAGAGATACTATACACTTAAATATAATACAGATTTTAATTAAAGGAATGATACTTTTTAACGGTAGCGGCACTTGCAGCTTCAAAATCTCCACCGCAAAATGTTTCAAACCCTCCTCCTCCTCCTCAACGGGAAGAAAATAACTTCGGTGCCCCATACCTTCCATTTCCATATTTCATTTTCTCGTCTATTTTTCTTGCATCATTTACTGATTTATATAAGTTTTTTTTTTATTTCCCCACATATTTCCATGCACAAACATTTTATTACCAGATATTGACTTTGGTAAGAAGTAGACGTAAGGAAATAACAAACACACATACAGTCGGCAGCAAAATTATTGAAACATTAATTCCTATGTAAAAAATTTCTGCAAATATTTGTCGAGTCTTGATTTTACAAGGAAACATTCAAAAAGTGTCATCTTCAAAAAATATTGAAATAATCTGGTGTGTCACTCACACGACTTTCTCTTACCCTGAAATTTAATACTATAAATACAGGTTGCAGATTAATAGGTAAGATAACGAGTACTGTTATGTAAACCTGTGTTAAACAATTCAAATTAGGCTTCGGAAGAGTTTATATGATAATTAGTTATGTGTGAGGGGGGCAGTAGCCCCCCTCAACTACCCGTTTCATTAATGCACCTACATTTATATGGAATTTAATTCGGCTGTTAAAAAATAATTCTGTTTTTTTTTTTTTTTTTAATTATTAAAATTATTATTTAAAAAAATTATCTTTTATGATAATGCAGACGATTTCCATATTAGAAAAGTAGTATAACACTAAATATCCAAAAAAAGTCCATTTTATTCTCAATATTAAAAAAAAAAAAAAAAAAAAAAAAAAAAAAAAAAAACGATTTTTTTTTCTAAGTTTTTTTTGTTGTTGTTGTTGTTAAAAGTAAAAAAAAAATCTGATGTGGGCACCACATGACTTCCTTATACACTTTTAGAAATATACATAATGTTAAAAAACATTATCACTGGACCCGAAACAGTTGGCTAAAAATATTTTTAAAAAATGCATGCATACGTAAAAAAAAATAAATAAAAATAAAATAAAATTGTGCCTTGAGGGGACTCATGTCAAAGTTGTGCATTGGGGGGGGGGACTCATATCCGAGTTGTGCCTTGGGGGGGACATGTCAAAGTTGTGCCTTGGGGGGACTCATGTCAAAGTTGTACCTTGGGAGGGACTCATGTCAAAGTTGTGCCTTGAGGGGACTCATGTCAAAGTTGTGCCTTGGGGGGACTTATGTTAAAGTTGTGCCTTGGGAGAGGACTCATGTCAAAGTTGTGCCTTGGGGGGACTCATGTCAAAGTTGTGCCTTGGGGGGACTCATGTCAAAGTTGTACCTTGGGGGGGGGGTCATGTCAAAGTTGTGCCTTGGGGGGACTCATGTCAAAGTTGTACCTTGGGGGGGGACTCATGTCAAAGTTGGGCCATGGGGGGACTCATGTCAAAGTTGTGCCTTGGGGAGGACTCATGTCAAAGTTGTGCCTTGGGTGGACTCATGTCAAAGTTGTACCTTGGGGGGGGGCTCATGTCAAAGTTGTACCTTGGGGGGGGGCTCATGTCAAAGTTGTGCCTGGGGGGACTCATGTCAAAGTTGTGCCTTGGGGGGACTCATGTCAAAGTTGTGCTTTGGGGGGACTCATGTGCCTTGGGGGGACTCATGTCAAAGTTGTGCCTTGGGGAGGATTCATGTCAAAGTTGTGCCTTGGGGGGGACTCGTGTCAAAGTTGGGCCTTGCGGGGGACTCATGTCAAAGTTGGGCCTGGGGGGGACTCATGTCAAATTTGGGCCTTGGGGGGGACTCATGTCAAAGTTGTGCCTTGGGGGGGACTCATGTCATAGTTGTGCCTTGGGGGGACTCATGTCAATGTCATTTTGAAAAGATTTTGATGAAATTCTGGCAAAAGCTGAATTTAGTTTACTAGACAATTAGTTTTTTTTTTCTTCCCAATTATAACATCGCTTTCAAATTATTCAGTTATATTTTCGATAAATTTTAGATTTCGATAAATGTCCAACTATCGAAAAATGATTTCGACAAATGTCCAACTATCGAAAACGACAGCGGAAAAATCGCTGTCTGAGACTCATAGGTCCCCAGTCCTGAAAATGAATTATCACAGTGTTCTGAGCTTTTCTGAGAGTTAGTTAAAAACTGATGCCAGATTTGTACTGGTAACGCTGACGAAGGCAGCAGGGACCCTAAACAGTTGGCTAAGAGTATTAAAAAAACGCATTTTCACCATGTTCTGATCTAGTCTGAAAGTTTCAAATGTCTAGCTAGTCGAGAAATTAGTTAAATAAATTTTCTGTTGAATCACATAAACGCTGCTGAAAGCAGCGGGTATTAGAAACAGTTGGCTAAAAATATTTAAAAAAATGCATTGTCAACGTGTTCTGAACTTCTCTGAAAGTTTCAAATGTCTAGTTAGTCGGGAAGTCAGTTAAATTTCAAGATTTGTCCAAACTGTTTTTGAGTTATTACCGTTTTTTGATACATTTTGGCCATTATGAATCTAATTTCCCTAAATATCTCCAAAACGGAAAATCATGCAAAGTCCAAAAAGGGAGGTGCACAACTAGATCTTATAACAAACCTATGTACCAATTCGCAACTTTCTACGTCCAACCGTTTTTGAGTTATGCGACATACACCCACCCACCCACACACACACACACACACAGACACACATACATACAGACGTCACGAAAATTCGTGTAAAGTCGCTTATATCTCTAAAACGAGAGCTCGTGTTAAGACGAAACTTGCAGGTGTGCAACTAGACATCATGACTGCCACACGTATAAATTGGCAACATTCAGCGATCATTCGTTTTCGAGCAATGTGAAATACAAAATCCATTTCGCAAATCGGGATTACTATACTTCCTTATACTTTGTATAAGGAAGTAAAAAAATCGATAACTTTATTTTAAATTATCGCAGATCGATGGTTCAACCATTCGTTTTAAAAGTATTGGCGAGCTCTTTTGAAAGATACAAATCATGAAAATTTACTCCCCTCGAGGGAGGGACTTCCCCCCTAGGGGGGGAGCCGAGGCTCCTACATACACAATTTTTTTCCCTGTTGACTATCTCTATTACAAAAAATATATATTCGTTTCATTTGGTTTCGTGCAGTCTATAGATGTTAAACTCTACTTACCTGCAATTCCCCCCATAGACGCAATGCATTTGAATACTTTTGAGTGTCCCTGTACACGAACCATTTGCTTGATCTTAACGAAAAGTTTAGTGTAGCATCCTTATATGATACACATTTAGAATACCAAGTTTGAACTTTCTGCCATAATTTGTTTTTGAGATATGCTGATAACAGACACACAGACATACACACAGACCATTTGCTAAAAACATGATTTTCGTAATCAGGAGACCTGTAAATATAACAAAAACTCGCGTTCGAAAATTTGACCCAAAAACAATACTTTCTCTACCTTATGGGTAAGACTAAGAAAAAGTAAAAAATATGTGTGGTTCTACTCTTCATAAATCACTAGAAAGGGAAAAAATTATCGGCTGAAATGAATTACAGCGACTACAAAAAATTATCAAAATTAAGCGTATTTGGCGATATTACACTGTTAAGCGATTGATTTTGGGTACTTGGCGGAGAAGCAAAACATGGTTCTGTCGTGACATTCAATATGTTTCGAGGGTTACGGTTCTGTTCGTACACGGCAATCTCGGGGCTAGCGAATTTATCGCCGTACAGCGCGAAATCGACAAAAATGCTTAATTTTGATAATTTTTTGTGGTCGCTGTAATTCATTTCAACCGATAATTTTTCGAATTTCTGGGTTTTATGTGAGTAAAATCCCACACACACACACACATATATATATATATATATATATTTTTTTTTTTTTTTTCAATATTTTTTGAAGACGACACCTTTTGAATGTTTCTTTGTCAGTCTTTATGCTGTTTATAAAAAAGTAAATTGATGATAAAAATTAGCGATCAAACTAAAAAAAAAAAAAAAAATTTGGTGTGAAACAGCCGTACGATTTCCATTACCCACTATTACACGTATTATATGCACTTTTTGGAGATAATGTAATCAGAATTAATAGAATTGACATGAAATAAACACCTAAAAATTTTCTGGTAAGAGAAAGTTGATACACTTGTGAAGACGTAAAAACAGAGTTTACATAGTAAGTTAAAAAACAAAGGAAATAGTTGGCATAGGTGGACTCTGCTCAGTTCCCCATCATATTTATGTTCTCAGAAATTTCTAGTCCGAGACATATTATAATCATGTTAAAAGAAATGAATTTGACCAAAGCTTGATACAGTGACAGAATCAAATCCCCGCCTAATAGGCTATCCACCGTTCAATTGGATATAATTATCTTATTCTAATTTATTAATTTATTTTATCAGGGTCATTTCTGTTGTTTAGTTTTCATGCTACTATTTCCAATGCGATAAACCTCAAAATTCATATTTATATGAAAAATTTACAATTTCGCTATGTTGATAAAATCGTAAATTTCGAATAATTTACGAAAATTTCCTAGTAGAATATTTGTATTCAATCATGTTCAAACAAATATCATAAACTTAATTTTGAAGTTGTCTAATGTATTTAGGATCCTCAAAATGGAAGTTTATGCTCAATTTTGCCTTATTCTGACATGTTAAGGAAATCGTAAATTCCAAATAACTTACGAATTTTTTAAATTGGAGAAATCATAGTCTATGATATCCATGCCAGTATCCTAAATAATATTTCGAAAGTGGTTTGACATTTTTACGATGAAAGTATCCCTCAAGATTGACGTTTATGTGAAATTTTGCTCTATTCTGACGTGTTAAGAAATTCGTAAATTTCCAATAACTTACGAAATCTTTATATTGGAAAATTCATAGTCATTAATATTCATGCCAGTGTCCTAAATAATATTTCAAAAGTAGTTTGACATCTTTACGATGAAAATATCTCTAAAAATTGTCGTTTATGTGAAATTTTGCCTTATACTGCCATGTTAAGAAATTCGTAAATTTCCAATAACTTGCGAATTTTTCAAAGTAGCATATTTATAGTTACTGATGTTCATTCCGGCATCAAAACTGATATTTTAAAACTGGTCTGACAGTTTTACAGTAAAAAGTTTCCATTTAATGCACGTTTAAGTGAATTTTTGTCCTATTCTCCCATGTTAAGAAAACCGTAAATTTCTAATAACTTACGAAGTTTTTAAATTCGAATGTTGCAAATGAATAGGGTTCTTGCCAGTGTTGAAAGTAATATTTTAAAACTGATCTGACCTCTCTGCGACAATTTGTTCTTGAGATATCGTGTACACAGACTAACAAACTAACGGACTTACCCACTAACAGACTAACACACTAACAGACTAACACACTAACAGACTAACAGACTAACAGACACCCTACAGACAGACACCATAGAAATTTTGTCATTTTCGGATTCCTCAAACCTGAAAACATGTAAAAAAGTCAAAAAACCGAGGTCGAAAATTTTCACGATTACCTAAGTTCCCCATACCTATAGTATGATGGGGAACTAAAAAAAATCGGAAACACCAATTTCCTTGATCTAAAACTGACTATTAATTTTCCTGTAATAACCACGTAAATCATGAGAAAGGATATCTAAAATGGGTTTATGTGACAATTTTCAAGAAAATCATTAGAGAAGTTTTTGAGGTATCAGCTTTTACCAAAACTTAACATAATGAAGTGTTGACCGGAAAACAACAATTACATACAAAAAGGTATTTAAAAGAGAGTTAATATGGCTAGTTTGAAAAAAATCCGTACAGCCGTTTTGAAAGGAACGCACTTCTAGGACCTGAAATTCAGCTATTTTTACAGGACACCTATCGACTTTCTTGAACTAACCAACTATATCATTCGAAAGGTGTTTATACAGTAATTTTGAAGATAATCGTTAGAGCCGTTTTTGAGATAAGGTCTTACGGCCCCACTTCCGGTTTCATACGTCCCACTTCCGGTTTTCCCAAATTTCACAAAAATTTGGAAACTTCATCTATACACCAGACCTATATCAATTCTGAAGTTTCGTGATTCTATCTTTATTAGTTTCGGAGATAAAATAGTCAGAAGCCCCCCCCCCCCACACACACATACACACATATACATACACACACTGACCAATTGCCAAAAACTACTTCATTGGACTCAGGGGACCTTAAAACATGTAAATCAGGTGAAATCTCGATATCGAATTTTTGGACCGAATACAACACTTCCATTGCCTACGGTAGTCAAGTAATGGAAGTAAAAGAAAAAAAAGGAAAAGAAAAAATAATGAACAAACGAGAAATGTGAATGTGTGCTTCAATAATTTTGCCGCCGACTGTATTTCTTGAAACACACATACTTGAGGAATATTAATGCTCTACTGATGTTACAACAGAGCAAGAACTCTTTTCCGACGAATATATTTACATGTTCAGATACATAAAAAATCTTCCTAAAAAAACTGGTCGATTCAAGGAGGGCTACTGCAAATTTCTGCAGTATAAAATCACTGTCTAAAAACAATAATCCTTTTTATTCCCCTGGACGATTTATAATTTTTTTTTTTTTTTTTTTTTTTTTTATCATTTTGTCAATGAATTAAAATGGCTATCGCAATTATGAAAGTGAAGATCTTGCCGAGGTGAGAAACGCCCGAGCTACTTCGGTATCAATATTCAAATTTCGCCTTGGGACGCCCAGATCACCAAATAGGCCCGAGGAGCACGTGCTTCCATTCGAAAAATTTGAAAGTGCCTCAAATTAAGCAAAATAGAGGCTTAAATTGTAGAGCCTATTATTTGACATCATTGTCTGATTATAAGAAGTCTCATTAGACTCGATAACATAATTATCATTTCTAGATTATATGACATCGGTTAATGAAAGCGTGTATATATGCATTTTACAATGGGATAGTTTCAAATAACTCAGAGAGAATGCAGGCTTTCAACAATTTCCATTTTCGTGCAGCTAAAAAGCAAATTTATTTCTGTATATTTCCCCGAATTCCAGCTAATTATGATTTGAGTTTAATGACACATATGTAAATTTTTCGAGGTGTTTGTATATGTGCCTTTAGGTTAAGCTGTCAGTAAGGGCCCTCCAAATGGGGAGCCTCCAAACATGCTTCTCCTCGGTTCAAAGTTTTATCGGACCCTGCCAAGGAGTCCTATACTAAAGCTGTTCATTTTTTTTTTTTTTTTTTTTTTTTTTTTCAGTTTCATTTAAAATAATTTTAACTTGATGCGAGAGGAAAAAGAAAAAATAATAATCTGGTATGTAACTCACACGACTTTCTCTTACCCTGAAATTTAATACTCTAAATACAGGTTGGAAATTAAGAGGTAACATAACGAGTACTGTTATGTAAACCTATGTTAAAATAATTCAAATTAGGCTTCGAAAGAGTTTTATATAATAATTACTTCAGTGTGAGGGGATTTTCATTACTGCACCTACATTTATATATAATTTAAATCTGTTATTAAAATTAAAAGTTCACTTACAATTATTCAGACAACTTTCACATTCAACATTCTTTGAAACTTATCGATCTTGATCAAACTTTCCCAGCAACAAATTTATATTAATTTGAAAATACAACTTTTGGATCTCCTGAAATTATTCGTTTTTAAGTTACTCTAAGACACAGACAATAATCAAACTTTAAAAAACAAGCGATGAATATTTAGCTTAAAAACATACATTATTTATCATATATTTATCATATGTCTATAAAGAATTCATTTCCATTCCTGAGCAGCTTTCCTGGACACGGTTAAATATTTGCAACCCTGTATATCTTTTGAAGAATATGGTCAAACCACGTAGTGCACCTAAATACAATCCTTTAGTAATAATATACGACACAACCTGAAACGCACTTCTATCAATTTTCAGCTATTGTCACACTACAATCTAGTTCTTTTCTGTAGCCCTGTAAATGAACAGTGAATGATTTCCCTGCCATATTCTACACGAAGCATGTTTTTATGCGTATAAAAAATGTATATTCATTTTATTTGGTTTAGTGCAGTCTATAGATGTTTAAACTCTACTTACCTGCAATTTCCCCCATAGACAGACGTAATGTGTTTGAATACTTTTGAGTGTCCCTGTACACGAACCATGTGCTTCATCTCAACGAAAAGCTTAGTGTAGCATCCCTCCCTATATGATACACATTTAGAAAACCGAGTTTGGAATTTCTGCTACTATTTGTTCTTGAGATACGCTGATAACAGCCACACAGATACACACACAGACTAACCGCTACACATATGATTTTCGGATTCAGAGGACCTCAAAACCTGTAAATATAACAAAAACACACGTTCAAAAATCTGACCCTAATGGGTAAAAGAAAGTAAAAAGGTCACTTTTTTAGCTATAACACGCAAGGTATTAATTTCAGTGCAAAGCTATTTTCAGGAAACTTGACATACAATAGTAGACACTTCATATGGCAATCAGGATGCAGTAATATTAAATACGTCATGAAAAGCAAGTTTACGAAACATTTTTTTAAACTGCGCATGCGCAAGCTTTACCGAAATTTCTTTGCATAATTTAATAGCAAAAAATATTGATCTACTTATATAAAAACAAAAACCCCAAATAAGTATTGTGTAAATTCAAAAAGTTGTACGGAATTGAATGAATTGCTACTCAGTTCCTCTAAAAAAAAAAAAAAAAAATTAAAGATTAAAAATTCTGTCAAAGACAGAATTTAATTTAGTACGACGACTATTAATTTCAATCGCTAAAATTTTTATTTTTAATTTTTTAATTTTAATTTTTAATTATTTTTTTATCTCATTTTTTGACCGTAAAACTGGGCCACGTACTTTTTAAAATGGCTGAAATGAATTAAAATGAAGTGTTGCCACCTTAATTTCATACTTTATTAATTTAAAAAAAAATCTAATTGTCTTGCCGAAAAACTGTTTGCACCCCTGGATTCAGAAAAATCGCTCCTATCATTCGATACCGAATTTGTAACGACAGGACTGATACTTCTACTTTATTTTGGTGTTATATAAAACTGGTCTACAAAAAACTAGATTGAAACCAATAGTCCTTTGTCCTAAAAATATTTTTTAATTGGTCTATATATACAAAAAAGCGTTAAAAAATAGTTTAATAAAAAAGCACCACAAAACTGGAGTTGTAAAAATTATTACTTACAACCTTTGAATAAACACCATAAAATGCAATAAACTCGCAACAATTGTTTCGGGTCGAAAAAACACACGACCCTTCATCAGGCGAATAAAGTAAGCACGAGTGCTGCAGTCAAAGCGGCAACGCACGTTTATAAGTAATATGTTAAAAAATAGTCTTGTCTCTTTATTTAATTAACGGAAAATTGTTACGTGTTCATTTTTTGTCCGACATAAAAATAAACGTATTTTCTTTTGTGTAGGAAAATAAATAAATAAATAAATGAACTCGTATTTATTTTTATTTAATTGCTTATTTATATTTTATATTTATTTAATTTCATCAACTTGATTTTCCTTTTAAATAATTTTAAAATTTAAATGAGGTTTTTATTTTATACCTTTTAAATCAGTTATCCTATTGAACTAAAGAATACGGTGTTAGCTAAATTTTGTCCTGTTTAATAAGTGTACCAATTTTCGTAGCGATCAGTTGAACGGTGCAGTTTCGGTAGCGAATTAAAACCTGATATATTATATATATATATATATGGATTGATTCAAGGTGGCCTACGACAAATTTCTACAACGCTAAAATTGCTGCCTGAAAATATAGTCATATTAAAAGAAAAGTAACGAAAAAGAAATCCTTATAAAATGCATTAGATACTTCATGTGAAGATAATTTTAACACTATTAATATAACTTTTCCAATTAATAATATGAAAAAATAACGAAATAAAGGAAAATTGTGACGCTGGCAATAATATTTTTGTTAAATGATGCCAAAGGCCGTACAAATCTTGACTCGATCAGCATTATGAAACTAGTTGGCATAGGTGGACTCTGCTCAGTTCCCCATCATATTTATGTTCTCATAAATTTCTAGTGCGAGACATATTATAATCATGCTAAAAGAAATGAATTTGACCAAAGCTCGATACACTGACAGAATGAAATCCCCGCCTAATAGGCTATCCACCGTTCCCTTCGATATATTTATCTTATTCTAACCAATGAATTTATTTTATCAGGGTCAATTCCGTTGTTTAGTTTTCATGCTACTATTTCCAATGCAATAATCCTCAAAATTCATATTTATATGAAAAATTTACAATTTCGCTATATTGATAAAATCGAAAATTACGAATAATTTACGAAATTTTCCTATTAGAATATTTGTATTCAATCATGTTCAAACAAATATCATAAATGTAATTTTGAAGTTGTCTAATGTATTTATGATCCTCAAAATGGAAGTTTATGCTCGATTTTGCCTTATTCTGACATGTTAAGTAAATCGTAAATTCCAAATAACTTACGAATTTTTTAAATTGAAAAAAATCATAGTCTATGATATTCATGCCAGTATCCTAAATAATATTTCGAAAGTGGTTTGACATCTTTACGATGAAAACATCCCTCAAGATTGACGTTTATGTGAAATTTTGCTCTATCTGCCATGTTAAGAAATTCGTAAATTTCCAATAACTTACGAAATTTTTATATTGGAAAATTCATAGTCATAAACGTTCATGCCAGTGTCCTAAATAATATTTCAAAGGTAGTCTGACATCTTTACGATGAAAATCTTTCTCAAAATTGACGTTTATGTGAAATTTTGCCCTATACTGTCATGTTAAGAAATTTGTAAATTTCCAATAACTTGCGAAATTTCCAAAGTAGCACATTTATAGTTATTGATGTTCATTCCGGCATCAAAACTGATATTTTAAAACTGGCCTGACAATTTTACAGTAAAAAGTTTCCATTTAATGCACGTTTAAGTGAATTTTTGTCCTATTCTCTCATGTTAAGAAAATCGTAAATTTCTAATAACTTACGATGTTTTTAAATTCGAATGTTGCGAATGAATAGGGTTCTTGCTAGTGTCAAAAGTAATATTTTAAAACTGATCTGACCTCTCTGCGACAATTTGTTCGTGAGATATCGTGTGCACAGACTAACAAACTAACGGACTAACACATTAACCCACTAACAGACTAACACACTAACAGACACCCTATACAGACAGACACCATACAAATTTTGTCATTTTCGGATTCCTCACATCTGAAAACGTGTAGAAAAGTCAAAAAACCGAGGTCGAAAGTTTTCACGATTACCTAAGTTCCCCATACCTATAGTATGATGGGAACTAAAAGCAATTAAGTTATTTTGTCATGGAGGCTTACATGGAAGTAAATAGATATGTTCAAATAAAAGTAGCTTCGAAAACTTTAACAGCAATCATATTTTTACAGCATATTTCCATTCAGCATAACCTTTTGAATGAGCTCTCTGTGCTGTGAAAAAAAAAAGTCAATTAAAATAACTTTTTGTTATTTAAACGTAACTCAGTACATAATTTATGTATTTAAATATTTTTTTACATTTTGTACATTGTAGAAAACCAAACATAAAGTTCATATGTATTTTTGATTAAATTGATATTAAACTTTCATTACTGACATTTGAAAGGCTTAGACCGTCGAAATTTTAAACTCAATAAAAAACTAGTATATTGTGGCCATCACAAGACTTTCTTCTATATAATCTTATAAAAATTCACGCAAGACGAATTATTTATTAAATTATTATTTATTGAAATTATTTTCCATGATAAATGCAGACGTCTTTTATCTCAGAGAAGCATAACATCAAATCAGAAAAAAAGGCAATTTTGTGCAAACATCAGAAGAAATGCGATTTTTTTTTTTTTTTTTTAAATAAAAATAATTGATAAAAAGATTATTTTAAATTCTCACATATCAATGGTTATACCATTCACTTTAAAGGTATTGAAGAAATCTCTCAAAAAATACCCATATTGAAATTTTACACCCCGCGGGGGAAACTTCCCGAGCGATGCTCCTACATTCACACACTTTTTTCTAGTTTATTACTACTACTATCACTAGTTCATATTAATTTTACAATTATGCATTAGAAATAACTCTCATTATGTATATTTATACGAAATTTCGTCCTATACTGCCATGTTAAAAATTCAAAAAAAAAAAAAAAAAAAAAAAATGGGATCACAGCGGCACTTGTTGAGCGAGAGATCCTAAAATGGAATCAGCACCAGTTTAGGTCAAGGTCCAACTAAATATTAATTTTCCTCAAATTTCGTTCTTTGATTCGTGAGATAACTCAGTACATAATTTATGTATTTAAATATTTTTTAAATTTTTTAAATTTTACAAAATTTGTGATGCATACACACACAGAGACAAACAGACATTATCTAAAAATAGACAAATCGTGTTCAGGATATCTCAAAACATGTAAATCCGTCAAAAACTCTTCGAAAAATTTCCCAAATACAATACTTTCTTCTTATGTATAAAGAAGACAGTAAAAGGGAAAATATTTAAAAATAAGTAATATTTTATTTATGTTTACGAGATAATTTTCTGAAATTAAATTTGCATAAAAGGAAGCTTAATCTCAATTCTGCATTCGGAATAATGTTTAAAGAATTTATAATTTTAGAAACAATTTAAAATTACTAAATATTTATGACTCGTCTCCCCAAATACGATTTTACAAAGTACACTCTAGGATTAAAAAAATAAAAAAAAAAAAAAAAAAAAAAACGACGCACCAAGAAGGAGTAATACAAATTGGACACAAATTGACATGCATTACAAGTTTCGATGGAAAATGCAATTTTTTAAAGTTTGGCGGCCAATGAATGAACATGTGACGCTACAGCGCATTTTAACTGCGCAACTGACAGGATATTAAAGAGCAGAAATTTTGATTCCAGATCATAAATTCTTTGGGAATTTTATTCCGTCTACGCAGATAGACAGTAACTATACCTGGCATACAGGTGCCCAAACAACACGCGCAGATGTCAACATTTGAGAGAGGAGTGTAGTAGGTTTCGAAGAAGCCGGTTCGTCTAATCTGAGAATTCTTTGATATTTGGATAGGAGCGACGCCGCTAGTAGATGATGTTGGCAGGAATGGGTGAACTATGGCCGAACATAGTGTTAAGAATGAAGCGGTCGGCCTAGAGATAGGACAGAATGTAAGAACCGATCAATCGTCAGAGCGGTACTCAAAGCCCCGAATCCGTCGTTATTATCGATCCTACTGCAACTAGTACTTCAGTGACTTCAAATACCATTAATAGGCCGCTCAGAGAAATGGGGTTGAGCTCATGGAGCCCCTTGTGCTTGGAGCCCCTATTAAACTTTGTACACTGACAAGCCCGTTTGCAGTGATATCGGGCACGTTCGACCTGGAATGTTACTGAATGGAGTAGAATTGTCTTCAGTGATGAGTCCCACTTCAATTTGAGCCCGATGACCAGCGATGACCAAGGTCTTGGGGTTCCATTTCATTTCATAGCAGGACCCTTTGGTTGCCATCCGCAGCATCTTATGCAGAGTGGTACGTCGACGAAATTCTACGTCCCGTTTTGTTGTCCTTTATATCACGAAATTTTGAGCGTATATTTCAACATAATAATGCCCGCCCACGTACGAAGATAGTTTCTACTGCTTGTTTTCTTCCTTGCTCAACATTATTTTGGTCAGCAAAGTCGTCGGATCTCTCTAGCACTGTGAACGTTTGTAGCATCATGAAAAGGGTACTACAACCAGCTCGGGATTTTGCCAATCTAACACACCAATTGGACAGAAGGTGGCATGATATCTCGCAGGAGGACATCTGCCAACTCTATCAATTAATGCCAAGCCGAATAACTGCTTACATAAGGGCGAGAAGAGGGCCAACGCTTTATTAACTTGTTCACTTTGTGAGGCTCTTTCTCTTGATTAAATCCTCCTTAATTTCTGAAACTGTAATTATTGTTTTTCACCACATGTACCTCACATCTACCAATTTTCATCCCATTCGGATAACTCCTTCTTGGTGCGTCTTTTTTTTTTTTTTTTTTTTTTTTTTTAAGAGTGTATTATCAATTTTATGCTGCTAGAACAAATAAATTTAATTTTATCTAAAATAATCGATATGAAAAAGATAATAAAATAAATTACAACTCCTCAAATTTATTTTTGTTACATTGATGGGATTTTTAAAAAAATGATAGGTTATATTACTGGTTGCAAAATTTGAAATTAAAATTGAAAAAAAGAAAAAAGTAATTTACAATCAAGTAAAATTGCTATTTTCTTCTACATATATAAGAAACTAGTATGTTGTGGCCATCACAAGATTCTCCTCTGTATAATCTTTCTCTCTCTATATATATACATATATATAAATATTTCCACTCACTCACTCAGTGACTGACTGATTGACTGACTCACTGACTCATCAACGCACAGCAAAATCTGCTGGTGCGACTGACTCGAAATTGGGTCAAATTATAGAACGCAAATAGTGTAAGCATCCCCCTAAGAAGCGATTTTGCGAAATTCACCCCCCCCCAACGGGGGAGGGGGGAAACGTGATTTCGCAAAAACGTTTATCTCTCAGAGATACAAAACAGATAGCCGTAAAATTTTTGCTTTAAAACCCAGCTACCATAAATACCTAAAAAAGCAATGTCTGAAATTTTAGAAATTAGACTCCTAAGGAAGGATAGAGGGTAAAACGTGATTCACAAATACCTTCATATCTCAAAGAAAAAAAAAACATATATCCGTAAAATTTTTGCTTTAAGATATAGCTAACACAAATACCTAAAAACCAATTTTTGGAATTTTAGAAATTCAATCCCCAAGGGGAAGGGGAGGAAGCAAAACGTTATATATATAATATCTTCTATATAATATAGATATCGTCAATAAAGTTTTAAAATTAGCTATTTAAATTTTTAATTGTTGCCAAAAAAGTTTTCGCGTTATTATTATTTTTTTCCCCGACATATAATAAAATATATATTTTACGCGAATAACAATAATAATAAAAAATTAAATTTGCTTAAGCATATGACAAAATGACGTCATTAGCAAAAATAAAATAAAATAATAATAATAATAGTAATAGTAATAATAATAATAATCCAGCATGCTTCCTCAAATTTTGTTTCTTAACCTTTTTTAACATACCTCAATTTTAGATTTCTTTTTAATAGTGTTTTTATTTATTTATTTATTTATTGGCATGGATATTACACTTGGCATGGAAGCTAATTCAGCATTATATTAAAGAGCTTTACTTATTCATAATCCTGATTAATTTTTTAAATTTTGTTGCTGAAGTAGATCGGCATTTTTTGCCAAGGACTCTACTTTCGCAACAGCCACTTTAAGCCAAGTAATCCATAAAAATATATAAACAAATAAATTATAAAATACTTAGAAAAGAAAAAGGGAAAATAAATGAAAAAAACTGAAACAATAATCTTATAAATTATATCTTTTTGTTTAAAATGGCGACAAAAATTCAAAAGTCACCAAGGGGAACTATAATAAGCCTGTACCACGACCAGGTAAAATTTTTATTTATTTATTTTTCTCTATACCAACCACTATTAACCAACTATGAAATACATATAACCATAAAAAGTTAGTTGTCTCATAGCATATTGTAATATTATATTTGACCTGAAGTTGCTGTCATTTTATAGTCGACCGAACAATCGAATTAATATAGCAAATATCGTGAAATTAAATATTATGTACAGTACGTATAGTGTTGTTCATATGTAATTAAAATTCAAATATAAAAGGACTTCTTTAACCTTTTTCGATACTGTCTGTTTCGAAATTGTTATCTGATTAGCACAAAAGTGGAAGCCCAACAACAAAACTTATTTTAACAATTCTTCCATATAAGAACATGCAGTAACTGTGTTTCATTCCCTATCATCGGTTACTATATTCCTTTTTATTATTTTATTTACATATTTATTTATTTAGTATAGATTTAGCATTGGAGCATCTTGACGGCTTTTAAATTTTTGTTGTCATATTGGTGATGAATTAAAATCGCTATCGCAATTTCATAAGTAAAGATATTGGAGAGAAACGTCCGAGCTACTTAGGTGTCAAATTTCAAATTTTTCCAAGGGTTTGTATACTGAAGCTGTTTTATTTATTTATCCCGATTTTTCTTAATTTTATTTTAATTATTTAAAAAAGAAAACGGCTTGAGTACGTTCACTTTTTTCTTTCGATATAAGAAGAAATATATTTATTTACTTATTTATTTATTTTTGACATTAGTTTTTTTTTTTTAATAATTTTAAAGTTAAAGTGGGATTTTTATTTAATACCTTTTGAACCAATTATCCGATTGAGAAAAAAAAAAAAAAAAAAAAAAAAAAGGCAATAGCTAGATTTAGTACTGATTAATAAGTGTGAAATTTTTTTCATAACATCAAATAATTCGGATTAAAAATCCAGACATACAATGATAAATTTTCAACTTTATATTTTTAGATAAAAGCAAAAATGTTTGCACGTTTATTTAAGTTGATAGATAAAAATTAGTAACGACGGTGTTTGAAAGAAATAATACGATATGTCGTACTAATAAATAAGTTAATATTTAGAAGATGTCTAAATTAGGTATCCTAAATCTGTAATGACATTGCAATATTACTTGAAAGCTTTTATTGAGATTAGAAAATGGTTCGTGTACAGGGACAATTATAATTATAAAAATACATTAGGTTTATGTGTGGAACTTCTCATTAGCACCCTTTCACATCTTTAGATTGCAACAGACATAACGAACTTAACCTTATTTTTTTTAGTACACACAAACATATTTTATATTGAATAAAGTATAAAATTCACAATTTGTTTACAGGGACGCACAAAAGAATTTGGATATATTAAAACTGTTTTTGCAGCAAATTGTTTGAAATGCATTTTAATTTGTATTATACATTTTTGCACTTGCAAATTTTAAGCACACTGTGGGATGTATATACAATTCCTAGTCTATATGCTGAGCTGAGCTACCCGAATAAGTTTCAAATCATGGTCTGGGCGAAAAGTCTTTGAATAATTATTTCGAAATTATATTTAATAATAAACTTAAAGATCTTATGATTTAAGCTTCTATAATCAAATGAGAGGGGAGGTGGGGAGGAGATAAGTTCCCAAAGCGAAATGTAAGGGCGGTAGTCTCCCGTACACAGTACTTTTAAAATGTTCAAATACAGGACCTCTTATCTTACAATTTTAACTGCACAATAACTTGTTTTTATAAAAAAAAAAAAAAAAAAAAATACTTGTAAGAGAAAATAGGATATGTGCCAGACAGATTATTATTATTATTATTATTATTATTATTATTTTCGATGTAAATCTATTAACGTACATAAACACACAAACTACGAAAATAAACTATTTCGAAAACATCTGTTATAGGTTAACCCTCTCAACGATAATTCTACAAAAAAATGTTGCTCAAAAAATTACAATTTAAATTTTATATTAATGTTTACATATGTATAATTTATTTTATTTATTTATATGTTTATTTATTTATTTTAGGGGGTAGATAACTTTTCTGCAAATGATCCAGAAGGACCATCAGTCTATAAAATATCAGGATTTGGATCAATGGCTTCGATTTTCAAATTGAGATACCAACTGTGACTTCAAAATTATAAACAATAACGATAATTCTAGAAAGATTTAAAAAAAAAAAAAAAAAAAAAAAAAAATGTAAAATGTTCAGGAAACTAACTGTGATTTAAAAGCCTAAGATCAACAGCCACGATATTCAATAATAATAATAATAACAACAACAACAATAGTAATTAAAATAATGATTCAGACTTTGAACTTACGTTACAATAAAAATCCGTAGTATAATACTTGCAAAAACTTTTTGCGATAAAATAATCTAGTTACACACGTAGAAGTGATGAGTTAACGCCCATAATCCATAGTAAAGTTTTTTCGGCACGCCTTACTGTGCATCAACTAATCCTTCAAAATATTACATTTATTGCCAAAAAAACATCTTTGCGTTAGATGAGGAGATGAAGGCGTATTATGGCATTTTGATGATTGATGAAGCAGCACCCAAAAAGCAGTAATTAAGGGGGGAAAAAAAATGCTGGCTTTTAAGTGACAGGAAAATTATTAGTTGAGTGCCAGAATTCCGAATAAAAATACAAAGCTTTTTATTTATTTATTCTTTTGTTAGTCATATTAACTTTTTATTTTGTTGCCATAAATAGAGTGATGAAAATCAAGATTGATCAAAATATTACAGAATCAAAAAGTGTAGGCAAATTTTGTTATGCAATTTGATAAAAGAATCTGAATTAGACGTATAACATAAGATTGGTTGTGAAAAAATAGTAAAAAAAAAAAACTTTTAGGGATTAGGAATGTTTAACAAACATAAAATGCTTTCATACAGGGCAAACTAACAAAAATGGAGACTTAGGGCGAAATAAATAATTCAGGGTCTTTTTCTACATATAGAGCACAAAGTGAATATATGTAATATATGGTTTAAATTGCAAAAGGTCATAGATTTTCAGGGATGGAACACGGGCGCAGAATTCATACCACTATCAATGTAAGAAAATTTTCTACCTCTTAAATCAACGATATTATAGGTAGAGAAATTTCTTAAACGGATTCCGGTATGAATTCTGCGCCCGTGTTCCATCCCTGGATTTTGAAGCCATTTTTTAAATGGCGCAGTCCGAGTACTTGTTCATTTTTCCTGTGAGAAATCGATCCTTTTTTATTTTGCTTTTTCTTATTTTCTAAAGAGAATTTAATAGATTTACACAGCTGAATAGAATCTCTCATTATATGGAGCAACTAATTTTATTTCTCTATATAAAATGCAATGTTTGTATATGGATTCTCTATAGACTAAAAAACAGCTAGACCGATTTATATGCAGATTTTTTTTACAAAATATTTCGTATAGTTCAGGGAAAGTTTAAAGCTATTAAAATGCTCAGTCTGACAAGTGAAAAGAAAATTAAGGACCTAGTAATACTATAATATAAAATCTCATGGCGCAATTTATATTTAAATAATGTTAGTTACTATTGGTATTAATACTACTGGTATTGATGTCCTTGAACCTTGAATGCTGGCATATAAATCTCAGTAATTACACTGCTCAAAAAAATTACGGGAGCACATCACTTTAACGAAATTACGGAAATACGTATATTGGTAAATAATAACAGGAGACTTGGCACTGGAATATTAAAATCCGAATAAACTACTACGTCAGAAACGCCAAAAGAAAAATATTTGAGATGCATACAGCTGTTTCGGTAGCCTAAAGCGTACCGTCTTCAGTTCAAAAAGAATCATCATCATCATCATCGCGGGCTTGAGAAGTACCTACGGCTGTCGAGACAGTCGCTTACCTTCACCAGAGGAGAGAAGAAACACAGAAATGGGACTCGCATGCAACTTCGAGAGGATCGGACGCATAAACTGAGGGAGTTCCCAGTGAACTCCGGCGTGATGATTAGACGACAGCAGAGTAAAGATGAGATGGTAACATAGCAGCTTGGATATGAATGCAGAATGGTAAAAAAAAAAAAAAAAAAAAAAAAAAAAAAACAGAAAGAAAGGGAACCTAATGAGGATGGGGGGGGGGGGAGTCGCAGACAACCTGTCTTCACCGGCACTCGGTCTGTCTAGACAACACTGACTCTAAAGAGACTCTCTATGGGAGTCGGCATTGGTCTAGGACAGTTTAGTCTTGAAACAGGCTCCTTTTCGGCATAAATAACAGAGCTGAATGCTAACCGCCAAACCTAACACAAAATTAACAATAAATAAAATGAAAAATAAATAAAATAAAGGAAAGAGTTTAAGGATAGTTAAAAATAAATTAAGTTAAAATAAAGTAAAACAAACAAAATAAAATAAAATAAAATAAATTTAAAAATAATTTAAAATTACAAACAAAACAGAACCAGTGCATTTTTACGCAATAAAAATAAAGTCCAACCACCATTTAAGGTAGTTGGGATGACTGTTCTCCGAGGACTTCCCAGAGAATACCAATTTTGGATATAACATCCTGACAATTTTTCATTTTACTGAGAGCAATTTTAAATTTAGAAAGGAGTTCCGAAAAGTTATTTGCATTAAGTTCCCTAGCGATTTCATTAAGTATATTGGGGAGGGGTGGGGGGAGTTAAGAGGAATGCTCGAGGGGGCTGAGTTGAGAATAGGAGAAGTAATTTTGGCATAACTAACTTGGGGTTGGACTTTTAAATAATAAATGTCTTTTTCCTATTCTCAGGGAAGGATGGGCAGCTTCGATAACTGGCAAGGTGGTCCCCACCACAATTACAGCATTTAGGTGTTTCAATTTTTCCTTTGCCAAGCTCGCACACTCTGGTTTCATGTTCGCCTGAGCATTTGACACATCTTGGCTTCATTCTGCAATTATTTGCAGAATGATGAAAAAAGTGACACATAAAACACTGAATCGTACGGGAAGGACGCCTGTAGTTCTCGACCTGAACCCTGAAAAACATAAGCCTATAAATTTTGAACATATCTTTACTATTATCAGTGTTGGCCAGTTGAATTTGGAATAGGGGAATAGGCCTCTTGGTTTTGAAACTGACCATTTGAGTAACTTTCTTAACGTCGAAATTTTGGGAAGTAAGATCCTCAATATCCAGAACATTAGTACCCATGGGAAGTCCACGAAACAGCCTCAAGGGGGGAATCGGAAGCCTTGTCGTGCATTAAATAGCATTGAACTTTCATCTCTGCTAGCTTTGACAAGATAGAGTCGTTGTCTTTAGGAGAATCTGGGTAGATTTTGAGAAAATCTCCCGTCGGAGCGAAGCGGCAGTAAAACTGCACTGGTTTATACCGAGATTTTTGAGAACCTGAGTCTTATTACCACATTTTACAGTTATAAATTTGCCTTTAGGAGGCTTAATTTTTCTAGGACTATTACTTTTACTAGAGATAGGTTGCGGAACAGAGTTATCCATTAAGATAGTTTCCTCAAGCTTTTCAAATTTATTATTATTAGTTATGCTGAAATCTTTAACTTAAGATATTTTAGAATTTGGACTAGAGTTGTTAGCTTTACGTTTAACCTGTTTAAATTCCTTACTAAAACTAGGGGAGGGGGCAGAAAAATTTACATCAAAACTGAAAGAGGTTGAGCCATTGCTTACCAGCATATCCATATCTTCAGCCGCATCGTCTGTCCTGGTCCAATCGGTAGATTCAACAGTACCGTAGCCGGGTCTGAAGTCAGGAAAGTTCGGAGCAATCCTTCGAAGGTTGGTGATGGTGAAATTCTTGATCGGCTTTTTTCTATTAGGCTTAACCGGCTTCAGAGTAGTTATATACAGCCTCCAGGAAGGTTTCATAATCGTCGTCCGGTAAGGAGTCAATCATAAATTGCTGAATGAGCGTCAGGTGATTATGCTCGACAGCTAACAATAAATCTTGAAGTGGGAATACATCCCCCTTTTTAAGAGAAATTGGCTGAGTGTAAACAGTAAATCCTGCACCAAGCGGCATCGCTGAATAAGTGAATCTCTAAAGCGAATCTCGTATGCGAATGTCCTAAGCGAATCTCTAAGCGAATCTGCGCAAAAAGAATTCTGAATCTGGAGAAGTGCTCGTATATATAGGAGAGGGACCGAATTTAGTTCAACCAATAGGATTACGGGAAAGGTCGGGAGTGTGACCAATGGGAAATTGGGAATGTTAGCTGTGTAAACAGTAGAAAAATTAAGAAAATGTGGACTGAATGTAAAATTTCCAACAATCAGACAAATAGGGAACAGCGAAATCACAATTTACAAGGTTTTTAAAATTTTTATAAATATGAAAAGCTTCAAAGAAATCGAGTTCATGAATGGATTTAGGTCTGCAAATTATTTTAGCTGAATTAAATTTAAAATTATGATTTTCCTCCCAGCAATGTTTAGAAATAGCCGATTTATTGGTTTCTTGTTTACGGACGTAATTCATATGTTCTTTTAGACGAAATTTAAGACTTAAAAAATTGTCTTAAATTTCGAGAAAGTAAAAGGGTTTAAAATAATAATAGTAGCAATGATGATAATAATAATAAAATCTAAATTTGCTTAAAAAAGAAATAAGTAAAATCGTGCAATGTTTTTTAATATTTCAAATGACATTTTTTACCAAATGCATATTTATACATATATATATATATATATATATATATATATATATTAAGGATTACAAGTATTGAAAATTGATTTATTCGTTGAATTTTTGGATTAAAAAAAGTGAGAGAGAGAGAGAGAGAGAGAGAGAGGGAGAGATGTTAGTAGCTATAAGGACAGTTAAGAATTTTGTTCACCACTTTATAAATTATAAATACTAATTATCTTCTAAACAATTCACTTATATACCCCATCTGGGAGCTGAATTGTTAGTGCTCAGTCCATTAATTAACGTATGCAAAAAATTACCTACCTTACCTAAGCATATCGTTTGTATCCTTTGAGTGGCATGTTTTAAAATAACTCAACGTTCATTATTCAGGTGTTCTAAAAACGTTAAAAACCGCTGTTTAATTGGTTATCTATTAAATATAAGTGGGAAATGTGCATTGAAAAAATTTTTAAAATGAGGTAAGAAATAAAGTTCATTAAACAAAAAATTCACTTGTTGAATTTTAAAAAGTTTCAGTTTTTAAATTTTTATACGACTTGTTTAAAATGAGGTAGAAATAAGATTCTTTAAACAAAAAATTTGCTTCTTGGATTTCAAAGTTATACTTTTTACAGTTTTATAAGTCACCCCACCCTCACCTCCATATGCGAATTTAGTCAATTAAAAAGGTTTTATTTTCCATCCAACAAAATTAGTAGAAAAATAAACCACATTACTGTATCTTTAAAGACTTATACCACTTTTTCGCATCACTTAAAATGCTGTTTTACGAGGAAAACAGAGACCATATAGAAATTGGTAACAGAATTTTTTAACAATGACAGGAGTAAAAAAAAAATAAAAGAAAAAAAGCATCTAAATGAAGTTTTAAGGTTTTAACAGACAGATAGTGAGTCTCAGAATGCATGCAGCCCTCGATTTCATGTGGTTTCGCAATTGAGATAGACATATGTAATTTAAGAATTATGCATATAGATATTTTATAAGAACTTAGAATAAATTTCGAATTTAGTATCTTGTATAAAATATTTCCCAAATTTACATTTCTACTTTGGTATATAGTACCAAAGCTGAGTGATTTACATTCAATTGAAAATTGAATGTAAATCCTTCAGTTTTAAAAATCTAGGTATACGGTTTTTTCTGATGATGTTGTTGCATTAAAAGTAAATCTTACTAATTGGCCAAATTTGTCTAGAGGGTCGTATAAAAATTTAATAAGCGTAACTTTTTGAAAATTAATGGTAAGAAATTTTTAATAGCATTGTCATATTTTGTGTCTTATTTTGAAAAATTTTGCTTATAACATTTTCCACTTATCTCTAACCAGTAAAGAATGAAACTGCGTTCTAATTTTCGGGACACCCTGTTAAATCAAATTAAATACAATTTGGAAAAAAAAAAATTCTTTTCATTTTTTATTAAAGAAAAAATACTGCTGTGTTTGTCTAGAATTAATACAATATGTGTGCGCGCGTGCAACGTTTTCTAACTCGTACAACAAACAACCTCAAATCAATTTTGCCCGGTAACAAATACTTTCAAATATTTTATTCTATTCACTGTCTAAACATAAATATAAAGAACACGTTTTCAAGACGTATGACAACATGTCGTATTATAAAAACATACATTGCTTTTCATTTTATGGCGTATGTAATGAGGTAGAAATGTCAGTAGGTCATATTCACTCCATTACACACAACAACAACAACATTAGCCTAATGTAACCTAAATTATTAAAATTAAAATGAGACAACAGGGAAAAAAAAAAAAAAAAGAAAAGTTCCACTTATAAATTCCACACAAAACATGGATTCCCCAAACGATTTTTGCTCACATTTTATGTGAGAAATGCATTAGATGAAACACATTCAATCGCCAAACAAATTTTAGTTTGGCCACAGACAAACCAATCAAGTAAATTAAGGCTTCTGTTCTATTTTTAACTAAATGTACAACAATTACCATGTACTCCAATTAAGAAACAGCTAAAACATGAAGCCAGAGCACAAACGTTCGGAAAATGTGCCAACCAATCACAGATTACTCTAGCCATATTTGCTTTCTATTACATGAAAGTAGATTAATGAATACCCATGGGTCATAAAGATAAAACGCACATAGTATATAATGCTCGGACTTCTAAAATACAGTTTTCCCTTGACAGCAAATGGCGACAACTAATTGCAGCTATGAATATTTTCTCTTGCGATTAAGCACTAAAATATAAATTCATATTGCTTTATGTAATGTCATGCAATAAAGCCGTTTTTGCAAGTTTGATAACAAAAAGACACATGAAATCTTAAGAGAATTTCCATATATTTTAAAAAATATTTTTTATTCATGAATAAATTTTTGAACATAATTGAAATGTGTAATTTGTTCAAACCTCTCTTTTTTTACCAAGTGCTCTCTTATTTAAATGTGTTATTCTAAATCAAAAATATAGCTGGAATAGTTACTAAATTAAAAACAGCAGTACATATAAAAAAAAAAAAAAGTTTTTTAAACGTTTAATATATTTTTTTAACAACAGTGTAGTATGATAATAATATTCTATATAATATTTCTCTAACGTGGACCAGTTTCAATTATTTTTTGTCGAAACGATACGATACACGAGGATTAAAAAAAAATATATATATATATATACATGGACAATATTTAAGCATGCGGACTTAGCTCAATGGACTAATAAGAAAAAATGACGACATTTGTCTGATGAGATCATTTTACGAAAAAATGTATTTTTAACAGTTGTTTCTTTAGAATCTTTGCAAGCGTCATTTTAAACCTAGCAATATTTTAAAGATATATACAGAATATGAACTTTTGTGTCATGAATTGACTAAAGAACACAATCATAAAAAATATAGTCAAAATAGGAATTATTTTATTTTATTTTATTTTATTTATTTATTTATTTTTAAACACACACACACACAAATATATATATATATATATATATATATATATATATATATATATATATATATATATATATATATATATATATATACCTAAGTTAATAAAAAGTCATCGCCAACACGACGACAAAAATTTAAAATGCGTCGTGGGAGTCCTATATTAAAACTGTATTGCCTGTGGAAGTATGAAAATTGGGTCGTGAACCATGAATTTTATTTGGAAACCTTTCTTTGAAGATTTTGGTTTCACTGTTGTACAATATTAATTTGGTTTTAATAATAATTTGGCTTCTGGTAAATTAAAAATTCAATTGGTATACAATTTGTGAGTTTCAAATTTTAAAAGTAAATAAGAAAAGAAATAAAGTGCGAATATTTCGCACGGGTTTGCTAGTAATAATAATAAAACCCTAAGCTTATGTTTGTTTTCTAAGTAATAGTATAAAAGTTTGCGCAAAACAATTTAATATGACAAATTTAATTTAATACGACAGAATTTATTTACCTATTCTTCCATATTAATGAGTATGACTGGAAGTATATCTGTCTTCCATTCCCTAACATCGATTACTATATTAATTTTTTTTTCTTTAACTTCTTTGAGATACCTTCAGCATAGAACACTCTTGACAGCTTTTAAATTTTTGTAATCATTTTGCGATGGTTAAAAGGGCTATCGTAATTGCGTAAGTTAAGATCTTGAGAAGAAACGTCCAAGCTACATCGGTGCCAGTTTTAAATTTCGGCAAGGAATTGTATACTGAAGCTATTCCATTTCTTTAACAAGATTTTTCCCAATTTTATTTTAATTATATATATATATATACAGTAACCGCCGCTTAATAAATTCACTGGTTAATAAAATCAGTCGCCTAATCTGATCAAATTGCCAGGACCGAAATCAAATCAACACAAACTACTTTTAAAGCCGCCTTTTAATAAAATCAGCATCGCCGGTTAATAAACCCAAAAACATCTCCCCAGCAGCCAAAAATATCATTTATGCACACTAAAAATTTTTTTATTTATATTGTATGTGTGTGTTTTTTTCTTTTTAAATAAACAAAAGAAATTAAAACAGAACAATCCCTCCGTTATTGTTCATTGTCGGAAATTTTACACTTGCAGCATAGTTAAAAATTAACACGCCCCATAACTTATTTCCCTAAGAATTACAAGGAACGTATTCTTCAAAGCGAAGTAATAAGTTACAAATTTGATTTGATTTACAAATGATTTTCTTTTTTAAAAGTTTTAATTATTAAAAGACAATTTGCTGTTCTCATTTTAAAATAACTATAAATCAAGAGATTTAAACGGAAAGATTTTAAATTTATAGGAAAAATGTTAATGTTTGGTTAAGTATAATGATGGTTTTCCTCAAAGGAAAGCGCATAGAACTTGGAATGCGTTTAATTTACTTATATAGAAGAAACAATTGATTAATTACGTATAAAAAATTAATTAATATTGTTTACTAATTCCATAATTCGTTACCTTTTGAAATTTCTTTCTAAATTCAGGAAGTATTACTTGGGTGCAGGAACGTTCGCCGGATAGAAAAAACAGCCACTTAATAAATTCCCTTTGGATCAGGACGAATGTGATTTTCATAAGCGACGGGAAATGTGTTTATATATATATATATATATATATAAATTGTTTGCATGTATTTTTTTTTTCCTTATGACCACCCTCCAAAAAAAAAAAAAAAAAAAAGTTTAACAATTTATTTATTTATTTTTGGCATCAATTTGTTCTTTTTTTCTTTTTGATAATTTTAATAATAAAATGGAATTTTTATTTAATACCTTATCAATTATCTGATTAAATACGGTGTTACCTAGATTTTATCCTGTTTAATAAGTGTATTAATTTTTGATAAAATCTAATAATCCAGACTAAAAATCCGGACAGATAGAATGACAAACTTTCTACTTTATACATTTAAAATAAAAACAAAAATGGTTGCACGTTCATTCAAGTCGATCCGCGTTTGTAATGATCGATAGATGGCGCTATCTCAGCTTTTGTTGTTAGTAAATATAATAGCCACGTGTATCTATTATTGTTCTATTTGTGTCTATTTCTGTTATTCGTGCTATACATTCTCTGCCATTACATCATGGAAAATTGAATGTTTTTGGAAAAAATATTTCAGTTTATTCAAAGTTCGATAGGAAGTAGATATTTAACTGAAGCTGAACAAATATTAGTTTCAAATCATCTGATTAATTCTTTACTTCCATTAGCCGAAGCAACTGAAATTTTAAATTTGTCATTTGGAAATAAATGGAAGCTTAATTCTGGATTTCTTGGAGTTACACTGTGGCATACAACAGTAAGTGTTATCTTTTTTACCGGATTTATTCATTTTTATTCAATAAATACACGTGAAACTAAACATCGGCAAGCAATGGCGCCTCAATGAAAGCCGAAAGCTATCAGGTTAATTGTAATTTCACCTTAGCCCACCAGAGGGCGAGAATTTCATTACAATCGCGGATAGATAAAAATTGGTAACGAAGCCGAAATCGCTGTCTGAAAGACATAGTGCGACCTGTCGTACTACTACTAATAATAATAACATTATAACAATGCAAAATTTCTTTTTTTGGTGGGATGTTATTATTATTGTTATTATTTACATTTTAATAAAATGTTGCGATGTTATTTTTGGAAATAAAAGTAACTCTTCAATCAAAACTAATAGGCATTGTTCATCACATAACTTTTTTTTTTTTTTTTTACATAAATGATACATTTTCTTCTACATTTTATAAAAACTACGAGAAATCTTAAAAGGGCTGCAAAAAGCGCCATCTATCAGCCAATAGAAATACAAATCAAATTAGCAAAGTTTATCATAAAAGCCATCTCATGTATCAAGTTTAATGCATTTGTACATAATAGATAATGATATATAGCATTCCCATAAATGAAGAAAGTTGCAGCAGCATTGCCACTTATCAGCAGACATTCATATCCATAGATCGAGTCTGTGCAGTTTATTAAAATAATTATACTACATATTTAGTTTTGTGTATTTCTACCTTATAGAAACTGGAACATCCCCGTAAATGGCGAAACCGAATAGCAGCACCACCTATCGGCCCACATACACCCAAATTAAATCAGCATAGATTTCCCTAATACCCACTACACATCAAGTTTAGAGCATTTGGTTTCATTACAGAAACAGGTATAGCCTTGAAATAAAGGGTTGGTTTGGTTATTGGCTTTTTATGGCGCAAGATCCAAAGTAAGTTATTCTGCGACAAACTTTTTGTCATTAAGGGATTAATCCGTTAACGCCCAACTTAATTTAAAGCATAAAAATAAGCAAAATTATTTTAAATTGTGTTTAAGACATAAATATTAATCTAATCTAGAGAAATAATTCCAATGCCATCGTTATAGCTCGAGATAATTACTGTCTAAAACACATGACGCTGGGTGTTTGAAATAAATGTGGTTTTCCTGTGTGAGTTTCATAAAATAAAACTGTTCTATACATAAGACGCCTAGCGCTAACCTGTTAAAGAATAGCATAGTAACGCAACCTGCTGACTGATTTATCAAAATCTAATCAGCAGCAAATCATATCATGGTTCAACCAAATATAAAGTTTCATAAAATTCTGTGCATTTTTTCGTGAGATAGAGCGTCCACAAAATTTTGGTAAGACACCCAGAGACGAATAAACTCACAAATAGGCAGACAGTTTTACCCCCCCCCCCCTTAAAAATGGTCAAATCGAGTACAGGACATTTCTAAACACGTAAATTAAGCAAAGCGCAGAAGTCAAAATTTTTATGAATCCAATACTTTATTTTCATATATATTAAAAAATGAAAAAAAAAATGTATGATGTTATCACAAAACTTTCTTTTATATTTTTATATACATATTCATACAATTTGTAACAAGACAGCCCCACCTAGTGTTATGCATTCATACTATTCATTATCTTCAATGGTAAATATAAATGATTTTCCCATCAGAAAAGTATAACCCTAAAAGCCGAAAAACAAAATTTCCTATTTACAACTATGGTATTATATAATGTTACTACTACACGTTAAGGGGCAATTGAAGAACTTAAGAATGCTGTACGACGTGCATTTACTGCCATCAAGTGGCAGCAATGTAGAGGAGAATTCCACATCGTACGTGGACGGGAATCATACTGTAGTTTTAAAAGGACGGTGCGAACACAGACACTCTGGTATAAATAGTACAGCGCCTAGAATATACAGTGTAGCAATCGCTTATGATCAAATGCTTAAAACACTGCTTAAAAAAAAAAGAAAAAAAAAAAAAAAAAAGCTTCCTAAATGGCGCTGCGATCGAATTTTTTGCTCGGATCGAAGAGCTGATTGGCTTTTCCCAGTTCCATCAACTCAATCACATGATCTGAGCACATAATTAACCAACAGAGAGTTTTTCAAGCAATAAACTCGATCGCACTGACCTCTGGTGAGAGGTTTAATTTTTAAGGCACTGATTTGCTGGTCGCTATCCACACTATGTATTCTAAGCGCGGTAATATATAGTAAAGAATAGTGACACAACCTCATAGTTGTCCTCTGCCTTCATCCTACATTAATACAGTGCGACTATGTAGATACGCGACAGGGGGTAACGGAACTTTGTGATCACTCCGTATAAGACTGACACTAGCATGGTTATTCTTGGCATTTTTTCTTTAATTTGAGTTAAAATATACAGATGGTTAAGATATAAAGTGCATAAAGATGGTTTTATAAAAGATTAAAGGTCTCAATTAAAAATCATTATCTTGATTAAAGAAAATATTTAAAAAAAATAAGATAAATTTTTATTAAAAAAGAAGCTCATCGAAAAGTAAGGTATACTTTTATAGTTTCAATTAATATTTGTGAGATTAAGGATAATTTCACAAATTGGCTGAATTTATATTAAAGATTTTGAAACTAATCATAAATAGTGCGCTTTATAGACATCACAAAATATTCTTTTATATCAGTATGCAATAGTGTCACCTATTAATTAACATGCTGAAAATTTTATCAACATAACTTCTCATAATAAAGGTTTTACAAATGGAATTTAGTATAATTTTAAATAATAGTTGCTGATATATAGCCATCTAGAAAATCACAAAAAGTAAGTAATAGCAGAGCTACCCATCGGTTGATAGACACTAAAATTAAATAAGCATAATTTTTCATAATATTCGTCTTAAATGTCAACTTTATCCTGTAAACATAGAAATTTGCAGCATATAGCGCCCCTTTTCAGCCAATATACACCCAAATTGGATCACCACAGACTTACTTAAAGACCTTCTTTCATACCAAGTTTTGTACACTTATACACAATGGAAGCTGACATAGCCTTTCTGCAACTGTCACCCATTGCTTTGTGCGATAAAGTGACCACAAAGTTTTGGTAACACACACAGACAGACATATAGTCAGACAAATAGGCAAGGCAATCAAATTGTGTTTAGGACATTTTAGTACGTGTAAATCCATCGAAAACCCGATGTTGAAAATTTTCATAAATCCAATATTTTCTTCTTATATACAAAGAAGGAATTAAAAAGTCGTGAAAGTTTATTTGAGCTAATTAATTTTTTTTTTTTTTTCATATAAAATTTGGAATTATTCATATTTTTTTTTTTAAATTTGGATTTCGTTTAATATAATGATAACCATACTAAAATAGTTGTTAAAAACTGGACATTATTCTTGATCGATATACACCGGTGCCTTTTGAAGTCATTTTTGGCATATCACGCGAAAAGAACGCATGATGTTGACGTGTAAGTAACAAAATGAATTCGTATATTTTATGTTGTATTGTCTGCAACAATAGTAAATTGTGACAAGTTCTGGCTTATTTCTGTAACTTTGTTATGTTTGACAGTGATTAACGCTTGAACTTTTTTCATATTATTTGATGATGAAGTCTGTCAACTACAAAGGCAATATATAAGCACATATAGTGAACACTTTAAAAAATGTTTTCGGCTGTTTTCTTTTTTTATGTACTGTTCTTAATTTTAGAAAGTGTGATTGAAACAAGTATCCGTTACCTCAATTAACTCTTTTTTGTACATAGCTACATTTTGAAAGATGCCAAGCGAATAATTTCTAATATTCAAGAAGTTCCTTTTACAGAGAGCTTAAAAGGCGCTATTTAGTGGGCACGTAAAAAACAAGCAGTGATCTCTTTATCTGTCCCAATAGTGGTCATTTTTGAGTTTCTGCAGAAAAAGCAAAAAATAAAATAAAATAAAATAATAAATAATAATAATAAATAAAAATAAAAATAAATAAATAAAATAAAATAAAATAAAATTCGAACCGATTTGGAAATATAAGTAAATAATTAACAAAAGGCAGTTTCTGTTGCATTAATGAGCTAATCGGTAATTAATGTGTTGCATAAAAAATATTTATTCTTAAGTTCATGTTAATTAAATAATTGGCAATATTTTATTAATTGCAATATACTTTAACTTCTATTTTCATTTAATAAACATTTTAAACTTGTTATGTTAACGTACCTTAGTTCACATATTTCTATCTGTATGTAAATTCTTTTTTTTTTTTTTTTTTTTTTTTTTTTCTAAGTAGATAGTAATTTTCTTCTTCTTCTTCTTTTATTTTTTTAACATTTATATTAATTTTTGGATTAAATATATTGTTAAACTGGCTTTGTTCTGTATGGGTAAATAGACCATTACCTGTATATATATTTTTTTTTTGGCTGTATGCTTACAGATAGATAGAAATTCATATATTTTTGCATACAACATTCAGTTAGTGCTCCTGATGAAGTACTGGGTGTTGCACGCTTTCATTATTTAGATTTTTATTTTCTTTTTAATTAAACCTTCCATTTTTTCCTGTGAAATGTTTGATTTATCGTGAATTCTTACTTAAAGTAAAACTCTCCATTAAGCCTATTTATAAATCTAGTAACATGCAATTAATAATTAATTTTACTAATCCTGTTTTTAATTATGTAAATTTTCAGAACATTATTAATAGTACACATAATGTATATCCTCTTAAAAGTGTAACTATCTATAATGCTTTTCAATATCCAATTACATTTGGTGGGCGTATCTTTAATAATAATAAATTTTCTTAAAAATTATCCGCTTAAAATATTTTCTTTTATTGTAATAACCCTATGTATAATATATATTTATATAATTGTCAACACCTTACACGGACGTATTATTACTGGTGATATTAGTCATGTTGATGATTCTCATTTGCATAAACTTATCAATTATGATACTAAATTTAGACTACCTAATAAAATTAATATTAATAATATTATTAGTTATTTTTTAGATTTCGACTTATTTATATAAAAAATTACTATAGATTCTAATAAACCACAAGAATACTTCAATGCATGGAAGATTAATCTATTAAAATTATTAAAAACATCAACTTATTATTCAATCTAACGTTTTTAAATATGAAAATGGAAAGCATTTAAACAAGTCTACCTACATATTAAAAAATAAGTTTATTATCACTTATGTTAATAAATCTCCTATTATGCTATAATTTGCAAAGAGTTTTATAAAATATTGCTTGCAATACACTTAAATTTTAAAGAAATTTATAGTTTAACTTTAAACGTCGACAACTAACATTGTATAAAAAATAGTTTTAAACTCCTAAATAAAATAAAAAAACTTTAAAAACATAAAAGGCATTAATTCTTTTTATTTTAATGACTTATTTAATTATATAGAAATTAATAACTTACATAATACTATGTTAATTCTTTTAAATAAATAATTTAAAAGAAAAAACTTTTACTCATTTTTTAAAACTTTACTAAATTTAATTTTATAGCATAATTATATTTTATACAATAATCATATATGTATACCAAAGTATTAAAGGTATTTCCCAAGGTAGAAGTGTTAGCAGTCTTCAATCTGATCTTTACCTACATTTTTTATTTTCTTTTTTAATTAAACCTTACATTTCTTCATGTGATATATTTCATTTCTTCATGCACCAAATTTTTTCTTTGTTAAATATTGATTAAGCATGGAATGTACTCATGAATTTCTCACCGGAAACATTAGTAATAAAATAAATAAAAATAAAAATAAAAATAAAATAAAATAAGTAAATAAATAAAAGATTTGTCGCCTATAAATTTTATCTAATATTTTTCAGATATATAGATGATACTGTAGTTTTTTATTTTAATGTTACTAATACTAACTCTTTACCTACTGATTATACTTCTAATGTTACCTTAACTAAAAAGGTCATGATAAATAACAAAATTAACTTCGCAGATGTAAAAATCAATATTGATAAAGATAATTTACAATTTGATATTTTTGATAAAAGAAAAGAATTTCCATTTAAAATTAACCTATTTACTCGTTTTAAATCTTGTTTACATAAAAATGGTTATAAAAATATTTTAATTAATTTATTATTTAGAATTAAATATCTTTTGTCAGATAACTTATAAAGTAGAGACATAAAACATAATTCATTCTGTATAGGTAAACAGAGCATTGTTATATGTAATTTTTTGTCTACATGCTCACAGGTAGACAGAAATTCACCTATTTTTGCATGTAATTTTTTAAGATTTTCCCTGATGAAGCGTTAAGTATTGTATGTTTTCATTATTTGAATTTGTATTTTCTTTTTTAATTAAATCTTATACTTCTTCATGTGTTATTTTTCATTTCTTCATGCACCAGATTTTTTATTTGTTAAATATTGATTAAACATGAAATGCAATCATGAAACACTCATGAAACATTGGTAATAAAATAAAAAATAAATAAAAAATAGCTTGTTGTGTTGTGACTCTCATAAAACTTTTCTATTTAATACTGCCAACTACCTTTTAACACATCTAAATAAATATTTAAAATTTTAACATAAATAAATATATTTAATCGTAACTTCTCAAAATAAAGATTTTACATATATAATTTTAACTAATTAGATGCGGTAATGTTGCTGAATGGAAAATAATAGTAGCCTACCTGTTACGAATATACACTCAAGCTTTGTCAACATTATTCATTTTCTACTATTAGTTCACACTCTCCTTATATATATCTTGTACAAATCTTGCAATCGATTTTTAACTAACTTCCTGACTAGCTAGAAATTTGAAACTTTCAGGATTGCTCAGAACCCGGTGACAACACAATACTTCGATATCCAACTTTCGAATTTTTTATTAGTTTTCTTATAATTAATTAAAATACGAAAATAATAACATCCTAATAGCATTAAAATAGTCATTAAAATATTAGCTATAATTTAATTGATGCCAAAAAAAAAAAAATTACGAGTTCATTTTCTTTCGACATAAAAATAAATACATTTAATGAAACGTGTACATTAAAAAATTATAAAAAGTTAAATTATACATCTCACAAAATTGACGTCATTACCACTTTAAAAATATTTTGCACATTGATAAGAGCTCTATGATTCATCAGAAAATTTAAAACATGGTATATATATATATATATATTTTTTTTTAAATCTTATCATTATTTTTATTTTATTTTGCACGCGCGCTTTTTATTTCCTAATTCAAAATTATATATAAAAAAAAAAAAGCTTTTTCGATAGTGTTTGTAAGTAGGAATTGACTTTGAAAATTTTTCTTTTATATTACTTGTTTTTCATAATGTTTATCTCACGTATCAAATTTGATGCATTTCTACGCTATAGAAGCTGAGAGCTTTCCAATAAACAGGAAAAATGGCAGCATAGCAGCGCAACCTATCGACCTATATATACCCAAGTTTTAGACAGCATTTTTTTTCATATAATGACCACATCAAACTTGTCGCATTTATACGCCATAAAACCTGAATTATAACTAACACGAGGGGGGGGGAATTTGAATAGCTGATTATATCATACGTCAAATTTTATGAATGGTAAATAAAATATCGTCTTCCCGTAAATGAAAGAAACCAAACTGCGATAACTGTTTGGCGATTTCCATCAAAAGTTCATCGACACCAATTTACGTCAAGTACAACTACACATAATCTTGCATGAAATTTTGTGCATTATTTCTTGAGCTAGAGCTCCCACATTTTTTTTTTTTTTTTTTTCACAAATAGATGTAAACAGATAAACAGACAAACATTTTCTTTAAAAGTGTGTTTCTTCAAAACCGTGTTCTAGACTGCACAAAAGAAGTAAAACCATTGGAAACCGTAAATCAAAATTTTTACAAATACAATCTTTCTTCTAATGAATAACGAAGAAAATAGTGATTTGTCCCTTATTAGTAAACATACTTTATTGGTTTCTAACAGTCGGTTAACCGATTTATTCAGTAATAAATATAATAATTCTTAATTACTGTATTCAATATATTTAACAAAATACACTGTAAAAAACGAAGTCCAATTTTCCTCCAAATGAATGGTGCCAATTTAGCTGCAACCAAACCTTTTGAGAGATTTGCTGGAAAATTTCACTATTTTAGATGTATATTCTATTAGCATGTACAACTTAGTACCAAATTTCTAAAAATATTAGTTGCAACTAAATTCAAATGTGTGTGAGTGTCTGTGAAATTTTATCTATAAATAGTTTAAATATTTCTATATTGAATAAAAGTAAGTGTTGGTTTCATAAAAAATTCCTACTTCCGGTTTTTGATGGATTTACACGTTTTGAGTGTTTCAGAACACGATTGAACTATTTTTAGGAAATATCTGTCCGCTTATACGTGAGTGACAAAAATTTTGTGGCGACTCTGTGTTTAAAATCTAATGCTCAGAATTTTATATAAATTTATATGTAATGAAGAAGCGTTATTTATAGTAATAATAGTGAACTAGAAGGGGGGAGGGAATTGCATTTGCAGGGGTACATATTTTCCCTTTAAAGGGGTGCCCTCTCCCCCCCCCCCCCTCCAATGGGTGTAAATTTTCCATATAAGCATTTTTCGGAAGAACTCGTCCGTGTCTTTAAAATGGATGACTCATCCATAGATGTGTGATAATTTAAAATAAAGTTATCAGGTTTTTTTTAATTAAATAATAAGAAGAAGAAGAAGAAGAAGAACATTTTATAAGATGTAGTCTACATCTGCAGAGCATATTAGTGTTATACTTTTCTGGCTTTCTGAGATGAAAACAATTTGCATTCTTCATAGAAACTAATTTTAATAAATAATAATAAGTATTTTGTACCTACTGCATGAATTTGTACAGAAAATATAGAAGAATCTAGTATGCTGTTATCACCACAATATACTAGTTTTTAACACTGTATGTAAGAAATTTGGAAAGAAATGAAAAATTTGATTGGTAATATAATGAAAAGAACTTTATTGAATTAAAAATGCGTACTTAAAAATGAACCACGTCAAATGAAAGAACCAAGTAAAAAAAAAAAAAAAAAAAAAAAAAACATTAAGCATAAGAAAATCATATTTTATTCTGTTACAATTATTGCTTTACTGACTTTTTTATTCTTTTTTATTTTAAAATGAGTAATGTTTCTGCATTTCATTTTACGCTTTTCACATTTCTTTTTCTTTTTGTTTCATTATTCCTTCGTCTAGATTGTCATGTTATAAGAAATAAAAAGTTTGAAACATTGTATTTAATATGTAATTTAATATAAAGTGAATTCATCAAATGATTAATTTTTACTTCCTCTATAAGGTAGAGAAAGTATTGTTTTGGGGGCAAACTTTCGAAATTGAGGTTTTTGATATATTTACACGTTTTGAGGTCCCCTGAATCCAAAAATCTTGTTTTTAGAGGCTGGTCTATGTGTGTGTCTGTCTCTGTGTGTATATGTGTGTGTGTATGTCTGTTATCAGCATATCTCAAAAACAAACTATACCAAAGAGTCCAAACTTGGTATTCTAGATGCGTATGATATAGGGATGCTGCACTAAACTTTTCGTTGAGATCCAGCAAATGGTTCGTGTACAGGGACACTCAAGAGAACTCAAATACATTACGCCTGTGGGGAAAATTGCAGATAAGTTTAACATCTATAGACTGCACTAAACTAAATGAAGCGAATATATATAGTATATATTATATACGTAAAAATATGTTTCATGTAGAATATGGTATAGAAATTATTCACAGTTCGTTTACAGGGCTACACAAAAGAACTCGATTATAGTGCGACAATACATGAAAATTGATGGAAGGCGCCTTTAGGTTGTGCCGTGTGTTATTAAAATAGAATTATATTTATGTCCACCATGTGATGTGTACATAACCTTAAGAAGATATACAGGGCTGCCAATATTTAAGCCATAACATTCTTTTTTATGGTTTGTGGAAGTACTTTACTGTAATGATTTACCGTGTTCAGGAAAGCTGCTCAGAAATTGAAATTAATTCCTCATATGATAAATAATGTATTTTTTTAAGCTTAATATTCATCTATTGTATTTTTGTATATGTAGACGTTTTGAGGCTTTCTGAATATCGAAGTCAAGTTTTTAACGTTTGGTTTTCATATGTGTCTATTACAGTAAATTAAAAACAAATAATTTCAGGCAATCCAAATGTATTTTGAAGTTAATGTGTTTGCAACTAGAAAATTTTTTTCAAGATTGATAAGTTTCAAGGAATGTTGGTGTGAAAGATGTCTGAATAATTTTAAATGAACTTTTGAACTCTATATAAATGTAGCTACAGTAATGAAAGCGGTAGCTTCCCCCCCCCCCCTCTCACGCAGAATTACTTGTCAAATAATGCTTTTCCGAAGGCTATTTTGAATTGTTTCAACATAGGTTTGCATAACAGCACTCGTTATCTTACGCCTTAATCTCCAATCTGTATTTATAGTATTAAATTTCAGGGTAAGAGAAAGTCATGTGAGTGGCACACCAGATTATTTTCTTTACATATATCTTTAATTAAATTGTGTAATAGTATTAAAAAGAGGCAAGAATTAAATGTTCCGTGATAAGCACAAATTGTAGCACGCTGATAATATGCATAATAAAATTAGGAAACACTAAGGCGACCAAATTTGAGACCTAATTTGAGGACAAACCATCGAAGCGTCCCCAAATGCGTCCCCAAATTGAAGGACCATTCGAGGACAGAGCAAAATTATGCTTTAATTTGAGGACATTTGAGGACAAATTTGTAAATTCGAGGACATGTGTCCTCAAATGATTTTCAAATTGCTGAGGACATATGTTGAAATTCGAGGACTGTCCGCATGATTCGAGGATGTTTAATCACCTTAGGAAGCACTAATATTGAGGAATTCCACCCATCCCTTCCATCTTGTCTCTTCTTGAAAGAGGATTTACGTACATTATAGTTTAGCCCCATTTTTAATTTCTCTGAGCTGTATATATGATAGAGAAAGTATTTTTTTGGGGTCAAATTTTCGAAATAGAGTTTTTCTTATATTTACACGATTTGAGGTCCCCTGAATCCAAAAATCAAATTTTAGTGGTTTGTCTGTGTTTCTGTTATCAGCATATCGCAAGAACAAATAATAGCAGAAAGTCCAAACTTGGTATTCTAAATATGTATCATATAGGGATGCTACACTAAACTTTTTGTTGAGATCAAGCAAATGTTTCGTATGTACAAGGACAAGGGCATCCAAGAGAATTCAAATTTATTAAGTCTATAATTGTGAATAAGTCTATGGGGAAATTTCTGATAAGTGTAACATCTAAAGGCTCACTTAAACAAAACGAAATGAACAAAATTTATTGTATGCATAAAAGCATGGTTTGTGCCGATTGGTTGCATGGAAATCATTCATGATTTGTTTACAATGCTATCCAAAGTATTTGGATACATTGCGGCTATACTTGGAAATTACTGGAATTGCAATTCCTTTTGTGTTAGATGTTTTTCAGATAAGACTAAATTTAAGTATACAATATTGTTTATAGTACATATTGATTATAATTGATTATAGACAATAAACAGGACTACCCAAAATTAATCTAAACATTCTTTTCTATTGAATGTAATTGATGTAAGTGCTTTGCTACATTTTACTACGTCGACAAACACTGCTCAGGAAGCAAAATTAGTTTTTCATACGCATACTGTAAACAAAGTATTTTTTGAATTTTCAACTCTGGTTTTTTGTATAATATCACGTTTTGAGGTTCCCTGATCATAAAAGTTCAATTTTTAACGGTCGATCTGTATGTATACCTGTTATCAGCATAACTTAAAAACAAATAACTACGGAAAATTCAAATTTGGTACTTTAAAGTCCGTATTAAGTTGCTACTTAAAAATTTGATCAAGATTAGCAAGTTTGAAGGCAAATTAATAACAGCTTTGATTATTATTAAATTTTTAAATAATTGTACGTACTATAATTGAACGGGGAGTTGAGGAAAATGGTAGCCTCCCCTCACACACAATTATATATCAAATAAAACTGTTCTTAAACCAATTTTAGATTATTTTAAAAGTATTGAACTTTATTATCTTACGCTATTGATCTTAAGACTTAATATACAATCTATCTTTATAGTATTAAAATGCATGGTAAGAGAAAGTCGTATAGATGACATACCAGATTGTTTTGGTAGGGAATAGAATATTTCATATTTGATGGTCCTAGTACCCTCAAGTATATTGCCAGTTTTATTTCTGAAAGCCTTTGCTGTAGGCTGTATTTTTATTTTTATTTATTTATTTATTTATTTTTTCTGTTTAGCTTATGCTAAATATTTTTAATTACGAGAAAAAATTAATGAAAAATGCAGAAATAATTTCACAGTTATGTTTCAGGAAAGGAAATGTACGGGACATAGAATAGTTAAAACGAATCAGCAATATGCCATCTTGAGTAAAATTTAGTCACTTTTGCATGCCAAATTATGATTGAAAATGACTGGGAAAATATGGAAAACGAATTGAGGAATGTCTTTTGTGCCCACCTGACCATAAAAATGCTTCAAATATTACAAAATACATAAATTTCTTAAACATTTTTCAGTCAAAAGTCAATATGAAATTTTTGAATATTATTTATATATGTATATATATCGGAGAAAATTAAAATGCATTTGAAAGAGGGGCAGGGTTGAGTGCATTGCTTATATATATATAGACCTTTTTTTTTTTTTTTTTTTTTTTTTTTTTTTTTTTTTTTTTTGGGGGGGGGGGGGGGAGAGGATATCAGTAAATTGAAAACAAGATGTGTGGAAAATCTACACATGAAAGTACTACGCCGCCATTTAAAACTATATCAATAGACGTAGTTTTCATAAACAATATTTCCAAATTCCTTCTTATTATTATTTAGTTGGTCGTAACAGCTGAAAGCATTAATTTTTATTTCTTAAAAGTTATGTGATCACTGCATATTTACGTAATATTTCCAAAACTGACTACCCCCCCCCCCCCCCCCCCCAATAACTGAAGTTTTAACTTACAACAAAAATATAGTATTATATGTTATCCAAGAATATTCTGGGTACCACAAAAATACATGTTTAATACAAAGAAAATTCCTGTTAATTAAAAAATGTCTCAGCATAATTGTTTCTAAAAACGCAGTGACATGTCTACTACATACACATAAATTCCTAATTAAAGCAGGCGTTTGCTAAAAAAAAGAGAAAAATTTTTTGAAGTGAAAAATAGTTCATTATAAGTATTCGACAAGAAAAAAGAAGAATGAAACATGAAGATGTACATATAGTAGTTCAATCAGAGATTTTTATCAAGTGGTGTATTCTTCCGTTACCGGGCAACAGAAGAACGTTCTAAACCGTCTTGGGCGGTGCCCTGGTAATATCCGGGAGATACATGAAAAGATATTTAAAGGACATTCTAAAGTTTTCCTTTTTATATATTTTATGTTTCTCTAAAGTTCATTTGCATTCCCCCACTTACTGTAATGAAAGTTTTACTCTATATTTTTATTTTTCATGCACCACAGCCATTTTAATCAGTAATATAGCTCAAGAACTCGGCATTTAGTGAAATGCCAAAGTAGATTATTAATAAATGTTTTATATGGTGGACGATCGTTTTTCATTTTCTATGATGAAGTTTTCTCACATTAGAAGTTTTTCAATAATAGTAATGCTTTTTGCGAAATTAATTTGCTGTAGCTATCCGTAATGCGTAGAATTTTAAAAATGAAGCTTATTTCTTCTTTTCATAAGACGGATAATTTTTATGATTGTTGAAAAGCACTTTTTTTCCTTCCTATTAAAAGTATTAACTATAACCTTCACATTAAGATAAAAATACTTATACTCATAATAAAAACAAAGCGCAAACTTTTATGGCCTACTAAAGAATCCTAATTTTAACATACTTAGAAATATATTTTTATTTCTATTTTTAATTTGTATGAAAAGATTAAAAAGAAAATAGTATGTTGTAACCATTATAAAACTTTCTTCTATATTGTACTATGCAAATCACAGCAGTGAAAATTACTTAATATTTTTATTTATTAAAATTATTTTTCATGGTGATTGCAGACGATTTTTCATCTTAGAAAAATGTAACATTAAATAGCGAAATAAAGCCAATTTTGCACCTTGCAGACAATACAGGCAATGCTTTAGAAAATTCATATATATATATATATTATTTATTTATTTATTTATTTATTTATTTATTTTTGTTGTTAAGAGGCCTCTTCACTTATCGTCCCTAGAAGCCAGAGCCAATGTTATTCTATGGAGAATTTCGCCCCATTATAACTTATTAACTAATATGTATTTTAAAATTCCGTTTTCCCATTCAGAAACTTCACAACTATTAAACAATTTCTCGCTTTCTAAAAATTATTATTTTTTTTTATTTTAATATTTTATTTTGATGTTGTAAAATGCAAATTTTCACAGTGTAAAATTTTTCCTTTTTGAACTTAAAAATGAAATATTAAAAATTTAAAAAATCAATTTTTAGAAAGCCATAAATTGTTTAATAGTTGTGAATTTTTGGAAAGTGAAAACGAAATTTAAAAATATGTATTCGTTAATGAATTATAATGGGGCAAATTTTCCCATAAAATAACATTGGCTTCTGCTTTCGGAGACGATAGGTAGAGAGTCCCTTAAAAATGAAAAAAAAAAAAAAAAATATATATATATATAATTTGAAATTTTTTAGTACCATTGTAACACTCATATATATATATATAGCATTATGTTAGGTTATTAGGGGTCTCTGCCCCCCTGCTCCCTCCGATCACCCACGCCCGACTCGCTTCACTTTTTAACCCTGTTCTTCCCACATATTCACCGCTTTGTCTTTCACTAAATAGGAAAATTATTCGTACATAACACAAGATAAAAGCAGAAAAATGTTATAGAAATCCTTATATATCCTTATACTTATAAATAAGTTTAAATTTGACTCAAAATATTTTTAAATCGAAAATATTTTTTCTGCCAAAATATATCCGAAGTATTTCAAAATATGCTTTTAAATAAAAAAAGATAAATACATTTTAAAAACAAAAATAACTGCAATTTTAATGACCCGACATTATTTCATTAATCACAAATATATATAAAATTTTATAAACAACATAAGAAATTTCTAGTAAGAAAAATAATTTTCTAAAAGTAGGAAAAAAGATATCTACAGACGACAAATAACAGTTTTAAATTTATTTTTCCATTGAAAATGTATGAGATTTCCAGACGACAAATCTCTTTGTTACCAATAGCAACAATGACTTCTTTCTTTCTTTCTTTCTTTCTTTTTTTTTTTTTTTAACACTGTGGATGATATATTTCATGGTTATTGTGACATCATAAGACTGAAAGAACAACAATTTAGAGAAACTTTTTACAAGATGGCAAATAGAGTACTTTTATTAACCCGACGTTTTTAATTACTAACTTCGTTAATTAAGATGATAGAAATTTCTAACCAACTGAAATGTCTTTCTTAAAATATTCGGCAAGCATTAATACCTCTCACGACGCGGAGGACACTGCCGTTCACGAGGAGATGCGGTCGCAGACAAAATAGTTTGACGCCAGCAATAATAACTTTTTTTAATATATAGAGACAACTGATCATTAGTTCAACGGTTCGTTTTAAAAGTATTGACGAGTTATCTTAAAAATACTCATATTGAAATGTTTCAATCGAAGGAGGGGTGGGGGAGGGAGCTGTGCGGCTTTACATACAAAAGTTTTATCTTGGTTTACTATTACTATTATATATATTATATATTTATTTTATTTAACAATGTTTGATTAAAAATAATACTCATTGTGTACAATTATGTATTAATTTTGTTTTAGGGTGCCATATTAAGAATTTTGAAAAGCGATATGACAGCGTCCTCTGTTGAGCGATACTCTTAAAAAATGTAATCGGTACAAACCAAAGTCAACATCCAACCAAATATAAACTCATATTTCTCAAGAACAAATGCACAGAATTTTATATGAATTGGTAAATCGTTGAAAACTTAGCATGAAACATACCTATCAATTTTTGCTGCCCTTAATAGGTGCCGTTTCCATTTCGTTTTTTCACATTGTTTAATATGGCATTACTGGGCGAAATTTCGTTTAAATGTACACTATAAAAAATATTTTAAACCAATCATTCTGAGACTAAAATAATAATGATATAAAAATAATGCTAGTATTAATGAACCAAGAGATAATTTTTCTAATATGTAGGAGCATCGCCCCCTCCTTTCTCGTGTGGGTATAAATTTTCAGTATGATTTTTTTTTTTTTTTTTTTTTTTTTTTTTTCAGAAGGACTCACCATTATCTTTAAAATAACTGATTGAATCATGCATATATATGAAATAAATTAGAAATAAAATATCAGTTTGGAATAAATTTTTATTTTTATTTTTCCAATTAAATAAAAAAAAAAAAAAAAAAAAAGAAAGAAAAGAAAAAAGAAAAGAAAAGAAAATGCATTTTCATAGACTCTCGTCTGTAATACACAGAATTAGCTTTCTTTTAACATTTAATACTATATTTCTCTATGATGGAAATCGATAGCATTCATCATGGAAAATAATTTTAACAAATAATAATTTTAAATGGTTCGTGTCCGTGTGGAGGAGCATCCAAGAGAATTCAAATGTGTTACGTCTATGGGCGAAAATTTTGGTAGGTACAGTTTAACACCCACAGGCTGCAATAAACACTGAAAAAAATAAAAAAAAGTTAAAAGTGCAGGAAAAATCTGGCAGCTGGGGTGCCAGTATTTCTCCGTCAAATATACAGTTTAAAACCGTAAAATTGTATCACTGACATATATTTTACACAGGAATCCTGTAAATCAAACAGGTTTTTTTTGTTAAAAGTACAGTTTTGTCCTGTATATTTTACGGAGAAATACTGGCATCCCAGCTGCCAGATTTTTCTTGTACTTTTAACGGCTTTTTTTTTTTTTTTTTTTTTTTTTTTTTTACAGTGAACAAAATAAAATGAACACATATTTTTTATATGCATAAAAGCATGTTTCGGATAAAATGTGGCGCTAAAATAATTTATCAGTTGTTTACAGGACTACCCTAATACCCTGAAGAACTAGAATATAGTGGAACTATACTTGGAAATTACAATGAAATTGCTTGGGAATGAAGATTAATTCCTCATATCCATACGGTAAATAAAGCATTTTTATAAGTTAAATTATCAGTGTTTGCTTTTTGTATAATTACGTGTTTTGAGGTCTCCCTGAATGCTTAAGTCAAATTTTTAGCCTTTTTTTTTTTTTTTTTTTGTGTGTGTGTGTGTGTGTGTGTATGCTTGTTATCGGTTTACCTTAAAAACAAATAATTGCAGGCAATTCAAATGTTGTACTTTGAAGTTCGTATGAGGATGTTGCTTGAGAAGTTTGATCAAGATTGATAAGTTTCGAGGAATAAACTTATAAATTTAATAAAAGCCCTGAATTTTATATAAATGTACGTATTATATTAAAACAGGGTGCTGAGGGGGGGGGGGGGGGGGTACCCCCACCCCTCACACAGAATTATCTGTTGAATAAAGCTGTTCCTAAATCTACTTTGAAGTCTTTTGAATTTAAGTTTTTAATATCGTATACTCTAATTTGAAATGTATCTTTCTAGTATTGGAATGCAAGGTAAGAGGAAGTCGTGTGAGTGCTACACCAGATAATTTTCCTTCAAAAAAAAAAAAAAAAAAAACTTTTTTTAGATATTTAGTGTTTTACCTATCTGAAATGAAAGTAATCTACATTCATCATGGAAAATAACTTTAATAAATAATTTATATGCGGTAATTTACTTGGGAAAATACAGAAGAATGTTTTCAAATAACATCAGCACACAAGATTTTTTTTTTTTTTTTTTTTTTTTTTTTTAACAAAAACACAGAAATTTTATACTTCAGAACAGGATTATGGTTGATATCAACCTTCAGAGACCTGTTATGAAATTGAAAAAGGGTTGATTAGGGTTCGGTGACTTATTGGAAGTCAAAGCATTTAAACAAAATCAATCAAAGATTATTAATATAATATTTAACTAAATATGAAACATATATTGTGGAATTACTTTTTCATTTACTTTTTTATTATTGAAAAATAAAGGATTTTTATAATCTACATTTAAAGAGAGAGAGAGAGAGAAAGAAAAAAAAAAAACAATTATGCTATCTTATATTATACTTCTTCGAAAAATTGGTTGATATTTAAAAATGAAAATATTTGTTTTCAATGTAAAATGTGGGACAAATATCCAATAAATAAATAATAATAATAATAATAATAAAATTTAAGTTAAATTTTCTTTAAAAAAATTAATTAATTAATTAAAATGTTTTTAAGTTGTTCATTGGATATCTTCCTACTAAAAAACACAATTACACGATGATGAGCCTTCGTATCAGAGCATAGAAATGTCGACTGACAGATAAACAGCGAAATATTTATATTTTCATTTATTGTAACACTTTTGTTTGAGTGTATTTAGCCTCACTAATGATTGAAAGGCTCTGCACGCTAAGATGGTAGACGGTAGATGCCGGGTTCAATAATAGGTAGCGCTTGTCAGTTTATCCATCCGAAGTTTTTCGTGGTTTTCTCCAAAATTCACGTAAATATGTGCTAGGACCACTTAAAACGACCTTCTGAGGATGGCATTCCACTCAGGATTATGTTTCTTGCACGGATAATTGGCCCAAATGTAATTAAAAATGTATTTTTAACTATATATATAATTATAGTAATAATAAAAAAAATGAAATAACTATGATAATTACCAAATGTGAACATGTACCTCAACAGAAGATGCTTCAATTGTATACTTCATTTATAATATCCTTATCCTTGAAGAACATCGCATGCACCATCATTACCGCAAATCGAATGTGATGTTAAAAATGCGACGTCATATCTTTCACTTTAACTTCTACCGTCCTAAAATAGTAAAACTTATAATAAAAATCTTGTTAATGTTTAATTATTGGATATTTTGTGAGAGCAATTAAACACCTTTCCAAAATGGTAAAGCCTCATTTGACCTTATCAATCAGTCATCTCACAATGCGAAATTAATTTTGCCCTCTTTAAATAATTGCGTGCTTTTGTATTATTTGCGTGTCTTTACCAGTAATTGCTTGTCGTCATTTATTTCCCAGAGCTCATTGAAACATTTTACGATTTTTTGAACATTTTTTTTCTCTCTATTTTTAAAGTGTATTTTCACTGCTGAATCAACTGCACGAACTACTCTTGTCTGTCATGTAATAGTGTGCAGCAATGTGATATGATATTTCTGCTTATGAGGAAACATTTGAGATGAATAGATAGACAGAAATAACGTACTGTATTCTGCTATTTAAAGCCTTCATGGTATGGTTATATATATATTTGAAGAGAGTATCAAACCAAATGTTCTGTGAGTATTAGATTTTTATTTATAACATATTATTTTTAAAAAATAGCTATTTTACCAGGGCTCTCAGAAGTCACTATTTTGAATACCACTTTTTATGTAATCTTTGTATTTTTCTTTCAAAGATATGTACTACAAATGACGGTCAGATGGTTAAATGTTCTCTGAGTTTATAAAATATTAATATCGCTACCTAAATTCAGTAGCTGTGAATGATTATTCAATACCACTGTTCTATGTTTTTCAAAAAATTTAACTTGTTAGAGGTTTTGTCAGGATATCTGCCGTCATTGACTCCATTTATGTATATTTCAACTTTATGGCTTTTTTCTTTCAGTAAGTGTCTTAGTAGATGATATCTTAACTCTATGGGCTTTGATCTATGGTGATGTTTATCATTTTCTGCTAATGTAATACAAGGCTGATTATCTTCGTGTAACGCTATAAGATGTTCTTGTGATATATCAAGTTTATTAATAAGTTTATTAAACCTTTGTTTTCTTTAGTACTACTTTTCTGCAGATACGTATTGAGCTTTTGCTGATAACATGATTATACAGTACTGTCTTTTATAATATAACTCAAAATATAGGATTATCATCAAATGTGAACAACTTTCCAGAAGTTGATCTTCTATCATTTCGATCATTAGCCCAATCGGAATCTGCATATGCCTTCAAGGAAGGTTTTACTGAATTAATGATAGTTAGTTTAAGACTAATCGTTGTTTTGAGATATCTAATAGTTCTATTAACCGCTTCTTAATCTTTCATCCTGGAACCGTTCGAAACTAATACCCGGTCTAGATATTGCAGAAATATAAAGCAATGCACCAGCAGCCTGTTTGTATTTAGTATTGTCCAGCATGAGATTTTCGTCATCGATTATTTTAATATAACCTGGCTCCGTGGGTATTTCGCTTATTTTTGCGTTTCTAAACCATATTCAATTATTAGTTCTTGAATTTTGTTAGTTTGGTCAAGTATCATTATGCCATTTAAAGTTCTATCTATGTTTATACTTAGATAATATTTGGCATTGCCTAAATCAGTTCTTTAATTTGTTTATAAATTCATCAATGTTTTGATCTTCCCTTGCGATAGGGAGATAGTCAACATATACAACCTAAGCTGTTGCATTATTTTGCAGCCATAATTCTTTTTTTTCAGTTGCTACAAAATGGCTTGCGATGAGTTGAAATACAGTAATGTTTCTGTTCCATGACTTAAAAAAAAAAAAAAAATCTAGAAAATGGATGCCAAAAATTTTTGTAACACGTGGGTAACTTGAAAGAAATTCAAGAAACTGAATTGTCAGATACGATCTGATTCCAAAGTCGTCGCAACATGTTGCGAGAATTATTAAGACGTCGAGTACTTTCAGTTTGGGCGGGTCCATTTCTACCAATCCAGTGGCCCTCTTCTCATAATAAATCAAGTAAACTACTTAATGTACACATTATTTTGAAACTAAAAATTTAAAATTAGTGAAACAATTTTTTAAAAATCTTTAAAACTTTAAAAAATATTGTTTAGGAAACACATGCTTATATATATGAGTGTATAATAAATTTTTTTCTTCTAAGAATAAAGTAATACAAATATTTTAATGCTATTATAATATTACTTATAATAAAAATTCATTTTTCTAAATCTGTCAATGATTTTATAGAAACAAGGACTAACCTATTTATTATCCTCCTGTATTTACCTTCTCATATTATGCGTTGATTCAGGATAACTTTCTGAGTAACAGGTTTATACATATGTCCAATATTTATTTTGTTAACTAATGTTTAAATTTAAAAGATTGTAGGTTGAAAAAAAAAAAAAAATGTGTATATATATATATTAGGGCTGTGCCGATTTATCGATTAATCGATCGGTGCTTAGTCCCGATCAATCTTTTTAATCGAGTTAATCAGCCCGATTAATTCTATTAAAGATTTTCAAAATCCGATTAAAGTTTTCAAACTACGAATTAAATTAAATATTTAAAATGCTGTTCTGCCGACAATTTATTTTTTCACATATTTTGCTTTAAAAAAAAAAAAAAAAAAAAACATTCTAAGAAGTTTTTATCAAATAATGAAAAAAAAAAAAAAAAAAAAAAACTTTCAAAAGAAGTTGTTACAAAACGGAAATGCTCAAGATAAAGAAAATAAAAGGATTTTGATTTTAATTATCCCTTTGATGAGAGATATGTCAACAGGGTTTCACAATACTTTTAAGCGTTTATTGCTCGTTCAGAATTCCTGATAACAACTATTGCAGTAGAAACAGAAAACAACATTCTGTTTTCTAGCCCGAAGTAACGAAGAAGAGCTGAAATTTAAACACAATGCAAAATTTGAAATTGTTATATAATGGTATGGAATTTTGAGAATCCATTTAAAACTAGTGACAAGCGATATGAACGAAGCCTGCTAGTATAAAGTAAAAGTATATGTAAATTCATCTAATTTTTCTTTCAAAATGAATTGAAAATGAATTTATTAAAATAAAAAATAAATAAATGAAAATATTTATTTAAAACTAACACGTAAAGTCATTAACTATTACTCTGAAAATTGATTTAAATTTCATTTATGAAACGGATGTAATCGATTAAACAAAAATATTTGCAAAAAAGAAAAAAAAAAATCTCAGTCAAATTTATGAATAAAATAATAGTATGCAGAATTTATTTTTTAGAATTAATATATATAATGACCCTCATCCTCATCTGTCATTCACGATTCCGGTTTACACCGCTTCAAAACAGAGACTTTTGGCAGCCATTTTTTTTTTTCCGTTTGTTCAATTTAACTTACGAAAACATACATATCATTTTCATACATGTTTTGTATCGCACATATTGTTATTTATTCCCTCTAAAACCTTGAAAAACTATTCAATTGTAATGTTTAAATGTTTAATTAAATATAACGGATCACTGGCTATTATAAACATGAACCTATAAATAGAATTATGTAATTTCATGATTATAAACAACGCAATGCCAAATAAAAACAAACATAAACTGTTGCCATTCAGAAAATACAAATTCCAAATGGACAACTCTTTAATTGCGAATGAACGACTCTTTGACTGTTTCATTAAAAAAAACGCTTAAAATATTTCTAAAACATATATATTTTTATCAAGCTTCATTATTTGTTTACATTGTAAGGTATGATTGGCGTCGAGTTCAGTACGTAAATGTCGCCAGTTGATTTTAGTTTTGAAATTAGTGTAATGTTATAGTTGGGATAGAATGTTTGGTTGGGCAAGTAAAGGTCACCAGTTGAAATGAGTATTGAAAGTAGGGTAGTCTAAGGTGATAATGTCGAGTCAAAATAAAATGTTCGGTTGAGAATGAGAAAGTCCCTAGCTGGATCCTGGATATTTTGGCGATGTTGTGGGTGAGATAGCTGGTTGGGAGTATAGAGTAGAGGTGAATTTGGGTTAGCATGGAGTGTCTGTAATTATTAGATAGTTAGTTAGAAAATACGAAGCAAAGTGATGACGTCGCTGGGCGTCAGTGGATGCAAGAAAAAGATTCCCTATGTTAATCGCCCATTGGATTTTTTGTAAAAAATTATTAAAAATTGAGGAAAATTATTTCCCGATTTTAATTCCCATATTTCGGTATAGATATGTATTAGTTATCGTGTGCATGCGTTAGATTAAGTTGTTTTTGCTGTAAAATTGATAAAATTAAAATTTTAAATTTCAAAACTTTAGAAAAATAAAATAGCAAACTTCCATATTCGATTGAAAACATAAGCATTTCATTTCAAAGGATGATATTTACACAATAAATATCCAACTAATATACTAATTAAAAAGAAAATGATAAATATTCTATCATAATTTGAAGTCAAATTTGTTTTCAAATGTCTAAATAAAGTGTCTGATATAAGATACTCATATGTTGCAGCGGAATAGATTTAATATATCTGTCATCCTTGGCGGGAAAAAATATATCGCCAAATTATTTGGCGAACATATTTTATTCCTTTCAAAAATCATGGTTATTTTAACAACTTATATTAAGAGAGCGATGAATTATATGAAACAATATTTCGTACAATACATATTACGAAAATAAACATCTGGCATGTATATTTTCGTAGTATGTTTTTAATCGCCAAATACAAATAAAGCCAAAGATGACACAGTTTTGAAATTTAAAATTTTGTCAATTTGAGAGCAAAATAACTCAATCTAACACAGGGATACGATAGCATATCTATACCCAAATACGGGTATTAAAATCGGGAAATAATTTTCCTCGATTTTTAATTATTTTTTACAAAAAATACAATGGACGATTAATATAGGGAATCTTTTTCTTGCATCCACGGACGGTCAGTGACGTCACACTTCGCTTACGTATTTGGAAACAGGATCTTCGATAGTCTTAAAAAAAAGTATTTTGGTAAAATGAAGTGAATCGTTATTTACTTCCTCTTACCCATAGGGTCGAGAAAGTATTGTTTTAGGGTCAAATTTTCGAACGTGAGTTTTTGTTATACTTACATGTTCTGAGGTCCCCTGAATACGAAAATCACGTTTTTAGCGAATGGTCTCTGTGTCTGTCTGTCTGTCTATGTGTCTGTTATCAGCATATCTCAAGAACAAATAGTAGCAGAAATTCCAAACTCGGTATTCTAAATGTGTATCATATAGGGATGCTACAGTAAGCTTTTCATTAAGATGAAGCAAATGGTTCGTGTACAGGGACATTCAAATACATTACGTCTATGGGGGAAATTGTGGGTAAGTAGAATTTAACATCTATAGACTGCACTAAACCAAATGAAACGAATACATATTTTTTGTAATAGAGATAGTCAACTGGGAAAATTTTTTTTGTGTATGTAGGAGCCTCGCCTCCCCCCCTGGGGTAGATGTCCTCCCTGGAGTGGAGTAAATTTTCATGATGGGTATCTTTCAAAAGAGCTCGCCAATACCTTTAAAACGAATGGTTGAACCATCGATCTACGATAATTTAAAATAAAGTTATTGATTTCTTACATTTTTAACATATTTTTTTTTTTTTTTTTACTTTAATATTGAGAATAAATTCAACTTTTTTTTGGATATTTAGTGTTATACTATTTCTCTAATATGGAAATCGTCTGTATTATCATACAATATAACTTTTTTAAATAATAATTTTAATAAATTATTTTTTTTAAACTGAATTATTTTTTAATAACCGAATTAAATTCTATATAAATGTAGGTGCATTAATGAAACGGGGGATTGAGGGGGGGCCAGAACTAATTATCATATAAAACTCTTCCGAAGCCTAATTTGAATTGTTTAACATAGGTTTACATAACAGTACTCTTTATCTTACCTATTAATCTCCAACCTGTACTTATAGCATTAAATTTCAGGGTAAGAGAAAGTCGTGTGAGTGACACACTAGATTATTCTTATTATAAGGACTTTAAATAGAGCACTTAACGGAACACTGGGATGTGTTGTTGCTGTTGTGTTTTCGGGCCTACATTTTTTGTCAACCAGCAGTTTTTTTATTGTCATTCATATTTATTGATCGGGTAGAATTTTTTTAATTTCAGAACGAAAATTATAAAATATCGAAACACATTTGATTTATAAACAAAAACTGAAAATACATTTAAATGATCACGTGGTAATCTTCATGATCTAAACATTGTTTTCAAGATTTATCGTTCACATTCCGTCATTTTTGACGGGGTTATATACTAGTATAAAAATAATAATAAATATAAGTTATTTTTTAACTGTATTCCCAAATAAAAATTTTACTTAGGAATATATTAGGAATACATTTTTTCATTATTTATTTGCATGCTTAATATTATTATTATTATTTATTGTTTAAGGAACTAGTTAAATTTACACCTATATCATTTTTATTGTTTGTTGTGCACTATCTGAAAAACAATATATATATATATATATATATATATATATATATATATATTAGAGAGTTTTATTTATCGTTCAAATAAAATTATATAAAGAAAAATGAAAATCAATTAATCGACGACGATCATCCTCACCTCTAATACATATATACTTATACACACACACACACACACACACACATATATATATATATATATATATATATATATATATATATATTGAAATACTCATAACCAAAGGAACTAAATTTCAAAAATTAACAACTTGCAACACAAACGAAACGATAACCTAACTCTACAACAAACTTAAAAGATAAAAACACAAACTGAAGCAAAATTTAAGAAAATTTATGAAAAAGTAATTCAAGAAAGGAAGCAGGCGGCAAGACTTGTAACTTGCCTGTACTGTTAAGCTAGTTTTACGCCGGCAACACTCCCCCAGACCTGACAATTCTAGAAAACACAACAAAATATTCGGAATCTTCTTTATCTTAAACACAAATCACCATTCTAAAACGCAAACTCCATTAACTTCGAAAACGGACATCACTTCACTTCGATATTTTTTATTTTTTATAAAGACTTTGGGCAAAAATTTAATTAGCTGAACAGAATAATTCTGTTCAACAGCTTGCTTGTAAAGTTTCAGAACTTAGTTTATGAACTTGTCTAATTCCATTAAAATAAATATTTCTGAAAACTGAAAATTGCAAATTAGAAGAAAAATGTAAAAGTTTTATTCTATCAAAAATAAAGTTATCTCTTTTATCATAAATTCTATAATTTAGTTTATTATCTTTGATTTCTAAATTAATATCTAAATAGTTGATATTAATAGGATTATGAAAAGAGAGTTTTAATTTTAAAGTGTCTGGATAAAAGCTAAAATTTACTGTTTCATCAATTCCATGAAGTTTAACTAGCAATAAATCATCAATATATCTAAAACATTTTGTATTGTTATTTAAAATTAGATTGTTTTCATACATACATAACTAAATATGAGCTAAAATTGAACTACAGCTCCCCCCCCCCCAATCAGAATACCACGAATCTGTTTGTAAATATTATCGTCATTATCATACACTGTTAAAAAATTCTGTAAATTTAATGTAAATATTTATCCAGAGTCTCTGTAAATGTACAGTAATTCTTAGTTAAAAGTGAATAATCGAGATTCTCAATCTTTATTCTGTATTTTTACGTAATTTTATTACTTAATTTTTTAATTAAAATCAAAAATGACTGTTTCTACTTTAGAGAAAGTATTTCAAGTCCGAAATATATTCTCACCAATAATTAATTAAAATAATATTAGTTATTAAAATTAATGTATAAAATAAGTTTTTTAACATCTCCGTTTACTTTTCACTGTAATTTTACGCAAGACTTAAGATAATGGATTACACAGAGTTTTCTGTTGAAATTTTTAATAGTGTATATAACTTTCTTGAATAAAAAATTAAATAAGGGGGAAAAAAAAACTCTTCTTTATCAAAATTCATCCTATTATACCTCTAAAATAGCTCTTTACTTTTTTTATTAGATCTGATAAATTATTACTATTGTAAAAATCTTCAAAATCATATGCAAATAATTCAGACACATTACTTAAACTTTTTAAATTATCAATAAGTCCATAACAATTTTTAATTATAAATGAATTGTTATTTTTCAAAACTATATTATTTAGTTTATTCAACAACGACTTATTGTCGTTTACTATGTAAAAACCAAAACCACAGGTAATTCTTCTAAATGAAATGGGGGTTATATACACTAAGGGACAAAAAAAAAAAAAAAAAAAAAAAGCCGCGCTTGGATATTTTTATTTTCTCTTTCTGCAACTTCCAATTTTATCGCTTAAAAAGCAAATTTTCGAACAGATTTTATTACTCGTACATCGTCCTCCACGTACACTTTAGGTTTGAGTCCATTGTTAACAAAATGATATTATCAGGAAAAGTGCAATTTTAAAAAGTATTTCAAAAATGGCAAGGATAAGGCAATTAACAATGGCAAAAAAAAAAAAAAAAAAAAAAAAAAATAGTATTAATTTCAGAATGAAAATCAAAAAATATTTTCCTACGTGAGATGGCAAAATAATTAAATGTTAACGAAATATTGATGAGATGTTTTTTAGCGAGATATAACATTTTTTGGCTGTTTAAACTGGAAATTTGGCTTTAGGCGGCCGCGTTGCTCCTCCAATCGAGATGAGCGCAAGTTAAAAAGCAAATGTTTAAAAAATTGATTTGTATCATGTTCAGTACTTAGAAAAGACTAAAATAAAGTGTATTGCAAAATACTTTCTTCGAAAACAGTGCGGAACACTTAAACAAAGCAGGTTAAAAACCATAAGATCTGAAAAAAGAAATCCATTAATAAGGAAAAGAATTAAAAATGAACAAGACTTCAGTTGACCAAAAATTTAAAAAATATAGCAGTTAATTATTGGTCTGAACTGATTTTCTCTGATGAGTCAAGTTCAATTTATTTCGAGCCATAAAAGAAACTAGTTAGACGACGAAAATGTGACCGACTTAATGAAAATTGCGCTCTTAAAACAGCGACACACTCTCCGTACATTATGGTAGGGCGGTACGTACCTTTTAAAGGAGTCGGGTAAATTTCCATGCTCAAGGGACCAGTTAACTCGAAATGAAGCCCTGTCATTATAAAAGTCGCGACTGATCGACTATTTTGAAGAAAACTCAGATTTTTCTGCAAACAGCATTTCAAGATGATAATGTACCTTGATATACGGCGTCTGTGGTACGTTTATTTGATTTCAATTGTTAAAATTACATATCCATTCCCGTGAGCACGTAAAATTCTTTCAATAATTCAATAAAAATTACAAAGAAATAATTATCCAAAAACGTCTACCACTTAACTGTATTTGATTTGATTATAGCAAGGCCCGGCTCACCAGTGCTTGACCATAGTAAGGTCACAAGTGCATTTTCACGTTTCTGTTATTACTTTCTCTTACCCATAAGGTAGAGAAAGTATTGTTTTTGGGTCAAATTTTCGAAAGTGAGTTTTTGTTATATTTACACGTTTTGAGGTTCCCTGAATACGAAAATCGTGTTTTTAGCGATTGGTCTCTGTAAGTGTGTGTGTGTGTGTGTGTGTCTGTGTATGTGTGTGCGTCTGTCTGTCTGTCTGTCAGTGTGTCTGTCTGTTATCAGCATATCTCAAGCACAAATAGCACCAGAAAGTCCAAACTCTGTATTCTAAATGTGTATCATATAGGGACGCTAAACTAAGCTTTTCGTTGAGATGAAGCAAACGGTTCGTGTACAGGGACACTCAAGAGTATTCAAATACATTACGTCTATGGGGGAAATTACAGGTAAGTAAAGTTTAACATCTATAGACTGCACTAAACCAAATTAAATGAATATATATATATTATATGCATAAAAACATGTCTCGTGTAAAATATGGCAGGGAAATCATTCACTGTTCATTTACAGGGCAACACAAAAGAACTAGATTATAGCGCGCAAAATAGCTGAAAATTGATGCAAGTGCATTTCAGGTTGTGCCGGATATTATTACTATGGGATTATATTTAGGTGCACTATGTGGTTTGTACATAATCTTCAAAAGATATACAGGGCTGCAAATATTTAAGCGACTACATTCTTTTTTATTGTTAGTGGAAATGCTTTACTATAATATTTTACCATGTACAGGAAAGCTGCTCAGGAATGGAAATTAATTTCTCGTAAACATATGATAAATAATGTATGTTTTTAAGCTAAATATTCATCGCTTGTTTTTTATATATTTACACGTTTTGAGGAATCTTTATTACCGAAATCAAGTTTTTTAAAGTTTGATCTTTGCCTGTGTCTCTTAGAGTAACTTAAAAAAGAATAATTTCAAGAGATCCAAAAGTTGTATTTTCAAATTAATATAAGTTTGTTGCTGGAAAAGCTTGATCAAGACTGATAACTTTCAAGGAATGTTGCGTGTGAAAGTTGTCTAAATAAGTTTAAGTTGACTTTTTAAAAGACAGATATTGAAGCAACAGTTATATGGATTTTAAATAAAATTTATAATTTTGATTCAGCTTGGGTGGGGTAGCCTCCTTCCGGATTCACCATTGCTGGGATTGTACATCTTTATGACTTTTATTTGTTGAATGATTATGAGCTTAAATTTTAAAAATTTGAAACATTTACAGACCAAGAAATATAGCCTAAAATTTAAAGTAGAATGAATAAAACCCTTTTGTAGTTGAAAATTAAATTTCTTGAAAACAGAATAGCGACGTAAATAATGCAAACAAAGCCATTGTCCAAGTATGTGTTAATGCATATGTAACATTTCTTTACTTTTGTAACATTAGCGTAAAGGAATCTCTAACTTTACCTTTAAGATTGCTGAAAAGTGATTTTTTTTATTATTCTGGTGTTGCTCATAGTTTACAAATTATTAATTATATATTTGAAAAAAAAAAAGTCTTTTATAATAGTAAAAGAAAAGTTAATACAGAAAGAAAAATTGAGATTTATAGTAACATTTAAAGGCATGTGCGTCTTTATCTATCCGTAATGCATCATTAACAGCACTTTTCATTAAGTTTTGTTTTCTAAAATTGTTGCAATTTTGCCTTTTTTCTAAAGCATACTTTTGAAAAAAAAGAATAATTATTATAGTTAAAAAAATTATTACTCATGCTAAAATTATATGAAATTCGATTAATGGTATGATAACGAACATGACATCTAAATTTTATATTCATATGTTTACTCGTTTAAAAATTATGCGCAAAAGAAGGAAACGAGAAAATAGGTTGTTGCTTAAATTTTGAATACCAGTGTATATGTATATAGGAAAAATCGGAAAGAAGAAAAGAATTAATTTGAAAACCACAAAAGTATTCCAAGCATATAATAGTATTATCATATTATTCCAAACACTTATGGTACTATAATGTTATTCTAAGCAATTATCAAATACATGAAGAACTTATATGTTATTACATGCGACACTATATATTTTTATTCATGGCAAACTATGTTAGAAATTACATGTGGTATATGTCAATACACGTATACCACATGATTGTATATAGGTAGTATTAATAAGTATTCTTGAACAACTTTAAGCGCATTTTATGCACAATCTGCACAATCCCTTTATCTATTTTTTATTAGCTTCTTAATGTGAAGGAAAAGTTGCCAAAAAAGTTTTAAAGATTTCTTTAATTTTAATATAATGATCAAGTAAACTAAAATTATCAAAACTAAATCTATCGAATCAATAGTACTTCAATTTTTAAATAAAACTTACTGATAAGAATTCCACACATTTCTTTTCTGTCTTTCTGCAACAATATTTTTCTAATATTCGAGATGCATTGGTTTTAACACCTTTTCTCACAGGTTGCGGAGAGCTCAATGACCGTTTTTGTATTGTTACATTATTCTAATACGTCACTTAATATTCATTACCTCCGCTTATGCACAAATAGGAAAATTGAAACTATGTATAGAAAGTCACCTTTCATTTCCCAAATTAGTATTCACCAAGTTCTAAAGGGAGTCTAACAAATTTATTAGCAGAAAATTTTACCAGTTGCGTGCATGAATATAGTTTTCTTTAATTAAAAGGCCTGCAAGAAACTTTGAGAAATACAAAATACTCTCGACGCTAAATAAACAGCTCTCATTTTAAATAATTATTGCCTTCCTGTTGTGTCTGTATTTATTAGAAAGTGTGATGTTTGATTTAGTTTCTTCACACTAAACGGTGTACATAAAAATTTAGCGTGTGTGTTCTTTTAATGTTTTGAATTTTTACTGATCAATTTTTTAATCTTTATTTATACTTCGTACGATAAATTCTCTCATCGGAGATACGTAAACTCTCGATTATCCGCAAGCGGGTTATCCGCGATTTCCATCTTCCTTGGCTTTTTTGCTACTATAAATTGCGATGGATTTAAGCAATAACAATACATACAATTAAGTATACAATTATATTTTTAAATAAAATAAATATTGAAGACTAAATATCAAAGGAAAATATATAAATCACTGTCGCGGATAATATTTCAGTGCCACGGATAATATTTCAGTGTTGTGGATAATCGAGAGTCTACTGTATATGAAAGGCTCAGATTTGATTTTCGTGTGTCCGAATTTCAATACACAAAATTTATTTTTAAGGCCTAATTAAAACACGTTATTATGAGTCTGACACGCAACCAACAATTTAAATGCTCCAAATGAACATATTTCTCCTGTGATTTCAAAAAGGTTTAAAATTGTATGCTATATTTTCTTTTAGTAAGGTATTCTTTTACTTTCTTCTGTATTCAATAGAAGAAGATATTGGATTCGTAAAAATTTTCGCTTTTGGTTTTCTATGGATATATACGTTTTGAGAGGTGTATAACACGATTTGATCATTTTTAGAAAATGCCTGTCTGTATGTATTTGTGTGTGTGTGGCAAAATTTCGGGGCAATTGTATCTGAGGAACACACAGAATTTCATACAAATTGGTATGTAGTTACACCTTGACATAAATTAGTGCCTGTCAACTTTTGGTGAAAATCGTCCAACATGACATTGCCATTCCACTTTATCTAAATTTTTAACATGGCAGTATAGGACAAAATTTCGTATAAAACTACGCAAAAAGAGTTATTTTTTAAGAACTATTATGAAATTAAAAAAGATCCGTTACAATAGTGATAATCAACTAGGAAAAATTTTTTGTGTATGTGGAACCATCGGTTCCTCTCCTGGGGAAGGGGGGGGGGGAGAAAGGGGCAAATTTCCATTATGAGTATCTTTCAAAAGAGCTCGTCAATACCTTTAAAACAAATGGTTGAACCACCGATCTGCAATAATTTAAAATAAAATTATCGATGTTTTTCATTATGGAAGATCATTCTATTAAACAATAATTTTAATAAATATTTTTATTGAATAAATTGTATAAGAAAATACAAAAGAAAATCATGGGGTGACCACAACATACTAGTTTTAAATAACCGCCATTTTACATGCAACTAGTTGATTTCTGTCAAAATTTGACGGCTTAATGATATTTAAATTTGCACTGAAGTTCTCACACCAGCTGAAAACAACTGTTTCAGACCAAAATATCTTCTTTTGGTGGTGGGAGGAAATAAATTATTATAAATTCTCGCAACGTGGAAACAAAAAATTAAAAAATAAATTTATGAAGTTTCATTCTGTATGGATAAAATAACCCTTTCATTAAAGGTATAAAACACCAAATTATACTTCCATTGCTGTAATTTGAAGTCTAGGTACTGTTTATGTAATGTACTCTGATCAGATTAAGTTATAAATTACCTTACAGTCGAAGTAAAAACATCTACAGTGTTGCGTATAACAATATTTAAAAAGCATTCTTGTAAATTACATCATGTAGAGAGCATAGTGGATTCGACTTCTTGTAATTATCCTTGTGTACTGTCCACATACTATTATAAAAATGCCGAATTTTTTGCTATGCAGAAAGTAGTCAGTAAAAGAAAAGAAAAGTTCCAGACGACGAATGCACTTTATTCAACGAATATTCTCGAAACTGTTGAATAAAATTGTCACTCGTACCACAAAAAAGTCAAATAAACAGTTTTAAATACATTACAGAACTGAAATACTGCCGATTCAGGAGCAATGATCAACCGCTTATAACAGTTTCCCGAAAATAACCACCCAGCCCAACACAACTGAACTGCTTTGAGAATAATTGTTCAATTTCTATAGTTTCGGTCATCATTTGGCGAACTTTTAAGGTGATTCGGCGTGAGAATAATTTAGTTTATTCTAGAAAATTTCTAAAACTCGTCTTTTACTGGAGACAGAGCTTCCGAATTTACATTAAGCTTCCATACACAAACTACTATTTTTTGCTGGCAAGGTTTACTTTCGTGGGACTCAATGGACTACCCTTGTTCCATCATAATTGTAAATTTGCTTTCCTGCAACAATGTTTCTGATGTAACCCAGACAGCACATCGCCTCCCCAGGATATCTTCAAGATGTCTTCTGGATGAAAAGACATCCCAGAAACGTCCTTAAGATGTACTGTGGATAAGTTAAGCCTAACTGTGCTGTTAGGGAAGGAAGGGGATTAATTCTTTGCATCATTGTTCCGCTCTTGAAAGATTGCATGCATCCCGAGCAGTTTTTCTATATCAATTCATGATTTGTTCAATGGTATGAAGCTAATCTATTGATGTGAAATACTATTGTCTTGCTACCTGATAATTTCTGTATCCTCACGAGGACATCATTCAGTTTTTTACAGTGATGCCAGAAGTTGTTCCAACCTAGTATGGTGAGAAAAACAAAAGACAGCAAAAAATAAATAAATAAATAAATAAATAAAAATAAAAAAAATTAAGAATTATATTACTCCACCTAGAATTTTGAGCTTATACATACACACAGGGTTTAAACTGCCATTAGTTTTTTTAGCATTTTGCTAAAAGGTATCATATTTTGCTAAAACATGTCGGTCGCAGAATTTCGCTAAAAAGCTAAAACTGGATAAGTGTATAAAATATCTCTATATAATAACTCAGATTTTTTTTTTTTTTTTTTTTGTAATATTTGCAAGCAAAAACTACGAAAGGACTGAAATTTTTGGGAATTATTATTTATATAGTAATTCAGATTTATTTTTACTTTCCGAACACTATAGTGAGGAAAGTATTGTAATCATGTCAAAAATCCAAATTCGAGATTTTGATGTTTCTATACGTTTCAAGGTCCAACGAGTCCGTTTTCACTATTTTTACGATGATGTATGTATGTGTGTGTGTATGTATGTGTGTATGTATGCGTGTATGTATGTGTGTATGTATGTGTGTATGTATGTGTGTATGTCTGTGAGTGAACACGCTAGCGTCTAAACGCTTTTTTCGAATAAGCTGAAAGTTGGTACGTATATTGTAAGTCACCATAGTAAGAACCCTATAGATTTTGGTGAATCTAGCACTTATAGTTTTTTTACAGGGACACAAAGAAAAATTCTTTATCATTATGGCCAAGGGACCAAAATCTTAAAAGTGCGATAGCATCTAAACGCCTTATTCAATTGAGCAAAAACTTTATACACATATTATAGGTCACAGATACTCAATCTGTATACATTTTGGAGAATCTAGCACTTATAGTTTTTTTACAGGGACACAAAGAAAAATTCTTTGCCAAATTTTTAAAAGTGTGATAGCGTCTAAACGCCTTATTAATCTCAGCGAAGAATTTGTACACATGTTATAGGTCACATTTGAACCAACTGTATAGATTTTGGTGAATCTAGCACTTACAGTTTTTTACAGGGACACAAAGAAAAATTCTTTATCTTTATGGCCTATGAGACCAGCGATAGCATCTAAACGCCTTATTCAATTGAGCTGAAAATTTGTATGAATATTATAAATCACTGTTGCACTAACTATAAGCATTTTGGTGAATCTAGCATTTATAGATTTTTACAGGGACACAACGAAAAATTCTTTATCCTTATGATCTAAGGGCTCAAAGTTCAGTAGCGTTAAATAAAACCTCGTGTGATATATGGAGAAAAATACTCAAACACTCTGTTAAGGTTTTCTTTTTTTTTTTGTTTGTTTAGCAACTCCTCTTTCTTTATTTTATCTACAAAACTGTTAGTTACTCAATGTTCGGAAAGTCGAGTGGAGTCACTCCAGATTTTTTAATTTACAATGATTGAATTTAAATGCAAAAATATTTAAAAATATGTCAGAATTCAGAATTTGCTTCATAGAAGCATTCTTAGCACTAGTATTTCACGATTATCTACCACTACACTTTACTTAATTTTTTAAATTGCTTTTTCATTTTACACATATGATATGAATACCTCTTTTTCTATTGTTAAAATCAAAACATAGTTTCCCTGATTCATATTTTTAAAGTCACAAATATGGATGCTTGGTTAAAATCATCAATGAACAAAAGGAATAGAAAACAAAACTGAGGATAACAAAGCTAAGTAAAAGATGGTATCCAAAGAATTAATTAACTTTCGAAAAAGCTAAAATAGTGCTTGCCTATTCCCGCTAAAATGCTAAAGTAATTTTTTTGCCAGTTTAAACCCTGCATACACATATATATATATATCAAATCCTATACTTTGGACAAGTTTGATGATTATTTAGTGTGTCCGAAAGCAAAAGAGGTGTAAACTGATTCAAGAATTAGACACCTGGTAAGTTTTCTGACGTTTTGTGAGGCCACAGTAGCCCTACCGGAAAGTGTCAAATTCGTAATCAGACAGTTACAAGTTCGGTTCTTGAGAGAGCTAAAGACCGTTTTATATAGCATCATTGCTTCTTCAGTGCTTGATTTTTGATATTTCTATCAAACATTTACAAAGTTAACAGTATCAGGCATTAAATTTGGCCAATAGAAAAATTTGTAGCTTTATTTTGCAAGGCGCAATATCTTTGTGCGCTATATGCAGCTTCACTAGAATTTCTTCACTCATTTTTGTAGGAATCACCATGTTATCTCTAATGGGTCGGGGTACCCTGATCAGTAATTATTTCCAATTACGAGCCTGGCACTCGTAATTGGACGACTGTGGGTTCGATACTCGAGCCATTTAAAATCTGTCGTGTATATTAATTGTGGCTGGTGAACGTAAAATCTGTCATGGCCTCAGTGTCCTACATGTTCTAAAATGAACACATGGGAGTTATTGAAGCGGGAGAGTCATCCCCCCTCCCCCCCCCGTACGGTGTACAGTACATGTCAAGGCACACCTACTTATCGCTCTTTTAACGGGGACGACGTGGGAGAGCGAACAACGGTGAGTGAATTCCCGCCGGCGCTGTATTTTCACGACGTGTAAGGAATTTTCTTCTCTTTGCCTTATCACAGTAGGAAAAGTTGCTCGTACGAACAACTTTTTCAGACTAGTCAGAAAAAACTGTTCGTATTCCCAATTCCTATTACACTGGACATTGAGGTGATTTGAGCCAACAAAATTGGCTCAAATGTTGTGCGAAAACTCGTTATGTGTAATAGGAGCATAATCCATACGAGCCTTCCGGAACGTAAAACTTCTCGCAATTCTGTACTCCGTAAGTGCCAGGGAATAGAAGCAGTTGGGTCAAGGTTCAACCACCTTTCCCTCTTCTTTTATCTCGCGCTGTAATCACGTGATCAACTTCTACGTCAGACTAGAACTCCTACATTTATAGGCTGACGCATCCGCCATTTTCTATCCCACAAGACCGGCTGACGATTTACTACAAAGAATATAGAATAGAGTAGAAGTTCTACGTAGTAGAAGTTCTTTGATTTACTATTAGTGGTTTTTCGGCAATAATTTGCACGAATAACTCCAGAAAAGGGCACTGCCTGCTAATATTTTCTTCTAATCCAGAAAGAAGGAAAAGGTGAATTATAAATTGCAGATGTAACTCGTTGATACCCGGAGCAGGAGCACAACTTTGTAGCGTAAGATTTCCCTTATTTACAACTTATTTCATTTTATTTTCAAAGTTGTTTGACAAATTTAAGATGAATGTACTGTTTTTTTAAGTTATTGTTTTTAAATTGTTTTTAAATTCTTTTAAAATTAACTTTAAAATTACATGTCTTTTAACGTGAAGGGTTGCAGTTTTGAGAATGTTGGCGATATTCTTAAAATTGCAAATTACTTGTTTCATGATAAGAATTTCTAGCTCACTTGATCTGTATAGAAGTTTAAAGGCGATAACAACGGTAATCAGATAACCTAGCTTTTTCTACCGCCAACACTTTCCCAGACGGGCTAGAAAATGGCAGTTATCATATAGGAGTCTTACGTCAGACCATCAGTATAACTTGTTTAGCAGCTTATTCTCCAAAATTTTCATACTTCTGCGACTGAATCTTCATGGTGTTGCATGTTCTATGTCAAGCAGTGTATATAATGAAAATTGTTACACTTTGAATTCGAAGTAAATAAGACGAAACATACAAATATATTACAGTTGATTCATTTGACACATTTATTTAAGCTCTCTGCTATTGGCATAACAAATTCTACAATATTATAGTTGGCATTGTTGCTTATAAAACTAAATTTTCCTGCTAAAAATCTCACCTTTTGCTCCCCTTTCGAAGGGTCGGCGTAGTCACAATTTTGAATACTTAATCTTTTTATAAAAATACTGATATTCAAAAAAGTTACGGCTTTGATACCTTCCTGTCTGGTATCATTTATGTCCCGACGTGCTTCCATGCTTTATACCTTTTATTACCATCAGCAGCGGTTCGATGAAATATAACATAATTAGGCACTTACTGCTTACAAATCGCAATATATTCGATTTGTATTAGGAAAATTTTTAAATTAGTGATAAAAACAGAAAAAAAAAAAAAAAAAAAATCACTACAGCATTTTTTTCATAGGAAAAAATCATGTAGTGACCATCGATAACATATTTCAACTTTAAGATAATCAAAGTGTATTTACAAACCATAGATAAGTAAAACGAGAAGAAAAGGAAAAGAAAAATATAGGTTTTCTTTCACATTGCACTTTTGTTATTTTAAAATATTGCTGCCAAACATAGAACATGATATTTTAGAAGTCTTTGACATAGAATTTAAACATGAAACAAAAAAAAAAAAAAAAAAAAAAAAAAAAAAAAAAATGGCAAAAAGAATTTTTAAATATTGTGGTAGAATTATGAAACAATAACTTGTGGTAATTTAAAACATTGTAAGAATGTTTCATGTACTTAATGACAAAATTACTTAATAATAAATCAAAATTACTTCGACAAAAGCTTAAAAATGAATTAAGGTCGCTCTAATTAACTAAATTAGAACTATCCATTAGCTAATTTAAAGTTACCGGATATGTGGACTTAAAATGGAATAGCATGTTTTAGTTAAAAATAATCTTCAGAAATCGATTTTTATTCTTCTCTTTTGGCTTGAATTATTATTTCATTGCTTCGAGTTTTCGAAATATTTCGTTAGATATACGTACAAAACAGAAATTATTTTTAAATTTATATTGTCTGGAGGTCTGGAAATTTGTCCATACCTCTTCACATATCACTATGCCTCTTATGTTTACATGTAATAATTTCCATGCTTTTCTACTCTACTAGATTTCAAATAGACAAAGCTATTAAACGGGGTAAACAATCTTATATATATAGGCTTATAACTTATATATATATATAAGTATATACATGAAAGGATTGAAAGAATTCAAATTCTAAAATTATTATTGGAATTTAATATTAAGTGATATCTAGTAATATAATAGTATTAGTTCAGAATAAATCTTAATTTTAAGAACAACTTTGTGAGAATTCTATTTTAGAGCCCCAGTAAAGTTAGTTTTTCAGCAAAACACGTCGTAGCGCGGGAATCGGAGTTAGAATAAGTTTCATAATCAAAATTATGCAATAGTCGAAATAAACGGCATTGCGAAATACGAAATCCTGGATATCCGGGTCAACCAATGAGAGAATGTGAGCTGGATTTTAGCTTACTTAATTATCCAATAAGAATTCACATTAGGAGTTTGGCATCGCCCCCAAATATCCATATTTAAGCGGGAGCACCCGAAAATCGGCGCCTTTTTCATGGAAGCTTGTGCTTAGTTAGTTCACGTCAATAAAAAGTTTAATTTAACGGCCCCGGGAGGGGGATTGGTTTGCGGTTCCGCCGTTAACGGGACATTTTCGTCCCGACTCGTCTACGGATCTGTCTTGTCAGCGTGCTCAGATTGATTGACTGTTAAGAACGTGTAAAATGACTAAGTGTCTTCAATAAAACGACTGCATCAACTTATTGTGGAATATTTATTTGAGTGACTGTCATTAATCATCAACTAAAGAACAATACGTTACAATAAAGTCTACAGGATACAAACCTGTGCGGGGAAACCCTCGAAGGTTAATGGCCTATATATATAGGCACATATTTTAAACTAAGACTTAAATAACACAATATATATAATTACATAATATTATATATATACACACACTCTCTAGGACAAAAAAATAAAATTAAAAAAAAATAAAAAATAAACGACGCACCAAGAAGGCGTAATGCAAATTGGACACAAATTGACATGCATACAGGTTTCGATGGAAAATGCAAATTTTTAAAGTTTGGCGGCCAATGAATGAACATGTGACGCTACAACGCATTTTAACTGCGCAACTGGCAGGATATTAAAGAGGAGAAATTTTGATTCCAGATCATAAATTCTTTGAGAATTTTATTCCGTCTACTCAGATAGACAGTAACTATGCCTGGCATACAGGTGCGCAAACAATATGCGCAGATGCTAGCACTTGAGAGAGGAGTGCAATTGGGCTCAAAGAAGCCGGTTCATCTAATCTGCGAATTCTTTGACATTTGGATAGGAGCGACGCCGCTAGTAGATGATGTTGGCAGGAATGGGTGAACCATGTCCGAACATAGTGTTAAGAATGAAGCGGTCGGCCTAGAGATAGGGCAGAATGTAAGAACCGATCAATCATCAGAGCGGTACTCAAAGCCCCGAATCCATCGTTATTATCGATCCTACGTGCAACTGGTACTTCAGTGACTTCAAATACCATTAATAGGCGGCTCAGAGAAATGGGGTTGAGCTCATGGAGCCCCTTGTGCTTGGAGCCCCTATTAAACTTTGTACACTGACAAGCCCGTTTGCAGTGATATCGGGCACGTTCGTCCTGGAATGTTACTGAATGGAGTAGAATTGTCTTCAGTGAAGAGTCCCACTTCAATTTGAGCCCGATGACCAGGGTCTTGGGGTTCCATTTCATTTCATAGCAGAACCCTTTGGTTGCCATCCGCAGCATCTTTAAGCAGAGTGGTACGTCGGCGAAATTCTACGTCCCGTTTTGTTGTCCTTCATATCACGAAATTTTGAGCGTATATTTCAACATAATAATGCCCGCCCACGTACGAAGATAGCTTCTACTGCTTGTTTTCTTCCTTGCTCAACATTATTTTGGTCAGCAAAGTCGTCGGATCTCTAGCACTGAGGACGTTTGTAGCTTCATGAAAAGGGTCCTACAACCAGCTCGGGATTTTGCCAATCTAACATACCAATTGGACAGAATTTGGCACGATATCTCGCAGGAGGACATCTGCCAACTCTATCAATTAATGCCAAGTCGAAAAACTGCTTATATAAGGGCCAGAAGAGGGCCAACGCGTTATTGACTTGTTCACTTTGTGAGGCTCTTTCTCTTGATTAAATCATCCTAAATTTCTGAAACTGTAATCATTTGTTTTTATGTACATGTACATCACATCTACCAATTTTCGTCCCATTCGGATAATTCCTTCTTGGTGCGTCTTTTTTTTTTTCTTTTTGTCTTAGAATGCATATTAGGGTGCCCCTTAAATGAAAGAGAAATTTTCTTTTTTGAAATCTTATACGCTTAACCTCTAATTTTTTTCTATTTGACCCTAAACGCTCTTTAGCAAAATATCAGCTCTCTGGGATAATGTAAATTACCCGTGCCGAATGGACGGGAAATTTGCTCAAGCTTTAACATGGACATATAGTTCAGAGGAGTATCTAAAATCGGTTTTCGATGAGGAGTATTTCACCGAAAAAAGATATCGAACCGATAACAAATCATGTGAAAACTCGATAGAAATCGTGTCTTTCTATCGGATTTTCATTGGATCAGTTTCTAAAATTCATTGGGTTCTGACCATCGGATTCAACTATTCCCGATAAAATATTTTAAATGAACTTTGGATGAGATTCATCACTCTTGTCGAGATTCCGAGTATCGGCCGTTCACAAGTTCATCGGTCGTCGATAAAAAGCCATTCAAAGATCGATTACATTTTGCTGCTAGAGTAATGCTTTCCCTAGTAGCAAAAGTGGATCGGTCAATGTAAGGCCTTTTATCAGTATCTGAAAAAATAATGAAAGGCTTATGCTTATCATCAAAAATTCACGGAAAAAGATGAGTACATATCGGAAACTCATGTTAAGAGTCTCCATTGGGAACCATTTATCAGTATCGACACCCGATGAATTTTGGATGAGTAGATCAGAAATTTTCTATGAAAATAATTTACAAGTCATCTAAATCGCCTAGCAGCAAAATGTAATCATTGGCGTCTTATCGAAGGTCGATGAACTTGTGAATGGCTGATACTCGGAATCTCATCAAGAGCGTAGAGACCGATGAATCTTATCGGGAGTTCATCTAAAATGTCTCATCGGGAATAGTTGAATATAATGATCAGAACCCGATGAATTTTAGATACTAATCCAATGAAAATCCGATGGAAAGACACGATTTCTATCAAATTTGTCATCGGTTCGATATGTTTTTTCGGTAAAATATTCCTCATCGAAAACCGATCTTAGATACTCCTCTGAGTTATATGTCCATGTTAAAGCTTGAGCAAATTTCGAGGAGCAGACGAAAGGCCAAGCAAAATACAATGATCAATCCTACTGGGGTCCTATAAAATATGGATGAGAAAAAGATAATGTGTTATAGAAACAACCTTATTTAGATCAGTTTTCAACGAGATTTAGATGAAAATGAGATTCGATAATGCTTTATCGAAATTGTTTGTTAATTAAACCATCCCCAAGCAGCACCGAAACGTTCTCTGAACGTTCAAATATTGTTCTGCAAACACGTTCTAAGAACGTTCTCTTTGAACGTGTTATAGACGTCTATTTGTCCATCTTGAAAAGTACGGTTCAGGGAACGTTCAATGAACGTGTAGCTATCACCATCGGTGTTATAGAAGCGTTCAGAGAACGTTCTATGTATACGGTCTCAGAACGTTCTAAACGTTTTTAGAACGTTTTCAAAACGCTATACACATTTTCAGAACGTTCTAGAAAACGTACTGTAAACGTTCTAAAATAGTGTAGAAACGTTCTGAAAACGTTCTATGCACACGTTCTCACAACGTTATGTAAACAATTTTTGAACGTTCTTTGAACGTGCTAAAAATGTATTTAATGTATAATAAAATGGAAGAACTCGCAACAATTGTTTCGGGTCGAAAGAAGACACGACCCTTCGTCAGACGAACATAATAGGCACGAGTGCTGCAAATACAAGAGCTACGTTGCAGATTTTTTGCAGCACTCGTGCCTACTTTGTTCGGTTGATGAAGGGTTGTGTCTTTTCTCGACCCGGAACAATTGCTTCGAGTTCTTGAATTTTATAGTGTCTGTTTATTTTATTTACTTATTTTTTTCTTTTTTTTTTTTTTTTTTTTCCTTTCCTTTATTTATCTTTTCTTTTCTTTTTTATTTTTTGTGTAGTTTTTATTTTATCTTTTTATTATTATTATTATTATTCATAAATAATTGTCTTAGTAATATAAAATTTTGCATACGTGCATTGAAATATTGTATAACAAAAGATCAAGTATTTTGAATATTCTAGATAAATATTTGAATTCAAAAACAAACAAATAAATAAATTCAAGTTCTGGAATATTTTGAAAATTTTTAAGATAATATGCCCCCTGCTAACTAATTATTATTCCCCCCCCCACCTAGATTTTGCATCATTATAATTTAACAATAGAATATAACCATATTTGGATATTAATTTAATAAGTTAACGGCCCTCTTCACTTACCGTCGCCGGTAGACCGAGCCAATGATATTCTATGGGGAAATTTTCTTTACAAGTAACTTATTAACTAATACATATTTTTAAATTCTGTTTTCACATTCAGAAAATTCCCAGCTGTTAAATTGACGGACCTTTTTTGAAAAAGTATTTTTTTAATTTTTAATATTTTATTTTGAAATTGCAAAATGAAAAAAAATCACATATTGTAAATTCGTATTTTGCAGCTTCGAAGTAAAATATAAAAAATTAAAAAAAATATTTTTTTAAAAAAGGTCCGTCAATTTAACAGCTGGGAATTTTCATAATGTGAAAACAGAATTTAAAAATATGTATTACTTAATAAGTTATTTGTAAAGAAAAATTTCCCATTGAATAACATTAGCTTCGGCTTCCAGCGGCGGTGAGTGAAGAGGGCTCTTAAGCAAAAAAATTTAAAAATATTTATGTCTAAATTTTGAAACTTACTGCAAACTTTTGGCATTCAAACACAAAAGTATTTTATTAAATTTTAAATTATCAATGAAATCTCAAATTAATGCCCAGATATGTTACATATTCTATTTTTAAACTATAATAATGCACAATCAATAGAAAACAAAAAATAAAAATTAGTTAAAAGAAGTACACAAGTGTACAAAATTTAAACAATAAACTGTTTTCTCGTTTTCTTTTTTTTTTTTTCCACATAATTCTTAAACAAATAAACACAGAAGTATAAAATTTGGATAGTATGTTTTTTAAACTACCATAAATCGAATTTTATATAACTTTAGCATAAGTAATAATTGTTAAACTAAATATCAGTAAATTTTTCTCAAAAGTAAACATTGAAAAAATGAAAAATTTCAGCAATTTTAGAAAAGAAAACTTAATGTAAAATGGTCATGAAGATGCATTACAGATAGGTTAAAAATGTAGGCTCATCCATGCGTTAGATTAAAACCGTATATTTCTTCATGTAGTCACTTTTTTGTTTCTTCTTCTTTCTTCATTTTTTCGCGTGTGAATAATTTTTTAAAAATTTTACATAGAAATATGAAAATCGGATAAGGCGTTCATTATTAAATTATTTATCGACATTTTTATTATTCTGGTGATGATCACAGTTTATACAAATTAGTAATTATTATTATATATATATATTTTTTCAAAAATTCCGTTATTAAAGTAAAAGAAAAGTGAACACAGAAAGTAAAACTAGGATTTTGTTTAACATGTGAAGGCATGTGCGTCTTCACTTGTCTATAATGCATCATTAACACAATTTTTCATTAAGTTTTCTTCGCTAAAATTCTTGAAATTTTTAATTTTTTCCAAAGCTTACTTGAAAAATTAATAATTATTAGTTTTAAATTATCACTTATTCTAAAATTGTGTAAAATTCGATTAATGATATGATAACGAACATGACATCCAAATTTTATGTCCATGTGTTTATTTGTTTAAAAGTTATGCATAAAAGAAGAAAATGAAAAAGCAGGTTTGTTCCTTTAATTTTGAACAGCGGTGTATTTTAAATATGTTTGAAAAAAAAAAATATATATATATATATATATATATATATATATATATTATTATTTTGTTTTTTTATTTAAATAGATTACGTGAAATTTACTTAATATTTTCATATTTCAAATCATGCGTATGCGAAATTTATTTAAATTATTGATTTTGAGTTTATAAATTTTACGTACACATGCAGTGAAACATGACAGTATAAAATATGGTGAAACATTTTGAAAAATAAATAAATAAATAATTAAAATTTTATTCTGTAAACAAATAAATAAATAAAAATTAAATAAATAAACTTCAAAATTTAAAATATTTAGCAATATTAAGATTCACCTTAGTAACTATTTCTTTTTTAATACTTCTCCCTGCTTTTACATTTCTACAGTGTAATGTAAAACGATCAAACATGATCAAATCTATCTATATATTTCTTTAACGTGGATCAGTTGCAATTAATTTTTGCCGAAACGATATAGTAGTGTAATTATTGAAATATGCGAGGATAAAAAATAATATTTAAAAATGAACAATATTTAAGCATGCGGACTCAAATCAATGAACTAATAAGAAAAAATTACGAAATTTGTCTGCTTACATTATTTTATGGAAAACTGTATTTTTAAAAATTGCTTCTTCAATCTTTATAAGCGTCATTTTAAACATAGAAATACGTTAAAGATTATACAGAATATGAATATTTGTCATAAATTGACTAAAAATCATAAACATAGAAATATAATCAAAATAAGAATTATTATTATTATTATTTTTTAAACAAAATACACCAAAATAAATAAAAAGTCATCACCAACATCGCGACAAAAATTTAAAAGGCATCATGGAAATCCTATACTATAACTGTACTGCCTGCGGAAGTATGAAACTGGGACTTCAACCATGAATTTTATTTTGAAACCTTTCTTTGAATGATCTTGGTCTCACAATTGCACAATATTAATTTGGTACTAATAATAATTTGGCTTCTGGTAAATTAATATTTTAATTAGATGGGGAATTCGGTATAATATTTATGAGTTTCAAATTTTAAAAGTAAATAAGAAAAGAAAAGTTCGAAAAATTCGCATGGGTTTGTTTAAACTACAACGTTGAACTGTAATAATAAAATATCGAACGAAATAAATTTAGGAGTTAGCGTGAAAGATGTAAAAAATTAAAAAATTTCAAATTTAATTTTAAAATATTATATGTTTTTTTGATAAATTTTAATAAATTTTGTAAGATTTCAATGCATAAGTATGAAAATTTTATAAAAAGGAAAAGTAAGTGAACGAACTTATCTGTCTGTATCTTGAAACTGTTTGCTGTTGTAGTGTATCCGAACGAAAGTTAAATTCAAATCTGAATGTAAATACAAAATATGTGATGAGTAAGCAAGCAGTAGGACTTTGGATCCAACGAGCCACGCCAAGAAATACCAACTTCCTGTGCAAAAACAGAGCAGGTGGCTTTTACATGCGGCGAAACTTTCTTGTCGATCAAGCAATTTATTCAATAACACCCGTTTCTAATAAATATTTTTCATACTGTTCAAAACTTAACCTTTTTAAAAATTATTATACTGAGGTCATCCTAAAACTTTCTTCTATATTTTCCTGCGCAGGTCGATGTCAAATATTATTTGCTAAAATAATCTATCAAAATTATTTTCCATGGTAAATGTATACGATTTTCATCTCAAACAAATATAACACTAAGACTAAATATCCAAAAAAATCAATTTTACGGTATACAAAATATGTATCTTAAGAAATGTATTTTACATAATGAAAAATGTGAAAAGTCGATAACTTTGTTTTAAATTATCACAGATTTAGGGTTCATCCTTTCGCTTTAAAAGTATAGACGACTTTTCTGGCAAGAATATTGAAAATTTTAATACAATAGCGAAAGCGATGAACTATACAAATTGCCCATATTTTTTTTTTATTAAATATTACTAATATAAATGTATATATATATATATATATATACATATTTAATTTTCCAGGGAAAAGTTAAAAACAATGCTGACTCATGCACATTTATACGAAATTTTGACCTATTATGACATATTAAAAATTCTGAAAATAATGGTACGACAGCGCTACCTATTGAACGATTTATTAACAAATATAATCGCCACCAGTTTAGGTCATAGTCCAAGTAAACAAAGTTTGAATAAATTACGTTCATTAGTTCGTGAGATACAGCATCCATAGATTTTTAAAATTTATTAATTTAATCATAAAAATTTAATCAACACAGGTTTTTATAATTAACATTTTTATATATGAAATTTTGTACATTTTTCACCAAAAAATGCTGAAATACAGATATCTGAAAAATCGCAGAAAGCAATAGAAGCACCATCCGTCGGTGGATATATACGGAAACTGAAGCAGCACATTTTGTCATTATATATATGTCTCACATACAAGGTTTGATAAGTATTCGTATTATAGAAGGTGAGGTACAGGCTTCCCGTAAGTTGAAACGTAACAGTGCCACCTGTCATTTGATATGTACCCGAAGTGAATCAGTAAAATTTACGTAATATCTATTTCACGTACCAAATTTAGAGCATTTATAAATCATAGAAAATGTGCTATTGCGTTCCGTTCCCTTGAATAAAATTAATTTGCAGCATACCAGTGCCTCCAGTTGTCCGATATGCACGCAAAATTATTCTGCAAAGTTTTATATGATATTAATTTTACATACCAAGTTCAGTGTATTTATAATTATTTATATCACAAAAACTGAATTGTTGCCATTACGTTAACGGGGTTAAATTACAGGATAGCAGCGCCACCAGTTGGTCAATATATGCACCCGAATTAAATCAGCGTACTGCTACATAATATCTGTTTCACATATTAAGTTTGGTGCATTTGCGCACCGTAGAAGCTGAGATATAATCTCCCCATAAAAGGGAGAATTTACAGAATAGAAGCGAACCCTATCTGGTGATACATTCCAGAGGCTAATGAGCACCAAAGCTGATATTTAGGTCAATATCTAATTAAATATTCCTGATATTTAGCAAATTAGTTTAAAGTCTGACTAAACATCAAGTTTGGTTAAATTTCGTCCATTGGTTTGTGAGATACAGAGTCCACAAAACTTTGATAACACACACACACACACACACACACACACAAAAAAAAAAAAAAAAAACAGACAGACTGGCATTTTGAAAGAATGATAGAATTGTGTTCTGGACATCTCAAGAGTGTATAAACCCATGGAAAACCGGAGATCAAAAATTCCCAATTATCCAACACATTTTTTTTGGTATATACAAAATAATATCATTAATAATAATAATAAATAAATAAAATAAATTAATTTTTCGTAACTTAATTTATTAACAATTTAAGAAACAAATAATAATGAATATCTGCAAAAGTAATCTGGAGTAATGTGTTTGACAGAATTGAACAACATAAAACTTAAATAAAATTATAAATAATTATTATGATTATAATAACATATAATTAAAGTTTAAAATTATGTAATTTTTTCTCACCGCACACTGTAAAAAATTTTGCGTCAAATTACAAACAATTATTTAGTAGCTTTACAGATTTCGTAACATTTACTAAGAAATCACCTGTAACCAGCCATTGCTAGTAAAAATACTAAATAAATTGCTGTGACGCTTACAGGCCGAACTTTACAAACATGATTTGTTCCTTCGCATTCCCGTCAAGTTCGCTTTTATTATTATTTATTATTATTATTATTAAAAAAAAAAAAAAAAAAAAAAAAAAATAGTACATTTATTATCCTTACGGAATTAAAAATTTTAAGCAAGCTATAATTTATTTATTGAAAGCTGCAAATATCTATAATTAATCGATTTGGCAAAAACCTTTTCTCCACACATTTACTTATTTCTTTTAGGTCAAAGAAAGTGGAACTTTTGCTTTTAAGATATTATTTCACTTTTTCGTTCTTTTATAAAATTTCATTTCGGTTATTTAGAATTGCTCCTTTTAAGCAAAGTTTTATTAAACTTTTTAAAACTGAAAATAAATTTTGTTTTATTTATAGAGCTAATGAATAAATCGCTGTAGTTAAGAATAATCTGCAGGTTTATATTAAAAATTATGAGGTTAGACATTGCAACAGTTTTATCTAATAATGTCGGTCGAAATTTTGTTTTAAGAGGGAAAATTATGCAAATAAAATTTAAAAGAGGGATTCCAACTATGTTTCCAAACAGATATTCTTTACTAAATATTTTCAAAGTTTTGCATGTAAATTTGACGTAATTTTTGAGAATATTAGTTGGATATGTTTATAAAGTATAAAATTTATTTTTTGTTTGCTACATCATATCTTTAATATAATATAATATAATATATTAGATTTTTTTTTTTTTTAATGATAAAATAAAATATTTACAAATAGGAAAATTTTTAAGCCTGAATTATCTTAAACTTGCATTTAATATGTAATTCTAAAATATCAGTTTGTTCTTTTACATCTTTGATATGAAAATATTTATTAAATTATGTTTGATAAAATACTTGCATGTACAAAAAATTAAATTCTTGCATGTACAAAATTTTAAAGTGTTGGCGTTTTAAATTTATATTTAAAAGGATTTCCTATTCCTAATTTTCAAGTAAGTGTCAATTTAAACAGATCTAAATATATTAAATATATTTTACAAGAATAAAAATTTCACAGAAAAACAGAAAAATTCAAATGTTATATTTAGCAATGCATTATTTATATATATATATAATATATGTTTATAATTACATTTAATATTCATTAAATTATTTTTGTAACATAAGCAATATTTTAAGTAGGCAAAAAGGTAGAGATTGTTGCAGTATATATTACATTTAACATTTTGTGAGAATAGTTGTTAATCTTCAAAAATGACGTATGCTTTTATATATAGTAATTTGAATTTTCTGATAAATATATGTTTACAAATAGATTTAAACTTCTAAAATTACATGAGATGATTTTGCATTATTACCTGAGTTACATTAACACAATTAATAATACAAAATCTGCACCATTGAATCAGAAAAAAAAGTAGAATTACATGAGAGATTTCTGTATTTATTACTAGTAGAATTTCGGAATCCCAAACTAAAAGTTTCCTAGTAAAAATACAGAAAGAATTCATCTAATACTACTAAAAATTTCTTAGTAAGCATTATAAGAAAATCACCTGAAATGATAACAAAAAGTTTTTTAGTATATTTTCTAACATTTACGTAATGAATGTACAAGGGAAGTATTAGCAACATTACTAAAGATAAATTAAGAATTTAAATAAAACAATATTTTTCGATCGCTAAGATTATTATATCTATTCCTTCCTCTCTTTCTTTATAAACAGATTACAGACAAGTAGATAGCGGATGTTACTTTGTAGAATTCTAAATTACGTGAGAAAAGCGAGATGTTATTCAGAGAAGGACCCCTGGCCAGTTCCCAGATAATCACAGGCTAGGTTGACGACGACGTGAGGGAGAATATAATTAATTATTCGTGGCCATTTGGACTTGGAGTCTGAGAGTCTCCAAGAAAGTTTTTGTAGAAAGACCATTATTTTTCAGAAATCCCGTTGTTCAGTTAAGTATTTAGTACAAAAGCTTATGTTCGAAATAGCCACACAAATAGTCACATCTATGACACAAAAATATCATGCTCAATGCTTTCTTAAAAATTGGTCATTAAGGAGAAAATACTAATAGAATATAAGGTGAAAATTAAAATATTGTTAAAACAAACACATCTTAATTTATACATTTCTAATAGCATCTACATTTAAATAGCATTGTATTTATGTGTGTATCTTAGTTTATTCGTCTATTACTGTGGAATCGACCTTACTTTCAATCTTGGGTAACAAAGGAGAAGGCATCCACAATATTTAATAGATTAAAAATCGCTACTTTAAAGAAACTTATAATACTAAAGCGAACAAAGCACTCACGACACAGCTGTATAAGATTTTTTGAATGATTAATTTATAAGACCAATAATTATACTCGAAAAGTTTTAAAAATTTATATTGTCTAAGCTTATAAAATACTACTTTAATATACATAATAAGATATATATATATATATATATATATATATATATATATATATATATATACACACACACACACACAATTTCAATTATAGATTAGCCTAATATGTTTTCAATGTAATAGAAACCTTAGTCTTAAATAGCTTTAATAATGATACTAGACAATATTATTAAATGTAACAAATTACAAAGATTCCTAAAATACAGAATTTTATTAATGATCAAAAATTTCACAGACTTCAATTTTCAGAATTAAAAAATTAACTTCTTACTTTAAAATTAACTAAATATAACCTTTAATACGACTTGTTACGAAATAATTTCGGATGATTAAAATGTATGTACTCCATAGCCAAATGATGTAATGTACAAAATTTCAGCATTACATCATAAAATATTTTAGAATTATATTTAAAAAAATTTGTTCGAGATTACTGACAAATTAAAATATTACTGTATATATTATATTATATATATATATATATATATATATATGCGTTATGATTGTTTTTATTCATAATTCATTAATGACTGATCCCGAAAGAAAAGGGCACCGAAGAAAGAGCACTGGAAAAAAAGACACCCAGAAAAAAAGGCATCGATAAAATGAGCACCGGATATATGGGTACTGAAAAAAAAGATCATTATTTATTTTATCTATCTAAAAATTATCTATCTCTAACACTTTGGGAAAATTACAGTGAGTATTATAGCTGTGGGGTTTAAAATTGAAAAACTTTTTTTTATTATCATGCCTCTGAGACTTTTTATAACGGAATAGTAAATTTCAACTTAAATGTATCAAGCTGAAAAGCACATTTTAGTTACTAATTTCATTTTTCTTTTCTTTCATTCACCGATCTTCTTTTTAGCATGGGCGTTTGTATGAGAAATTAACTTTTGTGTTCTTGAAATTAAATCCCCTAAACTCTTAATTAAAAAAAAAAAAAAAAAAAAAAAAAAAAAAAAAAAACTTATTTATTTTATCGTATTTAATTTCTTTGCAAGCATATTTATATTATTTTATTATATGTGTAATGTGAATGTTTAAGGAATTAAAGAACGTGGTCCAGTTTTTTTAATACATTATTTATATATATAATTTAGTAAATAATGATAAATTAATTTTGTATAAAATAGGCGCATGAAGCAGCAATAAAATTTTATACAAGAAAATAAATTTTAATATAAATTATGATGTATGAAAATCATAGTGGAATATACAAACAGTAAAAATAAATAAATAAATAAATAATAGCATTGTTAATAAACAAAAAAAAAAAAAAAAAAAAAAAAAAAAGTTAATTTAAAATCACATCTTCTGAAACCTGTTAAATTAAATAATTCCTTTAAATTGCTGTGTTCCCACCTGCTGAAGCATAATAGAGCTTGTATTTGATTTTTTGGCTTGAATAATTTTAAATCAAATTAATTTTCCAAATTTTGGTGATAATTGGAAAACCTGAAGTGGGTTATCGGAAACCGGAAATGAGATCGTATGTCAGTATCTCAAAAACGCCTCGAACAATTTTTTTTCAAAGTTGCTACATAAACACTCCATTGGATATCCGTTCGAATGATATAGTTGGTTAGTTCAGGAAAATTGTTAGGCGTCCTGTATAAATAGTTCAATTTCAGGACTCGTAAGTGCGTTCCTTTAAAAACAACTATACGAATTTTTTTCAAACTCGCCAAATTAACTCTCTTTTAAATATCTTTTCGTGTGCAATTATTGTTTTCCGGTCAATAATTGAGTATGCCAAGATTTGGTAAAAGTTGGTATCTCAAAAACGGCTCTAACGATTTTCTTTAAAATTGCTACATAAATCTATTTTTTATACCATTTCTCATGTATTATGTGGTTATTAAAAGAAAATTAACAATCATCTTGCTTAGGTAGGTCAATTTAAGATCTCGGAAATTGATGTTTCAAAACGTAATTCAACTATTTCTTTTTCTTTCTATCTTTTTTCTTTTTTTTTTTTTCTCAAAATTTTTAACTTGCTATGTAAACTTAGTTTTATATGTCGTTACACGTGTATTAAGTTTCTCTTACTGGAAAAAAAAAATTAGGTTTCTACTTCGTTAGAAAAATTTTATGTCTTCTGGTCATATTATCTCCAAAAAAAAAAAAAAAAGCATATAATACGTGTAATAGTGGGTAATGAAAGTCGTGTGATTGTTTCATACCAGGTTTTATTTATTGTTGTTATTGTTTGAACATTTCCTATAATTTTCGTACATCGCAATTTAAATTAAAGCCCACTTTAGTTGGTTTATCAGTGTTCATAGCTGGTGTACTATAAGAGAATTTCAATTGCACTTTTAAATGTTATCAAGGCGTCAAATTTTAACAGGCACAAACATGTTTAAATTAAAATATAAAAAATATATTATGTAAAAATGAATGCCGAGTAAAATATTAAAAAAGAAAGCAGGCAGAAAATATTAATTATTCCAAAAAATATTAAGGCTATCATCAGGAAAGCCCCTCAATGCAGTGTAGAAGCAGCAAAACCTCTTAAAAGCTACTAAAGAATCAGTATGGTGTTTTGAGGCCTATTTAATATTTTTTATCTGCTTTCATTTTTAAGTTTTTGGCCTATATTCGTTTTCAAATTTTATATTATAATTATTTTTGTATGTCTTCTATTTGCTGCAACTTCTTACGCATTGACTACGTGAATTTGTTATCTTTGAAGTGAATTTATTGTCCTTAGAATTTTTGCAAAATAAGACTATATATACATACATATATATATATATGATTTCACTTGTTTGGACTTTGTCCTTTTTCAACATAGTTTTTCTTACATTAAATATATGTAATAATTTCTTATAAATCATTAAATATTGTATATATATATATATATAAACGATTGGCGGAAAAATAATCACCAGGAAAACAAAAAAAAAAAAAAAAAAGTCACCAGGAAAAAATGTCTCCGGAAAAAGGAAAAACAGTTTTAAAAGAAACATAATGCGACTAAAAGTTATTAAAAAGCTGATTTTATCATTTATGAAGACGACCGAACTATTTTTCCAGTGTTTTTTTCTCCAGGTGACTTTTTTTTTTTTTTTTTTTTTTTTTTTTTTTCCGCATGACTCTCTTTCCGATGACTTTTATCCGTGGCTTTTTTTTTTTTTTTCGCTTTCCATATAAACAGGAAACAGATTATAGTTAAAATGAATTAGGATACGAAAAACATAACTAAATTTAACTAAAACATGGTTTTGAAAAAAAAAAAAAAAAAAAAAAAATGAAAGAAAGAAAGAAATTTATGACATGAAACATTTCAAATAATTATGCTGTTTACTCAGTCATATATAAAATACAGTTAATCCTATTTTAACCTAAGAAATGAACATTTAATTAATGAATATCTTAAAACTTTTTGGCAATGTCTTATACTGTTTATCTAATTTATTCAAGTTTTTTACTTCTTCAAAAGGGTAGTAGCTAAATTATGGTTTTCTTTCTTTCTTCTTCTTCTTCTTATTTTTATTATTATTACAGTTAGCATTGAAATAATAACAACATAATAATTATCCATTTGTCATTATATCAACAATTTAGTATTTTACAAGTACTCGAGAAAATATAATGTTCCTTATTTTTATGCAAACTAAATAATAATAGTAATAATATTAAGTAAAAAAAAAATTAAAGCATTTTTACGAGAAGTATATAAATATATAAAAAATATTGTAGTACATTATTACTATTATTATTATTATTATTTTATTTTATTTTATCTTATCTTATTTTATTTATTTATTTTTGAGGCATTAACACAACCCCTGAACCTGTGTGATTAAAAGTAAATAAATGAATAAATAAAAATAAACTTGAGATTTTTTGTTTAAAAAGTACTATTTTTTAAATTTTAAATCATTAAAAATTATTTTAATACTCGCACGTATATAAACGAAAACAACAAGATTAGAGCATTTCAAATAATTAAGGTTAATTGGGAAGAAACAAACGTCTTAATTAGAGCATCATTAACTACATACTGGAATAAAAATGGCAAAGCCTATAAAAACAGATGAATAAGGCAGAAATAATAAGTATATTAAAAAAAAAAAAAAAAAAAAAAAGCATTCCATACAGTAATTGAATATTTAATATTAATTTAGAAAAAGTATCTTTAAAAAAATATTTATTTCAAAATTTTAAGTATATACCTAATGATAGTCAGTTGATTACCATTTATTCGTAATTTTTATGTTTTGATATTTATACCTTTTTTGGGGAATTAAGAATATTTATGCTATTTAAAGTACATATACATAATAATTTTATTTATCTGTGCATACAATTTATTTTTTCATAAAGCATGACGTAGCCAGTTTATTTTAGCAGCAAATTCTATTTCTATTTATTTTTTATTTTTTTAACACATTTATTTAAACGAATTATTTATTATTGCATTTACTTGAAGTTATTATTTATAATTACATATTTATGTGAAGGAAATAATCGCATAATGTTAAAATCATATTCCTTTTTCAATACTTTCTATTTTCCCTGGTTGTTATTTATTGATGACAAAATGTAAAACGATTTCACATGGAAAAGTCTCAGTCTGGCGCCCCTCAAAGTAGATCCAGGACGCCAGTGCTCCACAGGGGTGCAACGATTACACAAAGCGCGTTGTAGAAACAATTTCTCCAAGCCCCAAGGAACTGAACTAAAAAACAACTGCATGCGTGGGAAGGGAATTCGTATAAAAATAAGTAGCTTCCCTGGGGGTGGGGGGGAGGGCTGTGTACGTGTGGACGCGGAGTTCTATGCTCATTCATATTCACACTGGGCAGTGGACTGGACAGCGCAGTTTGCTACAGCCACAGATCGTTAGGACGTCCATTAGCATCATAGCTCATCTTTGAACGAGAAAAAGATTCCAAGGTAAATTTTCTCCCTTTTCGATTATTCTATAAAATTCTTATTCTGTGTAATACATAATTTCTTAATTAAGGGTGTTCCTTTTTTTTTTTTTTTTTTTCTCTCTGTCTTTTTTCCGAACACGAAAATCTTTTAGACTAATCTAAAGTTTTCTCCATTCACTGTTTTAACCACAGTGCATAAATTACTCCTCTCTCTCTCTCTCTCTCTCTCTCTCTCTTTTTTTTCCTCTTGGCAATTTTTTTTTGTAAAATTCTATTCAAAATTGTAATGGTAAACAAAATGAATTTAAAAACATAGTGAATTAATGTTATTCATTCAACATTAGAATCCATATTACTTTATTTATTTTATTTTATTTTAATTACTTATTTTGTTATTTTAACAAAACTTTGTTGCAGTTTTTCGCAAAATTCTATTCCAAACTGTAAAACTGTAATATTAAATAAGTTGCACTTGAAAGCTGCTTCAAGTGGTTTAATTAAGCATTATTTACACTAGATTAAAATTATTATTATTTTGTAATTTTTTTTTATTGTCATTGTTAATGTAATTTATAACCAAACAAAATGTAAAAGCATCCCATTTGAAATTTATAATTAGTAAAATAATTTTTCATTAGTTTTACACAAAAGGCTTTAATATTTTGTTAACAAATAAAACACATAAAAAAATATTAATTTATTTAATAACGCTTAAATAATCATTATGTTGAATTTGGTAAATAACAATTTGAAATTAAAATTTAAGTTTTATTTATTTGTTTATTTATTTTCACTACGTAATTTGTAAAAACAAAAATGAAGAAATATTTACATTTTAATTTTTCAGTTATATCCTAAAGTTTTAAATTTTCCCCAGTAAATTCCACGCAGGCATGTTTTTGAATTATATTCCTTATTTTGACTTTATTTCTATACTTATTCAATTCTTTATTATAACGGTAAAGTATTTTTAATTTGCCTGTTTATTAAAAATTCAATTCTTTATTATAACGGTAAAGTATTTTTAATTTGCCTGTTTATTTAAAATGTAACATTGGGCTTATATTTCTAAAAAAAGAATTTATGTTAATGAATGTTCCATAGATTTATCTCTAAAATGTTTTTATCGAATGATTTCTTTCTTCCTTTCTTTTATTTTTATTTTTGCTCTTGGTTATTTTTTTTTTTTATTTATTTATTTATTTTTTTTTTTTGTAAAATTCATTTGAAAATTGTAATGTTCAATAAGTTGACTTTGAAAGCAGCTTCAAGTGATTTAAGTAAACATTAATTACACAAGACTAAAATTATTATTATTATTATTTCGTTATTGCAATTTTTGACCAAACAAAGTTTAAAACTGGCCTATGTGAAATTTATAATTTGTAACATAATTTTTCATCAGTTTTATGCAAAAGGCTTTAATATTTTGCTAACGAATTACTAATAAATAAAAGAAATATTAATTTAATTAATCATTATGTTGAATTTGGTAAATAACAATTTGAAGTTGAAATTTAAGTTTTATTTATTTATTTATTTATTTATTTTCACTATGTAATTTGTTAAAAAAAAAAAAAAAAAAAAAAAAAAAAACTTGAAGAAATATTTATATATTATGTTCCGAAAACATAGCATAGAATTTTTCAGTTGTATCTTAAAGTTCTAAAATTCTCCCAGTAAATTACACACAGGCATGCTTTTAAATTATATGTATTTCATATTTTAACATTATTTCGATACTTATTCAATTTTTATTATAACAGTAAAGTATTTTTAATTTATCTAAAAGGTTTTTTCGAACGTTTTATTTTTCTTCCTTCATTTCTTTTCTTTTCTTCTTCTACTTATTATTATTTTGCTCTTGATAATTTTTCGTAAAATTGGATTCCAAATTGTAAAAATGTAATATTAAATAAGTTGCACTTGAGAGCTGCTTCAAAGGATTTAAATAAGCATTATTTACACAAGATTAAAATTATTATTCTTTTGTAATTTTTTTCTTTTTTTCTTTATTTTTCTTTTTTCTTTTCTTTTCTTTTCTTTTATTGTTATTGTAATTTATAACCAAACAAAATGTAAAACCATCCCATTTGAAATTTATAATTAGTGAAATAATTTTTCATTAGTTTTATACAAAAGGCTTTAATATTTTGTTAACAAATAAAACAACACGTAAAAAAATATTAATTTATTTAATAATGCTTAATTAATCATTATGTTGAATTTAGTAAATAACAATTTGAAATTGAAAGTTAAGTTTTATTTATTTATTTATTTATTTTCACTATGTAATTTGTAAAAACAAAAATGAAGAAATATTTACATTTTTTATTTTTCAATTATATCCTAAAGTTCTAGATTTCCCCCCAGTAAATTCCACGCAGGCCTATTTTTGAATTATATTCCTTATTTTGACTTTATTTCTATACTTATTGAATTCTTTATTATAACGGTAAAGTATTTTTAATTTGCCTGTTTATTTAAAATATAACATTGGGCTTACGTTTCTAAAAAATAAATTTATATTAATGAATGTTCCATAGATTTATCTCTAAAATGGTTTTTTTTTTTTTTTTTCAAATTATTTTTCTTTTGTCCTTTCTTTTATTTTTATTCTTATTTTTGCTCTTGGTTTTTTTTTTTTTTTTTTTTTTTTTTTTTTTTGATAAAATTCAATTGAAAATTGTAATATTCAATAAGTTGACTTTGAGAGCAGCTTCAAGTGATTTACTTAAACATTAGTTACACAAGACTGAAATTACTATTATTTTGTAATTTGTATTATTTTTATTTTTATTTTTTTTTTTGTTATTTTAACTTTTGACCAAACAAAATTTAAAACTAGCCTATGTGAAATTTATAATTTGTATAAAATAATTTTTCATTAGTTTTATACAAAAGGCTTTAATATTTTGCTAAAGAATTACTACTACTACTAATAATAATAATAAAAAAAAGAAATATTAATTTAAATAATAATGTTTAAACAATCATTAGGTTGAATTTGGTAAATAACAATTTTGAAGTTGAAATTTAAGTTTTATTTATTTATTTATTTATTTTCACTATCTAATTTGTTAAAAAAAAAAAAAAAAAAAAAAAAAAGAAAAGAAACAATATTTATATATTATGTTCCGAAAACATAGTATGAATTTTTCAGTTGTATCTTAAAGTTCTGAAATTCTCCCAGTAAATTACACACAGGCATATTTTTAAATTATATTTCATATTTTAACTTTATTTCTATACTTATTCTATTTTTATTATAACAGTAAAGTATTTTTAATTTGTCTAAAAGGTTTTTTCGAACGTTTTATTTTTCTTCCTTCATTTCTTTTCTTTTCTTCTTCTACTTATTATTATTTTGCTCTTGATAATTTTTCGTAAAATTGGATTCCAAATTGTAAAAATGTAATATTAAATAAGTTGCACTTGAGAGCTGCTTTAAGTGGTTTAATTAAGCATTATTTACACTAGATTAAAATTATTATAATTTTCTATTTCTTTTTTTAATTGTTAATGTAATTTATAACCAAACAACATGTAAAACCATCCAAATCGAAATTTATAATTAGTAAAATAATTTTTCATTAGTTTTATACAAAAGGCTTTAATATTTTATTAACGAATAAAAGAACACATAAAAAAATATTAATTTATTTAATAATGCTTAAATAATCATGTTGAATTTGGTAAATAACAATTTGAAATTGAAATTTAAGTTTTTATTTATTTATTTATTTATTTATTTATTACATTTCTAAAAAATGAATTATTGTTAATGAATGTTCCATAGATTTATCTCTAAAATGTTTTTTTTTTTTTTTTTTTCGAATGGTTTTCCTTTCTTCCTTCCTTTCCTTTGTTTTCTTTTTATTTTTGCTCTTGGCTTTTTTTTTTTTTTTTGTGAAAATCAATTAGAAATTGTAATATTTAATAAATTGACTTTGAGAGCAGCTTCAAGAGTTTTAATTAAACATTAGTTACACAAGACTAAAATTATTATTATTATTATTATTGTTGCTGTTGTTGTTGTAGTTGTTATTGTAATTTTTGACCAAATAAAATTAAAAACTAGCCTGTGTGAAATTTATAATTTATAAAATAATCTTTCATTAGTTTTATACAAAAGGCTTTGATATCGAATTACTAATAAATAAAAGAAATATTAATTTAATTTATAATGTTTAAATAATCATTATGTTGAATTTGGTAAATAACAATTTTGAAGTTGAAATTTAAGTTTTATTTATTTATTTATTTATTTTCACTATGTAATTTGTAAAAAAAAAAAAAAAAAAAAAAAAAAAAAAAAAAACTTGAAGAAATATTTATATATTATGTTCCGAAAACATAGCATAGAATTTTTCAGTTATATCTTACATTTCTAGAATTCTCCCAGTAAATTACACACAGGCATGTTTTAAAATTATATTTCATATTTTAACTTTATTTCTATACTTAATCTATTTTTATTATAACAGTAAAATATTTTTAATTTGTCCAAAAGGTTTTTTCGAATGTTTTATTTTTCTTCCTTCCTTATTTTGATCTTGATAATTTTTCGTAAAATTCGATTCCAAATTGTAAAAATGTAATATTAAATAAGTTGCACTTGAGAGCTGCTTTAAGTGGTTTAATTAAGCATTATTTACACTAGATTAAAATTATTATTATTTTCTATTTCTTTTTTTAATTGTTAATGTAATTTATAACCAAACAACATGTAAAACCATCCCAATCGAAATTTATAATTAGTAAAATAATTTTTCATTAGTTTTATACAAAAGGCTTTAATATTTTATTAACGAATAAAAGAACACATAAAAAATATTATTTTATTTAATAATGCTTAAATAATCATGTTGAATTTGGTAAATAACAATTTGAAATTGAAATTTAAGTTTTTATTTATTTATTTATTTATTTATTTATTACATTTCTAAAAAATGAATTATTGTTAATGAATGTTCCATAGATTTATCTCTAAAATGTTTTTTTTTTTTTTTCGAATGGTTTTCCTTTCTTTCTTCCTTTCCTTTCTTTTCTTTTTATTTTTGCTCTTGGCTTTTTTTTTTTTTTTTTTTTTTTTGTGAAAATCAATTGGAATTGTAATATTTAATAAGTTGACTTTGAGAGCAGCTTCAAGAGTTTTAATTAAACATTAGTTACACAAGACTAAAATTATTATTATTATTGTTGTTGTTGTTGTTGTTGTTGTTGTTGTTATTGTAATTTTTGACCAAACAAAATTTAAAACTAGCCTGTGTGAAATTTATAATACATAAAATAATTTTTCATTAGTTTTATACAAAAGGCTTTAATGTTTTGCTAACGAATTACTAATAAATAAAAGAAATATTAATTTAATTAATAATGTTTAATTAATTATTATGTTGAATTTGGTAAATAACAATTTGAAGTTGAAATTTAAGTTTTATTTATTTATTTATTTTCACTATGAGAATTTTTCAGATATATCTTAAAGTTCTAAAATTATCCCAGTAAATTACACACAGGCATGTTTTCAAATTATATTTCATATTTTAACTTTATTTCTGTACTTATTCAATTTTTATTATAAAAGTGAAGTACTTTTAATTTCTCTAAAATGTTTTTTCGAATGTCTTATCTTTCTTCCTTCATTTCCTTTCTTTCTTTCTTTCTTTCTTTTTTTTTTTTTTTTTTTTTTTTCTTCTTATTATTATTATTTTGCTCTTGATAATTTTTTCGTAAAATTCGATTCCAAATTGTAAAAATGTAATATTAAGTAAGTTGCACTTGAGAGCTGCTTCAAGTGGTTTAATTAAGCATTATTTAAACTAGATTAAAATTATTATTATTTTGTAATTTTTTTTAATTGTTATTGTAATTTATAACCAAACAAAATGTAAAACCATCCCATTTGAGATTTATAATCAGTAAAATAATTTTTCATTAGTTTTATACAAAGGGCTTTAATATTTTGTTGACAAATAGAACGCATAAAAAAATATTAATTTATTTAATAATGCTTAATTAATTGTTATGTTGAATTTAGTAAAGAACTTCTACAATTTCTAAGTAATTTCTATACTTATTCAACCCTTTATTATAACTGTAAAGTATTTGTAATTTGCCTGTTTATTTAAAATGTAACACTGGGCTTACATTTCTAAAAAATGAATTTATGTTAATGAATGTTCCATAGATTTATCTCTAAAATGTTTTTTTTTTTTTTTTTTTTTTTTTTTTTTTAAAGATTTTCTTTCTTCCTTCCTTTCCTTTCCTTTATTTTTATTTTTGCTCTTGGCTTTTTTTTTTTTTTTTTTTTTGTAAAATTCAATTCAAAATTGCAGTATTCAATAAGTTGACTTTGAAAGCAGCTTCAAGTGATTTAATTAAACATACAAGACTAAAATTATTATTTTGTATTTTTCTTTTTTCGTTATTGTAATTTTTGACCAAACAAAATTTAAAACTAACCTATGTGAAATTTATAATTGTTAAAATGATTTTTCATTAGTTTTATACAAAGGGCTTTAATATTTTGCTAAATAATGCTAAAAATTTGTGTTAAGGAAATAATTTATAATAATAATAATAATAATAATAATACATATATATATATATAAGTATAAATAGATACATTTGTAATGTTGCTAAATTTTAAGATATTCGGCCAAACTGAATATTTCATATCACTTTTCCATTACTAACTGAATACTTGGTATAACTACTTTATAAATTATATAGTTTTATTTTATTTGAAAACATCCTTTTCATTTCGAATTAAGGATTAAAATTTATTCATTATTTATCGAATAAACTTTTATAAAAGCGTCCTCGTATCACTTCCCCCCACCGTTTTTTGTTTGTTGAATTTGTTCGAAACTGTTAATAAAGAACATCTAGCAACACTGTAAATTTTAAATTTTAGTATAATGATTTTCTAATGCGGAAATTATATATTAAAATAAAACTACAGAATACCCCAATATATTATGCACAAACTTATTATGAGGTATAATTTAAAATGGTAAAATGAAAAACTAGGAGCTCGGAAATTTTCTTGTCTTTAAAAATAAATCTAGTATTTTAAACTGTCCCTGCATGTATCTATTAAAGGCAGTTTTGAACTATTCTTTACATTTCATTTTTTTTATATTAGTTATTTTAAATACTTTTTTAATAAGCAATGATTAATATTTTAGGTTTTGTGACATGAAATGTTCTTATGAATTCATCAAAATATTCAAGACATTTTCAATGTCCTTACTGTCCCAAATCCTTACGCCTTGCAACTCATTATGTAACGCATTTATCATTAATCCATGGTCATTTAAAAAATAATTATCCATGCCCTTACAATGGCTGTATTAATAGCTTTCGTGCAGCATCTGCTATAAAAAATCACTTATATAGGTGCCATGGAGAAAAATCAAATGTGCAGAACTTTAAATTTGTTATTTGCCCTTGTGGTACACATGTGAACTATTCTAAAGAAGAATTTATCAAGCATATTTTGTATGACATTACACTTTTGGGAAATGCAAATTGTCCCATTAAAAATTGTAAGCGAAATTATGTGAACCAGAGATCATTTCGCACTCATATGTATCGACACCATGGTAACTGGCAAGAATGGATTTTAAAAGATCAATTCAAATTTTCGAGCTTGAATCCTTCTGAAAATTTAAACACAAATTGTATCGCAGAAGTTTCAGATCCTCCTTTAACTGAAAGTTTAAATGAAGATCATAATGATGTTGACTATAATATTTTTTTATCTAGATTGGCTCTTAAAATGGAAATAAAGTTAAAGATGTCACAGACCGCAATTTCGGAAGTTTTAAGTGATATATCTAATCTATTACAATTAAATTCTAACATTAAATTGGATGACATAAAATATTTGATAGAGAATAAAAATGAATTGGATATAAATGAAATTATTTTAACTTGTAAAAATTCCAAAACTTGCATTGAGTCAACATTATCTGACGGTGTTCTCTCTACAGCCCACAAAAGAAAATCATACATTTCTCACAGTCCAAATTTTTCTAAAGTAGAACCTGTTGAGTATTGTTCAGGTAGTCGAGATGGTGTTCAAAGGTTTTACATATATATACCTGTTTTAGAAGTCCTATCTCAGCTATTAAATCACGATAGTATTTTATCAGATATTTTACATGTTGAAAAACCCGTGTCTAATTTATTCAAAAGTTTTTCTGATGGTGAATATTTTTATAAAAATGAACTATTTTCCAGTCGTGATTTAACACTGCACCTACAATTATACATCGATGAAATAGAAATTTGTAATCCCATTGGATCTTACAGAGGAGTTCATAAAATGACATGTATATATTGGACACTCCTTAATATAAGCCCTATTCATAGGTCGCAACTTCAGGCTATACAACCCTGTATTTTAATCAAATATTTAGACCTGAAAAATTTTTCTTTGAAAGAAACAGTCTGTCCTCTCTTACGAGATCTTAAATTACTAGAAACAACTGGAGTGTTTGAAGAAAACCTTAATATTCATTTAAAGGGTACATTGGCAGTCATTTCAGGAGATAACTTATCATCAAATGAATTGGCTGGCTTCAGTACCGCCTTTTCCTCTAAAAATGCTAGGACGTGTAGAAGATGTCTCATAATGAATAAGGATATATATCAAGATTGTAATTATGCTCCACGAACAATAGAAAATTATAGATACCATGTAAGTAAAATTAATGAGGACCCGAGTAACAAATTAATTTATGGAGTGACTAAAGATTGTCCGTTCAATGAATTGAAGTATTTTCATATTGTTGAGGGCTCACCACCTGATGCAATGCACGATTTGTTGGAAGGAATTGTGCCATATGAAATAGCATTACTATTCAAGCACATAATTTTCATGAAATATATTACCTTTGATTTGTTGAATCAGAGAATTAAAAAATTTTGTTATAAAGGCACAGACAAACTGACTAAACTGTCAAAAATTCCTACAAACTTTTGGAAAAAAATGTCAGTAGGTGGCAACTCCGCACAAAACCGAACATTATTAAGGTTATTGCCATTCATAATTGGTGATGTTATTCCGACCGATGGTTCATGTGAAAGGTGGAATTTGGTGATGTTATTAAAAAGTATAGTTGAATTGTCATTAGCACCAGAATTGTCGGTTTCCATGGTGTCGTATCTCAAATATCAAATTGATATGCATTTATCTCTTTTTAAAGACATCTATCGTGAATTCAATCCAAAAGTTAAATATCACTACTTAACTCACTACGCGGAGGCTATTTTACAATATGGACCTATAGTTAACATGTGGTGTATGAGATTTGAGGCTAAACATCAGTACGTAAAGGATGTGATAAAAAAAGCCGCGAATTTCAAAAACCCAATGAAAACTATAGCAGAGAAACATTGCCGTTTGATGACATATCATCTATCTGCGAAAGATTTCTTTCTCCCAGAAATTGATGTTAATAGCTCAAAGACTATACATAAGTCATTAATTGATACCGATATAGGTTTTGAACTAGATAGTGTAAGCCGATCTGAAAATGAATCTTACGTTCAATGTAAAAAGGTAACATTTAATGGAATCAAATATTCTGTTGGACATATTTTATGTTTTAATCATCTGTCTTCTATCGTTTTTGCTGAGGTTAAAAGCATTTGGTTGCTTTTAAATTCAATTTATTTTTGGTGTGAATTGAATAAAAGCGAGTTCAATGAACATTTCTATGTGTATGAAGTGTCAGGAACTGAAGATTTTGTTTTGTTTTCTACGAAGGAATTAAAAGACTACTATCCTTTAAATACGTACAAAATTGTAAATTGTAAAAAAAATGCTATCTCTTTGCACCATGCCCTTAACACGTCTAATTAAAAATGTCACTATAAATAAATTATATATATATATATATTTTATATTATTTATAGATATATTTATTTATATTTTTAGAATGAAACTTTTAATAGAATTTAAGAATAATGCGAAGAAAATTAATTTAGAAGATGATGTTAGTTTAGAAGTATGTATAAATACCATCAGCAGCATTTTAAATTTAAATAGTGAAAGGCTGAAACTTCAAATTTTCGATAAGGATTTTAATGCCTTCTGTGACCTCGAAGACATAACAGAATTAAAAAATTTCAGCAGAATAAAAGTTATAGACAACCTAGCATATGATGAAGATGTTGAAGTAACCAGTTCGCCTAGTGATAACTTAAACAATTTGCGGAAAAAAAATTGGAATGCATCGACGTTTTCAATTTTAAAAAATGCATTTTCCTTAATTTCACAAGAAGAGTTGTCTACAGCAGACAAGAATTTTGAAAACAGAGCGATGCTTCACAAGGCATCCTATAAGTTAAAAAGAGAAATTATTGACATATTGTCCAATGAACTGACTTGCTATTCTTTGTATCCCACTCAAGAAATGTTCAAGAACACAACAGAAGCACTTATTAAGGCTTTTCCTTATCTGAGAGATCCGATTGGAGATGGAACTTCTTGTTGGAGCATCGCCTTGAAGTACAGAATGCAAGAAATAAGACGAAGGACCTTAGCAGATGAAGTTAAAGTTAATGCAGGTAATTTTTTAAAAAATTTAATTGCGTGTATGTGTGTAAACCTGGGTGTGTGCGTGTGTGTGATATTTATACAGTTTTCCCTAATTTTTTAAGTGTATTGCTAGTAAAGAGTGCTGTTATAGTAAAATGAAACAAAATAAATAATAAAAATAAAAAATAAATAAAGGCACTCTTTAGATTCTTGAGGCAACGAGCGTTAAGATTATCCAATTCTCATATTACCCTACGGAGAAAATAATCCCTATTGTTATTCATTAAATACTGTATATTTTTAGATCCTTTTTGCATATTAAAAAAAAAAAAAAAAAAAAAAAAATGTTACTGTTAAGTCGATGGTGGACGTTGAAAATAGCTCTTTTAAATTACTTTCTTAGAGTTATGACAGCTCGTATACATATTCACTAAATTATATTAAACTTTCTTGAAAACTATTAAAATAAAAGACATCAAAATTTATTTTAATTTATATTTTTACTTTTATTATTTATTAATTAATTAATTATTAATTAATTTTTTTGAAATTCTCCATTTGGCTCATTTTTTCTAAAACTTCAATTCGATTTTGCATTACAATTTATAAATATATTTTAGGCAAATAGAAAAAGATTGAAGGATTTCATTATTTCGCTCATTGGTTCATAAACTTGTTAATTAATTTTTAAAGTAACGCACAAATATGCTTAGAGTATTTTGATAAACTGTTATAATGTGAAATAGAACACAAAATTTAAAAACTAAGTTGCAAAAAGTATTTAAAAATTTTCTAAAATAAAAATAATAAAATTTTGATGTTTCTCTTAAAAAAAAAAAAAAAAACTTCAATAGTTTTAGACAAATTTTAACATATTTGATATCAATTCACATAATATTAATAATCTCAATTCACATGCATGCAAACTTTCAGAATTCAAAATAAAGAAAATAAAAATAAAAATATTTCAAAGAATGATTTTCAGTGACCAAATTTCCCTTAAATATTATTTCCCTTAAATTTCCTTTTTCAATATATATATATATATATATATATATATATATTTCTTTAAATTTATTTTTAAGTTCCTAAAATGCCAATTATCACTTTGAAAAATTTCGCATTCTACAGCTTTGAAATATAATATTAAAAGTTTTAAATACGTTTTTTGAAAAAAACGAGATATAATTTAACAGTCATGATTTTTCCTATTGAGAAATTTAATTTAAAAATATGCATATGCACAGTAAAATAATTATTTTCTCTGTAGGTTAATATGGGGGATTGGATGACCCTGACTCTCACTGATAAGTAGATTTATGGGCACAATAAACATTTAAAAATCTGGACAACTTTTCCAGATTCAGTTTTAACTGTGCAAACACAATTATATTTTTTAATATTAATTTTCGCTTACTACTCATATAAAAGCAGAAAAAGTGTTTTTTGGAAGGCATACACACGGCTGTATGAAAAATCTTTATAAGATAGGAAAACATATCTCATTTCATTTATATGTGTGTGTGTGTATTCATATAAGATGTAGATATATAATGTACGTTTTTATTTTTAGGGAAGTTACCAAAAAATATCAAAAAGAAAACAAACATATCTACTGACCTGAGGAGGAAAGGAATCAAGAAACCTCGTTATGGTGAGGTTAATTATATTCCCGAAACGCCAGAAGGTGAAACATCTGAAACTCTAGCCGCCCATAAAGAACAACTGCTTAATGAATTCAAGAAAAGAGAGCCGAATAAAAATATCTTAGAAGAAAAAATGAATTTGACATTCTCACTTCGACGACAAGAAATCGTCAAGTCTCCAACTACATTCGATGTATTTAAAAACGAATGGCCAATGCTGTTCTGTCCAGAAATGGTGAGTTCCCTTAAATATCTTTTTCAAAGTTTCCCTAGATGAGAAATGTTTTGGACAAAACTGTCTATACATGTTCCTAATATCTTTCATTAAAATTTATCTAATTTCATAAAAATGGTTGATAAAATACTTAGAAAAATGAAAAGGAAAATCTCCCAAAGTTTCTCTATTTATTATTATTATTATTATCATTATTATTTTTATAACTTTTTAGTAACATTCTTATTTAAAAAAAAAAAAAAAAAAAAAAAAAAAGAGGAAAGAAAAATTTGACTTAACCTCTTATGTTTATTTTAAGTTTGTATCTGATTCTTTCAGCACGACTCTTACACGTGTTTAATTTGTTGAGTGATCTAATACTAAAATAGTTTGATTCTAGAAAATTCTAAATCGGAATTAAATTTTTATTTTTATTTTATTTATTTATTTATTTTCAGTGACAGTAAATTCTTTATTTCGTCTATTATGTCAATGAAATAATTATGAATAATAATTTTATGTTATTGATTGTACATATTTTATTTTATCTAGATTCAGAAAGAAATGATACGATTAGTTGGATTCGACATTCTTCCAAACATAAAAAAGAATTTGAAAAACAAGGCATTAATTGAAGCAGTAATGAAAAAGATGTCAGTTGAAAATGTGCTTGAAGAAGATTTACTAAAATCACTCCCAAAACTTTTTAAAGAAAATTGGTCATTTTATATCGAAAAGGTAAGAAAATAATTTTTTTAATTTACAAATTTTATGTAATACGTGAAGTAAACTTATTGGATTTTCTAAACTTGAATGTTCATACGACCCTCAATTTATTTATCTGGGGATTCTAAGTCGGGACATATTATTATAAAAAAAATTCTGGAGTGACTCCACTCAACTTTTCCAACATTAGGTAATTAATGATTGTAAAGTAAATTAAAGATAAGTAATTAAATAAACAAAAGAGAAAATACTAGGGTTTTTGAGTATTTGTTTCTTTGAGTAAAATTTCTTTGTGTCAATTAAAGAAACAGGTGTTAGATTCATCAAAATAAACAATGTTCGTGCTATGATAATCTATGATATATATGTCATAGATCAAGGGACTCAAGGGACATCAAAACGTGTAGAGAAACAAAAATCACAAAGTTCGTTTTTTTTATTATTACAATATTTTCTTTTCATATGTTCGGAAAGTAAAAATAATTTATAATACATGTAAGTTTCTTTAATCTACCCAAAATACAAATATATTGTTACATTACCATGCATATTATCTTTTTCTAATCACTTACAGATTTACACATTTCTATTTTGGTATACGGTGTCTATGTTTGGCGTCGAATTTTCAGTTAAAAATAATTCCCTCAAAATTATAGATACTAGTGTGATGTCTTTTGTAATGATATATATATAATATATATATATATACGTGTGTGTGTGTGTGTGTGTTTGTTTGTTTGTTTGTTGAAGTAAGTTATGGATGGCATCCTTTTTTGCTATATGGGTTTTTAGGGACAATATTCAAGTGGATATTATGGTGGGATTCATTTCCATATATTTTTTAAATTATTACCAATTATTATTTTTTTTTTCCTTTTCTTGTAAAAAAATGGTGGCATTTCATCCTTCGTTTTCTTGCATTTTACAGCTTTATTATAATATATATATATATATATATATAATGTTATTATATTGATAATACACCAGAAAGATTATTTGAATCAATCAATGAACTAATGCATATGAAAATGGATCTAATGAAAATTGAAAGATATTGAAATTTTAATAAATGTAGAAAAATAACCTTAAAATTTTTCAAAAAATTGGTATATAATAATCAAAGGCAATTACAGCAGAAAAGAAATAAAAAATGAGCTTTTATGAGAGAATGATTTATGAAATCATATAAATTCATTATTGTTGCCCAACAACTCAAAATTTCAACAGTGCGTTAAAAGATATTTAAGAAAAAAAAAAAAAAAAAAAAAAGAGTAAAACTATTACCAAAAATCGTCAATTTGTGTATTAATTTATACAAAGGAAGATATTAATAGTATTAAACATGCTACAATATTAATGTAAGGGACAATAAAATTAAAATTTTTAAACAATTAATATAATCATAAATGGAAAAAACATATTTAGATTGTTCATCAACGAATACAATTACAATTAAGTCGCAATGTGCATAATGCGTTACACTATAAAAATAGCTTATAATAAATACATTGCCGTGCAACAACCATTTTTGCGTGGTTACACAAAATATTTAATAAAGTGTATACGAGTTGAGTAATTTTAAATAAACTAATAATTATGTTAAATAATATTTCATATTCCTTAAAGATACTAATTAACGTTAATTTCTATTTAAAATAAATTAACTTTTATTTTAGATACCTTCATAAAATTGCTGTGATGTTAAATGAAACTTATGTTATTTATCAAAATTTTATAATCCCCACTTTAAAAGTGCAAAAAATAATTAAATCTATAAATGTTACCTAATAATTGTAAATATTAATAATAAAAATGTTATAGTGTACTTCAAACCCAAGAAGCACGCAGAAGGTAATACAAATAATAAAAAAAATAATCTGGTGTGGCACTCACGCGAGTTTCTGTTACAATGAAATTTAATACTATAATTGCAGGTTGGAGATTAAGAGGTAAGATAACGAATACTGTTATGTAAACCTATGTTAAACAATTCAAATTAGGCTTCGGAAGAGTTTTATATGATAATTAGTTCTGTGTGAGGGGGGCTACCACCCCCCCTCAACCACCCGTTTCATTAATGCATCTACATTTATATACAATTTAATTCGATTATTAAAAAATATTACTGTTTTTTAAAAATAATTTATTAAAATTATTATTTAAAAAAAATATCGTTTATGATAATGCAGACGATTTCCATGACGAAAAAAAAAAAAAAGTCTATTTTGTTCCCAATATTTAAAAAAAAAAAAAAAAAAAAAAAAAAAAAACACTAACTTTATTTTAAATTATCGCAGATCGACGGTTCAATCATTCGTTTTAAAGGTATTGGCGAGCTCTTTTGAAAGATACCCATCAGAAAAATTTACTCCCCTCGACGGGGGACTCCCCACAGGGGGGGGAGGTGAGGCTCCCACACACACAAATTTTTTTAGGGATAATACAGTAAGCTTTTCGTTTAGATGAAGCAAATGGTTTGTGTACCGGGACACTCAAAAGTATTCAAATGCATTGAATACTATCCCCCATGCTATGGGGGAAATTGCAGGTAAGTAGAGTTTAACATATAAAGACTGCACTAAACCAAATAAAACGAATATATATTTTTTGTAATAGAGATAGTCAACTGGTAAAAAAAAAAATTGTGTATGTAGGAGCCTCGCCTACCCCCCCCCCTCTGGGGGAAAGTCCCCCCTCGAGGGGAGTAAATTTTCATGATGGGTATCTTTCAAAAGAGCTCACCAATACCTTTAAAACGAATGTTTGAACCATCGATCTGGAATAATTTAAAATAAAGTTATGGATTGTTTTCATTTTTAACAAAAAAGAACTAAAAAAAATCTTTTTTTTTTTTTTTTTTTTTTTTTTTTTTTTTTAATATTGAGAATAAAATGGACTTTCTTTGGATATTTAGTGATTATACTACTTCTCTAATATGGAAATCGTCTGCATTATCATAAATGATAATTTTTTGAAATAATAATTTTAATAATTTTTTTTTTTTAAACAGAATTATTTTTTAATAACTTAATTAAGATCTATATAAATGTAGGTGCATTAATGGGACGTGGGGTTGAGGGGGCGGTAGCCCCCCCTCACACAGAACTAATTATCATATAAATCTCTTCCGAATCCTAATTCGAATTGTTTAACATAGGTTTACATAACAGTACTCATTATCTTACCCTCTTAATCTTCAACCTGTACTTATAGTATTAAATTTCAGGGTAAGAGAAAGTCGTGTGAGTAACACACCAGATTATTTTTCATGTAATATATTTAAATCGTATATATATTTATATATATATGTGTGTGTGTGTGTATGAGAGAGGGAAGAGAGATTTTTTTTTTTTTTAATTATTTACTGAGTTCTAAAACAAACCAAATGATGAAATAACATAATTTACCATATTTTACTAGAAACAATAACAAGAAGGTGATTGATATAAAAAGCAGTAAACGTGATCTATATGTTATAAAATAAATGGAGTTCCACTGACAATAATTTTATTTCTATATTTTGGCACTTTACAGAACTATAAAGATTATTCGAAAAACCCTCTTAGTTCACCATTTTACACTGGCCAATAGTTACACTGTTAGAATACTAATTAAATTTTGGCAGTACTTATTTATGTATTATATTCATATGTGTTTGCTTATTTTCAGGTTGATGAAGATTCTACTTGTTTATTTTCTGAAGACTTAGTAGTAGAGGAATGTGAATTACCTCCACATCCTGTAATAGTGGAAGCATCAACAGGGTGGTGTATCATGGGAGAAAGCGTTTTACTGCTCGATGAGCTAGATTTTCTCACAGCTGTTATGTGTTTAATTAGCATATACCATATATTTGACATTAATTATCATCCTTCAGGTCAGAAAGGCATGATTTTTTTATCTGTTGCTCTGGCAGAAGTTCCATGTGCACAAAAACTACCTGTTAAAGTTCACAATCTACTATCTAACATGAAGCTTAGTAACCAAATTAACTTATAACGTAATGTAAAAATTTTTAAGTGTGCCACTTATTTTGTTTTATGTGAAAATTTTTTAATGTTATATGCAAAATTTGGAGAAAAGGATGGGCTTAATTAGCCTATTCCATATATTTGATTTTAATTATCATCCTTTAGGTCAGAAAGGCATGATTTTTTTATCTGTTGCTCTGGCAGAAGTTCCATGTGCACAAAAACTACCTGTTAAAGTTTACAATCTACTATCTAACATGAAGCTTAGTAACCAAATTAACTTATAACCTAATGTAAAAATTTTTAAGTGTGCCACTTATTTTGTTTTATGTGAAAATTTTTTAATGTTATATGCAAAATTTGGTGAAAAGGATGTGCTTAATTAGCATATTCCATATATTTGATATTAATTATCATCCTTTAGGTCAGAAAGGCATGATTTTTTTATCTGTTGCTCTGGCAGAAGTTCCATGTGCACAAAAACTACCTGTTAAAGTTCACAATCTACTATCTAACATGAAGCTTAGTAACCAAATTAACTTATAACCTAATGTAAAAAATTTTAAATAGGCCACTTATTTTGTTTTATGTGAAAAATTTTTAATGTTATATGCAAAATTTGGAGAAAAGGATGTACTTACTTAGCATATTCCATATATTTGATATTAATTATCGTCCTTTAGGTCAGAAAAGCATGAATTTTTATCTGTTGCTCTGTCAGAAATTCCATGTGCACACAAAAACTACAAGTAAAAGTACACAATCTACTGTGTAACATGAAGCTTAGTAACCAAATTAACTTATAACCTAATGTATAATTTTTAAAATGTGCCACTGATTTTGTTTTATGTAAAAATTTTTTAATGTTATATGCAAAATTTGGAGAAAAGGATGTGCTTAATTAGCATATACCATATATTTGATATTAATTATCATCCTTTAGGTCAGAAAGGCATTTTTTATCTGTTGCTCTGACAGATGTTCCATATGCACAAAAACTACCTGTAAAAGTACGAAGCTTAGTAACCAAATTAATTTATAACCTAATGCATAATTTTAAAAATGTACCTGGAGAAAAGGATGTGCTTAATTAGCATATACCATATATTTGATATTAATTATCATCCTTTAGGTCAGAAATGCATGTTTTTTTTTTTTTTTTTTTTTTTTTTTTTTTTAATCTGTTGCTCTGGCAGAAGTTCCATGTGCACAAAAACTACCTGTAAAAGTACACAATCTACTGTCTAACATGAAGCTTAGTAACCAAATTAACTTATAACCTAATGTATAACTTTTAAAATGCACCACTGATTTTGTGTTATGTGAAAAAATTTTAATGTTACATGCATAATTTGGAGAAAAGGATTAATTTATTTTCCCAGTCAAGGTATGTTTTTCATCAATGATATATTGACTTGAAAACAAAATGGCATTAAATGATTTTTGTTTCACTATAACTTCAATTTGACACGAAAATATATATACATATATATATATATATATATATAGTCTTAAAAGAAATTATTATTTAAATAATAAACTATATTTTTTAAAATTTAAAAATGTTCGTGAGATGGCAAAGAAATGTTTTATTTCATTGTATAACTTGTAACATTTTGTTACAAAAATTCCTTGCCTCCAATTTATGTACATAGATAAAATCTTGCAGAATTGTTTTCCTGAATATACTATTTTTTGTGCTGTGTTACTTAATTGTTAATTCTTATGTTAATAAAATCTTAAAAAAAAAAAAAAAAAATGTTTATTGCTTGTATATTCTTAATTTATTTGAGTTTACTTATTTTTAATGTACTCTTTTACAAGAAGAATTTGAAGATAAAGTATCCAATTCACAATTAAAATGAATTTGGGTATTAATAAGGAAGTTTTAAGCACGGTGACAATAAAAACACGCATTTTTAAGATTTTTTTTTTTTTTTAATTAATTTTGTTATACAATTAAAATACGCTTAAAAAAAAAAAAAAAGAAAAAAGAAAAAAACTAGAGCGTTTGCTAATATATTATAATAAAATATTTATTTACATTCTATATTATTCTAATTAACAGAATATAGAGGCTCTCAACATTTCTGGACTGTTTTCCTTAAGCAATAATAATATGCAATAGCGCTCTCTTCATCGTCATCTCCACCATAAACATAGGGGTCTATGTGAGCCTTAGTATATGAGAAATACTGCAATAAACTAATACGTAATTTATGAAAAATAAATTTCATTTATTACAGTAAATTTTTGATGGATTAAATTTAAAATAATGAAGAACATTAATGTTGCCCAATAATTATAAAAATAAAACTTTAGGATAATACTTTTTTCTTTCTTTCTTTTTTTTTTCAAAAAATTGAATATTGAAAAGTAAGTTTTTTTTCCCAATTAGTGGTTAAAGAAAACATAAATACAAAAGAAACATAAAGGATTGGAATCTGCAACCTTTTCAAGACTGGAGTGTATACAGTACATACCAGTTTTAGATTCCATTTGGCATTGTAATTTTTTTGTGTGTATGTGTGCAGGATATTTCTCAATACTACATTACATGCCTTTATTTTTGTTTATTATTATGATTATTATTTTTATAATTTTACACAAATTAAAATAGTTCAGAAACTATATTTGGAGATTGGGAATCCCCCGCCACACATATTTCTTATAACATGTTCTTTTGCAGAAATGATATCTTTATCTTTCAGTATTTCCAGATGTTGATTAAACCTGCTTATATCAATTCCGAGATAAAATTTTAATGTTTTTTGAAAGTTAAACTTGGTAAGCTCTGAAATATCTTATCTAAAATGCTCATTTAGATATGGAATCATTGTAAAATGTTGACGATGGATAACTTTTTTTGATCCCATTTAATAATTCAATAAATAAATATTAGATAGAAATACTTGAAATAAGATCTCTAAAATAAATCAATAATAATAATAATTAGTAATAATAATGAAATATGTATCTAAACATGGAGTCCGAAAATGATCGAAGCGTGTTTTAACATTTTGCACGTCAGACGAAAGTGGCCAATGTGTATCTTTTTTTTTTTTTTTTTATTAAACAGAGAGAAAAATTAAGTTATTAAAAATAATAATAAGATCGTTAATTTTTTAAAAGTATTTTTTTTTTTAAATTCAGATTATTATATGGCTTCATATGGCAATTCGGTTAGTCATGAAGTTTTTCACCCAATAACGCCATTAGATAAAACCACAAAACTATGTCCTTAAAACCAAATGAATTATAATACAAAAATGTTATGGACTTATGCCACATTTACACATTAGTTAAAAGGATTTTAACTATTTTTAAATCATGTCACAAATTCAAATTTATAGTTTGGTATACCATCTAGTTAATTATCTATATTGAACCTCATGCAAAGTGTTAAATTATAAATTTTCGATTAAGTACAACTCACTCACTTTCACAATACAGGTTCGTGGTCTTTTTTTTTTATGTTGTTGAAATAAAAAACATGTTTTACATACTATATTTATATTCAAATATGCTTTAGTCCTTGTTAAATGACACGCGTTGAATTATAAATTTAAACATATTGTATGGATTTATTCCATATTACCAATTTCTAAATAAATAAATAAATAAATTCATTTTATTTTCCCAGCTGGATTTTTTTTACAACCATGATTTTGAAATGTGTAATATCCAAAGAGTTCTGCTCTTTTCCACCTTTTTAATAAAAGTGTTTTGTATAACTCTACATGCCGATCGATCATAACAAAGTATTTGTTAATAATGTTAGTTAATTGTTATATTACATATTCAGCAAATAGCGTTTTAAATGACTTTCATGCTTATGATCCTAGAATAGATTTTTAAATGATTTCAATGGTTTTCATGTGTTAAATTTTATTTAAAATGGTTAAATTTAACTTTAAAAATTCTAGTATATTAGTTGGATATGTTTATAAAGTGTAAAATTTATTTTTTGTTTGCTACATCATATCTTTAATATAATATAATATAATATATTAGATTTTTTTTTTTTTTTAATGATAAAATAAAATATTTACAAATACGAAAATTTTAAAGCCTAGATTATTTAAAACTTGCATTTAATATGTAATTCTAAAAAATCAGTTTGTTCTTTTACATCTTTGATATGAAAATATTTATTAAATAATGTTTGATAAAATACTTGCATGTACAAAAAATTAAATTCTTGCATGTAGAAAATTTTAAAGTGTAGGCGTTTTAAATTTATATTTAAAAGGATTTCCTATTCCTAATTTTCAAGTAAGTGTCAATTTAAACAGATCTAAATATATTAAATATATTTTACAAGAATAAAAATTTCACAGAAAAACAGAAAAATTCAAATGTTATATTTAGCAATGCATTATTTATATATATATATAATATATGTTTATAATTACATTTAATATTCATTAAATTATTTTTGTAACATAAGCAATATTTTAAGTAGGCAAAAAGGTAGAGATTGTTGCAGTATATATTACATTTAACATTTTGTGAGAATAGTTGTTAATCTTCAAAAATGACGTATGCTTTTATATATAGTAATTTGAATTTTCTGATAAATATATGTTTACAAATAGATTTAAACTGATCTAAATACTATCCAGAAGTACAGTCTTTTCTATGTCTACCTGTTACAATTGAAAATCCCATTTTATTTAAAACACAAGTGCAAATTATTTTATATTTCCTATAGTATTTCTGAAAACGTTAATGAATATTTTTTTCTAAAATTACATGAAAATGATTTTGCATTATTACCTGAGTTACATTAACACAATAATACAAAAGCTGCACCATTGAATCAGAAAAAAAAGTAGAATTACATGAGAGATTTCTGTATTTATTACTAGTAGAATTTCGGAATCCCAAACTAAAAGTTTCCTAGTAAAAATACAGAAAGAATTGATCTAATACTACTAAAAATTTCTTAGTAAGCATTATAAGAAAATCACCTGAAATGATTACAAAAAGTTTTTTAGTATATTTTCTAACATTTACGTAATGAATGTACAAGGGAAGTATTAGCAACATTACTAAAGATAAATTAAGAAACACACTACAAAACCACCTGTAATGGTAACTAACCATTTTTTAGTAAATTTGCAGAGAAGTACGTGTTACGTTACTAAAGATATCTTAGCAAACATACTAAAAAACCGCCCGTAACGGTAACTAATGATATCTTAGTGAAGTTGCAAGAGAAGTTTCTGTAACTTTACTAAAGATTTCTAAGCAAACATACTAAATAACCACATGCAACAGTAACTAATGATATCTTAGTGAAGTTCCAAGAGAAGTTTCTGTAACGTTACTAAAGATTTCTAAGCAAACATACTAAATAACCACATGCAACAGTAACTAATGATATCTTAGTGAAGTTGCAAGAGAAGTTTCTGTAACGTTACTAAATATTTCTTAGCAAACATACTAAATAACCTCATATAACGGTAACTAATGATATCTTGGTGAATTTGCAAGAGAAGTATGTGTAACATTACAAAAGATTTCTTAGCAAACATGCTAAATCACCACATGTAACAAAAACAAACAATTTCTTAGCATTTTTACTGATGATTTCTAGGTAAATTTGCAAGAGAAATACCTGTAACGTTAATGAAATTTTCTTAGTAATCATACACGAAAAACGCCTGTAATGGTTACTAACGTTTTATTTGTATGTGTACTAAAGAACTCAATGTATTGTTTTCTAAATTTAATGCAGTAACGTTGCTTCAGAAGAAATAGCATTGATTACTAGAAAATCTTATGGAATACCAGTTTCCTAGAGATTTTCTAGTAGTAATACAGATTTTTTTTTACAGTGCATCTCTATTACATCTCAATGATTATTCTACATGTCAACAAAATTTGAAACTGAAAATAAGGAAAAAAAAACTAAAAAAAAAAAAAAAAAAAAAAAAAAAAAAAGGAATTTTCTCATGTTCGTTATAATCACACTGTTACAGAACGTGCTACGACGGTGATACACTTGAACGTTTTTCATAGAACTAGACTTGTACGTTTTCTAGATGGTACAAAGCAAACCTTTTCAAAACGTTCTAAGTAATACTATTTTTGAACGTCTAATCGAACGTTCTCTTGACACGAAACACGGTGTTTGAACGACTGTAACCGTTATTAGACGTTCACAGAACGTTCCCGTGCTACTTGGGTCGTAGTTATTACGATAAACATGCATAAAAACTATTTATATGTTACAATATGGGCTTTCTTTTAAAATTGCCCCTATGTAACCAATCTATTTATTGGAACTGGAACTGGAACTGGACAGATGCATTGATGGACTGCCTAGTGCAGAGCACAGGCTATTATTTATTGTTTTGCTAGTACGTGAGCCCAGAAAAATGAGGTATAACGTCAAATGTTAAAATCTGCTTAAGATAAAGTTTAGAAAGTAATTAAGAAATAATTAAGAGTTTAGTTTAAAAAATAAAGTATTTTAGGAAACAAAATTTTATTTTGGTTCTTAACCCTTAACTACATGCGCTGGTGTAAAAAATACCCCATTTACAGTAAACAGAATATAAATGACTTTGGGATCCCTCTCCCCATGCTGCGTGCACATCTAACCTATCATTGAAGTGTTTATACGAAGATTTTTCATTAGTTTTTATAAAAAGTTTTGATAATTAAAACTTATACAGTCGGCAACAAAAGTATCGGAGCACTAGTCAATAATTCTTATATCAAAAAAGTACACTTAATACTATTTTGTTAAATAATCCTTGTCGAATTATGTTCTTAGACTGACTAGGAACATGGCTCGACAAGGATTTATTTAACAAAGCAGTATTATGTGTACTTTTTTAGACAGGGATTATTGCTAGTGCTAAGATACTTTTGCTGCCAACTGTAGCATACATATTTGTTCTTATTTAATTTATTTTTTCTAACAACACATCTCTGAAAGGCATCCTCAAGATGTCATGTGGATAAAAGGGAAATCCTTTGGACCTCCTCAGGATATTCTGTAGACAAGTGTGTTGTTAGGGTTTATTTGATATTTTGGTGGTGTACAAAATACACCACCCGTGTGCTTATGTTAAAATATTAAGAGCGTGTAGTTAAAGGGTTGAACAAGTTTAGCGGAAAAAAATTATTTCTTATATATACTTAAAGGGCTAACAGAATAAAAGTAAACTAATTAATTGAGGTAGTTCACAGTTCCTAAGATATTAAGAAAAATTGTGGAAAAAAGCCCAAAAGTTGTGTCGATTCCCAAATGTTAAAAAAAAAAAAAAGACACTTTTAAATGGCCATACATTTTTTTTTTTCTTTGTGATGGTATGACTTATGACTTATAATGGAGGGCAGCCCTCAGCAGAATCTCAGAGCTAAGCACATCAATCAGAGGTCTATTGTACCCAAACCCAAAAGCATCCTTAAGGGAAAAGCCTCGTAGCTGAAGTAAAATTCAACAGACACTTGACAGGAATATCCTGCAGCTCCCAAGGCTCAATAAGATGCTCAAACCTGTGAGCATAAAAAGCCTCACAGTCACATAAAATGAGCTGAGCTGTCTCCTCTTCCAGACAACAACCACGACAAATGGAATCAGGACTGATATTCATAATATTCAGATGCTTCTTAAAGGAAGAGTGACCAGTGAGAAGGCCAATAACCTTCCTCAAACCATTTCTGTTAAGGTCTAAAAGTTCCTTATGATGAAGACTAGGACAGTCACGATTAAGCTCTTTTGCTATTGCTTGCCTTTGACCATCAGACTTATGCCATTGCCTATAATGCTTCTTACAAAGGAGCTTGAAGATAAAAGCCCTGAAAATAATGTAAGAAATACCCAGAACAGGCTCAAGGTCACAAAAGAATGTGCTGGAGCCAGACCTTGACAACTCATTACCAGGATTACCCATATGACCAGGTACCCAGTAAAAACTAACCTTATTATAGGAAAAAAGGTCACAAAGTACCTTGTAGCACTCCCACACAAGACGAGAGGTGAACTTACACTTCACCAGAGAAAAGAGAGCCGCCTGACTGTCAGAACAGATATGGATGGTTAAATTATGATAAACCCTGTCTAAGCACACCGTACAGCATAAGATGATAGCAAAGACTTCAGCTTGGGAAACTGTGACAAACTTTCCAAGAGGGAAAGACAGCTGAGTTTCATCCATGGAACAGTAAACATCTGCCCCAGAATGAAAATTAAGCTTAGAGTCATCAGTATACCAAACCAGACAGTTGCCATTAAGCCAACTAGGTGACATAAACCAATCCTCTTTGGAAGGGAACAAGATCTTAAAAGGCTTATGAAAAGCAAATTTTATAACCATGTAGTCACTAGGCATAATGAAAGAAGGAAGATCAGCAGCAAATGAAATGAAGGAACCCCAAGACAGATGTTTAGAATAATCTTTCCACAAGCCCAGACACATGAAACGCTTCATGCAAGTTAAAGCTTTGGCTTCAATACGCAAATGAAATGGAAGCAGCCAAAGCAAACACTCAAGTGCAGCTGTAGAAGTAGTCCTAATGCAACCTAAAAGAGCATCACAGACCATCCTTTGCAACCTATTAAGGCAAGCTGTAATAGTAGTCAGCTTAGTCCTAGACTACCAGATAATACAGCCATAGGTGATGACAGGACAGATAATTATGGTGTAGATCCAATTGACAGCCTTGGGACTTAAGGGGGCTCTCTACATATCGTCTCAAAGCCAAAGCCAATGTTAATCTATGGTAAATTTTGCCCCATTACAACTCATTAACTAATTCATATTTTTAAATTCTATTTTTACATTCAGAAAACGTACAATTGTTAAAAAGCGATAAATTGTTTAACAATAATGAATTTTCTGAATGTGAAAACGGAATTTAAAAATATAGATCAGTTAATGAGTTATAATGGGACAAAATTCTTCTATGGTTTCCAGTGACAATAAGTAGAGAGTCCTCTAAAATCCCAAGTTTTCCCAATGGAACATTTACAAGCCCAAAAAAACTTTAATAGCCTTAGGTAAGAAAAAATCAACATGATTACACCAGTTTAATTTGGTGTCAAAGAACACCTAGAAACTTAACCTCATTTGAGGGTAACAGCTTATTTCCCAGGAAGTAGACATCACCAAGATTTAGATGTCTCCTCCAACATAAAGGAACAGGGCCAACCGTATATGGATTTACAGATAAGCCCAAATCAGAGTACCAATGTGCAACATGCTGAAGAGCACCATTCATAATATCAGACCAGTAGCGGCTCGTGAGATTCCTTTACAGGGGGGCTGCATAGCTGCATGTCTACGTAAGATTTGAGAAAAAAGCGAAAATGATTTTCTAAATAATCTGTTTTAATCGGGGTCTTCGGGTTTTATATGCGCAGACTGAGCAAGAAGCAGAGCAATACAGGATACAGCATAGATTTAAAATTTTATATTATTGGACATTCATTACAAAGAAAAAAAAATAATCTGGATATTTTATTTTGTTAACTTTATTTATTAATGATAATCAATTTTCCCCAAACAAAATGTTTTTCATCTGCATGCTATTATTTTCTCCAAGATGGTACGAAGTATACATAAATTTTGCTCATTAAAAAGATACACACAATCATTTATATAAAAATAATAATAAATAGTTTGATTACATACTTATGTAGATCTGTACAGTTCTTGCGATAATAACTGCAAATGCAAATAATTCGAATCTATAGTCCACAATGATAAATAATTTCTTTTTGTGTCTCTGTACAAAAATGTATAAGTCCTGTACTCATCAAAATTATACAAATTGCGTGACGATTACCTGTAACCTACCTACCAATTTTTAGTTCAGTTGGATAAAACATTTAGGCGCAATCGCACTTCATAAATTTAAGTCCATTAATCAAAATGATAAGGAATTTTTCTTTGTGTCCTTGTAACAGATCTATAAGTCTCACATCCATCAAATTCTATACAGCTCGTTTGATGGTGACCTTTCACATACCTACCAGCTTTCAGTTCAATCGAACAAAGCATTTAGATGTTATGATATTCACTCACATCTATACACTTACTCACACCATACATATAACACTGTAAAAATAGCAAAAATGAGCTCAGGAGACCTCAAACCATTATAGTAATGTAATGCTCGTATCTTAAAAGTGCAATTATAATGATGCGTTTCATTAATTTATTTAGAACATCCTTTGAAATATTAATTAAAAGAGTTAACATTGACGTAAAATCTTGCACATCACATAGATTATGAAATGCTTGTCTAACATTACGAATATTTTATTGTTATTATTTTTTTAATGCGAACTTTACACACATGTACAGTAAACTAAAATTTCATTTAAATATGAAACCTTTGTATAATTAAAAATGAATTTCCAAAATTTGCTGCACATCTTCTGTATTGCCGTGCATTAAAAAAAAAAAAAAAAAAAAAAAAAAAATCTATAAATGTTAAAACACCATTTTCTTTAGAGATATTTAAAAAGGCTTGAATAGTATGTAGCAGTTTAATTTGGTTTGAAATATTATCCAAGCCAGCAGTGCATTCTGGATGTTTTGTGTGTCCTCGTAAAAGAAGTATATAGGTAAAATAGTGTGGCCAATCTAAAGAACGGATATTAAAATGCTTAAATTTCCGAGCATATTTCTGAAAGTTCTCACTCAAATATAAAGAGAGATGAAACGAAGTTATAAATGCTTTCCAACTTCGTTGTATGAAAATGTCAGAAATTAAGAATTTAGTAATCTCGTGTTTTTAAGAAAGGTTCGACTGCTAATATTTCTCATCAAAATAGAAAAAAAATTAGTGACTAAAATACAAGTGAAAAAAAATAATTATAATTATAATTATAATAATAACCTTATCTTGATAAATTTTAAATATTATGTTTAAGGCAAAATTTATATAAAAATTGAGATTCTGTCTATTCAGTTTCAATGTTTCTGCCATTGGCAAACCAAGAAACCGAAAAACCGTTCGAAATTTCCATGTAATATAAAATAAAAATCTGCTTGAAAAATAAATAAAAAAAATCTGGAGTGACTCCACTCGACTTTCCGAACATTGAGTAATTAACAGTTTTGTAGATAAAGTAAAGAAAGAGGAGTCGTTAAACAAACAAAAGAGAGAAAACCATAATAGAGTGTTTGAGTATTTTTCTCCATATACTACACGATGTTTTACTTAACGCTACTGCACTTTGAGCCCATAGATCATAATGATGAAGAATTTTTCGTTGTGTCCCTGTAAAAACCTATAAATGCTAGATTCACCAAAATGCTTATAGTTAGTGCAACAGTGATTTATAATATTCATAAAAATTTTCAGCTCAATTGAATAAGGCGTTTAGATGCTATCGCAATTTTAAAAATTTCCATAATGATAAAGAATTTTTCTTTGTGTCCCTGTAAAAAACTATAAGTGCTAGATTCTCCAAAATCTATACAGATTGAATATCGGGGACTTGTAATATGTGTATAAATTTTTTGCTCAATTGAATAAGGCGTTTAGATACTATCGCACTTTTAAGATTTTGGTCCCATAGGCCATAATGATAAAGAATATTTCTTTGTGTCCCTGTAAAAAAACTATAAGTGCTAGATTCACCAAAATCTATAGGGTTCGTACTATGGTGACTTACAATATACGTACCAAATTTCAGCTTATTCGAACAAAGAGTTTAGACGCTAGCGTGTTCACTCACAGACATACACACATACATACACACATACATACACACATACATACACACACACATACATACATCATCGCAAAAATAGTGAAAACGGATTCATTGGACCTCGAAACGTATAGAAACATCAAAATCTCGAATTCGGATTTTTGACATGATTACAATACTTTCCTCACTATAGTGTTCGGAAAGTAATGACTTATATTTTTTCATATAATCGTGAATAACCTTCATGCTAAATTTGTTTACCTCTCATACATAAATAATCATCAAACACAGCGATTACCGCATTAAAAACTGTGAAGAAAAAACGTAGATTACAAAGGGAATTTGTTCTTTTCCAGCATTACCGAAATCCCTAATCAGGTCGGTGCTGCAGCGGATGCAGCTCCAACCAAATGGTCGAAACTTGTAGGGAAAACGAGTAGGGGCGGTTGTAACTGTTCTTTCCCTAAAGAAATCCCTTTTTTCGGGAGCTGCATGGATGAGCAGTCCCTTTACGAATTTTCGAGGTGCTATTACGTTTAAAAATGGTTAACTTTTCTAAGCTTTTTAATAATTTTTCATGATAACGATGTAATCTGCTTTTCTATATGCATAATACTATACAATATAATAATATTTATTTTCAAAATATTTTGAAAGTTGATAAAATAGTTTTTTCGAATATTTCTGGGGGGGCTGCAGCTCTGCAGCTCCTGCCACGAGCCGCCACTGTATCAGACCCACATTTGTGATGGTAACTTAGAGTCCCACACAGACACTGCTCAGCCCTTTCAGTTCTGGTCTGATCAGTAGGCCCTGAAAGCGCCCCTACTTTGAACCGAGACTTATGTGTTATATGATAGTCTAACAACACATCACAAATAGAGTACATTTTGAGAAAGTTAATGTTAGTCTAAACATTGCAATTAAAATGAATTTTATTTTTAATTAAACAATTATAAAAGAAATCAGATGCTGAGTTAATTTAAGTATCAAGTACCATAGAGTACTGCTAGCGTTTTCTATTAGAGGGAGAGTAAATTTCATAATTGGGCAATTCCGCTATGATTTTGCTGTCAATTTTATTAATTGAATCATAGAAAGTGTTTTATAATTTTCTGACTCTATCGCGCAAAGATTGGGTGTGAAGATCATTATGTACAGTGCTATTTCTGAGATATCTATTTCAGTTTCGAATTCGTCTTAGGATTTTACTGTGTGGGCTAGTAATTTTGTTGAAGGAAGATTTGCAGGCACATCCCCAAATGGGACATACGTAAATGAGTATTGGGAAGATACATGAATTATATAGAAAGAGTTTATTGGGGATTGAGAGGGTTTTACCTTTAAACAATTGGTTGAGGGATTTTTTTTACACTGGATGCTTTGGCTTTTGAAGTAAGGATATGTTTATCGAATATGTTTAGCCGGCGGTAAAGGTAGGCACCAAGGTACTTGGTGTTATTTTGCCAGGGAATGGTGGTATTGTTAATAATTATATGATTTGGGTATGTTAGTTATTGAGAAAAATAGACTGCGGTGGTTTTAAATTAGTTAATCTAGACATGCCCATTGGGTGAACCAGCTGTGAAGTGTGTCTATGTGTTAATGTAGGCAATAATAGAGGGTAAAAGAGTATATGCTAGACATGTATATGACAGTGTTGTCCACATAGTAAGCTAAATTTGCATGAGTATGTCTTGGTATGTCATTGAAATATGTGTTAAAAAGTGTAGGTCCAAGGAGTACCTTGGAGAATGCCCGCTGTAATGTTTTTGCGGCATGATAGTGTATTGTTAACACGGAGAAAATCAAGGTATACATATCTATTTATATAAATGTACTCACATGTTTAATTATCCCAATTTTAATATATTTAAATTTCATGTAAGCGATCCTATGCAGATTTTATTAATTAGCGTTCTATAGTACATAAATGTATGACTAAAACAACGATCAAATATTTAAAATATACATTTTAGTTTCATACAATTATGAATAAGTTTTACATGCCTTTACTTCCTAATTCTCTATTTGTGACTCAAAATATACGATGGAAAGTTCTTGTTTATACTATATTTCCCATCATTTTCGAAATTTTGTGTATTTGATTTTAAGTTTAATTATATGCACAAATGCATACATCATAAACGAAATATAAAAATCTACTCATTTTTGCTTGTTTAAGTCATAAAAAAAAAATGGTGGATGCAAAGATGAAGATGCACTTGACCATAAGACATGTGTGTTCGTTTAACCAATTACCATTCTGGAAGTTATTTCATCAGATACTCACCGGTTACAGATATCAATAAGTAATATATATGTGCCAGAAAAAAAAAAAAATATCGGATTTGGTGTTACTAGAATAAGCTGTAGCATGTGCTTACGAGGCTTCTTCTAATTATCTTATTCATTTGTTTGAGATTATTTTATATATTCAGGAATATAGTTTTTGTTTTTTCAAAAGAAAGGAAAATAAACAAATTATATGCAGGGTATTAAACCCAAATCAAAGTCATTTTTAGGAAACTTGACATACTTACATTGCACAAAACATATACTGCAATATAAAAATGTTAAATATGTAATGAAATATAAGTATTTTTACTAACAAAATTTTAACTGTGCATACACAAGAGTTAACAAAATTTCATTTGCATAATTTATTAACCAAATATATTGAGCAACTTATATATGAAAATTCGAAGCAAATATCATGAAATTTTAAAAGGTTACCGTCGATAGAATGAATCGAATTTTAGTTCGTCTCGAAAAATGGAAAAATGATACAGGGCTTTATTAATATTTACATGGGTTGGCGTGATCACTTTTTTAAATACTAGTATTTTTTTTCAAGCAATCTCTACATATGCAATCAGAAATAACTGCTGCAAATGATTAAATTTTTTTCTTTTTTTAAAAAAAGGTGGTATTAAAAAAATGGCTGCACCGATCCCTGCATTTGTTTACCATACCTTCCAATACCAATAATTCTTTTAAACTGATTTCTTTTAAAGAAATTGAAAATAGCATTAAGTCATTTGACGATTCTAAAGCCTCTGGCCCTGATGGCATATGCTTAGATATTATTAAAGAAATTCTTTTTATAATCTAAATTTTATAAAAAATCTTTTTAATTGTTATATTACTTTTTCTGTTTACCCTCTAGAATGGAAGAAAGCCCATGCTGTGTTTCTTCAAAAACCTAATAAAGATGCTTCTCTCCCACATTCACATACTTGCCAACCAATTTTAATAAAAAAAGGGAAGATTTTTGTTGAAAAACCAGAAGATTTCATAAAAAAAGGGGAAGATTTTTTTTTTTTTCTCTTTGACGTAATAAACAATACAGTTTTACAATTTTAATATTTAGAAGCAATCTATAAGAACGTTTTACTATAGATTGATTATACTAAATATATAAAAGTTTTAAATGAAGTTATTCCTCTTCAACATATAAATATCTACAAAACAGAATCTGTAAGAAATTTATTTAACAATAGACAAAAAATTTAGTTAAGTTAAAGTATAACTAATTTTTTAAATAAATAGAATATGATTTTTGTGTATGTACATTAATCATACATATATAAAAAAAAAAGTAGCAGTAGCTAATTATCAGTTTCAAACATGCATAAAACCAACTGAGCATTAATTTTCTTAAATTAATTTGGAAAAAATTTTCCTACCTGAAAAAATTATTCTTTATTTTTTTCCCATGTTTACACATTTGGCAGAAATATGACATACAAATATTTAATTTAATTGAGGAAAAATAAACAGATTCATTAAATTCAGCAATAAAGATCTAAAAATAATTACATACGTGAGAAATATTGAGCACTTCCATTGCTTTATTGTTTCTAGAATTGATCATTGATCACAATCTGGGGAAGGGGGGGGGGATACAAAAATAATTACAGAGTAAGAAATATTAAACTCTTTCAACTCTACTTCTAGAATCTAATGAAAGAAGTTTAAAATTAATATTATCATTTATGTTGCTGATGGATAAAGATTAGGAAACAAAAGACTTCTGCAGAACATTTGATTGCTGATCACTAGTTGGAGATAAATGAAGGGGGGGGGGCAAAAAATAATTACATCAGCAAGAAATACTTAACAATTCTATTTCTTTACATGTTCTAGAATCTCATAAAGCAAGTTTGAAATAAATGTTGACATTTATGTTATGGATGGAGAAGGATTGGGAATCAGGAGTTCTCGTAGAACATTTGGGTTTTCTTTTTAAAACGAACGATATCCGCGACTTTTTTAAAAACGGAAGATTTCATCATCTGTCCGGAAGACCGGAAGATACGTTAAAAAACCGGAAGTCTTCCGGGAAAACCGGAAAAGTTGGCAAGTATACATTCATATAGGCCTATTTGTCTTCTTTCCATTTTGGGAAAAATATTTGAAAAGATTTTAAATTGGCGGTTGTTTTATTTTATTGAAAGTAATAATCTGATTAGTAATTTTTATTTGAATTCAGGCGTGGTAAAAGTACCATTGATGCACTTAATTTTGTTGTTGATAAAATTAAATTTTATCGCAATAATAATTTTCATTCTGTGGCTGTAAGTTTTGATATAAAGAACGCCTTTAATTCAGTTAAATGGAGGGATGTTATTCAGAAGTTGAAATACCTTAAAGTTCCAGATTATCTTTGCAACATTTATATGGATTACTTTAGAGATCGTTTTGTTTCTTTTTGTAATAGCTATTATACTGTTAGTAAAATTTACAATATTGGCGTTCCTCAGGGTGCCATTTCCTCGCCTTTGTCTCATTATTAACGATATTTTCGATTTCCGTCCCCCCCCTAATTAAAATCTCATTGCTTTCGCCAATGATATTCTGTTACTTGTTGCTGGTACTAATGTTAGTGGTTTGATGAGAAAGGGCAATAATATTGTAAATGAGTTAGAGAACTGGGAAAACAAATACAGCTTAACCTTCAATTATGATTAATCTTTCCAAAAAAGAGTAATGCACATAAAAAAAATAAATACATTGCCAAACCTTATATAAAACTTTACAATAAATCCACTAAAAATGTGGACGATTTCACTTATTTAGGTGTTTTTATTGATAAAAATTTAAATTTCATTTCTCATTTTGATAGAAAACTTGATCTTCTTCAATATAAATTTTCCAAGTTAAAGTTTGCTTTTTTAAAAGCAAACCAGACAAAGGGACAGTCACATCAACACAATGAAGATGGATGTGAAGCATCCAAAATATATCTGCAAATTAAAAAAGGATTTTTTAATAAGGTATAAGTTTATGAAAATATAATTTCAAGTCCTTTTGAATAAATTAATGTATATTATATTTAATTGTCGAATAGCAGACTCTGGGTACTGCTACCGACTTAATTTTTAGAGTTTATCATTACATAATATCTAGAGTTTATGCAAAGAAAAGGGTCTTAAAATTTAATGGCTTAATAATTCAAGCTGTGATCGTGTGGACTATAATACTGACGAGAAAGAGGCGCGTTGTGTAGAACCAAAACCCTTCGGCGTTATCTAGATTCGCTATGATGCACTGTAGGGAGATTCAGTCGAGATAGAGTAAAATAAGGAAGGTCTTACCAAATTTCAAAATAAGTCAGGCGAAGGCAATGGCTAGATTTTTCATAATACTTTAATGGACCAATAATCATCAGGAATGGGCTCTGGACCGCTTAGTGTCATCTTGGTTGCACGCAATGATGTAGCCACAGAAGGAATTATAATCCATTTCAATCCTTGCGATTTACGAACTAAGTTCCATTAAAACTTGAAAATACATATTATAGTACACTACTGATTAGATATGTTAAATTAATTTATTGACAACTCTGTATATTTTAACGATAAATGAAGATGAAAAAGTAGATAGAGATCAGCACGCGAACAATTTCGTAAAACGCACATGGTGCGCGCGCGCGAGCGCGACCATACCCGAACACGTCTTCACTATCCCATGGCAAGTCCTCTTCTGTTGCTAGAAGATCGCGGTAGATGAGAACCAGCTTCCTAAAACGTCACGGCGCTGCCTGGCCAATCAGAGCGAGCGCTCACGTATCTTACCGTAAAGCTAGTAGGGTCCGCTACGGAAGAACGAAAGAGTGAAAATTCGAGCGTTGCTGCAAAGCAATTGTGCAGGGGCGAAACGGTAGAATAGTGAAACTTAATGGAATTTAGTCTGAAGCTTCAATAATGGATCGATTTTGATAAGTTTAATGGGGAATTGATTGAAATTAAATAAACACGATGTCGTACTACACGACACTCTCCCCAAAAACGGGATTTGAAAAAAAACAAAAAGCACAGGGTGGAAAAGCCAAGAAACAACCAGAGCAAGAGCAAGGGCAACCAAGAAGACAGGTCAGACGGTCACGGACGAGCCCTATACAAAGGGTTACAGGCCGACACACATAGTGTCTAAAAAAAATTGACATAACTTGATGTTACATAATGAGCTGCAATATGACAGCATATAGGTAAGTATACCTCTTACTAAGATTTGATTTGATATAAATAAAATCATATTTTTTACCTTAGTCTTGTGTCTTATTTAACGTTAACATACACTCACATTTTTATATTCACATAACATTGCCATAGATTGTAGTTGAGAAAAAAAAAATTTAAAGTTTGCTAAAACGTACTACAGTCTTATTGAACCTTCACAGAAATTGAGAGTAAAGTAAGTATGTTATAACATTTTGCATTGTACAAAAAAAAAAAGGTCTTCATCTGTGACTACAAACGACCATTTATGCTGAAAAAACATATAAACACAACAAAAAAAAATGAGGCCTAAAAAGGTATGGAAGGCATCTCTTCAACTCGGGAATGGGGCCTAGGATATTCCCAGATTGGAGAGAATGCAAGAGGACGGCGAACATCAGGACCACATCCCTGCAGGAAGATGCAATCCCGATACAACCGTAAGAAGGGATTAAAGGTAAGAATAACTATTATATATTTTTATACATATTGAAATAGGTCAGTTGCTAAAAATAAGGCAATGAAAACAAAAATGAGAGGTGAATATAAATAAAAGCATACATAAATAATTATGAACACAAGACGAGCTTTACATGGCTATATGAATAAAACCATTGCTGTAGATGTCAATTCAAAAATTTTTTTTTTTTTTTTTTTTTTTTTTTATATAATATATAAACATAAGGTCAGTGCCTTGTTTTAAATCATTCTGCCATTTGGACAAATTTATTAAAATATTTTATGATATATGCAATCACTACTTGATGCGTTGGCAGTCCAATAAATATGTAATATTTGATGTTAAAAGTAACCCTTGTATTACAGTCTTTATCATCACTAAAAGTTTCTATGAAGTGTATAGTCCAACCTTTTAGTTCAAGATCATTCATTTACATAATAGTGATCTAATTGCTGAAGAGGATTATGATAACTAATTTTTAAATAAGTAATACACACACAATAAAACATCTAGTATTTCCGACTAAAATATGAATCATATCAAAAAATAATGAAATTACACACAAATATATATATATAGCTATAGCAAAGCCTAATGAAAAATTTTGAGATCAAATGTTGATGAACACACATAATATAAAAAAATCAGATTAAATTGAGTAAATAAACATTTTTTTTTTTTTTTTTTTTTTTTAAACAATGATATGTGTTCTGATAAATATTGTATGAAAATACTGGTAAAAAGAAACTATCTGTTAATCCAATTGTACACATCTAACTTTAAGATGCACCTGAATACATTGGTAATTAAACTAAAACAATGTCATATTTAAAAAAAACTATAGGATGTGAAAATATAAATTTGGGTTATGACGTGTCGTTAACCCAATGTAAAAATGAAATGTGGAAGTGTAACTAGAAAAATTGTGTAACCATAAAATACTATTGAATATATCATAAGGTTGGGAAGATGAATACAACTAATCGAACATAAAGCAACTCTGTTTATGTCAGTAAACTGTAAACAAAAAAAAATTCAAACCACATGAGGACCATGTGTCTGTGAGAAACACTACATAAGTGTACAGTAACATGTGAATATTAGTACTGAGATTGAATAAACAAAAAAAAATGTCACATAACATGAATAAATCTATTGCTTATGAGAAAATGTCATATTATAGGAATGTGTGAAGTGTAAATAAATGAACAATATTTCAAAAGTAAAATTGAAAAGTGTGGATGTGTAAATGTGAAAATTATGTAACAACATATGACGTAGCAAAAAAAACAAATGAATTAAACAGGTTGACTCGACTGTGAAAGTACACATGGACAACCATGGAGAGTAAGTGGATCTACCGATGGTAAAAATTGGTCCTCTTATGTGCAGCTCCTGTATAGACCACAAACAATGCCAAAAATGAACATAGCACTTCACACAAGAATCAAACCCGAAAAAAATTTAACTGCATATAGCATAAAATAAATCAACTATTGAATGTGTGAATAGGAGTGTGTAAGTAAGAAGGAAAATTATTCCCCTACTAATGTACATAAAAAAATATCCTAAGGCTATAAGAATAAAAAAACTATTGAAATGAATAAATAAAAAGGTGTATGGTAACAATATTAAACAGTGGTCATTGCCTATACTGCACAAATGACACAATACTGCATAGGTCTGTCCAGCAGTACCATAGCGTATTATCCATAAACAGGAACCAAAGGACGTCAAGTTCCCATCAATGGGTGCCAATGAGTGTAGGAAAGGAGAACCACATGAAGAACTATTATATTAACGTAAATAAGAGCACCTGAAGGCTCGAAAGAAAACTATTGCAATGAACGAAAATGAACGTGTATGTAATAAATGAAATAAAATTCACCTAATAGATAAATAGACAAAAGCAAATCAAGAACCATGAAAGAAAGCAGAAATCAACCCGTAACAACCTATGCAATCTCACCACCAAATTGTCACCCTCAAAACAACTGGTGAATGTGAGTGAAAATGTGTAAAGTGTATAAATTGTGAAAGGTACAGTCGTTTACGCCTTCCAAAATAAACGCTGTCCAAAAAGTGTGAAAATAAACTATTGAACATAGTTGAACAAGTTGAAGTCCAAAATCTAACACAGAACAAGAAAACTAAAGTCTAGAAGTGTAAAAAAATAAATAAAACATAACTAAAGTTAAGTGAATGTAAATAGTTGTGAATCGAACATGTATATTGATGTCTCCTAACCCAATGCATTATAGTGTGCAGGTTATATGGAGATTTAGAGAAATAAATTGAAGTTTTTGAAAAATGAACAAAACAAATAAAGGTAATTGAATGTGAATAAATGTAAATACAAATATTTTGAGGACTCCTAACCCAATGCATTGAATGTGCAGGTTATATGGAGATTTTAAAAATGAAATAAAGTTTTGGAAATGCAAAGCAAAATTGAAGTTATGTGACGCACAAAAACATAAATTGGAAAAAGAAAAAAAAACTATATGGGGAAAACACAAGTAAGTTTTACAAGAAAACACATGTGTAAAATTGAGACATTTTTTTTTGTAATGAAATACAAATACCCTTAATTAAGTGACATTATAATGTGAGAAGCCAAAAAAAAATTTGAGGTTAAAATGACGTAAAGAGCTTACTTTTACGTAACAAGTCATTCTATTAATGTGAATGTGAATGTAAAAAGAATGTGAAAAAAAATCTTGTTTGTGTAATTGTTTTCTTTTTCTTTTTTTTTTTCTTATATAACTGACTGGAAAACTTAGCTACCCCTAAAGTCTATGTATAAGCCATAATATAATCCATTCATATATTATAAATATGTGGTAAATGAGAAAAAAAATATAAATACACTAAAATTCAGACTTTGTAGCTATTAAAAGTTGACAAAAAAAAACTACCTTAAGAAATTGAAAAAGGAATGTGTATATATGAGTAAGGTTACGTAAGCAATAAGTTAAATACAACATAAAAAAAACTTTACATAGTATGGCTTGATGTAGCGCCACCACGAAACTCAAAAATTAAAATGAATGTGAATATATGAGCAAGGCTAAAAAAAAATATATATACATAATCAATAAAATAAATAAAAACATATAAATTTTCCGTGTTACTAAGCATGACGTAGAGCCACCACAATTAACTCAAAAATCAATATTACTTAAAATTGGCTCTTTCCATGTAATTATAACTAAATTGTAAATGATCAAAAATACAAAAAAAATCAAATGGAAAAATTAATTCACATTTCGTGACTTGTAAATATAAAGCTATATAAACCATGATACTTAGAAAGATAAAAAAAAATAATTGTATATCATATGCATTTGTACATATTAATAAAAAAAAAAACACAATATTTCAATAAATATATATGTACCACGTTAAAAAAATTGCCATCAGCGCGTCTGAAAGGCTCTAATACTGAAAAAAATATATATATAAAACACACATAAAAAAAATTATTTACAAAAAAAATTTGTCGGCCAAACATTAAGGGAAAAAAAAAACTGGATCCCTGTATACATGATAACATACATTTTTCCCTTTTTTTTTTTTATATATGCATACATTAATACAACACATAAAACGAGCAAAACTGGATCTTTGAAGATAGATATAAAATGAGAAAAATTTTAAACTGGACATTTATAACGTAAAATGTCCAAAGCACAGCTAAGCACAGACCGGATTTCCGTTGAAGTAATAATTTTTTTTTGTTTGAATAGTTCTATTGTTCATACCGTTCGTGCTATTGGAGAAAAAAAAAAAAAAACTAACGGGTGTTAAAAAAAGGATACAGTAGAAATTAACATTTCATCAGAACAGGTCTCCACCGTCAATCCTCAGAGTGTTACTTCCTCAATACTTGTTAAAAAAAAACTGGCCAGGAGTTCGAAACTTTGTAGAGAGGGCTCAAGGAAACATACGGCGTCCCATATCTTCTTTGATAAACACTCAAAAGGTCGTCGATGGAATTGAAAAAAATTTTAACTGAAATTGCTATCATGTTGAATGCCATTAGTAGCGTGATCTTATAACTTCTAAAAGATCGTCAACTTATTGTATGTTAACACAACGGTGTAACGGCGAAGTCCAGGCGTGCAGAGGCTTAATTTAATAAAACGGAATTAACAGTCAAGTTCCGGTTGAACGAAAAAAAATTTATCTTAAATGTACTAATTTACTCAATCTCTTCTTCAATTTGAGAGTTCTGAGATATTGCTTTTCAATGTTTTTATAACTACTTTCTTCTCAAATAAATCTCGCTGTCGGATAGCCGTACATCGTGCGAAAATGGCACGTGCACCACATGTCGAATAGCAGACTCTGGGTACTGCTACCGACTTAATTTTTAGAGTTTATCATTACATAATATCTAGAGTTTATGCAAAGAAAAGGGTCTTAAAATTTAATGGCTTAATAATTCAAGCTGTGATCGTGTGGACTATAATACTGACGAGAAAGAGGCGCGTTGTGTAGAACCAAAACCCTTCGGCGTTATCTAGATTCGCTATGATGCACTGTAGGGAGATTCAGTCGAGATAGAGTAAAATAAGGAAGGTCTTACCAAATTTCAAAATAAGTCAGGCGAAGGCAATGGCTAGATTTTTCATAATACTTTAATGGACCAATAATCATCAGGAATGGGCTCTGGACCGCTTAGTGTCATCTTGGTTGCACGCAATGATGTAGCCACAGAAGGAATTATAATCCATTTCAATCCTTGCGATTTACGAACTAAATTCCATTAAAACTTGAAAATACATATTATAGTACACTACTGATTAGATATGTTAAATTAATTTATTGACAACTCTGTATATTTTAACGATAAATGAAGATGAAAAAGTAGATAGAGATCAGCACGCGAACAATTTCGTAAAACGCACATGGTGCGCGCGCGCGAGCGCGACCATACCCGAACACGTCTTCACTATCCCATGGCAAGTCCTCTTCTGTTGCTAGAAGATCGCGGTAGATGAGAACCAGCTTCCTAAAACGTCACGGCGCTGCCTGGCCAATCAGAGCGAGCGCTCACGTATCTTACCGTAAAGCTAGTAGGGTCCGCTACGGAAGAACGAAAGAGTGAAAATTCGAGCGTTGCTGCAAAGCAATTGTGCAGGGGCGAAACGGTAGAATAGTGAAACTTAATGGAATTTAGTCTGAAGCTTCAATAATGGATCGATTTTGATAAGTTTAATGGGGAATTGATTGAAATTAAATAAACACGATGTCGTACTACACGACATTAATTTTTCCAGTTTTATTTATTTATTATTAAGTCTTAAATTGTCATTAATTCTTTGGGTGTACTGGGGTGTCAATTACTGTTTGAGATATTTTAAATATTGTTCTATTAAAGCTAAATTCTAGTCAAATTTTATTTTTCTTCTTCATCTTCACTCTCAGAGAGTGACATTTAAAATGCTTGTAATAATTTCCTCCTCAGCTATTTCTTCCGCAATTGGATCTTTATCATCACATTCTAACCACTCCAATATATTGTCTTCTTTTATTTAGTCATAGAATTATACATTTACACTTTTAATGTGTGTATTCAATTCAAAGCCTTTGTTTTGAACAGTGAACTTCTGAAAAAGGTTGTGTGTAAAATGGCTGTTGAGATACGTACTGGAGTTTTAGAAGTACACCAGACATAAAATTAATACACATTTTATTTTTAGAAGGTGGAGGAGTGTGGACTTTGGTAATTGAAAAGAAATAGCATTAATTTTAAGTAACTGTGGATTATAATTATTGTGGTTAATTTTAAGTAATATGCAGATAAACAGTACTTGATGGTATTATTAAGTGAATTTGTGATTTTTTGATGATACTTGAAATTAATTAATTATTTTTATTAGATTTATTAAATCATCATAAAGATCACATTTGTATTTGTTGAAAAAGTTTGAATTGGCATCCTATCTACACTGAGTTTTAGCCAAATTAAAATAAATACTATTATCAAAATCAATAATTTTAACAAAATACAAAAAACGATAAAACACTTAAATAAAAACACCTTTTATTGATTGTAATACAAAATTATAAAATACACCCATATTAAATAAATTTTTTATACATTAGAAACTATCTTATCTGATTTAATCACAGCACAATAAATTAAATTGCATGATTCAAATATGAAGATAAGGATGAAATTACATATATATGATAGTATGATAAGTGTAGAAGTAAATTTTTAAGAACATGCAAATTTTGAAAAATAAATTACATAATATAAATAATAATTAAAAAAAAAAAAAAAAAGGTTTAATTTTATATTTTAAAAAAAAACATAGTCACCACTATTTAATAATTTCAAAATAACTTTATCTGTACATTTAAGATATAGACGTTATATATAAAAACACTTTATAGACAACGAATTATACTTCTTTCAATAACATTTTTTTATATGAATTCATCTGATATACTTTATATAAAATGTCTTTAAAATGCGTAGTAAGATGGACAGTTACTGGTGTTATATCTAATATTCAGTGCACTTATCATGAACAAAATAAAGCTATATTTATAGAAGTAATTAATGTTTGAAAAAAAAATTATAATCTGATGATAAAATATTTATACGTATAACACAACAACAGCACTTGCTAATGGTCAAATACAATGCTCGCATATGCAGCTACAAAACACAACATAACACTAACAAAGTTCATTCTTCATTAGCATACAATTGTTAAAAAAATAAATATCTATATGTATTTATTTATTTTTTTAATTTTTTTAAATCACAAAGTACGTTTAAGAAATTTATAATTTAACCACCGTCTAGAGACCTAAGTTTATTTTTTAAAATTTGTCTTGTCTGTTTAAATAAAAACAATAGAAAAAGAAAAATTAATATAACAAATAAATAATCTATTAATATTACCATAATACCCATAATACAAATTAAATCCATTTGTTATTTCAAAGATATGATATTTAGTGATAATAACAATAATAATGCAATGAGACAATTTATTAAACATTTGAAGTTAAATTAACAAAAAAAAAAAAAAAAAAATCTCACCCATATAATACAAATAAAACAAAAAATATATACATACATAAATTTCTCTCTTTCTTTAAAAATAATCTAACAAATCAAAACAAAGGGCTATAATATAATACAGAGTGTATGCTAAAAATTGCCAAACATAATTAAGAAACTTGGAAAATAATAAATAAATTTAATATAAAATTGTTTTCAAGGGGAAAAAAAAAAAAAAAAAAAATGAAATTACACTTTTTTTTTTTTTTCTTTCAGGGAAGAATATTACTAAAATCATAGAATAATCTCTCATAACACAATTGTGGTAAATTAACAAATCTTTTATAATATAATTTCTCTCATAAATAAAATTAGTTCAATTTTTTTAATTTAAATTTTGATGATTATATAATAATTGTTCACATACATATAATGGAAAGTTTATGGACAAAATACAAGGGATATGGGTTTACATTAAATATCATTTTTCAACATGTGCACCAAGGGACCAAGAAGAGAAAAAGCCATACCCATATCCAGCAAGCATTACAGCTCCAAATGTTCCATATCTGGTAGAATAACTGTCTGTTTTACCCCTACATTTAAATGATTAAGTTGGTGATATTTGAAAGAAAAAATCAAAGTGTCCAAGTGTGGCCTCTTTTTTTTTTTTTTTGTCCCTTACAATATTAATAAACTTTCTCATGGACTATTTTCATTTTAAAATTTCTCATTTTTTAAAATTATGTTCAAAATGTTTAAAAGAATTCAAATTTAATTAACAATTTTCTTCATAAATTCTGTTACAGAAATATCATTCATTTATTGAAATTTTACTTTCCCTGGATTATAAACATGTCTTGAATTTTGCAATATAATATATAATTAAGCTTTATACATTTCCAAATGAGATGCAATTTTTGCCAATATTTAAAAAGTGACACTGCATTATGTTATTTTGTCATAAAAGGAATGAGATTTGATTTTTCCAAGTTTCTATGCAAATACAATGAAAATATTTCATACCATTTTTCTATCAATATTCATTAGATATCATAGAAATTCTAAAAGAATAATTAGTAAAAATAGTTCACCAAAGCCAGAAAATTATGAGACTCACGTTGAAAATGGAATGATTGAAAGAAAAATAATAAATAAAGTTGAGAAAAGAAATGCAAATGCTCACTGTGAAACAAAGAAAAAGCCATTTTTACAAATAAAAAAGCATTCATACATAAACAGGCACACCACACTTTTGAAAAATAGTTATCTGATGAAGGTCTGATGTTAAATTATTCAAGAACTGTTGGTGATACAGCTTCGTCACTTGATTGTAAAGGAGTTGTGAGGAGGAAATTGGCACTAACAAGTAATGGGAATTTCATTGAAGAGGGAACACTTAGCACAGTTATTTGCTGTAAAAAAGGGAATAATAATATTAAGATAATGAAATTTTGATAAGAAGTATAACTTTAGTATAGGACCTCCTTGGCAATTTTTAAATTTTGTCGCCATTTTGGAGATGGATACTTTAATATAATTTCTTATTTAAAAAAAAAAAAAAAAATCTAGAATCAATCTTGATTATATTTTTTATTGCTGCATTTTACAGTTAAATTATGACAGTATTTAATATTCTATTTATATTTCTAAAGTATGGCTTGGTTTTAAAGTGATGCTTGTAGAAGTAAAGATACAATTTTCAAAAATGCATTTTCTCTATAAAATCATTTAATCAGACAGATTGAAAGAAAATAAACAATTTATTTGATTATTGTTGACATCTCATTATTTTGTTAAGTATTTTATAATTCATTTATATTTTTAACTCATGGCTAAAGTCAAAATAACTATTGCGTCACAGAAGTAAAGCCCTTGACGACAAAATGTCCAAGCTATTTCAGCATCAAAAGTGAAAAGTTGGCAAGGGGGTCCTATACAAAAACTGTTCACAATAAGAAATTATTATTATTATTATCATTTCAAACATACCGCTCAAAAGTATTCAAGGATCTTTATTTATAAATGATACACAATGAATGCATCTCTTAATTACTGCTAGAAAAACTTATGGCTTCGCACATACACAATTATTACATTATACACCACCACATTTCCTTTTCCGTGTCTCGAAGCTGAAATGAAAATTGTGTCGCTAATGGAAGCTACATTTATCCTTTCAAATGATTGCTACTAAAACATTGTGGGTATAAAATACTATCCCAGGACATATGTGACATTTTCATGCCAGTGAGTCTATTTAGTACAATTGCAATCTGGTCAAAATGGTTCCTTAAAATGGTCTGGTTCCTTAAAATTACGTCAAATTACTGATTCTAAGAATGCACATTTTCAGGCAGAAAATTGTAGAAAATTGAAAAAAGAGGAAACACGCGTGTTCATAAAATTATTTTCAAATGAAAAAAAACGCGAGCGGGGAAAACTATACAAATGTGTTCATACAATTTATTTCGAATGAAAAATAATGCTCACAGGAAAAAACTATACAAAATATTTTAAAAGTGACAAATTAAAGTAAAAGAATAACACATCAACACAATAAAACATGTGTTTAGGAAAAAAAAAAAAAAAAAAAACATTAGCTAGCAATCAACATTTAATAACATTGACTGGTGTTGGAAAATGGGAAAAGGGGGGAGGGGGGGGGGTTAAAAAGTAGTTCATGAGTGAGAAATTTTAAACACAATTCTACTTACTTATGGGTTCTAGAATATCATAAGTAAGTTTAAAATTAATATTGACATTTTTGTTGTGGATGGATAAATATTCAAAAATAAAAGGCTTCCCGAAAGAATGTTTGATTGGCAATGGTTAGAGATGAAAAAGAGGGGGGGGGGGGAGGACAAAAAAAATTACATGAGTGAGAAATATTGAATGATTCTGTTCTTTTATATGTTATAGAATCTGATAAAGCATGCTTAAAATGAATATTGACATTTATATTTTGGATGGAAAAATATTGAGAATCTAAAGTTTTTTGTGGAGTGTTTGAACACTGGTGATCATCATTGGAGTTTGATTTTAACAAAACAAAAAACTGCAAAATAAACGAAAATCACAAAAAAGCGGAAAATTGCAGATCTGCGGAAAATTCTCACGCCTGCATTTTAATAGAAATAATCTTTTTTCTTTTAAATTTTCAAATAGCAATATGGTATTCTGTGTCTGCTGGAAGCCATTATACAGATAGTTGGATAGAGAAATGGCCTACTTGGAAATTTGCTGCATAAATTTCTCAGTGCGGGCTTGCACCTTCCTAAGTGCAAACAATCAGGTGTGTGCTGGCTTCCTTGGCTCTAGCACTGAAGTCACTCTCTCCTTCTTCTTTCCAAACAGGTGTCGCTACTTGCCGATGTCCGTTGGTTCATTCTGATTGCAACTGTGCATATTACTAACGATCTCAACTGCATCACGATTCACTGAGTAATGATAGTTTTCGTAGTTTGCCAATTTTTTAGAGTTGTCAGCCTATTTTTATACTATCATTCTGAAATATTTTCGTTAATGCGGTAGTGGTTCTATTGAATTTAATGTCCGCTTTATGCTCTTTAACGCGGGTTTTTATTTTTATTTTTGTCATGCCTATATAATACCCTTTACTATTATCCTCGGTTTTGTATGTTATTTGATAAATTCCAGCAGTTTCCATCTGGTTAATTTGATCTTCCAATTCTTTGAAAAATTTTTGGATTTGGTTTAATAGGGATATTAATATTTATTTTAGATGCTTCATTTTTAATTTTATTAGATGTGCCTTCGTCATATGGGGTTGCAGTGGTAAACTTTGATTTCGTTTTTTGGGCATTTTCGATATAGTTTAGTTTATTAAATATATAAAAAACTACCTTACATAATGTCCTTAATTTCTTTTATCTACATTATGTAAGGTAGTTATTTATCGTCCTTCACGTAAAAGTGCAGATAAAAGAAATTAAGGACATTATGTAAGGTAGTTTTTTATGTATTTAATGAATTTATCGTCCTTCACATAAAAAAAGTAATTAATATAGTTTGTTAATGTGTTTCTTGTATAAACGGTAAATTAAATTTCTTTGATAACCTGCCTTTTGCAATTTCTGCTATTTTTTCAAGTTCTTCTTTGATTAATTTTTCATTTGAACAAATCAAGATTGCGCAATTAATATATGTTTGGATTGTATTTATTTTATACCTGTATGGTGTTTTACATTTATTACTAATTATTTCATTACTATTGTTCGATTTACGGTAAACGGTCGTTGTTATTTCATCATTATGTTCATTTCTCATTATTGTAACATTTAAATAATTTAAATGGCTGTTATTTTCGATTTCGTGTGTGAATTGGATATTTTGATCTATTTTGTTTAACCTTTCAACTATTCCATTAATTTTGGATTTTTTATTTATTACGGAAAAAATGTCATCAACATACCAAAACCAAAATTTTATTTCATTTTCAAAGGACATGAAAGTTGTTTGTTCTATTAATCTGAGTTTTAATTCTACTATTATACCCAATACAGATCCCATCGGGACCCCTTTTACCTGTTTATATATTTGATTATTAAACGTGAAATAATTTTTTGTTAAGATTAGGTTACTTGCAGTAATTAAAGTTGTACTGATTTTATTTTGACCAAAATGTTCAACAATCCTTTTGTTTATAATTTTTCTAATTTCATTTATATTTATTGATGGAAAAAGATTTATTACATCGAAACTGGCAATAAGCTGGTCTTGGTTAATTTTGACATTTCTCTATGTATTTATTTAGTAATTTAAAGGAAATTTTAATTTGAAACTTTTAAGAAAGTTGGGTGTTTCGATCTTCCAGGGTTCCTACTCAATTTCAAAAATAAAATTCCCTGACTTTTCCAAATTTTCCAGGTCAATTTTCATAAAATTCCAGTCACAAAATTTGGTTAGCAATGCAAAATATAGCTCACACCATAAAGCATAACATAACTTGCAACATAAAAGATAACATGTTAATGTGACTCCCGACATAAATTGCATGCTAAAAAGCATTTTCCAGGTTCATATCATCATTTTCCTAGGTTTTGGGGCAATATTTGCAATTTTCTCTATTTCTCTGACTTTTTTCACTAATTTTAAATTTCTTAACTTTTCCAGGTTCTCCCTGACCTGTGGGAAGCCTAATTCATTTATCTGCTGCGTCAAAATAAGAGCTCAGAAATATATGTTTATGCTTAATAAAAACAAATAATACAGCAAGTTTCCCTTTTACTTGATTTTGCAATATGCAATTGAAAAATTTGTTGTTTTATTTTGGAATCTTTGAAAGGGATTAATGTTAATTAAAGAGTCATCAGTATGATTTTTGATTTGGTTGATATAGGATTATAGATAGTATATTTTATACATTATAAAAAATACATTTATAAGAAATTTATATAAGAATACCTAAAATAGCTTTCTAGCTTGTGCAAAATATTTTTGACATACTTCTTCATGGTCTAAGAGTCTTCATGGCCACAAAGGATTGGGCCGAAAATATTCTGCACAAGCCAAAAAAGCTATTTTAGATTATTCTTTAAAAAAATATGTTTTTTGTATATTTTAGATGTAAGTTAATTTTTTCAAGTATGCATCATACCCATTCTAGTTTATTGTACATTCACTTGTACACATATTTTTAATGTTGATGAAAATAAGCATCATATTAAAATCAAACACTATATATAATTGTAACAAAATTACATAATCTTTTCTGTATCTAATTTCATAGGCTCATTTTATTACTTCTGATTTAAATAAATTACAAAGTAAATATTTTTAACCTTTTTAACCCCACTAGGACATATATGTCCTGGAGATATTTTTAATGGGGAAATTGCACATTTTTCATTTTGACTTGTAAATGATAGAGCATGAAAATACAAACATTTTGATACCATTTTTATGCATATTTGAAAACCGGATGCTTTAATAAATTAACTTTAAAAGATGTAGTTCTCATGTTGGTGGGAAAACGCTGCGTCACGTGATAAAACCTATCGTGACATCACTATCCATGAAATGAACAGCCGGCTGAATTTCTCCCTCTTGTATTGTAAAGAAAAATCGTGCATTCAGCGAAATTTTGTATTCTTTCTTTAAAAAAAAATATTAAAACTATTTGAACTCATTAAACATCACTTCATTCTATAAATGACACCAAGTTTCAATGATATTTTTTTGTACTCGCCTGCTGTTATTAATCCAAATTAAAATCGAAATAATAGTTGATCAATAGAATTTTCTTAAAGAATGTTTTTAGTATGCTATGCCAAAGATGTATCTTTTAAATACTTGTTTTGTTTCATTTTATTATGTTTTATAGATTTATTATTATTTTTTTATTATTATAGACTGAGTACAGAAATAAAATATTGGAATTGAGTAATAATATTTAACTGAATAATATGCATATTTTCGTTGCTTAAATAATCTAGAATAGTTTATGCTAAATTAACCTAAATTAGATTACTTTTATAATTATGAGATGCCAGTATATCTGTATATATATATATATATATATATAACTTTTTTAATACATTTCAATATTATAACTTAACAATATTTCTATTAAAATAGCAGCTGAAGATTGTGAATAATTAAAAACATTATAGTGATGCAGTTTGAGAAATTGAAAAGTATTTAAGGAAAATTACATGCGCTTATCATTCTAAATAAATAAATTAAATTAAAAGAAGGTCTCCGTACAAAAATATTAATATTATTTATATATGTATATATATAGAAACGCGTTTAGTTATTTTTATAATGTAATTACTTTTTATTTGGAAAAATTTAAAAGTAGAAAGAAAAGATTAATAGAAATAGAAAGTAATAATAATAACAACATTCAGCAATAGGAAAGATATAAAGTACTTTAAAATAAAATAAACACATGAAATATATGTTAAATGAAATAATACCTTATAAGTTATACATGATCTAGTTATAAATATGAATGGTATTAAATAATTAATTAAAAATTTGCAGTAAATTTCAGCAATCAAACGCAATATATACACTGGTGGACAATTGCTAAGGACGGATGACAATAACTAAGCTATTGTCATCCGTCCTTAGCAATTGTCCACCAGTGTATGTATATATATATATATATATATATATATATATATATATATTAAATTCATTTATCAATGAAGCCTTAATGTAAAATCCAAATATGTTTAGAATATATCAGGGGTCGATCCAGGTAAAAACTGGGACCCATTTGCTTCCCCTTCACAAAATCCAAATACCTAAAATGGGCCCGTTTAGAAAATACAAATCCATAAAATGGGTCTCTTCACAAAAATCAGATTCATAACAACAGGCCTTTCTCAAGATTTATTTTTAAAAAGATGATGATTTTGTAAACGTTTTCCACGTTAACAATATTATTTTTAATGAGTGTGTATACTTGGCTCAGCGATATGCTGTTAACTTGATAATGAACATTAGATAGAGTAACTTCTTAAGTGAAAGGTTTCGTGTGATAATTCTTTTAATCACAAAAAGAAATAAATTTTCACAAAATTATTTTGTTTTTCACAAAAAAAAAAAAAAAAAAAAAAAAAAATGTTTTTCACAAAAATGAGCCCCAAAAGTAAACCTGGAACAACCCTTGCATATACTAACACTGACGGTCTTCGCCTGCTTCGCTGGTCGCTAAATTTAATAAATTAACAAGATAAATAAATAAATAAATAAATAGATAATTAAAAAATAAATTCAAATAAATAAGTTTTTATTAAACTTAAATTTTAATAAGACTAATCCTTTATGCGATATTAACATTTTCCCGATAAAAACATTTAATTATATTTTCCTTTTGAAATGAATTAAATAAATAAATAGTTGTGCAACAGCCGTTGCCAATGTAAACAACGCAGAACAATATAATTCAAATAAATTTAAGAAAATTACATGGAAAAATAAATGGATAAAATTGAAATATATATATATATATATATATATATATATATATATATATAAATAATAGATAACGTAATAAAATTTAATCTTAAAATTTAATATATATATATATATAAATATATATATAAATTACTTAAAAAATTATAAAAAGGAAACTTTTTTTTTTAATAAAATAAAATAAAAATAATAAATAAATAATGCAATTTGAAAATAACATTTTTTTTTTCGTTGCAAAAACATGAAGTAAATATTAAATACATAATTAATGACTGCTCTATAAAATAATCATATATAATTTATAAAATAACATAATTAAAAAATTCTGGTTAAAATAATAATAATAATAATAAAATAAATAATCAGTAAAATATATTTTTATGTACTATGAAATTTTAATGAATATTTTAATTATAATTAAATCTTTAAGCATACATTATGAAAAAAGAAATATTCTCACATACAAGCATCTAAAAAATTAGAGAAATGTAAAAAAATACTACTAATATATTAAAGCAATTCTAAAATTCTATCATGAAGACATTTATAATTTTCAAAATATGAATACAGAACAAATCTAGATCGTTTAGCTTTAGCTACTCTTATATTTATGCGCTAATAAAATCGAGGTTTCTTCTCAAAAATGAGAATATGGAAAGAGCATCTATTTTCGGAACATTATCCGATTGCTCTTTTACAAATCCAAAATCGACATTATACAAATAAAAATAGAAATATATATATATAAGATATAAGATATAGTATAGTTATGGAAGGTTTAAGTTATTTCTTACAAAAGGTAAAAATTTTAAGAATAAACTATAAAATACAGATTAGAATAGAGCGAACAAAAAGAAAAGCAAGCGGTAAAAGAGTGTAAACATTCACACTTCGTGTACTGTGACGTCAACCCCCTCACGGAGCGTTTTCGGATCACGTGGTTTTGTTTTGGTTTTTAGCGATTTTAAAACGTTAATTAAAAGTTAATTTGAAATAATTTTATGATTTTAATTGGATTTTTCGGATTCCCAAAATTGATTTTATCGGTTACAATTAAAAGAAATTGTTTTTCCTTCCGTGTGCAACTTCCCCATTCACCCAATAGGATAAGTAAGCATGAAATGTATTAGAGTGCATGCCCCATTGTTTTACTGTGGTTACATTCATATGTTAGTTTAATTTTATGTATTTTCATGTATATATTTTCAAAAGTATTGTAAAATTAATTTAGAACTAGGGAACTGAACTTTCCACTGCATTTTATATTGTCACTTCAACTCCACTGGAACACAAGGGTGCCATCTAGAAAGACCAGTAAAACATTTATGTCCCATTTCCACAACTGTCCTTACAGTTAACTTTTGTTTTTACTTTGGCAAAATATTGCCATTTCTATTTTATTCGACCTACTAAAGCCCAACAAAAAACACATGACATTTACTTGTTAATAATATAATTAAGAGTATTAAACTTTAATGATTTTTTTTTTCCCCAAATGAGTCTTAATTTCTAAAATATTCTTACCTTTTGGACCATGCTCAGTCCAGAATAAGTTATAAAAGTTTGATAAAATATCATTAGAAAAATAAAATATTTCTTTAAATTTGCAGTGTTGAAATATACGCCTAATATTTTTTCATGTCACCAATAGCAGAAAATTTTAAAAGAGTATTCATATTTATATTTTAATAAATAGTTAAAGAAGACTACAAAAAGTTTTTCTTTTGAAAAAATTTAAACTGATATTCAATTGTAAATGAAACGAAAAAAAAAAAAAAAAAAGTTCTAATCTCAGAAACATGAAATACTGATAAATTTTAAAGTAATGCAACTGAGAAAAATCAACATAAAGTTCAAAAGAAAAGATGCATTTGTACCTCTGAAATAGAAACATTGTACTATCATAGCAACAAAATTACACAATATTTCCTGTATATAATTTCACAAGCTCATTTTATTACTTCTGATTTAATAAATACATTATGAAATAAATATTTTTTATTTATACAAGGTTGTTATAATTAAAGTTTGCCCATTTAGTTGCCAGTTCTATGGTCTCTGCAGCCAGTTCTATGGTCCGTAACAAAACAAAATTTCACTAGTATGTAGTACAAGTGATGCATTCTGTGAAAAAAAAAAAAAAAAAAAAAAAACTAGTTAAAATTTTAATCAATAGGTTTGTGCTGCGCCAATATCTAAGGTGATTTTTGCAGATTTTTTGTAAAAAACAAAATAAATGAAAATTTATTTCACAGTTGGTAATTTTTGCAGATTCACAGGTGGAGCTACATTCTGCAAAAACCAGGGAAAAAAAAAAACAATTTTCATCAATAGGTGGTGCTGCACCAATATCTAAGATGATTTTTGCTGATTTTTTGTAAAAAACAAAATAAATTTTGTATCTTTCATCTGGATTGACCGAAATTAGTAGAATGAATCTGCAAAAATTACCAGCTGTGAAATAAGTTTTCCCTTATTTTTTATTTATTTATTTGTTTATTTATTTATTTATTTATTTATTTTTTACAAGAAATCTGCAAAAATCGCCTTAGACTTTGGCCCAGCGTCACCTAATGACAATAATTTTAACTTTTTTTTTCCAGAGAGTTCATCACTTGCACTACATACTAATGAAATTTTGTTTCATTTGGAGCAATAGAACCGGCTCTAGAGCCTTCTGAATAGGCAAACTTTAATTATAAGAATGCTGTATATATAAGGCTGTTAATTAATAAATCTGGTTTCTTTACATTAGTGTATTTCATCCACTGATAAAAAAATTTTTAATCTCATTGGTCATTGGTATTTCAGTGATCTTGTATCTGTTGCTTGGCTTCTACTATGCTTAATAGATCATCATTATTATATATATATATATATATATACACACACACTACGTGACAAAAAAAAAGCTGCACTACAGAAAAAATTACTTATACCTTTTTTATTTGTAATGACTTTAAAATTAATGGTTAAACAAATAAAACTGTTATGTTTGCATAATACCAAAGGGATGAAATGATACCTATGTACACTTTCGATTTAATAATTCGTTTTATTACACTCTACAAAGTACTTTATAAAAATCTACATAAAACTTTCTTTTTAAACATAATGCAATAACCATACATTTTATAGTCTACTATGATTTATTATATGAAATAAAGAAGTTATATTTTAATATATGAAATAAAACTATTAATTTGTTAGATCTAAGCAATTTTTAAATAAAAATAAAAATATGTATTCTGCATTGGGTTAATTCCACCTTATATGGAATTACTGCTTTAATGCACAGTGGCATAGTATTATACCAATTTTTTTTATATAAATCTCAAAAATTTCACTGTGCTAAATATTGTAAATAATTTTTCTAGTTCTTGCAAAGTTGTAAGCTGAAAATTTCAAATCCCCCTCTCTCTTGGATTTCTTCCTCTGAGGTTAAGTAGAAAACAACATAAAACTAAAGTAAAGGATAACCCGAATCTATAGCATTGATCCATGAAGTCACACTTAGATTCAGCAATAAAAACTGTCTACAAGCTATACTTTAGTATTTTAAAGCATTGCCTTATGAATCAGAGACTTCTGGATTACTGTATTAAGAATACCTAAAAAATTTATAATGGAATCTTTATAATATTTTCATTAAATGTTTGTTTTCTCACTTTAATATAAGAAAAGTAGTCCTGAATATGAATTCAAATTATTATATCATAATGTTTTCCTTAAATATATGTATAACTAGCAGGCTTTGCCCGCTTCGCTGGTCACTAAATTTAAAGGAAACTCTTTTCTATATAGCTTTATAAAAATAAAATAAAATAAATTACTGAAATTGTTCAAAAGCTCGCTGGTCCCTACTGCCTTCGCAGGGCTCCCAACATATTTTAGCTGCCGAAAAGGGTAAAAGAGGACCATTTACAGTTCAAAAGAGGACTTAGGAGGACCATTTATAATATAAAAAAAAGAGGACTTCAGAGGGATTTTTTTTTATCCAAAAATTATAACAAATGTAAACATTTTACACTATCATCGTTTTAAACACCTCGTTAAACAATCATTTAATCATAAAACATTAAATATAACATAACAATAGCTAATACCAACGAGGAAAAAATATCCAATAATTTTTATTTACCATTTATACTGCTGCATTGGAAACTTCTAAAATTTAAGGAAAAAAAAAAAAAAAAAAAAAAAAAAAAAACATAGTAGTAGTAGTTATTTGAAGAAAAAGTAAGGCAGTTTAATTCCTGAGTAAGTTTTCCAAACTTATTTAATTATTAAAGATTTATTCTTATAATTCTACAATGATACACTGGGAGAAAAAACAAAAAAACGAAAATTACGCAGCAAATTGTGAGATTATTTGGAAATTACACAGATTATGAAATAACACATTTGATTTTCTAAATGATATAATGAAATTCCAAAAAGAAATATATATATATATATATATACAGTGGGTAAAAAAAGTTTCCGAACGGTCACTAAATTTAAGAATAAATGTGCATAATTTGTAAAGTATTGCATTTAAATACTGTCTATATGTGTTTAGTATAAGTCTATAGAAAGAGATTTTTATAAATTTTCATTTTTACAAAACGTGAAAAGCATATTACTTGCAATATCTAAGGTAAATTGAAAATTGCAGTGCAAAAAAAGTTTCCGTAAGCATTATGCAAATTCTTTCTGACGTGTTTAAAACAGGCCCGCAGTAAATCTTTGACGTTAGAAAGTTAATCACTGATAAGAAACCAACATATCAACAGTTGTTGAGTTCAAGTTTGTTATTGATCGTCTCAAAATGGAAGTTCCCAGAGCTATTCGGAAATTAGTGATTAAATTGCAAGAAGATGGATTATCCATGAAAAGGATTAGTGAAATGACTAAAAAATCGAAGTCTACTGTGCAATATATCATTGAAAGATATCGTAAACTTCATTCACTTGAGGATAGAGATCGATCCGGGAGGCCGTCAAAATTAAATCGTGTGCATAAAAGAAACATCATACGCCAATTTCAAGAAAATCCACGAATTAGTGCACCGCAGTTGGCAGCTGATTTAATGGTTAGTTACAACATTAAAGTCTCAACTCAAACCGTGAGAAATGTCATTAAAAAAAGTGGTTATCATGGACGTGCGGCCCGGAAGAAACCCTATATAAGTTTGTGCAACAGGAAAAAGCACCTCGAGTTTGCAAAGAAGCATGTAAGCAAGCCATTATCTTTTTGGGAATCCATTCTTTTTAGCGATGAATCAAAATTTAACATTCATGGGTCAGATGGCCGAGTTATGGTGTGGAGAAAACCAAACGATCAAATGCTAACTAAGAATTTATGCGGAACTGTGAAGCACGGTGGTGGCGGTGTTATGTTGTTGGGGTGTATGAGTGCTTCTGGAATAGGAAATTTGCAATTCATCGAGGGAAATATGCATCGATATGGATATCTGGATATTCTTAAACAAAATGTGTTATCCAGCGCAGAGAAACTATCTCTTGGAACTGGATTTACTTTTCAGCAGGACAACGATCCTAAACACACCTCTAAGATTTGCCAAGAGTGGTGCCTTTACCATGTTAAACAACAACTTCATAGCCCTAACCAGTCACCCGATTTAAACCCCTTCGAACATTTGTGGGAAGAAATTGGCAGAGAACTTAAAAAATATGACATAAAAAACAAAGTTGAACTCAAAAGTGCCATTAGTAGCATTTGCTGTAATATTTCTCCAGAAACAACCAAAAAACTTGTAGGGGTAATTCCACAACATCTAAGAGAGGTGATAAAGGCCAAAGGAGGGCCCACTGATCATTAAATGTAGTTTTGTTAAATGTATTTTGCATTTTTGTAAACTTTTTTCGTGTGCTAGGGCACTGTACGGAGACTATTTTGTTCCATGTTTACGGCATTTTTTGAGTTTTTAAGATTTATTATTTAATTTTGTCAGTATTATCATCCTTTTAATATGAATAAATATTAAATAATATTAATTTTAACTCATTTTTAAGTTTTCATTTTTATCATTATGAATTTTGTGTGACAAATTAAACTTTGATTTGCATTCATATCTGCGTACGGAGACTTTTTTTACCCACTGTATATACAAGATTATTTGGAAGTTACACAGATTATGAAATAACACTTTTACTAAATGATATAAATAAATAAGATGGAAGATTGTGAGATTATTTAGAAATAATTTAAAATATTTGTAGTCCCTGAAAAAAATCTTTTCTTATAGGTTCTGGGGTTATAATAAACTAAATTTAAAAGTAGCATTTACATTGTGGGTGGAGAAAAATTATTCTACACTCATCATCATCATCAAAATTAACTTTTCAGAGTTCCTAGGAACGGCGTTCCTTCACCTCTAATAGTAGTAGTATGTAAAATAAGTAATATAGTAGAATATATGGCCAGGTAGGTCTTTCTAGATTCAGGCATGAGAGTGCAGAAAATTAAAAAAAGAGGAAACATGCGTGTTCATAAAATTAATTTTAAAAGAAAAGTAACGCTTGCGGGGAAAACTATACAAATGTACGTTTATAAAATTTATTTCAAATGAAAAATAATGCTCACAGGAAAAACTATACAAAATATTTTAAAAGTGACAAATTAAACTAAAAGAATAATGCACATCAGCACGATAAATTATGCGTTAAAAAAGAAAAAAATGTAAGCTAGCAATCAACATTTAATTATTGGCTGGTGGTGGAAAGTGGGAAAGAAGGAGGGGGGGGGGGGTAAAAAGTAGTTCATGAGAGAAATATTAAACACAATTCTACTTCTTTATAGGTTCTAAAATATCATAAAGTAAGTTTAAAATTAATATTGTGGATGGATAAATATTCAAAAATAAAAGGCTTCCCACAGAATGTTTGATCGGCAATGGTTAGAGATGAAAAAGGGGGGGGGGGAGGACAAAAAAAATTACATGAGTGAGAAATATTGAATAATTCTGTTCTTTTATATGTTATAGAATCTGATAAAGCATGTTTAAAATGAACATTGACATTTATATTTTGGATGGGAAAAGATTGAGGATCTAAAGTTTTTCATGGAGCGTTTGAACACTGATCGTTATTGGAGTTAAGCATTTTTAAAAACTTATTTTTAAGTCATTCAAAAGAGGACTAAACGGACCAAAACATTAAAAAGAGGACAAAAACGGACTTTGGAGGGAAAAGAGGACCATTTGGGAGCCCTGCCTTCGGCAGCGATTTGGTCATCCACTGCAACTCGGGCGCTTGTCCCTATTACCTGCGACAATGGTTTACCAATGAGCTTCCATTTAGGTGCTTATTATATAACAGTTTCGAAATAGATAGTATCGAAAAAATTGGAGTTTCCCTTTTATATTTGAATCCCAGTTACATGTGAACAACACTATATGTGGTGCACATAATATTTGCTTTTACATTATTTCCTATGTTTATTTTGTTTATCCAATCAACCATAAAATGACAGCAATTTCATGCCAAATATTACAATATGCTGTGACCCGCTACGTCTGTCACATGAGACAATTAATTTTTTGTGTTTATATATAATTCATGGTTTGTAAACCTGATAGTACAGCCTTAATATAGTTCTCTTTGGCGACTTTTGAATTTTTGTCACCATTTTAGACTTTTAATCCATTGTAACAATAAGACTTAATCCTTTGTAGCAATATGCTATGAGTGCTATTTCTGCCGTATTTTAGACAACTGATCTTTTTATTTTTATATTTATTTCCCATTAAACATATTTTTATTTATTTAAATATTAATTTGAATTATTCAAATATTTCTGTTCGACAGCGTGCAAGTGCAGTAACACACAGAAGCTCATTTGTTTATATGATAAATTAGCATAGTGATTATTATATATATAAAAAAAAATAAATAGGTAAACATTATCGTGCTACACAACTTTATTATGTCGCTCCATTGGCGGCTTTTGAATTTTTGTCGCCATTTTAGCGATGGATTTTTTTTTTTTTTGTATGAAAAGGGGAAGACTGTTTTGCTAATAATTTTATCAGACTCTTTTTAGTTTATACATAAGAATTCTTCATATTCTGCTTATATTTTTAATGGTTTTTAGGTTTAAAATAAGTGCTTGTTGAAATAAATTTCCTATGTTTAAAACTGCATTTTTTTTCCTGTAAATTTTGTGTAAAAATAAATCATTTATGTTTTTATATATTTGATGCGCTACTTAGATTAAAATGGCTGTTGCTATATTAAACTTCTTCTCGAAAAACGTTCGGTGTACTTCAACACCAAAATTTAAAAAATCGCCCAGCAGGATCTATTAATGAAACTGATAAAATAAAAATATGGTTCATAGAGTTTAAATAATCAATTTAAAAAAACTTTTAAAACCCAAATTCTTAATGTATCGTATCACACACATAGATATAGTAATAATATATAGATTGATCATTGGGGAGAAAAAAGGGATTTCTTTTCACTCAGGAAAAGACGGTGATTTTACCAAAATATGGCAGTCTTTCCCCGAGTGAATACACACGGGGGTACACACGAATATTTTAGCAAATAAAATTCATGAATAATTTATTTACTAAAGGTGAATGAAAAACCTCAGATATAATTTCAAATTCATTTTTCTTCTTTTCCTTTTTTTCTTCAATACCACTTAATGGCTGATTCCAAAGCTTTTTTTTCGGCATCAAAAATCTTTGCACGATAATATGGGGATGATAGATCTATATATATTATTATATCTTTGATCACATAAATCTTTTCGAAGTTAGAATAAAACTTAATTTGAAAAAAAAAAAAAAAGATGTAACATTTTTGTTTATTAACCAAAAAAATTGATGAAATTTGAAATGCAAGTTGGTCTTGTGGGGTACAGGCTGTATATTACCGTAATTTCGGGAGTAAGCGCCACGGCGCTTATGAGTTTAAAAGTTATTAAATAGCCGATGCGGCACTTATACCGGGTGCGGCGCATATGATAGATAATTTATTTTCTAAAGTTTTCTACAAAGAATGTCGAAAAAGTTACATTTGCCGTCAATAGTTGGCACTACATGAAAGGTGAATCTTTCTCCTAGAATCGCCAATTTTACGTGTTTCACCCGCAGGAGTGCTCTCTGACCCTTTCCTAAAATTAGGTTGCTCCTTGTGCAGTGGTAAAGCGATCTGATTGGACCTTGTCTCTTTCTCACACTGCTTACTTACAAGCGTTGCCTTGCATTGTTCGTAGTTTCTTTTCAAGTGTGTTTTTCGTGTTGCTATTTTTTCATCTTTTTTAATATTTTGATTATTCTAAAATATTTCGCAATGGCTCCCAAGCGACTTAGGAATTATTCTGCTGCATTTAAACTGCAAGTAATCATGAAAGCCGAGAGTATTGGAAATCGTCCGGCTGCTCGGGAATTTTGCATAGATGATAGATGTGTTCGCCGATGGCGATCAGAAAAATCTGTAATCGAAGGAATGCCGAAAATGAAAAAGGCAAGGCGTGGCGGTACAGCCCATTGGCCGGAGTTGGAGACAAATTTAAAAAACTGGATTTTGGAACAGCGTGATAAGGGGCTCTCAATATCAACTGTAAGAATTCGCATGCAAGCTAAAAATATTGCTGCTGACATGGGAATTTCTTATTTCAAAGGAAATGCTAATTGGTGTTTTCGATTCATGAGGAGACATAAGTTGTCCGTAAGGCAGAGAACGACTGTGGGGCAGAGTCTACCAGCTGACTGGCTTGAAAAGAAAAATCAATTTCTTGATTTTGTAATGAAATTAAAAACCGAAAAGAATTTTAAGACTTCCCAGTTAATCAACATGGACGAAGTTCCACTAACTTTTGATTGCCCCCCAAGTAGAACTGTGACTTCAACTGGAGAGAAGAGTGTTTCGATTTCCACCACAGGTCACGAAAAAACTTCTTTTACCTGTGTTTTATCGTGTACAGCGAGTGGTAAAAAATTGAAGCCGATGTTGATATTTAAAAGGAAAACGTTACCCAAGGAAAATTTCCCATCGGATGTTGTTATAAGATGTAACAAAAAAGGATGGATTAATGAAAGTCTAATGATAGACTGGTTTAGTGAAATTTGGAGAAAAAGAAAAGGTGCTTTCTCCCAGCCAAGTGGCATGTTAATTATGGATTGAATGGCGGCGCATTTGACAGAATCGGTAAAGGAGGCTGCAAGGAAAAGTGGTGCATCTCTTGCTATCATACCAGGCGGGTTGACGAAAAAATTGCAGCCCTTAGATTTGTCTCCAAATCATTGTTTTAAAAGTCATATGAGACAGCAGTGGGAGACATGGATGGCAAGTGGATTGCACGGTTACACTAAAGGCGACAATCTCAAGAGAGCGTCTTACGCAGAAGTGGCGAAGTGGGTATTAGCAGCTTGGAATGCTGTCAAGCCAAGCACTATTATTTCCGGATTTTCAGAAGCTGAAATAATTCCTTCGAGTCAAGATGCAGATGCTGATACTAATCTTGATTTATCAGACTGTGAAGAGAATGGTATTGAACTGAATGATGAACTTTGTCAACTGTTTCATTCAGACAGCGAACCCAGCGATTTCGAAGGTTATTAATTCTGCTGATTCATATAAAGTGGATGCGACCCACTTAAAAAAAGCGTGCATAGTGGCGCCGACCACTTTAAAAAACGTGGAGCGCCACGAGGAGAAGGGTCCGCGTCCCGCGCTCTAGATGGTTACATTAGGTAACCAACAGATGTCTCCTCAAATCCCTGAGAATAAATAACATAAAATTATATTAGTAAAGTAACCCTTTAAAATATTTAATAAATTTAAAGTTCCTTAATAAAATTGTGTCTTTTATAACTGTCGATGCTTAGGTGTTTACCTAACATTTAACGTGGAGCATATGATAAATATAAATTTTTTGATTGAATACTGCAAGTGCGGCCCTTACGCCGGGTGCGGCGCTTCTAGCAATTTTTTTTTTTTTAGACTGAATATTTCAAATGCGGCGCTTACTCCCGAAATTACGGTATATTTTTGTGTTTGTGAGAGAAAATTTAAAAGAATTTGAAAACTGCAATTTTTAATCCCACTTCAAAAACATGTGACTTAATGTGAAGCAGATTTTTTATTTTTTTTTTCTCCTAACGGTTTTCATACAATCTTCTGCTGTTGCCACCTAAAATTCATACTTTAGTTAATTTTAAAAAATCTAATTGTCCGATTGATAAGCTGTTCAATGCATCGGATTCACAAAAATTTTCCCTTTCATTTAGTATCTTATTTGTAACGATACGACTGATATTTCTAATTTATTTTCTAATCTTTCTGATTTATTTTCCTCATTTTAAATACATGTACGTTTTTTTTTTTTTAATTATTATTATTCTGTCGAAAAAAAAAATTGGCAACAATTATATTATGGATAAATTTAAATGGCTTATTTATCAGAAATTAGAAGGTTATTATTTTTACGTTTTAATTAATTAAGAAAAAACTAATCAAAAATTCGAAAATCTGACTTCGATGTGCACAATGACCCTTCGGGGGGGCACCTTTGTGTTAAATCTCGTGACTGTCCGAGCTACCGTTTTTGAGAACAGTGAAATACATATACAAATATTGCTCACTTAATAGTATAAGATAAAGTAAATCTTAAAAAAAAAAAACTGACAAAGACAGAATTTAATTTAGTACAACAGGACTAATATTCGTATATTATAATCCAATATATATATATATTAATTTTTTGAATATTTGTTCGCTATATTCATGAGATATAGCCAACAAATATTCAGAAACCATAATCAATCAATATATATCTTGAAGATATGATATCACCAACAAATATTCAGAAGCCATCCAATTTATGAATGGTGATGGTCTAAGATACAAAAATGGGCAATTGGTTTTTACATACAATCAAGGATGAATTTCTCACTTATCAGTAGGTTTTGAAAAATGTAAAAGTTTTTGCAGATTTAACATAAAGTTTTAAGATAATTTAAGAAATTAAATGGTAAAATTGGCTATTGGCGGGCATCTTGGCAAGTTCAAGGTGTAATACTACGAATGGTGACAAAGTAAAATAGATGCCTGAAAGAAATAGTCCTGTTGTACTAAAAATTGTAAAAAATAAAAATAAAAAAATAAAAATCATTTAAAAAAGATTTTACTACATCAATGACACTTACTTCATTTTCAATGAGAGATACTTTTTTTATTGAAGTTCCTGCTTTATTAAGTACTCGACCAGCTGCATCCAATGAATATACATTCAATCTATACATTAAATGTCGCTGTCCACGATGTGATGCAGAATCTACTGTGGATGATGTGCGAGTATCATTTTCATTTTTTAAATAGCGTCTCAGCTTGAAATTTCTATTAATTAAAAAGGAAAATTTACATTTAAATAAGTAAAAATTTAGATAAATATAGTTAAAATTGCAAAAATACACAAATGTACAAAACATATACAAGGCATAAGTAAGATAATATTCACAAGAAAGGGGGAAAAATTACATACATTAATTATGGAAAATTATTAGTTCTTTAAGTAAAATATGCAATGCAATAGTAACTTTTTTTCAGGATTCGAGGAGGGGACTGGTGTTCTTGAATCAGTTCCTTGACTGGAAAACATAAGTAGCAGAAAACTAGCGGCAAAGCTTGAGTGGTACAGAATCACAGAGCTCCCCTCCCAATTGCTCCTCTCCAAAGTTGAAGACTATGTGTACTACAGATAGTGGTCCACTAACTAACAGAAGCTGTGTAGGTTCCATCCAAATTGCTGGGAAGTTTCTTTGAAGGACAGCAACTGCACTGAACGAGCATGGGCGGTGCTCCTGGTTCCTTCTCTAGACACATTGCAGGAGTTGAAAGTTTCCTGGTATAGTGTAACAGTTGGATTTGGATAGTGTTACCCATAGTGCAAATGTGTCTGTAGAAGAGCATGGGTACTGGCTGCTATGCTCTGGAAATGTATGTTTAAAACTGAAATATAATGTACTTCACCAGCACATTCTGACTGAAGGCTTTCTCAGTGATTTAAGAAAGGCACTAAGTGTGGGCCTTTCTGCAATCCACCAGGGTATTCCCAGTAGCACCTCTTATTTTCCTTGGCATTCCCGTGGGTGTGGACTGCAGTTTACATCTTCCAGAGGCTAAGGACCTCTTCTAGCTATGCCTGTTTGTGTGTACGAAGAGATTTTCTGTACTCTTCTGAGGGAAATAATTCAGCAACCAACCAATTTTTCACTACTAACCCATTTGCATAGTGTGTGTTCCAACTGGATCACATCTAACTATGACCAGCTTCCGTGTATATATCAGGTAAAGTAAATATTAGGATCAGGTCCCCTTTAAAAGTTTCTTTAACACTGAGTCTCTCACACTTGTGAGGAACAATCTGCAACAATCTCTCACACCTGTCTGGGTAAAGTGGATGTCACTTCAGCAAGACTTTGGTAACTTGGAATGTGCTAGCAGAACTGAATGGACTAAGAGCCTGGGACAGTTGGTGGTAGGTGCTCACACCTTTCTCATTTCATTTATGAAATAAATTTTTTAATTACTTTTAAAATTTTATAATAAAACATCAACAGTCATAATTTTCCATTCTTTGCATGGGGGAAAAATATGATTATTATAATAATTTAATTCAATGTCTTTAAAACTTTTTTTACTTTGAGCAATTTTACACCATGCACAGAGCATCTTCAGGATAACTGTTGCTCAGGATTCACTCTCTGGTTCATATGATCTCGCATAAAGCACCATCTGACATCTATCTTGATTATGTTTCAGAAATGGATCAAAAGTGCTCAAAGTAAACTTATGTTCTTTAATGTTCGAAATATTATTTATGAAATAGCAATATAAAACAAAAAGAAAAAATATAATCTTACCCTCTGGAATAATTTACAACCACATCAAATCCAAAATTGAATCCAGTCCATCTCCAACTATGCTGTAATGAGAAGGAAATATTTTTTAATATAAAAAAAATAAAAAAATAAATAAAAATGCAAACAACTACCGTATATTTCCATGTATAAGCCGAGAATTTTTGGAAATTTTTCGGAAGCTGAATTATAAGGGTCGGCTTATATACGGATCTAAATTTCTAGCAAAAAACATACTTCAGAAACAATGATTGAATACATATATTTTAAGCTTAAAAAGTATATATAAAGTAAAATAGTGATATTAAACCTTATTTTTAAATAATTATCACATATAAAACTCTTAAATTAGCAATTTTAAATTTATTTCACGAAACGCTCGATGTAGTCATGTTTGTTTACATTTCTTTTTGACCTGCCGATAACTGAAGTCATCGGCAGAGTGCACGAACGGAGTAAATTCTCTGTCTGATTCAGAAATAGTATAAGAGAAACTTGAAAAAACAGGACTCCCGATCATATTTTTAATTTATACAATTAAATTTAAATCATCTCTGTTTAAAATGTTTCTAGCCTTACACTAGCAAAAGCGGCAAAGCTTCGTTTTTTTTATAGAAGTATTTTTATTTTGTTGAAGATTGCCTTGAAGCACTGATAAAAATACTGAGAAGTAGAAATATACAAAATAATTTAGATACGTCATTAAAAAAAATCGATGCAATCGGACTTTACACAGTTTATTTATGCAAACATCCAGCGGCGGCATTGCATCGTCGACGTTAGGGTTAGGTCTCCTGGCCCGGTATTACAGTAACCATTGTTTTCAGCTGCTGGGACTTACGTTCGCGTCTGTGTTTGCCTCCCTTCTGATAGGGTTGCCAGAATTAAAACTATCGCCGTTGCCGAACACACTGCGAACGTTTTACGTTATGGCTAAGTAAGGTAAGGAATTCTATTGGATAAGCACGCATTTTGCGCAATTTCATTGGACAGATTATCCTGAAGGTTGTATAGATTGGCAATATTTTCTCCAGGGCTTGCGCTGACCTTTTGAAAAGTGGGGTCCCAAGACTCCATCACGAGGAAAAATATGGGTCAAGTTTTAAATAAATGGGGACACTTCCCCTTCTTTTATGTGGTTGGTTGCAAAACCACGGGTTTCCGGAAATTTTCCAGACCATAAAACACCTTTGACCATTTCCAGTGAAAAATAAATTTACTTAATTTTCCGATTTTCGAAATACTCAATAAAAGGCTTGGTTCATTTGGACATTTTTTTTTTCTTTCTATTCTCTTTTTCCTTTTTTATTTTTAGTTAAGTAAGTTCTGTCTTTAAATACAAAATGTTTTTAAAATCGTGGGAAAAAAATAAATAAATGCGAAATGATTCAGGATTGTGGAATTCCAGATAATCGGTACTAACTGTATTTTGAAATTTATTCAAAAGAGCATTTATTTACCTTTTTTTTTTTTTTAGAAATAACATTTGAAAAAAAAAACATCTGCAACTCTATTCTACTTTATGCTGATGCCGGATTTTGTTTGGTCACTTTGCACATGCTCCATCAGACAGAACATGCAAGGAAAGGGAGAAAAGTGACGTCATCGTTTGACAACTGGAGCAGATGCAACCATATGGGCTGGGCGATTCCTTAGCTTTTGAAGGAGGAATCAAGACTATTTCTCCCATTCTTCTAAATTTAGAGCTAAATCCGATTTAGAAGACCAGGATTTTTTCGATTTTTTTTTTTTTAAAGCCCAGGAAAATAAATTGCTTTGAAATGACATGAAATTAAATAAAAGAAAATTTACTGATTTAAAATAAAGGATATCTTTGGAGAAAAAAAAAAGTCGGGTCCTCGGGACCCGCAATTTCACAAATTTTGCGTCCCTTTCATAAAAATTGGGGTCAATGGTGCGCTATAGCGCACAAACGCGAGCCCTGTTCTCCATTTTGGCGATATACTCGAACTTTAAAAAGAGTATTTTTTCAATTCGGCTTATACACGAGTTTGCAATTTTGGGCAAATTTCTGCAGGGAAAAATGTACTCTCGGCTTATATTCGGAAATATACGGTACTTATTTTGAGTACATTTCATGAACAATACAGACATGTGAAAATTATTAGAATAAATGTGAATGTTCAAATTATTTATTTATTTATTTTTATTTTTTTTTAATCATACAATAATTTAAAAAGTATGATCGAGCACATATTTTTTTAATTATTGTTTGCATGTCTAAGTGCTTGAGCCCTAACCCTCAAGCACTTGATATAATTTATCTTTGCATTAAGGGTAAAATCCTGCTTTTTCATGAACCAGCCTTCCAGAAAATGTCTCTTTGGTTAGGGTAAGTCAGCCATGGAAATTTACGGGTCAAATGAACAAAATAGTGGGTCCAAAAATGTAAAATGGTAGACAAATATATACAAATGAACGATTTTTATACATATATTTACTGTGTATATCAATGCTGAAACAGCACAAACATTTTAATTTTTAAGATATTTTAAGCATAAAAATCTTTGTATTTCTCTTTTATTAAGAGTAATTTTTGCAAAGGTAGAAAAATTTAATTTTAGTAATTAATTTCAACATGTTAATTCTGCAAGACAGGTTTTTATCAATTTTCAGTAAATTGCATTGAAAAATTGGCATTGAAAGATGAAGAAAATAAACAAATACCACTAACTGGGGGAAAAAAAAAAAAACTGAAATTGTTTTAAGTTGAATTAATTAAGCAAAACGTTTCATCAGGTGAAAAAGAAACAATGTAAACACAGGATACAGTGTGAAAGTAACACAACAAAGAAGACAGTAAGTCTGGTAAGAAAGCTTTGAAATTGACTACTGAGCTATTAATGATGTTTACTAATTGATAAATGAAAACTGAATTTAGATGCTTGTTTTCTTAAATTTGGACTTTATCTCTTTATTGACATTTTGTAGATGTCAAAAACATATGTTTTCATTAATATATATATATATATATATATATAAATATTTTGGACAATAAATTTGTCATCCATGCATGTGATTTTTGGCAACATTTGTGGATGACTTGACAGCAATTATCATTACAATCTTATGCTACCATGAACCATAATTTTGGTAATTATTGCAATTAGATTTAAGAATTTCATGTTGTCAGAGATATGGTCAGTTTCAAAAGCATGCAGTGGCTAAGCAGTTTTCAGCTCAAAGCTGGTATATAGGAAGTGCTGGGTTCGATCCCAGGATGTTTGGAGTTTCTCCAAAGTTTTCTCATTAACTCCTGAAAATAGAGGTTAGGACCTCTTAGAAAGATCCCTCCCCCATAGAAGGCATTCCCTTTAAAAGCATAGGATCCTACTGTAGTCAATTGGCCTTTACCCACATAACCACAATCTATAGCATGCATAATTAATTTTGAATGGAGATCTATCATTTATGTTTTTGAAGATCAATACTGTAAGATCGACCAATGTGAAGTAAATGAAATCACAATTTTTGCAAAGGCTACTGTAAACAGAATTCTATATTTACTACACAGTGGCTACATTTAAAAAAAAAGAGAGTGTGTGTGTGGGGGGGGGGGGGTTAGTTTAAATTATAAAGTATATTTTTCAGGGAAACCTGGGGTTAAAAAGTAGTTTTAATATTAATTTTATTTAAAAAAGAGATTTTTTTCTTTCTTTTTTTCAGAAATTCCATAATAAAAGGAAATTAAAGCATAATGTTAAGACAGTTTTATTTTACACTTTAACGTTTCAAAGTCACATTATCTACCTATCCTTTTATGAGTGCAGCATAATAAACAATGTTTTTAAATTAAACATTTACATACTTTTAAAAAAGAAAATTTTGCAATCTCATACCATCATATCTGTATTCAACATTCGGCCACATCTAACACAATCTTTTTCAAATTCTTCATCAGTAACTTTTTTTGGGCTGAAAAAATAAAATAAAATAGATAAATAATAAAATAAAATATAAACTTTACAAGTCAAATTTTATGATTTGATATTAGTTTAACTGCAATAGTTTAAAATTAATCTGTAATTTTTTGAATGTCATACCCTCTATCTGCTCCTTGATCTATTCTTAGCATATGATACCACTGAACTTTGAATATTGGCATAAACCAATCTGAAAGAGAAATAAATATTAATCACCACTTTATTTAGAGAATATTTTAAACATATGCTTTACAAATATAATATTATCCAGTACTGCTTTTCCAAACAGATAAGAAAGGTAAAAAAAAAAAAAAAAAAAAAAGATAGAATTGCTTTTTTTTTTTTAATTACTCCCATCCTCACACACACATACTCTCATCTTCAATACTTCTTTAAAGTTTATTTAACTTAATTAAGCTCAAATAATAACAACAATTGTTTAATCTGCTGAGCATCTGTGAAAAGAACAAAACTGCAATGTTGCTTTCCCAGTATGGTATTTAACATTAACTAAAACAAGGGTTAATTCAGCCTGAATTTAGAAATATTACTATCCATTTAAAGATAATTTTCATGACTATTATATATGACCTACATACTTAAAAAAAAGTGAGGCAAGAATCTATAATTATGAACTTTTGGATTGTAAGTGTATTAAGGAAAAATTAACTTCTCAGTGAAAGGAAAAATATGTATCAGCTGCTTGGAGGGTTATATGAAATCAGAAATTAAGAAAGCAGCACTATAAATCTTTGTAGATATAATAATTCTTAATTTGTTTTGTTGAAAATTAGTAAGAACATTTTTTCTAATGAAAAAATTTCTGTACTGAACTTTCAGTACTGACCTATATTTAGATACTTTTTATTTTTATTTGTTTAACCAAAAAACTTTCTTTTCCCTTTGATGACTAAGTGATAACTAGGCAAGTTTGAAATGTACCTGGTAGCCTGAAACTCTGTATCAAGAGATGATGATACTTACGATGCATGTATTAGTTTGCTCTTATAAGAAAATTTTTATATGTCTGATTTGTTAGTGTGATAAGAAAACATAATGGACCTATCTCCAAACTAAGTTTATAATATGTATAGAAAGAAGTGAGTAATGGAAGTCATGTGGTTTTTATACAGAAATTTTTTACTCCCATTATATTAATTTTAATTACAATATGTTTCTTATTTGCACGATGTATCTTTTCTGTAATCAATTACTGTAGACAAGATTCTATGAAAACCTTATTGCTACAAAATAATTTGTAACAGACATGAAGAAAACATGAAGCTTTAGGAATACAGTAAAAAGAAATTTCCTTTACAAATATAATAGAAATATTTGTGAATATTATTGGATTGATATATTTGCTGTCATTTGATTTTTGTAAATATTGCTAAAATAAAATTTTTAAGCTATTAATGAAAACAATCAGAATTTTCATTTCCATCTATTTAACAAATGCAGCGCAATAACTTATAACTAGATATAAATCTAATAGAATATGCCAGGAACAAAATAGGATCTGGGAAAGAAAAACTATTATATTGGCAGACATTGCATTTACTTGCTAGAGTAGCTAAACTTAAAATAATCAAACACATTGTACACATTGAATCAGAAGACATAAAACTGTCCTAACATAGTAGACACCAAAAAACTTTCCATTAAGAGACAGCTGATACTCGTGTAAAGACATGTAAAACAGATTTACATAGCATGTTGAAAAATAACATTGTATACATTGTAAGATATAATATATTTAGTTGAATCAATAAAATAGTAGTTTTACTTCTATGTTAAGAAAAAACATTAAAATTATAGTTTGATATTACTTAAACTGAAATAAAAAAGTGAGGGAAAAAATTAATTAATAAAAAACTTTTTTATTTTGATAAATTTTAATAAAATATCTTAAAACAAAACATGAAAATATATAATTTTCATTTTCATTACCTGACTACCATAGGTAATGGAAGTATTGTATTCACTCAAAAAAATTGATATAGAGTTTGCACCTGATTTACAGGTTTTTAAGGTCTCCTGAGTTCAAAAAAGTAGTTTTTGGCAATTGCTCAGTGTGTGTTTATGTGTGTATGTATGGGGGGAATCTTCTGACTGTCATATCTCTGAAACTGATAAAGATAGAACGACAAAACTTCTGAACTGAGACAGGTTTGGTAATTAGTCAGGTAATCAGATCATTAACACATCATTATGTGTTAATGATCACGATTTTAACAGACCCATAGGTGGTGTCTATAAAATTCCAATTAAACTAAATGATGAACGATTTTACTACATTGGGCAAACATGTCATACTCTCAAGACAAGAATAAAAGAACATATCCACAACGTAAAAAAAGAAAAAAGTTCTGCATTTGTTGAATTTATCTATAATAATCTTGGTGCTACATATTTATGGTCCAAAGTTGAAATAATCACTGCTCCTCAGAATAATCAAGACCTACTCCTGGCTGAAGCTATTAATATTTTTAAATGCAATAATGCAATTAACTATAAAGACTCAGCAATTTTACACAAAATATGGCATTTATTGTGTGAATCAAATTATTAACATCCTTATCTTTTCAGTTTACCATGCATTAATAAGCTGTCTGCTACCTGTTGCAAACTTAGAATCTTCTGTCTCTGACCGAAGACAAAGTTTCTCCTACAAGTACTTGAGGAAAGTAGTCCTGGTGCTACCATGATTGAACTCAACCGAATCCTATGAATTCAAGTAACAAGTTGACCTTTTCTGTTCAGTTTAAGATGTCTTCCCATCCCTAACCAAAGACAAAGTTTCTCCTACTAGAATTTGCAGAAAGCAGTCCTGGTGCCACCTTGATCGAACTCAACCAAAACCTATGAATTCAAGTTACAAGTTGACTTTTCTATTCAGTTCTAGATGTATTTGCTGTAACTGTTCAAGATCCTCAGATATATAAAGATGCTGTCTCTTCTGCTTTTTTTGTAAAAAATGTAACTTATTTACCTGATGATGTCATGACTTAATGGCGAAAAGTTTAGTAAATGTTTGTATATGATTTTAATAAAATTTTTATGGCATGTTTTTAAAAGTGTTGTTAATATGTTTTAAATTACAATAATAATAATAATGATGAATTGTTTTGTGAATAAAAAACATTTTTATGTTAACATTATTAATCATAATATTGCAGAATCCTTTTGCTTTGAAATTTGTTGTACCAGCAGTGGAGAGTAAAAGAAAATCATCAAATAAATCAGCTGTATAATCTTGGGAAGTTCTGTCACATAAATTTTGAATTTACAGTATAACAATTTTCCTATTACAACTGCGCTAATTTTATTTATAAAAGATACATCTACATAAGAACATATTGATAATTTATAAATAGCTGAAGAGAAATAATAAAAAACATTAGGCATTATTTTTTGAGAAAGATCCTTTTAGACATTTGGCAGGAGGACCCAAAGTTGTCTGTGCGGCCACACGATACACATTAAAAGCTTGCTAGACATAAAATTTATAATTACTTTATTTTTGGTAAATTAATTAAGAATCTGTTAATGCAAATATCTTACTTAAATAAAACGTTTTAGACAAATAAATGCATAATAAAATTATGATAGTTATTTATTTTAACAATCAAGATCTCAATGAATATGTTATAGATAAAATACATGTTTAAAATTAAAAATCAACTAAGAAATTGGATTTAAACAGCAATTTCTATGAATTTTTTATGTTAAAAAAAAAAAATGCCAATAAAGCAAGTTTTTTTTTTTTTTTTTTTTTTTTTTTTCATTTTTAAGCAGATAAGAACTTTTATAAATGAAATATATATATATATGAAAAAATAATACTAACCAATAGGAATAATATTATCTGCTTCAATAACTTCAATATCAACATGATGAATGATAAGATGTTTCAGGCGTAAGGCACGAAATGCAGGTTGGTATGTAATACCATAATTAGTTTCAAGGAATGGTTTACCAGCTACAAAAATAAGAACAAATAGTCATTGAGAAATGCTTTTTTCAGTATTAAAATATAATTAATAAAAATTAAAATAACATAATAAGAAAAGAAACATTACAGCAAATAATTAGTTTAAAAACACAACACAGATTTCTATCACATAAAACATGAATATGGAATCCTCCCATAACATTATCATGCCGAAATCGTTTTTTAAACATTATATATATACAGCCAACTCTCAAAAATCCAAAACTCTAAATTTTGCATATCTTTTACAATGTCAACAAACATTGTCACAATTGATTTGTTGATTAGTGGATTGCACAAATTCAGCAGGTGGTTTTAGAGATAAAGTAATTTTTAACTAAATGATTTGTGCCGATGAATCACCAATCATTCAGCTGATTACTAGGAAAAAAATTACATATGGAATTATCTGCTATCATCAAAAATCAGGTATTGAATCAGAAAAGGAGGAGAAAGCCAGCTTTTGTGGAGTATTTTGTCTCCTGGAGATAAATATTTAAACTTTCTCATGACACACACTTATTAGACTGACTAAGAATTGTTGATATTTTGCAGGTTACAGGAAAAAAAATATTCAGAGATAAAACAAATTATGGTACACAAACCACTATTGATGAGGCCCTTCAAAAATTTACATAAATTGTAACTATAATAAAATGTTTAAAAATTCTTATTTAAATTCAAATTTTTAATTAAACATTTATACTTTTATTATACACATTTTTTCAACACTGTATTTATAACATAGATACTAGTAGGTTTTTTGCCTGCTTCGCTGGTCATTATACTTAAATTAATTCTCAGAATTCCATATCATTATAAATAATATAAATCAATTGAAATCTCAGTTAGAGTTCCTACTGCTTTTAGCAGTTTCTTTCCCACCAGCAACATGACAAGTCTAGGTCCCCACTGTCTTCATTGACCTCTTACCCACTTTTACTACCCCTCTCCCTTCCCAAGTGATATTAGAAATCTTGCAAAATCTTATCAAAGTGCATATTGTTCATGCTTAACCAATACTCATGCACCAAAACTCGCAGTCTTTAGGTAATTTGGACCAAAGTTAAGCTGTTAAATGTGTAGAAATAAATGGGTAACAAACTATACACCTTTTTTTATTTCATTAACACAAATTCATACAAAGGTGATACATGTAATTCCAGTAACCAGTTTAAACATAAAATTGTGACAAGTTCTTAACAGCTTGAAGCAAAATGTGTTGATAAATTGGTGTTAAAAGTTGAAGAATGTAAGGAACACTATCTATTCCAAATACAAGCAACAACTGTTTTGGGCCAAAATAATTAAATGATACAATTCAACAGGCAATTAAAAAAGTAGATACTATGAATGCAGTGTGAAAGGCACATGGCAAGAGCCCCCAGGGCAACACTGGTACAGAACACTAAGGATGAAAAAAATATCTTGAAATCGATTATTGAACTATTAATGTTGTTTAAAGAAACAATCAAAAATTTAAATAGAAGATTAATTTAAACTCATTAATTAATATCTCACAATCAACAGATTGGGAAGAAAATCATATTATTTTATTGAAAATTTATTTTTCCAACTGAGTGAAAGTATGATTTTCTTCCCAATCTGTTGATTGTGTGATATTAATAAATGTATTTATTACACCCATTGTTTAATGGTGTTTTTCATTACCTGCGGCTTATTCTGTCGAGCTATCTACATGATAGACCAGTTGCTCTGCCTAAAGGTTGTCTGAGTGAGTAATGCCCATTGGTTGTCAGTCTAGATAGCTCAATTGGTAGAGCCTTGACCTTGTAAGTCAAAGATTCAGGGTTCGACTCCCGGTCCAGGCATTATTTTCACTCAGTTGGAAAAATAAATTTTCAATTAAACACATTAATTATGATTTTTCCCCCTTCTTTTTCCCATCAGCATTATGAACATCAATATAGATTTTTTTTTCTCATTTTTAAATATGCAGTAGAACCTCTATATCTCTATTATCCACAATTCTTTTAAAAAACACTCAGTTAACCAAAATACATTTTTTAAGCTTTTTTTTACTATCACATTTCTTGTATGCAAGCACTCCTTTCTGAACCAAAAATACAGATAAATATTTTGGATCCCCTCACTTAGAATTTTTTTTTTTTTTTTTTTTTTTTAAGAACAATGATGTGGGTGAAGAAAACGAACAAATTAGCAATTCCGAAGTTTTGAGTGTTTTGCAAAAAGTTTGGCATGGTTGGAGCAGAAGAAAGACTGTGATACTGGTGAACTAATAGTATTTAAAAAAAAAAACTTCATGATAGAACTGCAACAAGCAATCCTTTGTTTCAAACCCTTGTGAAATAGGTAAAAGGTCCTTAATTCAGGAATTTATTCTTGTTTCTATTATGCTATTGTTTTATTTTCATTAAGCACTTGTTACCATAATAAGAAATTGTGCATATATTTGTTTTCAGTCTTAAAATTTAAGCACTCTTGAATATTCGAAAATTTCGATTTTCTGAAAGATGGTCAATACCAATCACTTCGGATAATCAAGGTTCTACTATAAATAGAAAAAAAAAACAGTTTGTAAAAATATTTTAGGCAACAAATTTGGCATTCACTTATCAATTTTTGGTGACATTTGTTAATGACCTAGAGACAGGTACTATCTTATTGCCATGCTGTCTTACTCGTAGCTCAAAACATGTGAAAGTGCAGTAAAAAATTTTCATGAATGTAAAGTTCATGAACCTATGGGAAACTAAAAAATGTGAAAGACAAACAAATAAATATTTTACTTACTACAATGACTTTTAAAGTATTCATTGGTGCTTTCAGTTAATCCTTCATAGCTTTTATAAAAAGGATTTTCTTTGAGGAACACCCACTACACATAAAAAACAAAATAAAAAAATTATTATGAAACTACATTTATCAATCAACATAATAATATGAAATCAGAAAATTTATATTCTATCATTAGTTAAATGTCATTAACATTTAATATAATAATTTATTATTCAAATTTATTTCATGAAGTATACAAATTAACTATTAAATATAGAAAAACAACCGTTTTACAACATGCTTAAACTTGCTTAACTCTGCCGGAACGTTAAGCATGGAGTTGTAAACAGGTTGTTTTTCTTTATTTAATAGTTAATAATAATAACATATTTGAGAGCAAAACTTAAATAAAACAATGAAGAAATTAGGAAGCATTTACAAATAACATTTGAGTCATTTATCATTCAAATTTGGTTTCTTATAAAAGTTGCAAATGTTTATATATATATATATATATAATAATGATCTATTAAGCATAGTAGAAGCCAAGCAACAGATACAAGATCATTGAAACGTTCAGCTTTTTCTAATTTTAATGCTATTGTAAAACTATCCTTTTTGTTTTTACAATTTTTCTCTAATGTATTACTATATTGCTATTAAAAACATTTCAAAGTTAAATATAGTTTTACATCATTATCATAAAATAAGGAAATCTAAATTACTATAAAAAATCATAGCTTGGCTCGCTCTTTGCTAAAAATTAAGGGAAAGAGAGAAAGAAAAAAAAAAAATAAAAGTGAAAAAGTTTTTTTCTCTCTCTATGTTCTCCTTTCTTTTATTCATAAAACTACATAAAAGCCATTACTTTTATTTTCCTCTCTTGTTTCTTTTTGCATATCCTATGGGAATAGTATAATTATAATAGTAATAAAATAATTTAACAATTTAGTTTCAACAGTGAAACTTAATTGTTAAATTATTTTCAAAATAAAGAAAAAATATCTATTATTCATTAGACTACAGATTTAAATGGTTTATAAAGAAAAACAAATTGTGTGACATACCGATTTTAATATAACATATAATGAGAATTCTGTTTGAACAACTATTAAGTCTGGGGATGATATCAGATCTGCCATTAAATCCACGCTGAAAACAGAAAGTAAATTATTGACAAATATTAATTTAACCAAATTCATTATAAAACAAATGAGAGAGGCTCATACCTTATTTGTACTAAATGTTTTGGTGATGCAGCAAGTTTGAGAACTGCATTTTTGTGCAACCAGTCTAAAGATAATTTTTTAACTTCTTTAATACCATAAAGTTCAGAAGATTCATAATAAGATAAGGCTGTGTCAATGCTGGAAATATACATTAAAAATTAATGAAATTCCATTTATTTCAAATAATCACTATTTATTTCATGCTATTTCCGGTAATTTCTCTCTGTTCTGTCAAAACAAATCTATCTATCAAAATTACAAATTCATAAAATGACAACCTAAAACTTTATTTATAGTTCTTGAGAACAATGGGATATATACCTCATTAATTGACAATTTTTAGTATATTAAATTAGGGCTGGAAATTCAAGAGGCAATATGAGATTTACGTTAAAAAGTTTAGAAGTTCCACCCAACAAAATTTCATGGACATGAGCCCCAAAAACTCATGAAAAATTATCACTTTTAGATTTTGATTGAATGAAATAAATTAACAGACTATAAATTCATAAAAAATAACTGAGTCTTTAATTGACAGAGAGTATGAAAAGATAATTTAAAGCCAGCATTTTTTTTTTTTTTTTTTTTTTTTTTTTGTGTGTGTGTGCATGGATTTTTTATTTTTATTTTTATTTGTTTATTTATTTATTTTTTAATGCTATAGTAATCTATATATATAAAAGAACACTTCCTGAGTGAGTTAGTGAGTGAGGGGGTGATCTATCAACGCCCAGACCAAACCCCTGGACCTAGAAGCATGAAATTTTGTGACAATGTTCTTTCTATGACGTAGGCATCCACTAAGAAGCGATTTTACAAAATTCGCCCCCCAAGGGGGGGAGGGGGGGGGGGCAAAACGCGATTTCACAAAATCCTTCATATCTCAAACAAAAAAACAGATATCCGTAAAATTTTTGCTTTAAAATATAGCTAATACAAATGTCAAAAAACCAATTTCTGGAATTTTCAAAATTCGGTCCCCAAGGGGGGCGGGGGGGCAAAACGTAATTTCACATGCGTAAAAACGTGATTTCACATAATCCTATATATCTCAAACAAAAAAATAGATATGCGTGAAGTTTTTGCTCTAAAATATAGCTGATGCAAATATCTAAAAACCAATTTCTGGAATTTTAGAAATTCAGCCCCCAGGTGGGGCAACAGGGGGAGGGAGAGGGGGGGGCAAAAAATAAAAAGAGGGTTAGATCGTTCAAAATTGGTATATAGAGGTTTTCGATACCTACAAAACGATTTCGGATATTTTCGAATTTGTAAAATTATTAGGAGGGGCGGGAAGGTGGGGGGGGCTATGGGCAAAAACAAATAGAAATACAGTTAGGCCGTTCAAAATTCGTACAGTTAGGTTTTAGACGCCTGCAAGTCGAATGGGGATATTTTCGAAAGTGTAAAGTTATTAGGAGGGCCGGGAAAGGGGGAGGGGAGAGGGGGGGCAAAAAAATAAAAATAGAGTTAGATCGTTCAAAATTGGCATATAGATGTTTTCGATACTTACAAATCGATTGCGGATACTTTCGAATTTTTAAAATTATTAGGTGGGGCGGGAAGGGAGGGCGGGAAGGGGGGGGGGGCTATGAGCAAAAACAAATAGAAGTACAGTTAGGCCGTTCAAAATTGGTACAGATAGGTTTTAAAGACCTGCAAGTCGAATGGGGATATTTTCGAAAGTGTAAAGTTATTAGGAGGGTCGGGAAGGGGGGGCAGAGGGGCAAAAAAAAGAAAATAGAGTTAGATCATTCAAAATTGGTACATAGAGGTTTCCAATACCTACAAATCGATTGCGGATATTTTCGAATTTTTAAAATTATTGGGAGGGCGAGAAGGGGGGGGGGAGAAGAGCGGTAAAAAAATAAAAATAGAGATATATCGTTCAAAACTGGTGCATAGAGGTTTTTGATACTTACAAATCGATTGCGGATATTTTCAAATTTGTAAAATTATTAGGATAGACAGGAGGGGGGGGGGGGGCGAAGTGGGAAAATAATAGAAATAAGAGTTAGAGCATTTTGGGAATTTTTTCCGAAGGCAGTGAGAACTCGGTGCGCCATTTTTCCTACTCAGATTTTGTTTCTCTTTTTTTTCATGTGATAAAAATTAATGCAATTAGGGGGTAAAAATGAGATTTTCGGGGGCGCATAAGGCAAAAACACATTTATAAGTACAACTCGGCACCAAATTACTTCACAGGGAAGAAATTGCAGATGGGGAGACTAGGCTTGAATACGAAAAAAGCATTTTCTGCGATTTTGTAATTTTTGATTTTTAAGGGGGGAAGGGGGTGAAAAAGGTTTTTCGGAGTTGCTGAAGACAAAAACACCTTTATAAGCATAACTCGGCTCCAAATTGCTTCACGAGGAAGATATTGCAGATGGGGAGACTAGACTTGAATACAAAAAAATCAATTTCTGCGATTTTGGAATTTTGGATTTTTAAGGGGGAAAAGGGGTGAAAATGATTTTCGGAGGCGAAGGAGGCAAAAACACCTTTATAAGCATAACTCGGCTCCAAATTACTTCACGATGAAAAAATTGCAGATGGGGAGACTAGACTTAAGTACAAAAAAATCATTTTCTGCGATTTTGGAATTTTGGATTTTTAAGAGGGGAGAGGGGCTGAAAATGATTTTCGAAGGTGCAGAAGGCAAAAACCACCTTTATAAGCACAACTCGGCTCCAAATTGCTTCACGGTGAAGAAATTGCAAAGGGAGAGACTAGACTTGAAAACAAAAAAATAATTTTCTGCGATTTTGGAATTTTGGATTTTTAAGGGGGGAAGTGGGTATAAATGATTTAGAAAAATACGAATTTTCGAGTAAAAGTAATAGCTCAAAGATGTAAAAAAAAAAAAAAAAAAAAACCGCCAAGCGTCTTCTTGAAAATATTTCCAAAAACTCATTTTTTGATTTTTTCCGATTTTTTTTTTTTTTTTTTTTTTTTTTTTTTGGGGGGGGGGGGGGCAAAAAAATAAAGGGCAAAGACAAATAGAAATACAGTTAGGCCGTTCAAAATTGGTACAGATAGGTTTTAGAGGCCAGCAAGTCGAATGGGGATATTTTCGAAAGTGTATAGTTATTAGGAGGGCAGGGAAGGGGGGGACGGAGGGGCAAACAAAATAGAATAGAGTTAGAGCATTCAAAATTGGTATATAGAGGTTTTCGATACCTACAAATCGATTGCGGATATTTTCGAATTTTTAAAATTATTAGGATAGACGGGAGGGGGGGGGGCGAAGGGGGAAAATAATAGAAATAAGAGTTAGAGCATTTTGGGAAATTTTTCCGAAGGCAGTGAGAACCCGGTGCGACATTTTTCCTAATAAGATTTTTTTTCTGTTTTTTTTCACGTGATAAAAATTAATGCAATTTTGAGAATTCAGTAATTATAGAGATTCATTTAAAAATAGGGACCAGCGAAGCGGGCGTTGCCTGCTAGTTAAATATAAAATGCAAAGAATTCAAGTTTTAACCATGATTCTATTGCATATACTGTAAAATAATTTTATTAGAAAATAAAATTCAACAATTGCAGCACATTATGCAAACAGCCACAATTGGGGAAGGATAAAAAAATAAAATAATAATCTGGTATGGCACTCACACTACTTTCTTATACCCTACATTACTACAGACATACTATAATCCTGTGTACTCAAAAATAATACCAAAATTAGCAAAAACAAGTATATATATATATATTCATTTTTCCATGGAAAAATTATTGTAGATTTGTAGCAGTGCAGAATTTTTTTTGTAAGTTTACAGATAGTCTGCTGGAGGAGTACTAAGCTGCATCTAGACCTGACTTGATCAGGCCTTTGCATATAAAATTGTAATGGAAATATCAGCTTTTTTACACAAGACTTGTTTATAATGCATAAGAACCATTGGTGCATGTTTATTATTAATTATAGCAATTGTGAATAGCTATTTAGTTTATAAATGCAATTTTTAACAAAGAAATGTATTATAAGATTTAGTATCAGATACAATTGAAAGACTATGTATAATATTATGTCTAAGTAAAAAAAGTACATTTAATTGAAGTTGTGATTCTTTTAATATTCATTAGTCATTTAAATAAAACTTAGGAAAATAAAAGTATCACAGATTAAAATTTTATAGGAGTCAATAGAAAATTAAAATAATATGAAATAAATTTAGTAGACAAATCTAAAAGATACGGGTATTTAAAAAACTCAATTTGTTTTTTTATCTAACAATTTATTATAGTTTATGAAATTTAGAAAAATAGATTTCTAAGAATAATATTGGATTGCAATATCCCAACATATTGAGAAAATCATAGCTTAAAATACATCAAAACCTACATTTTTATTTCTAACATAAGGAATAACGTTCATTGAAAGTAAATTATAATATTACAAGTAATTTTTGTGAACATTATTACCTAAAAGTTTGAAGAGAACCTCATAAAATTTAACATTGGAATTAAGATCATTGTATATTTCAAATCCATCAAAAGCAATTGTAATACTAAATATAGCAAAGAAAAATTCATATAAATAATGCTGACTCGAGTCAAGAATAAAAAGAGAAATAACTGCAACTAAAAAAAAAAAAAAAAAAGGCAAAATATTTTAATGGACATTACTTGTCTTCTCCCTTCACATCTGTTATTTTATTTATTTATTTTTACATATTCAATATTTTTTTTTTTACCCTGCACTGACATTTTTGATATAACAAAAATAAACTACCACTTTTACTTGCATATGTGTAGGCTACATGCATTTGTTCTTGCAGGAATTCTGTGAAACTATCTGTAGAAAGCAGCACATTGGAAGATATATATGTAAAGGCCTCTGGATACTTAAAATTTTGGTAATGAGAGTCAGGTGTTAAAGCGTTTTTTAAAACGACCACTACATGCTTATTAAATAACCCAAATTTATTACTTTTTTTACTCTAAATAATCTGATACTGATAACAGAAAAATACTGTTGTGTAGCAGCTCTAATGCTATAAAGGAAGAGTCCTCTTATGGTCCTACTCAACTAGCGAAAAGCGAATAAAAGAGAGACTATTGATCTGTTGAAGGAACATTTTTTTTTTATTTTTTCGTGCATGGCACAACAAAATTAATTACAGTCGTCCCCACTTAATAGGGTAACGGATAATCGAATATCCCGCTTATAAGAATATAAAGTTATAGAACCAATTTTTTTCCATAGAAGTAATGTTAAATTTCCTCATTTAAAGAAATACTTTTTGAAATGTCCCCCCCGCTTAATCGCATAAACATTCAGAGTTTCTTAAATAAAATTCCTCTAATTCTGGGCAGATTTTTCCTCTCATTCTCAAAAAAAAAACTTTACATTAAAGAATGCCCTGTAAACATGAGATGGTATTCCGGCCGAGATGATAAAGCTTGATGATAAAACAAATTTATAAAATCAGCAACTAATGATAAAATTAGACATTGAAATAGAAATGATCACCAGGAATTAGAAATCACAAATTTTGAAAGTTTACAGATGATTGAAATAGAACTTTATGAACTCACAGATGTGGATAAAGGTGGAGAAACAGAAAGAGATGAAGAGTTTAATTTTTCAATTAAATTTTTAAATGAAAGTGATAAAGAAGAACAAGCAGATACGCCTCAAATGATAGATAAAGTTGCAAAATCCTTTAATATTATTCATCATCATTTTGAATCTCATAGAAGCTATTATAATCTGTTTACGTACTTTAGAAAAAGAAATCGAAAAATGTTTAGTTAAATTTATGCCAAAGTAATCAATCATGACTCTTTTATTTATTTATTTATTTTTTGTTAAAAATAAAATTGTAAGTATACTTTATTTACTTTGCATTTATTCCAGCTTCAATTGCATTTAAAAATTTACTGTAATATTTTAGCTTAGTAAAAACTCAGTTAAACATTTAAATAAGAAAGAGGAATCGATCAATTATCCTTCATGTAAGCATAAAATCATTATGGTTATACATGTAACTGCATTCCTAGTCTTCCCCGCATAATCGAATACCCCACTTAATCGAATTAATATAGTTGGTACAGTAGATATTCGTTTAAGCGGGGCCAACTGTATTATGGGTAGCTAAGAACTTTTATATATTTTAGCATCATGCTCCTATTGTCTACTTGTTAACATTTACGTTCAATTGTTCATTTGTACAGTGTGTAACTTAAAATATCAAAATAAAACATGTTACACATAAAAGCCTATAAAGTTTTTCTTCAGTCTCCCCATACTGTAATTTTTTTTGGTACTTGAATTTATTATTATTTATATTATTTTTAATTTTTTCCATTTCAGTTTTTGTTTTCAGATGTTAATCCTTTTTATAGCAAAGCAAAAGATATTTTGAGCAATAAAAAAAGTATTAAAAATATACATTATGGTGCAAAAATATATTTATTTTTATTTCCAAACTAGTCTGCCTTTGCCTGTCTAGTGGTCGATATTTCCAAATGAACCTGTTTTTAAATTGATACTTGCATTCTCAAGCATATTCATCAAGTCAAAAACAGTGTCTAAATGTTATGAAAAATATCGTTAATGAAAAAAATAATTATTTAAAATTTAAGTACGTTTTTTATCAAAAGAATCAAATTCAAGTAATGAAATGTACAGTCGGGGAAAAAAAAAACGCAGCACTCGATGTAACTCTGTTGCTAATCAATGCGCAAAAATGTAATAGGTATCATTCGACGGGGAATTCAGAGTAGATTCAGAAAATGAACGGAAATTTTAAATTGGGGGTCGTCTACATATTAAAATGCGCACCAACTTTGATTTTTTCAATGGTAATGCCCCATTTTTATTTTATATTTGAATTCCTGGGATCGCGACAATGCGAAAAAGTATATTGGTTGTATATTTTGCTTATTTTTTCACAGAGTTATAAGCGTTCAAAGTTTGAAGGTGCTAATGTTAAATTCATATTTCAAACTTTTATTAATATCTTCACAAAAAATAACTTGATCGATATAATTCTTTTTTTACGAGATACAGTGAAGAAACCCAAACATGATCCATCATTAGTTTTGATTCTGAAAAATATTTTTAATTCTGAAAAATATTAATAAATTCATATTCATAAAAATTATGAATTATGACCTATATTAATTTTTACATAAAATGAAATCCTAATGCTGAAAAATATGAGTGTGCAAATTTCCAGCTCATTCCAGTTATTAGTTTTCGAGATATAGATAAATCTTTCTTTTGGAGTGGTTTAGGGGGCCGTCTCTTAAAAATTTTTGAATGAGATAATGAAGCAAATCTTAAAACATAACGGAGAAAATTGAACAAAATATTTTTATTTTTTATTAAAGGGTCAAATTATATAATAACAACGTCAAATGCAAAGAAATGAAACAAAAATGTTGATTTTTAGACATTTGTGTTAGTATCAAGAATTCCTGTTTTCTAAAGCCCCGCCTTTTATCGTTCTTCAAAACAAAACAATACAGAAACGAAAAATGAATGTGACTTTGAGTATTCGTGTTAAACCCCTTATTTTATATCAAAAATATACACAAGTGGTATTTACTTCATCGATTACTGGTGATAAATTTAGAATCCTTTAAACGAATACTAGAAGAAAAAAAATAACTAAATAGGCGGGGTTTACTGTTTGAAATACTCTCAAAATAAAATATTTCAAAACAAATTTTCTGTACCACAATTATATTACAGATGGATATACATTATAACTATATTCTTTCTAATTAATATATTTCTATCCATAGTATATTTTATTGCAAAAATATGAACACTGGGTACATGCTTAAGAAATAAGTAACACACAAATTACGAAAGAAACGCCCACTGGCATTGTTACAGATTTTCAAATGATGAGAATCTACGTCAAAAGTCGCGAAAGCGTTAATTAAGAAATTATATTTTCATAGAAATTATAAAACAAATCGTACAGTTCCAAAGAGTTCAACTGACCCAAAACTGGTAAGTGCTATTAAAATTGTTTAATATTTACTTTATGAAACCTTACAATAATTTATCCGAAAAGATTTAGTTTATGCGTTGTTGTATATATATATATATATATATATATATAGCTATATCATTTCAGTTTGTATATTATGTTACACGTACGAAAGAAAATTTAAGCTTTATTGGTGATCAGTATATCCATGATAGATACTTTTTAATTGAAAAATATTGCACTTTTATAAAAAGTATTGTCTGACCAATCGTAAGTGTAATGTATTTAAACATACCTAAAATTATCTAAAAAGAGTACTAAAGTATATACATATCCAAAAAACTAAATTCATGATTATTAAGATACTGCAAAGGTGTTAAAATTTTATTTCTTTTTATAACTCTTTTTTTCTTGAAATATTTCCGGTGTGAAACAGTATAATTTTCTCTAATTCTTGTAGGATCTTAATTTTATTTTTCTATATTTAGAGATAGCCCCCTAACACATTTTTGATCATAACTCTATGAATACTAAAGATAATGTATGCAAATAGTATACTTTTCCGCACTGCCAGACTCTCAGAAATTCGAATATGAAGTCATAATTGGGTGTTGCTATTGAAAAAATCAAAGTTGGCGCTTATTTTAATATGTAGATGACCCCTAATTCAAAATTCGACGACATTTTCAGAAAGTGCATTTCATTTCCTGTTGAATGGTGTCTATTAAATTTTTCTGCGTCAATTAATAACGAAATACCATCAAGTGCTGCGTTTTTTTTTTTCCCCGACTGTACATTAATTATTTCACAAATTCATCAGCAATGTCACTAGCTAATTTGTCTAGTTTATTTAACTCTTTAGCACAAATTCATCAAATTCCTACATTAGTAATCTTAATTATTATTATTTTTTTTTTTAATTGAAATACACAAACATACTATGTCTCAGTTAAGTTTAAATTATTTAAAAAACACATAAAAAGAGACTTTTATTTACACTCGAACACTATAAAAACAGTTAAAATATACAGTAACAAATATTACTTGCTGAATATATGATCTTATTTCAATCTATTTTAATGTGTTTGAATTTAAATTTGTACTTTTTTATCTCCCATATTTTTTAACACTAAATAACTTTAACAAGATACCAATAAAGTGGCCCTGAAACATTTGCTATTGTGTATTTTAGCTCATTTTATAGTGTTTAAATGTAAATAAAAGTCTCTTTTTATATGTTTTAAAAATATTTTTAAATTTTTTTTTCTAATTTAGGTAAATGTTTTAACCATAATTTGGTGATTTATAGCTGGACCGAGAAAGTAAACTACCAAATTGAAAGTGGCAATCTTTATAGATCCTTCATCTAGTGTTTTAAATTATCTTTTAAACTTATTTTATTTATTTCAAATCACGGATAAAAATTATGTTTCCTCAATACATTGCAGCAGTTGTAACACTATTTTTTTTTTTCTGCTAAATCATTCTTCCAAACCAAGGATCATTTTTTTAAAAAAATACATTCTGGAAGCTATAACGTTACTTTCCAGCCTTATCCCTGAGAAACTTAGGCTTTATTAAGAAGACGATTATTATTAATAACAGCAACAATAGTAGTACCTTCAGGTAGACACAGATCTATAAAATAAATCTAGGAGGAAATATATAAAAATGCATGAGAAACTATCAATTTACAAAGTATTTTATAAATATTTACTTAATGCTGACTTTCATTACTTCAGAACACTGTTCAATCAAATCATCCTAAAAATAAATAAATAAATGTAATATAATATATGTTAAAAAAATTACTTAGTTATTTATTTTTAATATAAGTACTTACCAACTGCAAAAGAGTAGCGGCAGCCATAAGAGATACTGCCTCTCCTGCTTCAATCTGGATTTCATCTTGATATAAAGATCCAAATACTTTATGTAAAGCTACAAAGTAAAAATATTATGATAATGAACATACTGAACATGTGATTGACATTTAACGAAATCTATGCCCATACATATAATTTCAAATCTCTATCTTTGAAACAAATACCCAAAAGAAATTTTAAAATGCAAGAAAATAAGCTTATCCATAGGAATAAGATTTCAATAAAAAACAAAATTGTCCCTTCAAAAATTTCTACTTCCTAAAAATTGTCTTCTCACATACTCTTCTTTATTTATTTTTTTTAATTATTATTATAAAACTGATTAGGTTCTCTCAAGATTTCATCTATTTATACTCCATACGGTGAAGCATGAGAACAAAAGTACTCAAACAGGTTGTGGAAACATATAAAACTATACCTTTAGCCCAAATTCCTACTTCAGTGAGTTATATATATATTTTTCCATTTGTTAATTTTTTGTACATTTATTTTAATAATTTTTAAAATACTTGTTAGAAAACTGAAAGGAGTCACTGGAATCAAATTTTTTTTTACTCTCCATTTACATGCATAATATAGAATCACTCAAAAAAATAATCAATTTTAGCAGTCAAAAACAATAACAGCAGAGATGAAAAAAACAGAAACTCAGATTGTCTGTTTGGCACTCCTAGTTAAGTGCAAGGTATTAATTTATCACCAGTCTACACATGCTTTTGCTTGGTTTCATTACCTTGTCTCTGCAAATAGACTATAGATTTTTAAATATGCGATTTGGGGCAATTTTAATCAATAGATACTGAAATATAGCCATATGGAAAAAATCACAAAAGTTGAGTAATGGAAAAGTCACCTGTCGGCCAACATACATCCAAATTAAATTAGCAGTCTTTTTCATAATGGCCACTTCACATATCAAGCTTTTTTTTTTTTTTTTTTAATGTGTTACAGAAGCTGAGATACAGCCTTTCCACACATGGAGGAAACTGTGGCAAAGCAGTGCCACCTGTTACCCAATATGCACCCAAATTGAATTAGTATAAATTTTCATAATGGTCCTCTCACAAATCAAGATTTGTGCTCTTATGCACTATAGAAACTGAGATATAGCCTTTATGAAAATAGAGGATGTAGCAACACAGCAGCAACACTTGTTGGGTGCATATGCCAAAACCTAATCAGCACTAATTTTTGTAATGGTGTATAAGTTAAAGCCAATCAACTACATGACAAAAGTTCTGCCTGGATGGTGTGCCTTATGTTGGGGGGTCTTTCTAAAGGTGCTAAAAAGGGGGTCCTAAAAAGAATCCTAGCCTATATTTATGTCAGTTTTGGATAAAATCACAGAAAACTTCAAATCCTTATGTTTAGGTTGATGAATGCAACCTTGAAAATTGTCATTTTTCTTATTATTACTAGTTTTCATTTTAAAAAACGAAATACCAGTAATTATTTTTAAAAGAAAAATTAAAGAAAGAATCTTTTTCATACTTTTTATTTTAGATATACAAAGAAACAATGTGAAATAGCTTGAAATATGCATAAATAAATGTAATTTTATAAATGATTACCAGAATATAAAATTACAAAATATCTTAGCCCTACAATAAAAAATAATAAATATCTGCAAGCTACAGTCACCCCAGATATATATCAGTCATTAACATTACAGATATATGTATGTAAAAAAAAAGTTAGTAATCATAAAAAATTAAGATAATGATTTAGTATCAATTTTATGTATCTGGAATACTACAAAAACTATAATTGACTATTCATAATTTAGCATGGATTTAAACACATCCACGACAGAAAGTGACAAATTACATTTCTTAAGTTTATTTACTGACTTTAGTACTGTTTCAATTCTTAATCTTCTGAACACAACACATATATGCAATGTCAATATCCACACATTTGACTGTATTTAATTCTCCCACTTTTTATTTAAAAAAAAAAAAAAAAAAAAAGAAAGAAAGAAAAGAAAAATTTCAGCAAAAAGATAAAAGTATATGTGCACACTGTGACCATCTACATTATACAGATTGATGATTACTAAAAATTTAAAAATAGCTAGCTGTCTGCAGCGGTACAGATAAAGGAAAATACAAAATACCCCTGGAAAATTTCGATAATTTTAATACCACAAGTAAAGAAATCGAATTTTTGTAAATATAAACTCGAGTTTATATTAAAATTTTCTTTTTCCGCTTGTTAGTACAGTAGATTTTGAATTATCTAGTCCTTGTTTGACCTAATTAAAATATTTAAATGAAAATATAAACAAACGAAGTATAAACTATTAATTAAATAAAATAGAAAAAACCTTAACATTACTTCGTGCTGTCGTTAACATTTTCAGCTGAGCACCCAGCTCTCTTCAGACAACGACTTCTGGAGATCTTAAGTGATAGTCTTGAGTATTTTCTGCCATAAGGTGGTGCCACACTCTGTCTGGTGCCACTGCGCCGCTGTCGTTGCATGTCTCATGATTGGTAGCTATTTCTATAGCTTCCCAGACATTGGAGTTATACATTGAAGTTACAAATAGAAAAATTAAAACCAGAAGAAATGAACATAAAAACTACATAAAAAATCTGATGTGGGCACCACATGACTTCCTTATACACTTTTAGAAATGTACATAATGTTAAAAAATATTGTCACTGGACCCGAAACAGTTGGCTAAAAATATTTTTAAAAAAATGCATGCATACGTAAAAAAATAAATAAATAAATAAATAAAATTGTGCCTTGAGGGGACTCATTTTAAAATCCTTGGGGGGGGGGGGGGGGACTCATGTCAAAGTTGGGCCTTGGGGGGACTCATGTCAAAGTTGGGCCTTGGGGGGCCTTATTTCAAAGTTGCACCTTGGGGGGACTCATGTCAAAGTTATGCCTTGGGGGGGACTCATGTCAAAGTTGTACCTTGGGGGGGATTCATGTGCCTTGGGGGGACTCATGTGCCTTGGGGGGGGACTCATGTCAAAGTTGCGCCTTGGGGGGACTCATGTCAAAGTTGTGCCTTGGGGGGGGGGGACTTCGGATCCGAAACAATTGGATAAAAGTGTTAAAAAATGCATTTTCACCGTGTTTCTGAACTATTCCGGAAGTTTCAAATCTCTAACTAGTCGGGAAGTTAGTTAAATAGATTTTCTGTTGAATCATATAAACGCTGCTAAAGGCAGCAGTGACACGAAGCAATTGGCTAAAAATATTTAAAAAATGCATTGTCACCGTGTTCTGAGCTTTTCTGGAAGTTTTAAATGTCTAGCTAGTCGGGAAGTTAGTTAAAAATCGATTGCAAGATTTGTACTGGTAACGCTGCCGAAGGCAGCAGGTATCGGAAACAGTTGGCCAAAAATATTAAAAAAACGCATTGTAAACGTGTTCTGAGCTTTTCTGAAAGTTTCAAATGTCTAGTTAGTCGGGAAGTCAGTTAAATTGCAAGATTTGTCCAAACCGTTTTTAAGTTATTACTGTTTTTTGATACATTATGGCCAAAACCAATGTATTTTTGGTCATTATGAACCTAATTTTCCTAAATATCTCCAAAATGGAAAATCATACAAAGTCCAAAAAGGGAGGTGCAGAACTATATGTTATAACAAACCTATGTACCAATTCGCAACTTTCTACGTTCAACCGTTTTTGAGTTATTACCGTTTTTTGATACATTATGGCCAAAACCTATGTATTTTTGTCATTATGAACCTAATTTTCCTAAATATCTCCAAAACGGAAAATCATACAAAGTCCAAAACGGGAGGTGCACAACTAGATGTTATAACAAACCTATGTACCAATTCGCAACTTTCTACGTCCAACCGTTTTTGAGTTATGCGACATACACACACACACACACAGACACACACACACACATACAGACGTCACGAAAAATCGTGTAAAATCGCTTATATCTCTAAAACGAGAGCTCGTGTTCAGACGACACTTGCAGGTGTACAACTATACATCATGACAGTCACACGTATAAATTGGCAACATTCAGCGATCATTCGTTTTCGAGCAATGTGAAATACAAAATCCATTTCGCAAATCGGGATTACTATACTTCCTTATACTTTGTATAAGGAAGTAAAAACGGCAAGTTCAATACAGCATTAGCTAAAACGTTTTATAATCAGGATATTATAATTGATTTTGAAAAAACTAGCAAAATCGCGGATTATGAGGATTACAATTACGCAATGTACCGGGAAGCTATAGAAATAGCTACTAATCATGAGGCATGCAACAACAGCAGCGCAGTGGCACCAGACAGAGTGTGGTGCCACCTTATGGCAGAAAATACTCAAGTAAAACAAACAATACCTGTACATTAAGTAAGTTATGATACTGAAAGCCTTGTCACATACATTAGAAATGTGAGTAATAAAAATAAATAAAATAATCACCCTTTATTACTGAATATTGTAAAAGTATGCAAAAGTTGTATTGAGCCAAAATAATTAAGCGACTCTTCAAAGGAGAATAAAAATAGATATGAGGGTTCTAGAGCTGAAAGCAACAACATACGGTGCAGAAAAATGAATAAATATTGATAATAAATAATACCTTCTGGTGTAATATTTTCATCCTCAATACCAATAGTTATTTCTTTTTGAGATGTTTCGACCCACGCTCCATTGAACATGCTGTTGAAATATGGTGACTGAAAGAAAAAATATATATACAGTTGTAATAGATCAAATTAAAAGTTCAATAATGTCAAAACTTTTTATTAATGTAAAAATAGATAAATACTTGAGATAAATAAATTTTGTGAAGATTCCATTCTTTCCCTAAGGCAAATATCTTTATATCACTTCCTTGTCCTTCTTCAAACAGTGTCTTATAAATGTATTTAGATGTGCTCATTAATTTTCGCCTAAAAAAGAAAAAAATAGATATCACACAAAATATAAATCATTTAACAATTGATTCTGTTTTTAGAATAATATTGTTTTTGTGCAGGTGAAATTATTCTAATGTATTCCAAAATATTAGATTATTAGTCAGTCTTCACTTCTCTAGTGGTCGATATTTTTAAATGAACCTATTTTCGAATTTATTGCACTTAAATAAAAATCTGTCCACAGATTCTGATGTTACAAAAATGTTTTGTGTGTCCCTCTAAACTAGCTATAAACATTATGTACCTCAATAAAAGCTAGATACAACTTAATTTATGAGGATAAAGAACAACTGTTCAAAATTTGACATAATTTGGAGGATTACATAACATTGTCAGAATACTTTTGTAAGGTCCTGTACATTAATTATTACTTCCATTACCCTACTACTGTAGGTAATGGAGTACGCAGGTATTTGGTCCAAAAATTCAATATCGAGATTTCACCTGATTTACACGTTTTAAAATCCCCTGAGTCCAAAAAAGTGGTTTTCGGCAATTGGTCAGTGTGGTTGTGTATGTATGTATGATGTGCAGAATCTTCTGACTACCATATCTCCGAAACTAATAAAGATAGAACAACGAAACTTTAGAATTGACACATGTCTGGTGTACAGATGAATTTTTAAAATTTTGGTGAAAATTGTTAAAACGGAAGTGGGACATTCGAAACCAGAAGTGGGACTGTAAGTCCATATCTCAAAAAAGACTCTAATGATTTTCTTTAAAATTGCTATATATAAACCCTCTATTAGATATCCTTTCGAATGATATAGCTGGTCAGTTCAAGAAAATTAATAAGTGCCCTGTATAAATAGCTCAATTTCAGGTCTCGCAAGTGCAATCCATTAAAAATGTCAGCACGGATTATTTTCAAACTTGGCATAATAACTCTTTTTTACATATCTTTTCATATGTAATTGTTGTTTTCTAATCAACAATTGAGTTTGTCAAGTTTTGGTGAAAGCCTGTATCTCAAAAATGGCTCTAACGATTTTCTTGTATTTTTACATAAATCAATTTTAGATATCCTTTCTCATGTACATTCATGGCTATTACAGGAAAATTAACAGTCATCCTGCTTAAGTAGGTTAATGTTAAATCTCAGAAATAGGTGTTTCAAAAGATAACTCAACCATTTTTTCTGTTATTTTCTAACACTCCATGTAAACTTTTTTTTTATATGCCTTTACTCGTGTATTAAGTTTCTCATGCCAGAAAAATTTTAGGTTTCTACTAGGTCAATTTTATGTCTCCAACTGGCTCCAAAAAACAAAATGCATGTAACATGTGTAATATTGGCAGTGGGTAATGGAAGTCATGTGGTTGCAGATTTTATTGGCGACAACACACAGTATACACATAAATTTTTTTTTAATAATGCTGCAAATCTTGCCAAGCAGACTTTATTGTCGATGACACAGAGTACACACTAGTGCTGCACGGAGTAGCACTTTGGCTGAGTAACCGAGTCGCCGAGTACCGAATACCGAGTAGTTGTAAAAAAGATTAATTGATGTACATATGACGAATTTAGCACATCTTGAAATTTAAAAAAGCCCCTTTTAACACAAAATTAAGTTAAATGGCAAACAGCATGTTTTCATGAAATGTTTCCAAACTTTTGTTAGTGTATATACACAATTAGGTTCATCGTTATATTTGATACTTCCTGCTTAGTGAATTATTAAAACCATAATAACTGATAACTTCATTCTTTATTATATAGTCTTTCTTAGATGCGAATCATTCTCAGATAATTCTTAGAGAATATAAATTCTTATACACTCAGGCTTAATTTAAGATGTATGAAGTTCATATATGAAATGAGAACATTAAAATAAATATTTTATCATTTCAAACATGATAGATTTCATTAATCTTCAAATTCTAGAGGAGTAAAAAAGATAGGTGGTTTTGGGCCATAATTTGAAAAACAACAAATTTCATTATTAAAATATATTTTTAATAACATTTTAGTGTATATTTAACTTTTTCATAATTATTTTTAAAATTAAAAATCAATCTTTTCTTACAGTTTTTAAAGTGTCTTACTTTTATTTGAACAAATATGTAACTAAAATTTTATCTACTATATTAGTGTTATATAAGGGTTCTTTTTTCAAAAAAAAAAAATTAATTTTTTTCTGTTTTATAGATACAATTTTATGTAGTACTAAGTTTTGAAAAAAATTTGCATATTACACACATATAAGAAGATTATACTCAAATTCTTGTAACAGGGTTGGGTTTCTTCCGGAAGAAACTAGTTTCTTCCAGGACAGTGGAAGAAACTGGAAAAAACCGGAAGAAACTGGAAGAAATGGAAGAAACCGGAAGAAATGGAAGAAACCAACCAAAAGACAAAACAGATGTTCAAAATTAAAATTTATGAACTATATAAACTCAAAGTATATAAATATAATGCCAAATCTAAACTATAATTCAATTAATATTAAAAATATCTATAGAAAAATAAGTTATTTGATAACAAACACTAAATATATACAGGTGATGGAATTTTACTTTTCAATGCTAATATTTTTAGAACTTTTTGCATAGATACTATCTCATAATATTATACGTAACAAAACGTACAAACAGTACGTTCAAACAGTACAACTGATAATTAATATGGAATTTTCAGCCATAATATTTACACTTTTTTTTTTTTTTTTTTTTAAGGATACAATTTTTTGTATAAACTCGAAGCTGGTACCCAATGAACTGTATCAATAAGTAAGATACCTACTTTTAAACTGTCCTGCAAGCTCTCTAGGATTAAAAAAAAAAAAAAAAAAAAAAAAAAATCCATAGTTTGTATTTATCTATTTTAAGTTGAAAAATAAAGTGCAGTATTGAACTACGAAAATACTTTTCATTTGTTTTACAGTCAACTCCCTCTAACTCTCAAAAGTTTTGTCCAGAGGTTGTGCAGATAATAGGAATTTGCAAATTAGAGATCATTGCCTTTGTTTACAGTTTTCTTTTGCAGATACAAAGTCAATTATTATTAATTGAATGGACATCAAAATGGAAAGAGGATTTTTAATAAGTTTTAGAATAAATATTTCTTCAATATTAATAAAACTAATCTATCACATTCATATATGATGGTAAATAATTTAAGCATATTCAAATAATAGGTACCTATAAAATGTAAACAGACATATTTAAAAAATACGAAACAAAATATTTTTGAAAGTCTGGAAATAATATTCATCGCTGATTAATTTTGTTAAACATTCATGTAATACTGGTTTATTTTCAGTGCTAGTCTGTATGAATTGCAGGATAATAAACATAAGAATGTTACCCCCTCCCTTCCCCATTTGTGTTTTAAAGTAAGGATTATGCTAAAAGTTTAATAAAAAAATAATTATAAGATTTAAAAAAAAACTTTTTATATATCATGTTTTTAAATTTTCTTATGAGTCATTAATAAAATATGCGAGGTTAAAAAATAATATTTGAGTAATATTTAAGCATGCGGAATCAGTTCAGTGAAATAATAATAGTGAAAAAAAATGTTGGTTTTAAAAATAAAATATTACTCCTTTTAGAACAATGTATATTAGCTTCGTACATTAGCACTTATCAATGTGTATAAAATTTTAAGATTGATAATGACGTCAATTTTTGTGAAATGCATAATTTAACTTTTTATAATTTTTTCACATTCACATTGAATTAAATGTATTTATTTTTATGTCGAAGGAAAATGAACTCATAATTTTTTTTTTTTTTTTTTTTTTTTTTTGGCAACAATTAAATTATAGCTAATTTTTTAATGGCTATTTTATTGCTATTAAGAGCTTATTATTTTCATATTTTAATTAATTAAAAGAAAACTATTCGAAAATCTGACTTCAAAGTATTGTGTTGTCACCGGGTTCTGAGTTACTGTAAAAGTTTCAAATGTCTAGCTAGTAGGGAAATTAGTTAAAAATAGATTGCAAGATTTGTACAGGACAAACAAACAAGAATCAAAGTTAATAAAAACATGGTAATAAAAAGTAAAAATGTGAATTTTTTTGAAATATGAGATGTAAATTTCTTTTAGATTAAAAAATCAGCTACGGATTAGAAGGATTTGTAGATTATAAATCTGCAGATTAGAGGGAGATGACTGTACTGTATGTGACTATAAGGAAAATAAAGTTTTTGATGACATTTTGTAATACAGTACAGTAATTATTGCATACTGGTTCTTTTAATTAACTGGATTACGTTAAGAGCTGTTTTATCAGAAAGTATAAGCAAGTGATCCAAATTATTATTTATTACCAGTTAAAGAAATAAAATTGTCTAAATTATAAAACTTTATACTGTTTAAATTGAAATTCATTTTTTTACTGGATTTTGAGTATTTTTGAACGTGACCATCAGATACCGAGGCTCATTAGCTGATTTTGATGAAAAAAACTCATAATTATTAACTAAATGTGTTATTAAATTTGTATAGGTATATTTAAAGTTACTTAAAATTGTTTATAAGATCAATGCATCCATAGCATCTTACAAATCTGCAATTTATAGAATAAATTTTTAAGAAAAACAGTTTCTTCCATTTCTTCCACTTGGAAGAAACCTATTTCTTCCGGCCGGTTTTTTCCATGGTTTTTTCCGCAGTTTTTTCCACCTTGGAAGAAACTTGCCAACCCTGTCTTGTAACTAAAATGGATAAGCTCATATCATGAATCGTCTCTACTCTATACTAGAGATAAGACGGGCTCAGCCCGAGCCCGATCGGGCTCAAATCGTACGCAAGTCTTCGGGCTCCGGGCGGGCTCGGATTCAAGCTAAAAGTTCCGTTTATTTTATTCTTCACTAACTGGAAAATGTAAAAAAAAAAAAAAAAAAAAAGAAATTTTATTCATTTTGAGAGCACCTTTAGTAATGTCATAATAGTCATGATAGGTTATAAATCACAAAATAATCTTGCAAACCTTAGTAGCTTTGAATTTCCTTTTTCTAAATAGAACTTTTTTTTCAACGGGATGCATATTATGTCATAGTGTTATACAGTAATCCTTCCTCCTTCATTATATCGGGCCTCATTATATCACTCATTCGGATAATTTTTCCCCCCCCCGATAGGCGCGTTATAAACAATGGGCTGCACTATAAATATCTATTATATAAATATACACATGTATACAGAGACACGGACATTATAAATTGTTATAATAACATTTATAGTTATTTAAATTGAGGATTGATAATAAGAAAATTAATTTGAAAATGAAAACGGTATTTAATTTTACCATTGTGTATGCGTTGCATAGCGTACCACTTTCAATATCGGGCTCCGGCGGGCTCGGGCTCTGATCACACAAAATTTTTCGGGCTCGGGCGGGCTCAGTTCAAAAATGTTTCGGGCCCGGGCGGGCTCGGATTGCCAAAATAGAGCCCGAACTCACCTCTACTCTATACCGAATTTGGTGGCAATCTACTCGCCCATTTTAACTGCAAAAAGCTGTTTGAAGTAAAAGTTTAATGACTATATTTATATTTTCATTATTTTTTAGTTTAGTTATTAATAAACAACTCTTATGAATACATTTCTTTCTTTCAATAATACATAAAAATAATGAAATTCTTACAACTACTCGGTATTGGCTGAATACTTAGTCCAAATTTGGCTGAGTAGGCTGAATACCGAGTATAGTGTAACCACGTTTCCTTCTTACGCCTAGCAATGAGGACGAGTCGAAAATCTTGGAGGGTTTCCAAGTTGACCAACAGGTTTGAATTTAGTAAACATCCAGTCATTCAGTATTCCCTTATCGCTTATTTTCTCTGTCTCAACGAAAAGCTTGTCTTCCCTGTTTTACTAGTGGACTCGTTGAATCTGCACTTGCGCAGAGGCTTCCATGGTCGCAAGAAATGTTTGTAGTTAAAAAGTACTCTACAGCTCTAGTACACACATAAAAATTATGCAGCATACACAATATACTCAGTATACACACAAGAGATCTGTGCCTGTGAAATGGAAAAATACTGATTTTATTTAAGATATTCATAATCTAAGGTAATCGTAATTTTGGTTAATTTTATTCAATTTCTGTTACTTTTTTCTATTTCATTAATGAACTGTGAATTTGAACCCCATTTCTGCCTTAACTATCATCATGAATAAAGTGTAAAATTTTTTGTTAGAATGTTTTATAGAAATGTTAGTTAAAAGTGCTGGGCATCGATTGGATCATCCATTGTCCATGGTGATTTTTGTATGTATTAGTCAATCAAAAACATAATACGGAAACATACATGGAAGTTGTATATTTTCGTAATATATATTATACAAAATATTGTTTCAGATTATTGGTTGTTCTCTTAATATATGTTATTAAAATAACCATGATTTTTGAAAGGAATTAAATATGTTTGCCAGATAACTTGATCTTTTTTTCATAAAGGATGACAGACGTCAAATCAGCTTCAAGTGCTGTGTTTCGTTGTTGTACAAATGAAAAATTTACATTATTTTAGATCCATTTCAAATGCAGTTTTTAAGATATGGCAGAGAAAAATACATTGAACTCTCGCTAAGACGGCCCCGTTTAAGATGGATTTCTCGTTATTACGTACAAAAACAGAATGCCCGGCTAAGGCCTATAGGAATTGCATGTAATAAACATCGCTTTATACGTACAATTCATTCGTTAAGATGGACATTTATTCCCTCAATGCTTACTTTCTTCGAAAAAGAGTCAGTTCCCAAAATCTTTTTAAATTCAATATATATATATATATTTTAACATGAAAAGGTTCAATAATAAAAGGGTTAATCTCTTTCACTCTGTGCTATTACATTGTGGGAAGTAAATAGTATTGATTGACAGTGACAGTTGAGGTCAACAATCGGTTTTCATGCTTTTTTGCTTTTATATTTTTAGTGAATAAAAGGGTTTGAGGAAATCAATTTTCATTCGTGTTATACTGTGTATGTGCACATAATAGTGATTTTAGAGTTCATATAGAACTTCAGTTTATGAACTCCTGTTATGATGGACTCTCGTTAATATGGACAAAAACTGCTGGCCCTTGATTGTCCGTTTTAACGAGAGTTCACTGTATAATGTTTTGCATAAAATTCACTAACTTTTCACAGATGTGTATTTATTTTTATCAATTTCATTTTAATAAATAAATAGATATTATTTATGCTGCAAATAAATTGTTAATGAAAAATTTAAATTATATAATAATTTAAAGGAAACTGGAGGTAGAGATTAGTGTTATTTCTCATCTATGTAATTTTTAGTTAATAGTCTTTTAGTTATTTAGTTGCTACTGTTTAGAGATCATCATCTTTCTGTTTGTATATTTTTTCTTATTTTTTTTTAAACAATTTTACTTGTAACAGGGGTGATTGTAATTTCAAGAAAAAATACCTGAAATTTTAGTGAGAAAAAGATTTCGAATTGTTAGAGAACATATAATTCGTTGCAGGGAGGTCTAATTCTCTCATTATAAAAAATATGAATTTTAATTGGGTTTAGTTGTTATATGAATTTGATATTTTAGTCTTATTTCCTGATTTTAACTGCCACAAAAACTAGAATTCTGATACTGCAAGTGAAATAAATACCTGAAATCAAGTAAATTACTTGAATACAATCACCCCTGTCGTAATCTTTATGACGATGAAAAATATCGACAAATAACATCGAAATTTGCATTAAATATCTAAAAAGATGGTGTGTACTTATATGTTACCAGCAGCATTTTTTTGCTGATGGAATGCATCAATTTTTTGGCGATAAAAATTAAATCCTAGCCATTATAGCATAAACATATGTAAGATAGGTAGGTAAGTTTTACATCATTACCTCTTTGGAGTTAATTCTTCTTCTTCAAAATCATCACTACTAGATATAGAATATTGTTTACGTTTACGTGAAGTTATCGGTTGACAGATCCTTTGCGAAACGGCGTTACCCATAACGTTTTGCAAAATTCATAAAAAAATAAAATTTATTTGAACATTTCCCAATTCCTATCTATCGAAACAAGAACAAAACCAAGCTATTTTCTATTTATTTACTTATGTTTTCATTTCACTTCATAGATAATTGGTTGATTGGTTTGTTACTAATGTGTTTTTCTGACATCTATCATCATCATCAACATCATTATCTTAGTCTAAGGTGACCAGTTGTCTTCATTTTCTTAGGACTGTCCTCATTTTTTAAACATGTTGCTCATTTTTGAGAATTTTTAATTAGAACCACATATATCCACATTTTTAACTTTTCCGTTAGATTTTTCTTTCACCGATTCGTAAATATTAATGCTTTTTATTTTTATCTTTTAGGGTTGTATCTTTGTTGTTGAAAATATTCTTTAGACATGTGAATAAAATTAAATCTTGTGTATAAAATAAGATTATTATGCAGATAAAACTACTGTGTAATTTCATATAAAAGTATATAAAAATGAATGTTTGTCTGTATGTTATTTATAAAATCGTAAACGGCTTGACCGATTTCGATCATTCTTTTTTTGTTTTTTTCCTTATAGGTCAGGGATGGTTTAGGAAAAAAAATGAAAAAATCTTTAAAATTAATTAAAATATGAAAATAATAAACTTATTGACTTATATAAGCCATTTAAATTTTTAATTGTTGCCAAAAAAAGTTTACGAGATATATTTATTTATAGTTTTCAGCATAAAATGAAATATGCGTTCATGCGAAAAATAAGAAATTACTAAATGTTAAATTGGTCGATGAGAAAATGACACATTATAATCTTCTATATATATAAAAATGAATTGCTGTTCGTTAGTCTCACTAAAACTCGAGAACGGCTGAACGGATTTATCTTATCTTAGTCTTGAAATGTTCGTGGAGGTCTAGGGAAGGTTTAAAAGGCGAGAAAAAATCGAATAATTTCCGGGAAAACCCTAAAAACAGCCCTTTTCTATTTCCCATACAAACGTTTTCTAGAGTCAATTTGAACTTTATTGCTATTCAATAAAGTTTAGGTGTGTTCCTAACGGCTGATGGCTGAGCTACAAAAATTTGCATGTTGATTCGTAATGATCTCCCCTGATGCACCTCGAAGCCGGATTTTCGAATTTTGTTTTAGTTTTCTTTTAATTAATTAAAATGTTAAAATAAAAACCTTCTAATAACTGATAAATTGGCCATTTAATTTTAATCCTTAATTTAATTGTTGCCAAAAAAAATTATTCTTTTTTGGACAGAAAAAAAGAAAAAAAAAACGTGAACAATAAAAATTACATTTATTTAAAATATTTAATTTTATTCCTTAATTTAATTGTTGCCAAAAAAATTATCATTATTTTTTCGACGGAAAAAAAAAACGTGAACAATAAAAATTACATGTATTTAAAATGAGGAAAGTAAATTAAAAAAAATTAGAAATATCAGTCGTATCGTTACAAATAAGATACCAAATGAAAGATGCAATTTTTGTGAATCCAACGGATTAAACAGCTTATCGATCGGACAATTAGATTTTTTAAAATTAACTAATGTATGTATTTTATAAATTTTCTTTCACAAACACAAACGTGTAGTATACAGCCTGTACAACACTAGACCAAATTGAAATTCAAATTTCATCAATATTTAAATAAATAAATGAAAATAAAAATATGCTTAATGGGAAATATATATAACCATTAAAAGTTTAGTTGTCTAAAATATGTCAGAAATAGCGCTCATAGCATATTGTTACCAGGTATTAAGTCTTATTTTTACAAGGGATAAAATCTAAAATGGTGACAAAAATTCAAAAGTCGCCAAAGAGAGCTATATTAAGGCGGTACTACTATGATCATGCTTACAAACCATGAATACTAATAACCACAAAAAATTAATTGTCTCATGCAACAGACGTAGCCGGTCATAGCATATTATAATATTTAGCGTGAAATTGTTATCATTTTTATGGTTGATCGGGGATAAACAAAATAAACATAGGAAATAACGTAAAAGCAAATATTATGTGCACCACGTATAGTGTTGTTCATATGTAACTGGGATTCAAATATAAAGGGGATACTTCATTTTTTTTTTTTTTTCGATACTATCTATTTCGAAACTGTTATCTAATAAGGACTTAATGCAAGCCTATTGGTAAACCATTGTCTCAGGTAATAGGGACAAGCGCCCGAGTTTTAGCGGATGACCAAATCGCTACCGAAGGCAGCAGGGATCCGAAGCGAGCTTTTGAGCAATTTTAGTATTTTATTTTATTTTTATAAAGCTATATAGAAAAGAGTTTCCTTTAAATTTAGTGACCAGCGAAGCGGGCAAAGCCTGCTAGTTTCAAAATAAAATAGTAATATTACAAATCTAACATATTTCTTGTGAATTTTATTTCACAGCATTTTTTTTATATACCTCAACTTCATATTTTTTTTTTTTTTTTTTTTTTTAAGTATGGCGGATGAAACACGCTTGGCATAAAAGTTAATTCAGCATTATGGTAAAGGTATTTTCTTATTGATAATTCTTGACAATTTTTATAATTTTGATGCTGAAGTAGATCGGACATTTTTCGCCAAGGAAAAGATAGAAAGAAATACGCAAGCGAAGTGATGACGTCACTGGCCGTTCGTGGATGCAAGAAAAATATTTCCTATGTTAAACGCCCATTGGATTTTTTGTAAAAAATTATTAAAAATCGAGGAAAAATATTTCCCGATTTTAATCCGCATATTTAGGTATAGATATGTATTAGTTATCATGTCCATGCATTAGATTAAGTTATTTTTGTTGTAAAATTGACAAAATTTGAATTTTTAATTTCAAAACTCTAGAAGAAAAAAAAATGGCAAACTTCCATATTCGATTGAAAACACAAACATTTAATTTTAAAGGATGATATTAACACAATAAATATCCAACTAATATACTGATTAAAAAGGAAATGATAAATATTCTATCATAATTTGAAGTCAAATTTGTTTTCAAATGTCTAAATAAAGTATCTGATATAAGATACTAATATGTTGTAGCGGAATAGATTTGATATCGGTCGTCCTTGGTAGAAAAATAAAATATCGCCAAATTACTTGGCGAACATAATTTAATTCCTTTCAAAAATCATGGTTATTTTAACAACTTATTTTAAGACAGTAATGAATAATATGAGACAATATTTCGTACAATGCATATTACGAAAATATGCATATTACGAATACATATTACGATGCATATTACGAAAAGCATGAAGTATATATAACCACAAAATAATAATTGTCTCATGCAATAGAAGTTGCCGATAATAGCATATTGTAATATTATATGTGGCTTGAAATTGCTGTCATTCTATGGTTGATTGATTAAATCAAATAAATATAGGAAATAACTTGAGAGCAAATATTATGTACATCACATATAATGTTGTTCATATGTAACTGGGATTCAGATATAAAAGAGCTACTTCAAATTTTTCGATACTGTCCGTATCGAAACTGTTATGTATGATAAGCAACCAAATGGAAGCCCACGGGTAAGCCATTGTCGCAGGCAATAGGGGCAGGCACCGGAGATTGCAAGGACGAACAAGGCGATGCCTAAGGCAGCGGAAACCCAAAGCAAGCTTTTGACCGATTTCAGTTTTTTTTTTTTTTTTTTTTTTTTTTTTTTCATAAAGCATATAGGAAAAAGTTTGCCAGCGAAGCGGGCAAAGCCGTCCAAAATTGTTTAAGAACTAAAATATTATTCAACAATTCGCCGGGAAATGAAAAAAAAAAAAAAAAAATCATTTATTTGTAAAAAAAAAAAAAAAAAAATTGAAACTCATAAATATTATATGAATTTCACCACATAGTTAAAATTTTAATTAACCAGTCATCAAATTATTATTAGAACCAGATTAATATTGTGCAATAGTGAACTAAAATCATACAAAGAAAGGTTTCGAAATAAAATTCATAATTGACGACCCAGTTTTTATACTTCCACAACGCAGTACTGTTTTAGTACAGAATCCCTATGGACGAATTTTAAATTTTTATCGCCATGTTGGCGATAACTTTTTATTTATTTATTTTGGCATTTTATTTTGGCTTTCAATGAGTTACAAATTTTTTTGAGTGTACTTTATCAGACTCTGTTTTGCACAGCACCACAATGATAAGGTTTCATTTCATTACATATTATGATCAAACCGTCAGTTCCCACACATACACATCAAAATTTCCACGTGAACGAAGTCGCGGGTAACAGCTAGTTTGTTATATAAACATGAATTACTGATATGGTATACATTCTGCAAATTCAAATTATAAAATTTATATAATAAGATTTTTTTTTTTTATGTTTTCGAAAATATATGATCTGAATTTAAAATTTGGTATCTTGAATCAGCTGAAAATGTGTACGGTAAAATCTAGGGATGAACCGGACGTGAACTTTATTGGATCTGGCATTCCGAATATTCTGTCATGATTTTGTATGTTAAAAAAATATATTTAGTATAGAGCTTGATATCCGGTCGGATATGTGGTTGTTTCAATCCGAATATCCGACGGTATTTTGTAAAATGAATAATCAGCAAAATACCGAATATTTTCTGGATGTCTGGTTTAATTCTTGTAAAATCATGACGAAATAAATTGATTTTGTAGTCGGGCGGGTACTAACTGCTGCGGAATAAATTAAAATCTTTGCATGCCTGCGTGGTAGAATGTAACATATTAAATGATATCAAAACAAGAATGTTTTTTGTAACTTCAGTTTATGAGCAGCAAACTTACTGATATTGTTATTATATATCTTGCATGCTATAGAAATTTTTAAATCAGGATTTTTATTTTTTAAAGCCTAACCTGGGTAGGATTTTAATGGCGTTTTTGGGGTTTATTTATTTTATTTTTTACATTAAACCTAGAATGGCACAGTTGGATTTGAATTTTAAGTTTATTTTAAACGAGAACAGTTTTAGACTAAAAGAAAATTTATCATAAAATAATAGTAATAATAATTAATAACAATTATAATTATTTAAAAATTAAATGACCTTCATATTCTTAATGTCTGGTTTGGTTTAAAATGAGGAATAAAACAATAAAAGTAAAATGAACTCATTTCATTCTGTTCAGCACTTTATCACAATTTAGATTTCAGTTAATTTTTTATTGTTATTATTATTATTATTTTTTTTTTTTATTTATTAAAACTAGTAACAAAAGCAAAATATTTTAACTCTTCCATTTACGATTTTCATCATCACCACGGAGTAAAAAGACAGGAGAAGAAGGTAACGCTGAAATTTTGTGATGTTGTTTTCTAATGTTTACAGATGGCGCCAGCGTGCAATCCTTCCTTCTTTCCAGCTTCCGCAATGTTATTCAATGGGGAAATGTCTCGTTTTAATTATTTTTTTAAAAATAATATCAAGCTGAAAAAATGTCGATTGAAAGCAAATTTCATTAAATAGAGTATTCTAACCAACATGTTTTTTTTTAAGAGCCATTTTATACTAATTTTACTTTGAAAGAAAGCTTTTAAAAAATGACGATTTTTATGAACCGAAGCTAGCTAAAACAGACAATTGGGAGGAAGGAGAATGGATGAAATTTTGTAAAGAAAAAAAATAAACTTACTTTAGGTGCAGAAAACACGAACTCGGACTTTATTTTTCTCCTAGGGCTTTTTTTTGTTTTTCTTATCACTATTATAGCCTGTTTTACAACTAGGAACGAAGCATTTATTTGAAACATCTGAATTATGCAGTTTTAAGAACTTACAAAGAAATTAAATTGCTTAAAATAAAAAATTTTAAATGTACTTCAGCAAAATTCTATTGAAAACAACAGTATATCAGCGCCGAAGTAGGGAGGAATGACAAGTGGCGCCCTCAATATTTACCAAAAATTTAGATCACAGTTTCGTAGCTTTCTCCCATTGGACCTTCAACTCCTATTAATATTACTCCGTGATCATCACCATCAACACGGATGAAGGCTACAATCCTGTTTCGGCCTCAGTCCATTTTTTACGTGGCCATACGATTTTCATAATACAAATAATTATGTATTTTTGTATTGGTAAAGTAAAAAAAAAAAAAAAAAAAAAATGTATGCAAAAAATCTATTTTTTTATTTTTGTTAATATTGATACTGACATATGTTATTTACAATTGAAAACTTTTTTAATAAAGGAATACAAAACAAAGTTACTGCCTGCATGAGAGTCGTACATTTGCTTAAATCCTGGAAAAAAATAAGTTTTAACATAATATTATCATAATGTTAATTCTGAAAAATATTAACTTTTTTAAATTTATGATTTCAACTGAGGTTATTTAAAATAAGCAATACTTGTTGTGATATAGAAGTGTATATTTGTTCTAATATCAAAGCTTAAATGCGCTTGAATTTTTGTCCTTAGAAACATCCTCATTTTCAACCTAGACATGTTCCCATTTTTTAACTCAAAATGAGCCCATCACGCATCATTTGTACTCATTTTCGCTTGCAAAATACTGATCAGCTTACCTATAGGCGGCGCAACTCTGCTGCAATTTTTCATATCTTACTTCGATAGAGTATTTTCAGTCACGTGACCAAAGCCTTGGCAACGGCCTCAGTAACGCTATCAAAGGGCAAACATTAGTCTTTTAATACGGCGAAATATATCGAAACTCTTAATGATCAAACAAAAACAGATACACTCAGAAAATAAACTAATTGATAATGAAGATCCATATTCATTGGTAACTGTTAACAGCGATCAACTGTTTCCTCCAGTCTATTTGTGATCTAGTAGTGATTTCAATGCATATAAAAGTTAACAAGCGTACAACCAATTCCAGTGCGGTTGATTGAAAGAAGTTTTTGGTATAGAGATAAAATAAAAGTACCTACACGTACTATTGTGTGCCCCACAGATACGATTTGAGCAGACGACACTTGAGGCTTTGACGTCATCTGAAAAAGCTTTATAGTGTACAAGCGCATCAAACTTAATTTATAGAATGGCTAATATAAAAAGGCTACGCTGGATCAATCTGAATGCATATCGTATTAGAGATAGCGTATTATACACAACTTTTTTCAGGTTTTAGGAAGTTTCCCGTCCAATTGTTGTATTTGAATGATACATAAGAAAATTTTGTGATGGACACAGCTGAAGAAGTATACTATAGTACACGACAAGTATACTATGTATACACTAGAAGTATACTATGGTACAAGTATATACGAGAATTATACTATGGTACATAGTATACTACATAGTATACTATGTCGTACACTACATAGTACACGAGTACTATGTAGTATATAGTATACTATATACTCTAGCTATTTAGTTTTGACGCAATTTTACGTGCAATAAGTCCTGAAAATTTTAAAAGAACTACTTCCGTTTCTCAAACTCCGAAAGTTTAGTTCCAGCGGGCCGCTGGAACTAAACGGCATGACGCCAAAAATGGAATACAACGCTTCTAATTGCTCTCTAAGCATTTATGTCGTCTGAGAGTGCCGAGTGGAGAACAAAAATCATGAAAATTGCGATTTCAAAACACAAAAATACAGTTGTCCTCATAATTTTGTCCAAGTCACAGGGCAGTCTAAAACCAAAATAAACTTTATGAATGCCAATTTTCCATTTATTTCCATAAAAACTAATGAAAATTGCTTCATTTATCATTGTTTCCCCTCCTTAAAATGTGCATAATTTTCCAGCAAACGGTAGCCAAGATTTGGCCATTTTTCCGTTGTCCTTATAATTTTGACCACCGCTGTATTCATTCATTTATTTTTATTTTTATTTAATTTATTTTTTATGCCTGTTTTATATTTAGACAAATAAAAATGTCTTTCCTTTTTTCTCGCATCAAGTTAAAAAAATATCTAAAAGAAAATTGGGAAAAATTGTGTGAAAGAAATGGGATAATTTTAGTATAGGGCATACTAGGCGAAATTTGAAATTTGGCATCGAAATAGCTCTGCAGTTTCTCGCCTAGGTCTTTCCTTACGCATCTGCGATATATACATTATCTTATACTATTAAGTGAGCAATATTTGTACATATATATGTATATTTCACTGTTCTCGAAAACGGTAGCTCGGGCAGTCACGTGATTTAACACAAAGGTGCCCTCCGAAGGGTCATTGTGCACATCGAAGTCAGATTTTCGAAGTCAGATTTTCGTTTTCTTTTAATTAATAAAGATATGAAAATAAAACTTCCCATTTCTATAATGACGCAGATGGAGAATCTTAGGAGAGATTTGATTGGTCTATTTGATTTTCATTGATTTGAGTGTATTTTATATTGAACTACAGCGACGTCATGAGGAATTACAAGAGATTTGATTGGTTTATTTGATTTTCATTTATTTGAGTGCATTTTACTTTGTACTAGAGCTACGTTATGAGGAATTACGAGAGATTTGATTGGTTTATTTGATTTTCATTGATTTGAGTGTATTTTACGTTGAACTAGAGCTACGTTATGATGAATTACGAGAGATTTGATTGGTTTATTTGATTTTCATTGATTTGAATGCATTTTACGTTGATCTAGAGCTACGTTTTGAGGAATTACGAGAGATTTGATTGGTTTATTTTATTTTCATTGATTTGAGTGTGTTTTACGTTGAACTAGAGCTACGTTTTCAGGAATTACAAGAGATTTAATTGGTTTATGTGATTTTCATTGATTTGAATGTACTTTACATTGAACTACAGCAACGTTATAAAGAATTACGGGAAATTTGATTGGTTTATTTGATTTTCATTGATTTGAGTGTATTTTATGTTGAACTACAGCTACGTTATGAAGAATTACAAGAGATTTGATTGGTTTATTGGATTTTTATTGATTTGAGGCAGGGGTGTCCAGTGATATTTTTTGGTTTCAACATGCTTGACAGTGATTGCTGCGAAAAGGAGTTTCGTGCGTTTTCAGATTCATGCACAGCGGGATAGGGGTGTCCAGTGATGTTTTTTGGTTTTAACTTGCGTGATAGTGATTGCCGCGGAACCGAGTTTCGTGCGTTTTCAAATTCATGCCCAGCGGGATAGGGGTGTCCAGTGATTTTTTTTTTTTTTTTTTTGTTTTAGCATGCATGATAAAGATTGCCGTAGAACCGAGTTACGTGCGTTTTCAGATTCATGCACAGGGAGGTAGTGGTGTCCAGTGATTTATTTTTTTTGGTTTTCGTGTGCGTGAAGCGTACATACGTGCGTTATAGTGATTGCTGCGAAAACGACTCACGTGCGTTCTCTGATTCGACCATTCATCGAATAGTGACTTTTACTGTACGAGTAACAGCTTAAACTGTTTCCAGAATATTCGAAGAATTAACATTTCTATTTGTATGTTTTCGAGAATATTCGTTTTAATAATAGTTTTGTTGTACAGATTCGAGAAGTTCAAAAAATGTTTGCTGTTGTCAACGAGATCCCATACTAAAACTGTGAAGAAAATAGTCGCCAATCGAGATATGTTCATTTAAACGTTTCAATTATTCAATTAAAAAGAAATCTTTTAAATATAGTGCCCAGCGAAGCGGGCGAATCCTGCTAGTTTACCATTAAGTATTTGGACTCTTTCGAATTTTGACGTTTTGTTAAATATGTAGAAAAGTTCTTTAGGAATCATCTTAAAACTTTAGTAGTATAAAGAACATGTTATGACTCATATAATTCAGCAAAAGTTGTGTCCTGAAGCGGAAAAGGGGACCAGTAAAAAAATAAACAAAAGTCAAAATATTTTGGATCACCCTGTAACATACTCGAAATGCGTTTTGGCTGTAGCATGTGATTATGAAGATTTTTCTCATTATCTGTATAAATTTTTATGAGGCTACCACATATATTTATGGATATATAACGGTTTAAAAAAAAATGCACCTTTTAAATTATAGTTCATTGGGTATTTAGACCCAGTGCAAAGACATTTTTAGAAAAATTGAGATGGTACATTAGACGCAGCATACTGCAATCAGAAAGCAAAAATGTTAAGTATCTTACAAAATAGGAGCATTTTTACTAAATAATTTATAACTACGCATGCGCTAGCTTAAAAAAAAATATTTGCATAATTTAATAGCCAAAGGTATTGAGAAACTTATATGAAAACTCTAAACAAATATCGTGTAAATTCTAAAAATTATGAGAGATAGAATGGACAGAATTTCAGTTCTCTCAAAATAAAAACTAAAAAATACAAGGGGTTTTATTCACATTTTTATTTTGATTCAGTCAATGCCCAATGGTAATACAGTATTCGCTGATTGTAAATAAATATTGATTCCCCCCCCCCTTCTCCCCCTTAACAACATGTTCCTTTTTTTTTTGAGAAGAACTGAAATTCTGTTTATTCTATCTCTCATAACTTTTTGAATTTACACGATATTTGTTTGGTGTTTTCATATAATTTGCGCATGCGCAGTTAAAATTTATTTAGTAAAAATGCTCATATTTTGCAAGATATTTAATATTTTTGCATTCTGATTGCAATATGCTGTGTCTAATTCAATATGTCAAATTTCCTAAAAATAACATTGCATTGGCTCTAGTATCCTACGTGTTATAATTAAAAAAGTCGATTTTTTTTTCCTCAACTTAAATATATATATATATATATATATATATATCAATGAATATATGTGGTAGCCTCATAAAAATTTATACGATAATGAGAACAATCCTCATAATCACATGCTGCAGCCAAAACACATTTCAAGCATACTTTTTACAGGGTGATTCAAAACATTTTGATATTTGTTTAAGTTTTTACTGGTCCCCTTTTCCCCTTTAGGACACAACTTTTGCTGAAATATGTGAGGTATAACATGTTTTTTAAACTACCGAAGTTTCAAGATGATTCCTAAAGAACTTCTCTAAATATTCGACAAAACATCTAAATTCGAAGGTGTTCAAATACTTATTGGTAGATGGTGTATTATTTTACTTAATCGTCTATAAATAAATGTCAATGTATATTTGTAACTAGTTAATTATAGGGCGTCTAAGGCGCCAGTTGAAAAAATGACCATTTCATTTTATTTTTGACTTCAAATAATTCATTTGCTAGCAAGCCCGTGCGAAATTTTTGCACTTTATTTATCTCTTCGTTAGCTTTAAGATTTAAAATTATTATTATTATTTTATATACGTCATTTTTTAGATCATCCGACATCAATAAGCATGCTTTAATTCGAATTCCATCAAGCCGCCATTGCCAGCCGATGTTTAGTTTCACATATATTTATTGAATAAAAATGAATAAATCCGGTAAAACAGATAACACATACTGTTGTGTGCTACAGTGTAACTCCAAAGGATCAAGAAATCCAGAATTAAGCTTCAATTTATTTCCAAATGACAAATTTAAAATTTCAGTTGCTTCGACTAATGGAGGTAAAGAATTAATCAGATGATTTGAAACTAATATTTGTTCTAACTTCAGTTAAAAATCTACTTCCGATCGAACTTTGAATAAACTGAAATATTTTTTTCCAGAAGCAATCAATTTTCCATGATGTAATGGCGGAGAAATTATAGTACGAATATTAAGTAGAATAACAAAAAGAACAATAATAAATACACGTGGCTATTATATTTACTAACAACAGAAACTGAAAAAGCGCCATCTATCGATCATTACAAACGCGGATAGACGCAAATTTAATATTTAATTTTTTTTTTTTTTTTTTTGGTCACGTGAAACCATATTTCATTTTATGTTGAAAAAAAAAGAAAAAAAAAATGGCAACAATTAAAAAATGTCTATGTTAAAGCTATGTTTATTTTCATATTTTAATTAATTTTAAAAAATCTAATCAAAAATTTGTTACAAATAAGGTACCAAATGAAAGGGTGGATTTTTCTGAATCCGTCGGATTAAACAGCTTATCTTATCGATCGGACAATTAGATTTTTTAAAATTAACTAAAGTATGAAAATTAGGTGGCAACTTGCGTTCACACACAGACAGAGTCCAAGGAAATTTCTTAGCCTTTTTAAGCGTGACAGAGTCAGTCAATGATGAGCGTAACTATATATGCTGATAACTTATTTTCTTAAAATTTACCGTGTTTCTGATTAAAATAATGAAACTCAAGTAATTAAATGTCATTTAAATTCCATTATTGGCTGTTATCGCGGCATTAGACCACTGTTTTGATTGATCGTCTAATCTCGTCTGATATCTGTGGGAGTATGAGAATGAGTTGAAGATTAAGACGGCTCCTTGCATTGTTGTTGCAAAAAGGCCCATCGCTGATGGAGCGAAGAGTAGTCGCAGTATTATTATAATACTGCAAAAAGTCATTATCCTCCTGAGGGAAGGCAATAAGATGGTAGGTTATGGTCTAATAGAATTCATATGAGTAGATTGCGATGATGTAGGAGAAATTTATACACTATTCCCCACAGCAACAAACATTTTTCACGAAAAGTCAGGAATAAAAACACTGTAGAAGTAAGTTGTGCTCACAGAAACAATTTTTGATCAGTCAAAACATAGAAAGTCCCTAGTGGGCTGGTCTGCCAACTCTAGAGAGCCGGAATCCACATAGGCACAAAGGATAGTAATAAAACTACATTTAACACCTGTGAAACGAAGGTAAGTAATCGAAATATTGCAGAAGGAGGACGATAAAAATAAATACAAAATAAAGGAGAACATATCTAAAAGCGGTCAACACGGAAAATAGTTTAAAAAAAAATAACTCCTATACCGACTTGTGAAAAGAACTGACCGGAATACGTCATGTCTCATCGGAGCTACAGTTGGCAGCAAAATTATTGAAGCACTAGCAATAATTCCTACTTCAAAGATGGACACTTAATACTGTTTTGTTAAGTAAATATTTGTCAAGTCATGATCTTAGTCTTGTACTATTTATAAAAAAGCAAGATGATGATAAAAATTAGCGATGAAACTAATGTACATATAGTCGGTAACAAAAATGTCCGAACACTAGCAAAAATTCTTATGTAAAAAAAGTACACTTCATACGGTTTTGTTAAATAAATCCTTATCGAATAACGTTCTTACACTGACTAAGAACAGGATTCGACAAGGATTTATTTAACAAAACCGTAGGAAGTGTACTTTTTTTACACAGGAATTTTCGCTAGTGTTCGGACACTTTTGTTACCGACTGTACACACACACACACACACACACACATATATATATATATATGAAAAGTGTGGATGTATGCTTCAATAATTTTGCTGACGACTGTATGTGCTTCTCTTGAACTAACTAAGTCAGGATAATGCATAACCATAAAAGGCAGAAGTAGACTAAAAATCTGGGGACAACTCCCACTTTAAAAAAAAATCTTATTTGCATACAGTCGGTAACAAAAGTGTCCGAACACTAGCAAAAATTCCTATGTAAAAAAAAAGTACACTTCATACGGTTTTGTTAAATAAATCCTTGTCGAACCTTGTTCTTAGTCTGTGTAAAAACATGATTCGATTAGGATTTATTTAACAAAACCGTATGAAGTGTACTTTTTTTACACAGGAATTTTTGCTAGTGTTCGGACACTTTTGTTACCGACTGTACTTTGTTTCTACACTGAACCGCCTTCAAGGGTGTGTTCCAGACCGTCGCCAGTTGCCCATAACGTTAGCATTAGTGCGACGTAAAACTGACTGACTCACTCAACCCTTGTTTTCCCTATACAGTAAAACAGGTTAATGGAATTTGTTTGTGTATCTTAACATTCAAGCAGCAACATTTAATTGATGTGGACAAATTTTGAAAAGACAGACTAGCAAATAACCATTGAAAGCATGATTAAAAGAAATTTTCGGCCATGTTTCATGAGGTGTTTCATGAGTCATTCCAATATCTATGAGTCCATTTTGCAGTTTATGTTAATGTATTTTTCCTGGACTTTCTCGGTGTAATGTTATGAAATCTTTCACAGGTGACTGTCGCAAGGATTCTACAAGATTCTCATGTTTACGTCTGTATTGTATGGGGAATTATTTATATTGTATAGAGGAGTGGTTTTGTCAAAATTCCTCTAATCGCTAGCGTAGAAGAGTGGGCTTGACCTAGCGCTGGTCCTGGGTATTTTTTCCAAGTCTTCGTGTTATAATCTTATCAAGTGCTGTCTTCATCTCGAGGGGGTCGTGGGCCCCCTCATGGATTCCCACAGGCGTCGGCTGAGCTCGACTTCCCCGTGGTGGCCCTTGATAGGAATGTCTCTTGACACATTGAGCTAACGGAGGCGTAGGGCCCGACTAAAAAATTTTTGTGCTCAGGGCACTTTCAATTTTTCGTGCCCTTTTTGAAGATCCAAACTTCTTCATTCCCCCAAAAATGTCCATTATTATACTATGATTTATAGCAGGCGGAAAAGCAGACTGACTGGAAAAAGTATTTGGGCAAAAAATTAATCTGTTTCTGGCTTTAATAAAATTACTCAGCCAAACTATTCATAAAATTTTATTCATATAAATAAAACACAGCTGAGTAAAAAAAAAAAAAAAAGGATTTAAATAGGACATTTATAACCATTAATAAAATTTTGTGCCCAGGGCACGAGCTCCAGGTGCCCATGCGACAGTCAAGCCCTGCGGAGGCGCCATGAATGCTACTTAATATGGCTGTTCCAGTGGGACCGAGGCACATCTTCAAGAGTCATTGAAATAATAATTGGTGTTAGTTATAGCGACGGTGGTCGCTTGGTGGTTGGGGAGCTGCCTTGTTATGATTACTACAACTCTTTACCCCTGACCTTGCTCCTCTTAGGTTCAAGTGTGCTTTCAGGATTCGATGTAGCTTGCTCGGTGAGCAGCTAGATTGAACGGTCTTTGGGTCTTCTCCCTCCGTGGTTATTTCCAGGGCCGTGCCTTTGTCTGCGGATCCGCTGGGAAGAGATTGTTACTCTTCCTCCGGGGGCTTGTTTCCGCAAGGCTGCTTGCTGACACTAAAAGCACCTTTATAGTGGCCGTTCCGTTCCGTTGTCCGCAAGCTTTGAGCTATAATATAAGGAGTGATAACTTCCTATTCAATTTAATTCAATGCAATTTCTTATTCAATTATAAGTTATCACTCCTGGCATTGTAGCTCAGTGTGCGCGGACTGCGGAACGGAACGACCACTATAAAGCCCACTTAAACCGAAAGGTGTGTCCCCTTGGTAGGTGATTCCTGTTCTTATCTTGATGAAGACTAACAAGTGGACATCAGGTTAACCCTTTGCCCGGAACATGTTTTTATCATGCTTATCGGGAACATCGGTCTCACAGACCGCTATTTTTAGAAAAAGGTACTGAATGTATTTAGCGAAATTTCGTGGCGATAAATTAAGAATTCTTGCAGCCATAACTTTACTTTTTCAATCATGACGTATTAAAGGGACGACAGGGTATTATATGATTGAATGGATTTAATGCCGCATTAATACTGCGCAATGGGTATTTGGCGACGGTCTGGGACACACCTCTAAGGATGATACGGATACATGCAATCATAATTTTGATCCTCCCCCCGCTTAGGTGACCCCCAGAGCTATAATTTGGTATATTATTTGATTGAATCATCTGGTTTATGAAATTATTCTTTTTTGATATGATTATAGTGACCTGTTTAGAGTACTTTTATAAATACGAAGCATTAAAATTATTAAAAGAATGTAATTACGGCGGTGATTTTTGAATTCTAAATAACCACACTAAAAAAAGTTATAAAAAAACAATTTCTTATTATTTTTCGAACTGCAGGAAATGAGTCTGCGCTCGGATCGGATTCGAAGAAATTTTGTCACCCTGTTTCGACTATTGAGTTACCGAATTTCGTGCAGTTTTAGATGCATTCACAAGCGGTACCATCGACAAGATATTAGAGTAGACCCCGGACTAGTAACCTTTTTGCTTTCCAACATCAGATCTCCGCCATTCAGTCAAATCATCCACCAAACCGACATGAAAATTCCACCAAGGCAAGTTTCTTCTAACTTTGTTATCGCTGTTTTATATTTCGATTGGGTGTAAATTAAACATATACCAAAACCTAGACTAGCTGAAATGGAAAGCAAGTAACCTAATCGTTGTTATTGTTTGAAAGCTGTTCCGTTTGACTTTTATTTGGAGTTTTGGTGGTAAGAGTAGGCTGACCAGATCAAAGTACCTTTATAATAGAGAAGCGTTAAAAATTGCTACAATTATCAATTATGGATGTATTTTTTCATTCCTAATAAATAAGGACTAAAATTAAAGTACTATTGATTAATAATTTACTTTCTGCATTTTTTACTTTCTCTTACCCATAAGGTAGAGAAAGTATTGTTTTTGGGTCAAATTTTCGAATGCGAGATTTTTCTATATTTACACGTTTTGAGGTCCTCTGAATACGAAAATAATGTTTTTAGCAAATGGTCTGTGTGTATGTCTGTGTGTGTGTCTGTGTGTGTCTGTGTGTGTGTGTGTGTGTGTCTGTTATCAGCATATCTCAAAAACAAATTGTGGCAGAAAGTTCAAACTTGGTATTCTAAATGTGTATCATATAGGGATGCTACAGTAAGATTTTCGTTAAGATCAAGCAAATTGTTCGTGTACAGGGACAATCAAGAGAATTCTAATACATTACGTCTATGGGGGAAATTGCAGGTAAGTAGAGTTTAACGTCTATAGACTGCACTAAACCAAATGAAACGAATATATATTTTTTGTAATAGAGATAGTTAACTGGGAAAAAAAAATTGTGTATGTAGGAGCCTCGCCTCCCCTCCTGGGGGGGGGAGTCCCCCCTCGAGGGGTGTAAATTTTCATGATGGGTATCTTTCAAAAGAGCTCGCCAATACCTTTAAAACGAATGGTTGAACCATCGATCTGTGTTAATTTAAAACAAAGTTATCGATTTTTTTTTACTTTTAACGAAAAAAAAAAAAAAAAAAACAGAAAAAAACTTAGAAAAAATGGACTTTTTTTTTATATTTACTGTTATACTACTTCTCTAATATGGGAATCGTCTGCATTATCATAAAAGATAATTTTTTTAAATAATAATTTAAATAAATTATTTTTTTTTAAAACAGAATTATTTTTTAATAACCGAATTAAATTCTATATAAATGTAGGTGCATTAATAAAACGGGGGGTTGAGAGGGGCGGTAGCCCCCCTCACACAGAACTAATTATCATATAAAACTCTTCCGAAGCCTAATTTGAATTGTTTAATATAGGTTTGCGTGGCAGTACTCGTTATCTTACCTCTTAATCTCCAACGTGTATTTATAGTATTAAATTTCAGGGTAAGAGAAAGTCGTGTGAGTGACACACCAGATTATTTAAAACTTAGAAAAATGCCTTTTAAAAAAAGGAAGTTCCCATTTGTCCCCAGAAAATGGGGACGTTTGGTCAGTATAGGTACAGTCGGTAACAAAAGTGTCCGAACACTAGCAAAAATTCCTATGTAAAAAAAGTACACTTCATACGGTTTTGTTAAATAAATCCTAATCGAATCATGTTCTAACACAGACTAAGAACAAGGTTCGACAAGGATTTATTTAACAAAACCGTATGAAGTGTACTTTTTTTACATAGGAATTTTTGCTAGTGTTCGGACACTTTTGTTACCGACTGTAAGAGGAACAAACCATTTAAAACATACAAAATCTCAAGAACCAGTTGCCAAGACAGCGATTATTACCAAAAGAAGGCGCAAAAACGATAGTGATGTTCCGGGAATTTTTCTCCATAGACAATATAGAGAATCCGTACTCTACTAGTATATCTGCTCAATTAGGGGTACCCAGTCATTTTTTTTTTTCATGTGTGCTGAGAGTACATTCGTGTGTCTAAGTGATTGCTGAGCTTTCTTGTACAACCGGCAGCAAAAGTATCCGAGCACTAGCCAATAATTCTGATGCCAAAAAATTACACTTAACAATGTTTTGTTAAATAAATCCTTGTCGAATCATATTGTTAGACTGACTAAGAACATGACTCGACAGGGTTTATTTAACAAAGCAGTATTAAGTGTACTTTTCTTTTGAGAGGGATTATTGCTAGTGCTCGGATACTTTTGCTGGTACACACAATGGTAATGACATGCCTCGACCTGGACCACTTGTAGGGTGGATTCTACACTTCCACCAATTGCTCATTACGTAGCTATCCTGTGATATTTAAACTAGGGTGGCCAAATGTCCTGAAATTAGGGAGTGGACTAAAGTGACTGAATGTCTTAATTTATTGGGGACAGTCACTACTTTTGGCAGATTGTCACTAAGAACAGGATTCGACAAGGATTTATTTAACAAAATTGTATTAAGCGTACTTTTTTTACATAGGAATTTTAGTTTGTGCTCGAATACTTTTGCTGCCGACTGAACTTTTGCCAACAGTCAAAAGCAATGTTATTCTGTGAGATATCTGTTTCCACAATGCCCATTACCTAATATTCTTTCGCATACCTTCCGTGACGGATCAAAATTGCGATGACATGTCTCCGGACCACCCTTAGGGGTGAGTCCCAGACCGTCGCCAATTGCCCACCTGCGCAGCACTAGTGCGACGTAAAATCCAACCATCTATCCATCCTAATATTCTTTTTCCGAAAATTGTTTTTTCGCATTTTATTTTCTAGCCCCCCCCCCCCCCAAAAAAAAAAAAAAAAAAAAAATGCAGTTTATTTATTTATTTATTTATTATTATTATTATTATTATTAATTCAAAAATAAAATTTAAAAAATAAAAATAATTATACTTTTTTAGAAAACGAGTGCAAATTTAGTGGTTGTGAAATTTTCTAAATGTGAAAATGGAATTTAAATAATCATCTATTGTGGAAGCATATTTCCCCACTGAATAACATTACCTGTCGGTGAAGTTTGGTATTATGCAGTCGGTAACAAAAGTCTCCGAACACTAGCAAAAATTTCTATATAAAAAAAAGTGCACTTAAACAGTTTTGTAAATGAATCCTGTTTTTAGACTAAGAACAGGATTCGACAACGATTTATTTAACAAAACTGTATTAAGTGTACATTTTTTACGTAGGAATTTTCGCTAGCGTTCAGAGACTTTTGTTACCTACTGTACTAAGAAAAGCAATCAAATTTAAAAAACAAGAATTTGCAGTTATTGACATTTCTACGTAATGTGTCTGTTAGCGCTCAAAAATTGATATTCCTAATATTCTTATAACATTTTACATGTTTTTTTTTCAACATTAAGGGGATTGCTTATTGCGCAGCACTAGCGCGACGTAAAACCCATCCAACCAACCAAACAACCGTCAACACGTAAGCGGCTCCGGCCCTGCTCACTCTTCGAACCCCGAAGGGTAGCTTCCTTGTTTGAATAGATTTTACGTTGTACTAGTGCCACGTTGTAGACAACTGGCAACGGTACGGATTCATCCCTAGGGTTGTTCTGAGAAATGCCATCCTCTGCAGGTTCAGTGTATTTTACGTCGCACTAGTGCTGCAGTGAGGTAGACTTGGCGTCTTCGACATTTATCGCCAAAGGTGCCGGTACTCTATTCCAGGAATATGTATCCGCAAGTCCCTACACTAAGCCTAACCTTTAGCGGTCTCAGAGACCGATGTTCCGGTATAAGGGTTAAGTGCACAAGTCTTATGCATATGTTCAAGTTAAGCATACAAGTCTGATGTATGATGTATATAGTATCAACTCCGATAGAGTCCATTGTGATGGCGTATTTTTGACTACCCCTAAGGATGAAACCCAGACCGTCGCCAGTTACGCAATTTGAGCTCTTGAGGCAGTGAGATGTTAAACTCACTTAACCCCAAACCTCAATTATATGCACAAATATGTATAAATAGTATAGAATGGTACATACATATATAATATATATGCGTGTGTGCTTGTATTCTGTAAATTTTTGAGACACTTTGAATTTTTTTAAAAAATTTCTACACATAATAATCTATATAAAAAAGTGAAAGTTTATTTGCTTGCTATACAAATCCACAACTTTTGACGAATTCGAAAGAAAATTGACACAAGTACTTTTTAATACCTGAATGAGTCGTTAAGCTATTCGTATTATAAAAGTTTTTAATACGAGGTTTTTAATAAAGGAAGTTTTGTGATAGCTGCAACATACTAGTCTATTACTCATGCATGTTTAATTTCAAGAAACTTTAAATAAACATTCAAAGAATATTATACCTTGACGTATAAATAATAATAATAATATTTTAGGTTGATTTCTTTAGAAATCGACCTATTGCAATCACTTCGTTTATCTATATATATATACAGTCGACACCGGTTATAACGTACCTCGGATATAGCGTACTTTCGCTTATAACGTACTCAGATGCTTGGTCCCGAATGAAACCCTATATAATGTAATGGTTTACATCTTCGGCTATAACGGACAATGCAAAAGCCTTAATCTGGTTATAACGTACTTTTTAGACTGGAACGAAAAGCCGAAATTGGATGTCAACCTTGTATTTCTGGTTTGGAAATCGGTATATTTTCTTGGATACCGTCTTTCGATGTCTCCTTTATCACCTTATATCTCCTTTATACCTTTAAAACTTTATAGCGGTTCGTTGAATTCCATACTGACTATTCAGAGACTCTGAAAAGTTCCATTATAAATATTGAAAATGTAATTTTTTCTGTGTCATCTAATCAAAGAAAACAACGAAAAATAACAGATTATTTTTCCAAATAAGCATGTAAGTAGTAAAATGTTTTTTTTTTTTTTTTTTTTTCTTATTTTATTTTGAGAAATTCATAAACTTTCTATTTAAAATCTCTATTATTGAGAGTGCTATTATGCACCTTTTTCTTTCGTTGGGCACTAAATTATATTGGAAATATTGCTTATAACGTACTTCGGTTATAACGTACCATATTTTTTGGTCCCCTGACAGTACGTTATAACCGGTGTCGACTGTATATCTATCTATCTATCTATCTATAATGAAAATTTTGTCATCACGATAACTCCCGAAATAATACTCGAAATCGAACCAAATTTCGACAGTGAACTAATTTTATAAATATCTTGGATGAGTTCGTTAACCAAGTTGCTCCGACTTTTTGTTTTCAAGTGGAAGCCACTTGAAAATTTCAAACCGAGATTGTAAAAAGCATATTTAAAGCAAGATTTGCTTGAATTTTGATGTAATACAGGCCACATAAGGGTCTCAATGAAGTTTATCCGCAATTTTTAATAAAGTGGCAGATATTTTAAGTTAAGTGGGACCACTTGAAATCAGGCTACCACTTGAAAATTTAAAATCACTATAACTTCCGAAATAATACTCCAAATCGAACCAAATTTGGACAGTGTCTTAACTTATCTTATAACTATCTTAGATGAGTTTATTAACCAAGTTGCTCCACCATTTTGTTTTCAAGTGGAGACTACTTGAAAATTTCAAATTCAAATTGTTAAAAGCGTATTCCGAATTTTTTTTAATTTGATGTAAATATAGACCGCATAAGTGTCTCAATAATGTTTATTAATGAAATTTTTCCGTCATTTTTAATAAAGTGGTAGATATCTTAAGTTAAGCGGGGCCACTTGAAACCATGCTACCACTTGAAAATTTAAAATCACGATAACTTCTGAATTAATACTCCAAATCGAACCAAATTTGGGCAGTATCTTAACATATCTTATAAATAACTTAGATGAATTTGTTAACCAAGTTGCTCCACCATTTTGTTTTCAAGTGGAGACCACTTGAAAATTTCAAATTCAAATTGCAAAAGCAAATTCCGATTTTTTTTTTTTAATTTTGATGTATACATAGATTATACAAGTATCTCAATTAACTTTATTAATGAACATTGTTCGCCATTTTTAATAAAGTGGCAGATACTTAAGTTAAGCGGGACCACTTGAAATCAGGCCACCACTTGAAAATTTAAAACCATGATAACTTCCGAAATAGTACTCCAAATGGAACCAAATTTGAACAGTGTCTTAACTTATCTTATAAATTTCTTAGATGAGTTTGTTAACCAAGTTGCACCGCTATTTTGTTTTCAAGTGGAGACCACTTGAAAATTTCAAATTTAAATTGTAAAAAGCGTATTCCGAAATTGTTTGAGTTGTGATGTAAATACAGACCACGTAAGGATCTCAATGAAGTTTATTAATAAACTATATCCGCCATTTTTAATAAAGTGGCAGATATCTTAAGTTAAGCGGGGCCACTTGAAATCAGGCTCCCACTTGAAAACTTAAAATCACGATAACTTCTGAAATAATACAGAAAATCGAACGAAATTTGAATGAGTTTGTTAACCAAGTTGCTCCGCCATTTTGTTTTCAAATGGGGACCACTTGAAAATTTCAAATTTAAATTGTAAAAAGCATATTCCGAAATTGTTTGAATTTTGATGTAAATACAGACCACATAAGGATCTCAATTTTATTTCCAAGTGGCGGCCACTTGAAAATTTGTCATTTTGGTAACTTTAGTAATACAGAATCAATTCGCATCAAATTTGGGTAGTGGATTTATCATTCAAATATCTCACTTAAATTCGCTGGGCATCTCATTCCACTTTTTACTTCCATTACCCTACTACCGTAGGTAATGGAAGTATTGTATTCGGTCTGAAAATTCGATATCGGGTTTTCACCTGATTTACACGTTTTAAGGTCCCCTGAGTCCAAAAAAGTGGTTTTTGGCAATTGGTCAGTGTGTATGTATGTGTGTATGTGTGTGTGTATGTATGTGGAGAATCTTCTGGCTATTATAGCTCAGAAACTAATAAAGATAGAGCTACGAAACTTTAGAATTCAAATACGTCTGGCGTACAGATGAAATTTCCAAATTTTGGTGAAAATTGAAAAACCGGAAGTGGGACATCGGAAACCGGAAGTTGGACCGTAAGTCCGTATCTTAAAAACGGCTCTAACGATTTTCTTCAAACTTGCTATATAAACACTCTATTAGATGTCCTTTCGAATGATATAGTTGGTTAGTTCAAGAAAATTGATAGGCGTCCTGTATAAATAGCTCAATTTCAGGCCTCCCAAGGGCGTTTCTTTAAAAACGGTTGTACGGATTTTTTTCAAACTCGCCATTTTAACTCAATTTTAAATATGCTTTTGTATGTAATTATTGTTTTCCTGTCAATAATTGAGTTTAACCGGAAATGGGACATCGGAAACCGGAAGTGGGACCGTAAGTCCGTATCTCAAAAACGGCTCTAACGATTTTCTTCAAATTTGCTATATAAACACTCTATCAGATATCCTTTCGAATGATATAGTTGGTTAGTTCATGAAAATTGATAGGCGTCCTGTATAAATAGCTCAATTTCAGGCCTCGCAAAGGCGTTCCTTTAAAAACGGTTGTACGGATTTTTTTCAAACTCGCCATTTTAACTCACTTTTAAATATGCTTTTGTATGTAATTATTGTTTTCCGGTCAATAATTGATTTTTTGTGAAAGTTGGTATCTCAAAAACGGCTCTAACGATTTTCTTTTTTGGTCACTTTTATGTTTTCTGATCACATTATCTCTCAAAAATGCATATAATACATGTAATAGCGGGTAATGGAAGTCGTGTGGTTGTTTCACACCAGATTTTTTTACAAGTGGTGCCACCTGAAAATTTCTTATGACGATAATTTTTGAAAGACTGATTTTATTTAAACTAGAACTGGACAATGAACTTATCATACAAATATACTGGATGATTTCCATGGGCAAGTTGTTTTGTCATTTTGTTTCCAAGTTGCAGCCACTTAGACTGCCACTTGAAAATTTGCCATAATAATAACTTTTGAAACACGGAACTGATTTAAACCACAGTTAGACAGTGAACCTATGCTTCAAATATCTTGGATGTGTTTGCTGGGCAACTTATTCCACTGTATTGTTTCCAAGTGGCGGCCACTTGAAAATTTGTTATCACGATAAGTTTTAGAAATACTTAATCAATTTAAATCAAAGTTGAAAATTGGATTTATCATTCAAACAACAAAAATCTAGAAAATTCACGTAACTCGTGAACCAATCACGTTATTGCGTCCATCTTTGGTATATCGATAATAAGTATTTTCTCGCCAAAAGTCGCCAAAAAACTCGCTATAGTGGAAAATTCGCCAAATTTTGCGCCAAATCTATTTCCTGCGTTACTGGATCTTTTTAATGCGTTTTTAAGGAAAAATTAGGCTATTTTAATGCAAAAACAAACTAGAAATGCACAAAACTAACATTTTTATCAACTTACTAAGCCTCTTGGAAAGAATTTCTACAATATATATATATATATATATATATATATTCAAATTTGCAACGATATCTAAAATGAGCAACTTTTTCTGCCATTTTGATCGAAGTGGCAGTCACTTAATTTTTCAACACGATGACTTTTGAGATTTTGAATTAATGTGAACTATATGTGTACAGTAGACTTATCTCACAAATTGAAGGATTTCAATGCATGTTTCCTCATATCAGCTGTTAACTAGCTCACCACCTGTCATGACGTCAGATGTGACGTAACTGTATTACGTAATCAACGGCGCATCTTCTCTTCTGATAGAGAGAGTTTTATATGAGTCTGTACGAGAAAGCTTTACTAAGCGAGCGGCAAGAAATGCCCGCATTATGTTATTCTATTTTTCTATATATTATTAAATGTTGTGATTGTTCAAAAGACTCTGCTTTTCACTCTGCGGACCCATTTATACCAACAATGGTTATGGGCCCAGAGACACGCATCTTACTGCGGACTTTTTAAAAATTTAAATTAACATTCGTTAAAACGAAAGTGCGACTTACTGTTAAGCCTAAGGGCTGAAATCGAAAGTATTTTTGATTCTATTTTTATAAAGAAGCTACTATAGCTGATTAAATATGTCGCAAATATTAAATATAGAAAAGTTATCGAAAAACAATTTCGATACATGGAAGCTGCAGATAGAAGCTGTTTTAATCAAGAATGATCACTGGAGTTATGCTAACGGAACGAAAATTAAGCCCGATGAAGGCGCCGAAGGTGAAGAAAAATGGCTCGAAATTGACCGGAAAGCTAGAGCCGATTTAATCCTAGCAATTACCCCAAGTGAGTTGTGTCATATTAAACATTGTACCACCTCAAATGAAGTATGGAATAAATTAAAAGAAGTTTACGAATCGAGAGGACCGGCAAAGAAAGCCACCCTGTTGAAGCAGCTACTCTTTAAGAAAATGACTGACAGTGAAAATATGTCCGATCACCTAAATATTTTCTTTGATATAGTGGACAAGCTAAAAGAAATGGACATTCAAGTAGCCAAAGACCTATTATCAATTTTGCTCTTATACAGTATTCCTGACAGCTATGAAAATTTCAGGTGCGCCATAGAAGCAAGAGATAAATTGCCGCAGCCTGAAGCTCTAAAAATTAAAATGATGGAAGAATACGAGTCAAGAAAAAATAAAAAGCGTCAAGAATCATCAAATGCGTATTTTACAACTCACAAGAAAAATCTTCCTGAAAAGAACAAAAGAGAAATCTTAAAGCCTGTGCAGAACAAGAACACGTATGGCGAAAGAAATTATGCAATCTTCAAATGCAATTACTGTTCAAAAGTAGGGCATAAAGCCTCAGAATGCAGAAAGAAGATCTCAGACAGAAAATTCACTTCATCGAATAAATACAAAGATAGATCATTTATGGTTGAAGATAGTACAGAGTTCACGATGGCAGCCAGTAACTCTTTCCAAGAACATTCCGAGTGGTATCTCGATAGCGGTACGACATCACATATGGCTCATGACAAGAATTTGTTTATAGATTTCGAACCTAGAATTGGATCATTTATAAAATTAGCTGTAGATGAAACAGCGGAGATCACAGGTGTTGGAACAGTCAAATTAAAAGTTCCCGGTAATCACGGTGTAACCAATTTAAAGTTAACAAATGTTTTGTGCGTTCCAAAATTGAAATGCAATTTAATGTCTATATCAAAAGCTACTGCAAACAACTGCCGAGTTGTATTTACTGAAAAATGTGCAAAAATTACGGAGCAGGATGGCTCTCTGATTATAAGTGCTACGAGAAAAGGTGATTTATATTTTTTTCAGCCGCATGTGGATATCGCTGCATCAACTCAGGTAAGCAAATTTCATAAATGGCATTTAAAATTAGGACATTTAAATGAAAAAGATTTAAAATTATTAAAATCTGAAAATATGTTAAGAGATTTAAATTTTAATGAAAAAGATTCCTTAAAAGATTGTAAAGTATGTAGTAGGTCTAAACAAACTGTGAAACCATTTTGTAAAGAAAACAAATTTCATAGTGATGAATTATTAGAAGTAGTTTATTCTGATTTATGTGGCCCTATAAATGTTAAATCCCATGGCGGATCACGTTACTTTATTACTTTTTTGGATGATAAATCTCGTTACATTGAAGTAAATTTTCTAAAAACAAAAGATGAAGCTAAGAACGCGTTCCGGAGATATAAAGCAGCAGTCGAAAATCGATTAGGAAAAAAAATTAAAATACTGCATACTGATAATGGTTTGGAATATTGTGGCGAAGAATTCAATAAATATATTGAAGAATGCGGTATTAAACGCGAATTCTCAGCACCAATGACCCCTCAGCAAAATTCTAGAATTGAAAGACAAAATCGTACATTATGCGAAATGGCGAGGTGTTTATTAATGCAATCAAACCTTCCAAATACATTCTGGGCTGAAGCAGTAAATTGCGCTGCATATATTAGAAACAGGTGTCCCACTAAAGGAATTAAAGAAAATAAAACACCTTTCGAATTGTTTTTCGGTTATAAACCAACTGTTAACTATTTTAAAATTTTCGGACAGAAATGTTTTGTTCTAAATAAAAAATCAAAAGGGAAGTTTGAAGCTAGGTCACACGAACATATATTCGTTGGCTATTCAAATGAATCACGCGCTTACAGATTATGGAATAAGGATACCAGAAAAATTGTCATAAGTCGTGATGTTCGATTTATAGACGAATTTGAAATAAATGATTCAGCCACTACTGATCAATTAGAATTAATTTTTCCGTCTGAGAATAAATGTAATGATTGTAATATTAAAAATGAAACTCCTATCCCTACTCAAACCGCAGACAGGGGGGAAAGCAGCGGATCGATTTCCTATCCCCCTGAATGCAACGGAGAAAGTTTCTCTTTTTGGAAAGGGGGGGAAGGCTCGCTTTCTGAAGGGGGGGACGTGAAAGATGTGAGTGGAGGGGAGGAGAGTGTTGACGATATATGTAAACAAGAGAAAGGGATTAATAAAAACAATCCTATTTTTAAACGCGGTCCAAGCCGACCTAAAAAAATTAAAAGTTGGAACTTTCAAAAGTCTCATAAGGAGTGTATTACAGATACAAAATATAAAGATGAAACTTCTCAATTAGCTGATAACTCATTTAATGAAATTAATCCCAGCGTAATCGACGCGCTAAATGGAGATTATGCTAAAAATTGGGAAAACGCGATGAAATTAGAATATGATTCTTTAGTTAAGCAAAACGCTTGGGAAATTGTAGATAGACCAAAAGATAAAAAGGTAATTGGGTGTAAATGGGTTTTAAAAACAAAATTCAAACCAGATGGTCAAATTGAAAAATTTAAGGCCAGATTAGTTGCCAAAGGGTGTTCACAGAAACAAGGTATAGATTTTAAGGAAAATGTTTCACCAGTAGCCAGATTAAGTTCTATAAGAACTGCAATCGCGTATGCTATCCAGAATGGTTTCACAGCATACCAGTTAGATTTCATTATGGCATATGTTAACGGTGATATACATGAAGAAATTTATATGGAGCTTCCTGAATTTTTTGAAAATGATATACACGAAAATAAAGTGTGTTTATTAAAAAAATCTTTGTATGGCCTTAGGCAGTCAGGAAGACAGTGGTTTAAGAAATTAGATGAGAAATTGAGAAAAATGAAATTTAACCCTTTGAAATCCGACAAATGTGTCTATTACTCAAAATATCCTTTTTATGCTATTATAATCGTCTATGTCGACGATTTAATTTGTCTCACTAAAAGTGAAGAGCACTATTTTGATATAAGAAATAAATTAGCAGAATCTTTCAAAATGAAAGATATGGGCCTTCTGCATTATTGCTTAGGCATTGAATTTAATCAAGATAGGGACAGCATCACTATAACACAAAAGAAATACATTGAAGATTTATTAAATAAATTTAATATGGAAGATTCTAGAGTGGTAAATACACCTTTAGATAACAGTGTAAAATTAACTAAACAAATGTGTCCAAATACAGAAGAAGAGAAATCATATATGTCAAAAATTCCTTATAGACAATTAATTGGTTCTCTTATGTATCTGTCGGTTGCTACCAGACCAGATATCACCCATGCTGTAAATTATTTAAGTCAGTTTAATAACAATCCAGGAAAACCTCACTGGATAGCTGCTAAAAGAATACTAAGGTATCTCAATGGCACTAGAAATTTAGGAATTGTGTATTACAGAGACGATAAACCATTGACAGCATTTGTTGATGCCGATTGGGCATCGGATATAAATGATAGAAAATCATATACAGGATACGTCTTTAAGTATGCCGGTGGACCTATTTCTTGGGAATCTAGAAAACAGCGAACCGTTGCTCTATCCACAACAGAATCTGAATATATGTCTCTGTCCGAATCCGCAAAAGAGACAATTCATGTTAGAAATTTCTTAAAAGAATTGGATCCTGAAATTGTATCAAGTCCTACTGCAATCATGTGCGACAATCAATCTGCACTGAGATTAGTAAAAAATCCTGTTCATCACAATCGATCTAAGCACATTGACATTCGTCATCATTTTGTGCGAGAAGTTTACAATAATAAACTAATTGACATTAAATATATTTCATCAGATGAACAACCTGCAGATATTTTAACAAAAAGTTTAAATGCATATAAAAATGTTGTGATATTATAGGACTTAATACTCAGGACTGATGAACTTAAAAATATATATATATTTAAACTGTGTTTCCATTAAGAAATTAACTGCTTATATTTTACGTATTTTATTTTATTATATTAACCATAATTATTTGCTTATAATTCTATTTCTTTACTAACACTTTTCTTATTTTAAGTAACTCTTGCATAAAAATAATTTTCTGTAATTTTTAATATGCTATTATAATGCATAAATATGTTTTATTTTCGAAACATTTATTGAAAAAGGGGGAAATGAAGGATTTCAATGCATGTTTCCTCATATCAGCTGTTAACTAGCTCACCACCTGTCATGACGTCAGATGTGACGTAACTGTATTACGTAATCAACGGCGCATCCTCTCTTCTGATAGAGAGAGTTTTATATGAGTCTGTACGAGAAAGCTTTACTAAGCGAGCGGCAAGAAATGCCCGCATTATGTTATTCTATTTTTCTATATATTATTAAATGTTGTGATTGTTCAAAAGACTCTGCTTTTCACTCTGCGGACCCATTTATACCAACACAAATACATTTCATATATTTGTCAACTTAACCCACCATTTTGTTTCCAAGCTCCGGCCACTTGAAATTTTTAAATTCACATAAAAATGTATTTATGAACCGATTTGCTTAAAACTCCATATCTGTGTAGCCTACATCAGTATTTCTACCAAGTGCATTAATAATTTGTAGCCGCCATTTTGAATCAAAATGTCGTCTATTTGATAAGGAAAAAGAAATCAACCTACCCTTCCGAATAAGCCGGAAGGACTTGTTTAATATTGTTTTGGAACTTAAAAATATATGTTTTCTGTTATAATCCCCCATGTCATGCATGTTTTTGAAGGTTCTATTTTGGAGCTTTACGAAGTTAATAATTTAGTTTTCTGTGACTACTACAGTCACTTTTTCTATAGTGCTGATGGTTATTTTTTAGTCATCATGATGACGATTTATTAAGAGGAATCAAATGAAATTTAATATAAACGTGTTTAGTAAACACGTATAAATTTAGTACTTGTATTATAAGATTGTAAAAAACTGTATTTTATTTTATTTTTGAATATACAGAGATGTAATATAGTTTTATTCCACAATTCATGATACAAGATACTACATTTATAAAAGAATATATAATCGGAATATGAATGTATACAACTCTTCGTAGACAGAAAGTTCTTAACTGTGATTATTGCTTAGTACTAGTCTCTTCATCAACAGATTGGTAGGTTTTGGCTTGATACTGTACAGGCGTCGCATCATCAGGATCTACTTTATTTTTCTTACATTTGTGGCAAAGCTCCCAGAGTGACACTTCTTGAAATATCTAAATAGAAAACACACAGTAAGATAATTTCATTAAACTATTTATAAAGAAGACTTCATTAATTAATAATTACAGGTTAAAAAGAACTTTTTATATACCATGATTTTAAATTTTCTGTTGAATCATTATAAACTTGACAATTCTATGTCGAAATATAAATACTTTTTAATTTTTTGATGAATTATCCCATCTCGAAAGAAAATTATCAAATGCGTAATAAAGAGAATAATTATCAGAAATTTTCAAACATTTATTAATTGAATAAAAGTATTAAAAGAATGCATTGCCATCGTGTTCTGAGCTATTCTAAAAGCTTCAAATGTTTATCTGCTATAGAACTATATTCTCACTTTATCAATGTGTATAATATTTTTAAAGTGATAATGACGTCAATTTTTGTGAGATGCATAATTTAATTTTTTACAGTTTTTTATTGCTCACGTTTAACTAAACGTATTTGTTATTAAAATATAAATGGCTAATTTTAAAGCTATTATAATTTTCACATTTTATTAATTAATTAAAATAAAACATTTATTAATTGAATAAAAGTATTAAAAGAATGCATTGTCATCGTGTTCTGAGCTATTCTAAAGGTTTTAAATATCTAGCTAGTCGGGAAGTTAGTTAAAATTCGATTGCAAGCTTTGTACTGGAAAAACAAACCAGAAAGCGATTTAATAAAAACATGGTAAAGACTAATAAAACTGTTAAAAAAATCACAGTAAAATTGCATTTTCTCATCACCTTCTTTGTGTGTGCGTGTTGTGCATGTGCATGTAAGCTACAAATTGTATTTTGAAATTACTGACAATTTAAAGCTTTGGTGAAACTACAAAATCAACTAATTATTCCATCCCGAAAAACTGAAATCAGACAAGAATATTACAAAACGTAACCTGCAATCAGATTTTTCATTCCATTTGCATTGTTTTTCTTATCATGTTTCGATCAGATATATTTTTCACATGTATATTTTTTATATATGGTGATGATTAGATGTATATTTCTGATAGTATATTTTTAATAAAATTTCCTGCACTGATAAAAGAACTATGCACTAAATTGTTTGTCAATACTTTATATATCCTTCACTTACATTAAATGAGTTAAACACGTGACTTGTTGTGTATACATGTATATATTTGTGTTGTGTTTCTTAGAAATGACTCTAACGATTTCGATGAAAGTTTGGGGTTAAGGATTTTTTTATGTGAAAAATCGATTGGTCTTATCCTTATCTGCTCATCTTCAGGAAAATTCGCATACGCTGTTAACCCTTCATCAACCGTTTATAACCTATGGCAGAAATTGAGTTACTAGGAAATATATCTAACAATTTTGATGAAAGTTTGGGGTCAGGGTTTTTTGAGATGCAAAAGCAATTGAATTTATATTCATCTCCAGGAAAATTCCATATCGTTGCTAATTCTTTATCCACAGGTTGAAAAATATAGCAGAAATCGGATTTATTCGAAAATGGATATAATAATTTTGATAAAAATTTGAAGTTAATTATTTTTTGGAGTAAAAACCTACTAGAATCCTCATTTTTCAGGAAAATTCGCGTTCGCTGTTAACACTTTATCCATATTGTTTGTAACGTATGGCAGATATTAGGTTTACTCTTAAATATATGTAGCAATTTTGATGAAATGTTAAAGGTTTTTTGGCGTGAAAAACCGATTGATTTTATCCTCATTTTCAGGAAAATTCGCATTCTCCATTAATCCTTTATCCACAAGTTGCAAAATACGGCAGTGGGTAATTTTGCGAAACCAACCACTTCCCGACGCCCCTGGGGCGTGGGGAAGAAGAAAAGTTGAGGCAAAAAATATATTTTCAAATTTAAGTCTGCTCCATATTACTTCAGGATGAGCAGTTTCTGTGTGTGGGTGTTGGTTAAGTGTATGCAGTCTGCACTTTGATGAGATTTAGCGAATTTTCTATCTTTAACTTTGGGGGAACAGGATGGGGTGAGTAAAAAGCCCTGCCGAAAGTAGTGGAGACCCGGACTCGAAATATTGTGGGCGGAGAACGAAGGCGGCGGGAACTTTAACTGAGGTTTCGACCGATTCCAGTTTTTTTTTTTTTTTCCTTTTTCTTTACTTTTCTTTCTTTCTTTCTTCTTATTATTATTAATGATATGGAATTTTTAGAATTCGTTTAAATATAGCGACCATCGAAGCGGGCAAAACATGATAGTCAAATATAAATAAAAAAGATGCAATTGGCGATAAAAAATGAATCATTAAAAAAAAAAAAAAAAAAAAAAAAAAAAGCTTAAATGGAAATGACAAGATAAAAATACGATTCCAAGCACAAACACACACACATATATATAACGTATTTTAGACCAAAAGTATTATTTTAATATTTGGAATTTTCGGTACACTGTTTTATATCACATGAATTTTTTAAGTAGAATTAAACTTTTATAGGTGAAACAGTTCCAGTAAGGGATCCGGACATAATATCGCGCCAAAAGAATAGTATAATCTATTTGAAAATTTGTATTTCTGTCACGTGTGATCTCTGGTGAAGGCCACAGGGCCTTCTAAATTAATATAAATTAAAATAAATAAATAAATTCATTTAAAAATATTGTACATTACTGCTGACATTAAAGCTGAACACTGTTCACAAACCTTAATTAAAAATTTTAAAATAGATAAGCATGATTGAATTCTTTATGACTAATCTTAAAAAAATGCTAATAAATATACACTGTAAAAAATTTTACGGCAATTTACAAATAAATACTTAGTAATAGTACAGGTATTATCCCAACTACTAGGAAAAAGTTTGTAACCAGATACTCCTTGTATTCAATGTTTAAATAACATATGTAATTCTACTACATTTTTCAAAGTATCTCTACGTCTCTCCTCTCCCCGTTTGAAGAGAGCGATTTCTTTTGAGGGAGTCTTGCTTTCGAGCAAATGTTAATACTGAGCGCATGCGTAAAAGATACCAGAGGAGAAACGCGGACATGTCTTGTAAGAGGAAATCGCGTCGGTCGAAAATCAAATCGTAATGAGGCGGACTTTTTAAATCTTAATCTGTAATATTTTATTTAGTGTTAACGTTATACACATCTTTATTTAAAGTAAGAATTCATAAATACATATCCTTAATTTGTAATACAGGATGCTTAGTTAGATGTCAACTTATTTTAATTTAAACTTTTATTTTGATGTCGACATCAGTTCTTAGGCCTCATTTTCGAACTGTGTGATGGAAAACTGGAACTGGAATATTGTATGATGCTGATGCACGAAAAGTTTCTAATATCTGAGAAACAGCAACTGCTAGGTGGAGGTTTGTGTTAGCTAGTTATTACTTATTTAAAATTGCTAGCTACGCAAATACTTTCCTGGCAAAGCTTTTATTATTATTATAATTCACTTATGTGATATTAATTAACATTCAGCAAACAAGAAACAAGTCGGATAAAACAATCAAAAAGTATGTAGTTTTAATTATTATTATTCTGAGGTACTTATTTGATTTATTGTTTTTATTTTTTGTAAAATAATGTTAGAGAATTAAGTGAAAATGGTATGCATAATTTATGCAATTTAGAAATACCATATAAGTTTCGCCGACATATATTTTTAAAAATATTAAATTACCTTTATTGTTATTTATTATTAAAATTCTCAAGTGTATTTTATTTTGCTCTATTATATGTCATCTTTACTAATTCATTATCAGTGATTCATTATATATATAGACAGTCGGTTTTATTCCACTTTTATAAGCTCATATTAAAAAAAAAAAAAAAAAAAAAAGACAATAAAAAGAAAAAACATAATTTTAGAAAAGATTTGTTTATAAAAATAGATTTAATATTTATTGATAAAAGTTTTGAAAAAACGTATAAATATTACTTTTTTCTAATCAATTTTATGACATTAATCAATTAGACAAACATTGAATAGGTGCATAAAACTTAAAACAATAAAGCTTTTTCTTAATGTATATACTACGTTATTGGAAAAAAAACTAAATTTCTTCTTGTAATTATGAAGAAGATTTTTTATGACAATAATAGACATGAATAAATATATTGAATTATTGGAGAATACTAAATGCATAATATCCCACTGAAGCTTTTGTTATTATTATTGTTAAAGTAAACTTCAGTTTTATCAAGGTTTTTTAAATAATTTTAAATGTAATGTAGGGAAGACTGGGGAGGGTTGACCCTATGGGAGGCTTGACCCACCTTTCCTTACTCTGCTATTTTTAGTTTTCAAAAACTTCCAACACATGGCAGCACATCCTACTGATGCAAGGTAACAGCCATGTTTGTTTGAAAGCTATACTATGCTTATTATTTGAACAAGCTTGGAATTTGTGTTTTCCTCATCAAAAAGTAAGTAATTTTGATTAAATTTGTAAGGCATTGTGCAAATATTTTTAATCAAATATCAGAATTCAGATTTATATGATTAAAGTATATACCTTAAGCTAATATGTGCTATAATTAGTTTTGCTAAATAACTGTTTAATTCCCTGATTTTTTTTATGAAATTGCAAATGGCTAGTGAGGGAGGCTTGATCCAGATGATATAAGGGAGGTTTGACCCATGGGTCAAGCCTCCCTTATATATTTCTTTGTTATTGTGGACTGAAAATATTAATTCACGTATTATTTAATTGTATAAAAAATATAAAAAAATGATTTTTGTTTTAACATGTACCATTCTTTTACCAAAACACAAGCTGTTGGGCATTCCAGTTGATGGATGACATCCAAAAACTTTGAAGTGTTTTTAACACATTTTGCAAAGTATACAAAAGTATACGCATAAAAAGGTTCTTATCAAACTTGATAATCATGAAAGTCATGTATCTCCCAAAGGTTTGCAATTTTGCAAAGATAAAGGAATTGAACTCTTAAAATTGCCACGGTATACAAGTCACAAATTGCAACCACTCGATCGATGTGTGTTTGGACCCTTTAAGGGTTTCTACAATGAAGTGTGTGATAACTTTATGGTGAGTAATCCAGGAAAACCAATTGGACTTTACGATATTCCTGAACTCATTAGAAAATCATATCCACGAGCTTTCACCCCCATAAACATTCAAAAAGGATTCACTGTTACGAGAATATTTCCTTTTTATTCAAGGATTTTTACAGAGGCAGATTTTATGGCCTGCAGTGTGACAAACCGACATGAGCCAACCGATTCTCAGACAACACAAATTGGTCAACATGATATTCACAACCTTGCATACGAACAGAATTTTCCAAGTTCTTCGGAAATTACTCCTTCCTGTACCTCTTAACCTAAAAATAATTTATCTCTCATTCTTGAAGATTATATTCCTCATAATAGTAGTTCACAAGTAACTTCTACTAGGCTCACCTGTCAGCCAGAAATTGAAAAATCTGCATCTTTGACCCTGAACAGATTCGATCTTTCCCGAAAGCTGGAACACGAAAACATAACTATAAAAGAAAACAAGCAAAGTCTTGAATATTGACAGATACCCTAGTTAAAGGATAAATAGAAAATGAGCATGCATTGAGAGCATCGAAGAAACGACCATCTGTCAAAGCTACTACCAAACGATTTTCTAAACGGAAATTTTTTAATCCGGTTGAAACCTCGAGTGATGAGGATGAAGAAATCCCTCATGTGTCAGACAGCAGTGAAGATGAGTTTGTGATATCAAAGTCAATGTCAGAAGGAGATTTTGTGCTGGTAAAATTTGTGAGTCCTAAAACTGGTAGGCCTAATGCATCTCAGTTCGTAGGAAGAATAATCAAAGAAAGTGGAGAGAGAGAGTTTGTTACATTTTTAAGCAGCACTGCTTAAACAAACTACTTTATTTATCCAGAAGCGGAAAATATATCTGTTGTTTCAATGAATGATATGATAAAGTTACCAAATCCAATATCAGCTGGAGGAACTGCAAGAGTTGCATTATGTTTTTATTTTGACTTTGACTTTTCTGAGTATAAGTGCTGCTAACTATTCGTTATTATTTAACATTTCTAGCTTTTTTCAACAAAGCTTAATGGCAATGACTATTTTTAATTTAAGAGTTGTTTTAGTAGTGTGAACGTGTTCTTTTATATAATTTTTTCAATTTACACTTTAGAAATATTGCTACTTCATCAACTATAACTTTTATTGTTATCATATTAATTTCATTGCTAAATTTTCTTAAATTTTAGGACTAGCTTAACTTTGTTCATAAATATTATAATATGTGAATATTGGTGGGTCAACCCTCCCATTGTGTGGGTCAAACCTCCCATATGTGGGGAGCCTTGACCCAAAAATTCTGCTTCAATAACGTTCATTATTTCTCCTTTCTGTTGCAAAGTATGAAAATTTTTTATGTATGTTATGATAATAGAATATATCAGGTATGAAATGGTGTACAAAGTTTTTTTCTGGAAGTAAAATTTTTTTCTCTAAAAATGTTTTTGTAAAAAATGGGTCAACCCTCCCCAGTCTCCCCTACTGATTATTTTGAAAAATATGCTGATTTTTTTACCGAATAAAATTTGGCATAGTACTGCAAAAAATATTTTCTTTTCAGATCATATTTTAAAAGTTTTGATTCTTTAAAATAAAATTTATTAATTAAATGTACAATATTAATATATATGCGTATTTATTTATTTATTTTGACTTAAAAAAAAAAAAAAAGTTTAATAAACTATATATAAAAATTAAGGTAATGATATTGATACATATTTTTAATATTTCAAACAATTTAGATTTTGTAAAAGTATATATTTAAATAAACATTTTCGATCAGCCATAATTTTAAACTAAAATTAAACATAAAGGGTTTTCTATTATTATTCTATTATTTATTTAAATTTTCTAGCAATATTACTCATAATATTAAATATTGTTAATTTAAAAATTTTAGTAAGGTAACATGGGGTATTTAAGGGTAAATTTATTTATATTACTTGTAGTATTTCTGTAAACGTAACTGTAAAATTTTTGTGAATATAACCGAAATTCATTTGCATTATTAATTACATTTCCTTAGCACAATTACTGATAAAAAATCTATATTATAAACAAAACAAATTAAGTAAGGTTACATGGATATTATTTGAATTTACACTAATAATAACCATGTATCCTACACAAAACATTTCCTGGTAAAATTGCAGTATTACTTTCAGTAATGCTACTAACACAATCTTAGTAAACATACAAAAAAAGCACTTGTACCGTTAACTAAGAGTTACTTAGTATATTTACTAACGAAGTGCGTGTAATGTTTACTAACTCTAACGGAGTAAGTTTGAACAATCTGTATTGGCTACTAGAAAAGTTTATGGAATACCAGTTTCCTAGAATTTTTCTAGTAGTACTACAGAATTTTTTTTACAGTGTAGTCTTTAAACTCTTTTAAGCAAAATTTATTACAATTTTTGTGATGGGTTTGTGTGTATGCCAGTGCTCTGAGTAAGGTATGTGTTGGCATGAAATTTTATACAACATTATTAATAATTACCGACTCCTTTTTGCTTTCCATTCATTTATGTATAGGCGATATTTTGTCCACGCGAGATTTTGTCCCCAACCCCTTATTTTTTATTTTTTTTTTAAGCAATATATCATTTTACAAGTTTTGTATTTAAATTCCATTCAAAAAGAAGAAATAAATATTTAAGAACATTATTTATACTTACGAAGAAAAGGGCTAGGTAATAAGCTGTCAGTGTCATACAAATACTGAATAAAATTCTGAAAGATTGTACCCTCCTATGTAAAGCTAAGAAACCGAACAACCATGTGAAAACTGTAAATGAAGGGGAAAAAATAGAAAAATTAGTATTTATTAAACAAGAAAAATTGCATTTTAACTTACAAAATTATTCTTTTTCAATTAACCTTGAAGAATAAAAGTGCTCACGAATGAACATGATGTTTTAGTTTTATCAATATTCTTTGTTGAATAATGTACGCTAAAAGAAACAGTGAAGTAATTTCAGGCAAAGTTTTGACATTATTATCAGTAAAATTGAATTGTCTGATCGTATATCTTTATCTCCCGTTTATACAGCTTTTAATATTGTACTTGTTTCAAGAAAATTTTCGATTTCTGTTTTTGATGGCTTTACAAATTTTGAAATGTCCTGAATTTGACTTTTTTTAAAAAAATTCTGCATTTGTGTGTTGTTTTGTCAGATATTGACATATATCCCCCAGTAGGTGGCACTGCTATGCTATAATTTACCCCTTCTATGGTAAATCCATACATTATGAAAACTATGGGGCATAAGTGCATCAAATTTAATATATACAAAAACTATTATAAAAATTTATGTTTGTTTAACTTGGATATACATCGAACGATAAGTGGCGCTGTAAATCTTGTAAAATAAAATGAAATGAAATGAAATAACAATCGCTAACAAAAATGTTTCTTTTCCTTCTACTTTCTCAATTCCACATGTTAAATTAAAACTCCTGATGTAATAGACAAAATTTTAATGACCTGAAAACGCGAAATGGTGATTGCATCTACGAAAATCCATTATTATTCTTTGGTAATTTTAAATAAATATTTTCAGGTAAATTAAAATTACTTAGTGGGGGGGGGGGGGGGAGAGAAAAAACAGTTATAGATATATTCCACAAAAACACAAATTCCACGAATAAAAGAATAAAAAGAAAAAATATATTGAGATCATTTGTAAAAGTAAGCTATCATAAAAAATGACTAATAGCGATTGTAAACCAGTATGCAATGCGGACACCACAAAAAATTCTTCTATAGGAATCTGGGGTTCTATATGACAGCGCCACTTACCTGATAACATGCAAAAAATTTAAACTTCTCATAAGATTTTACATATGCTATTTGGTACAATTTCATATTAGATGCTATTCCACATATACCTACATATGCACTCATCCGGAAAAACGAAGAAAGTGAGTAAAAGCAAAGCCGCCTGTCAGCTGATATACACCTAAATTAAATAAGCAAGGTTTTTATCACCTCACATTTTAAATTTTGTATCCTTATACAAAAAGCTGAGATATAGCTTTTCTATAAATAGGGGGAATTGCAGCATAGCAGCGCCACTTGTTGGGCGAATATGCCAAAATATAATTGGCACTAATTTATACGAATAAGGTCTAACCAAATATAAAGTGTTATGGAATTCCGCCGTTCACTTCACGAGATACTGCACGATCTCGGTAGATTATTTAAGACCAGTCGAAGTAAATGCATTTTCGATCTTAACATTTACTATCAGCGGTTCTATAATTTTAAATGCCTGTAACCAACACTTTTAGAACAATTATGTATCGTGGTGGATCTTCACTAAGACATTTACAATGAGCAATTCTATAATTTTAAATGCCTGTAATCAACACTTTTAAAACAATTACGTATCGTGGTGGATCTTCATTAAGACATTTGTTATCAGTGATTCTATAATTTTAAATTCCTGTAACCAATACAGTGCTTTTAAAACTATTATTTAACACGATGGATTTTCACTAAGACATTTACTATAAGCGACTGTGTGATTTTAAAGCCTGTAAACCAACACAGTGCTTTTAGAACATTTATTAACTAAGACATATACTATCAGTGATTCTATAATTTTAAAAGCCTGTAACCAACACTTATAGAACAATTACGTATCGTGGTGGATCTTCCCTAAGATATTTACAATGAGCAATTCTATAATTTTAAATGCCTGTAACCAACACTTTTTGAACAATTACGTATCGTGGTGGATCTTCACTAAGACATTTACAATGAGCAATTCTATAATTTTAAATGCCTGTAACCAACACTTTTAGAACAATTAAGTATCGTGGTGGATCTTCACTAAGACATTTACAATGAGCAATTCTATAATTTTAAATGCCTGTAACCAACACTTTTAGAACAATTACGTATCGTGGTGGATCTTCACTAAGACATTTGCTATCAGTGATTCTATAATTTTAAATTCCTGTAACCAATATAGTGCTTTTAAAACTATTATTTAACACGATGGATTTTCACTAAGACATTTCCTATAAGCGACTGTGTAATTTTAAAGCCTGTAAACCAACACAGTGCTTTTAGAACATTTATTAACTAAGACATATACTATCAGTGATTCTATAATTTTAAAAGCCAGTAACCAACACTTTTAGAACAATTACGTATCGTGGTGGATCTTCACTAAGATATTTACAATGAGCAATTCTATAATTTTAAATGCCTGTAACCAACACTTTTTGAACAATTACGTATCGTGCTGGATCTTCACTAAGACATTTACAATGAGCAATTCTATAATTTTAAATGCCTGTAACCAACACTTTTAGAACAATTAAGTATCGTGGTGGATCTTCACTAAGACATTTGCTATCAGTGATTCTATAATTTTAAATTCCTGTAACAAATATGGTGCTTTTAAAACTATTATTTAACACGATGGATTTTCACTAAGACATTTCCTATAAGCGACTGTGTAATTTTAGAGCCTGTAAACCAACACAGTGCTTTTAGAACATTTATTAACTAAGTAACTAAGACATATACTATCAGTGATTCTATAATTTTAAAAGCCTGTAACCAATACTTTTAGAACAATTATTTAACATGATGGAACTTCACTAAGACATTTACTATCAACGATTCTGATCATTTTAAAAGCCTGTAACCAACATAGTTCTTTTAGAACAGTTATTAAACATGGTGAATCTTCATTTTTACTATCAGCGATTCTATAATTTTAAAAGCCTGTAACCAACACAGTGCTTTTAGAACAAATATTAAACACGGTAATTGTACACTAAGACATTTACTATTAGAGATTTTGTAGTTTTAAATACCTGTAACCAACATAATGCTTTTGGTACAATTACTTAACAAGAAAGGCCCGCTCTAAGAATAAGGTGTAATAGGCAAAAGTTAAAGACGCCTTTATACAGATAATTTATTAATCGTTACAACAGCGGTTAGTACGTAAGTATATAGAAATATACCACAACATATTGTAATCATATTGCGTGCATATGGGGGATGATACGGATGCATAATTAACGGGGCGTATAATTAACGAGTGCATTTACCGTTAATTACACGCCACAGACAAATAGTTCAATAAATGGTTCAAAACCATCGTTAATTAGTGATGACAAGATATGTATATGTATATATTATTGCTTTTACGTCTTAGCTACTCTTTTTCACAAAAATAACTACAGATGGGTGACAAATATGTGACATTTTCGAGTTTAATGTTTTTTTTTTTTTTTTTTTTTTTTTTTAAATATTCATCGAAATACTTGATGAGATACTTTTAGATCGAAATACTTTTAGAACTTCGTGTGTAATACAAATAATACGTTATACCGCATATATTTCGGAGAATATTTTGTCTCTAAACAAAAAGAGAGCGCTAACAAATTTAAAAACGTGTTTTGAATCATCCTGTAAAAAATAATGCGTGAAATGCATTGCAGCTGTAGCGTATGATTACAGTGCTTCTGTAATCTATATTCATTTGTATAAGAATGGAAATAGACTTTTTTTTTTTTTTTTTTTTTTTTTTTTACAAAATCAAAAAAAAAAATTCATGTTTTTTTTGTTTATAACATGCAAGGTTTTCAGACCAATGCAATGCCATTTTTAGAAAACTTGGCATACTGCATTAGACACAACGTAGTGCAGTCAGAATATAAAAATATTAAATAGGAGATGAAATATGAACGTTTGTACTAAATAATTTTCAGCTGTGCATACGCAAGCGTTGAAAGAAATTTATTTGGATAATTTATTAACCAAATGTATAGAATTACTCTGAAAAAAAAAAAGCAAATATCATTAAAATTTTGAAAGATATCGTCGATAGAATTACTTTGAATTTCAGGGACTCTCAAAGAAACAAAAAATTATAGGGGGTTTTACTTGTATTTTTATTTTGAATCAAAATGATCTACATTGTCTTTAATTAATTATTCTGAATATGAATTATTTAGTTTTTATCTCGTTCTAAATCTAGTTATAATAACATTTTCATCACGAACAACAAACTTAATTTGATTACCATACTTACCAAAGAATAAAAATATAGTGAAAGCAACTCTATACTTCACAACGATGTCGTTATAAGATGATAAATCCCCAATTAAAAAATCTTTCTTGAAATGACAGGTTAAAGCATACGTTGCACAGCCATACACACAGAGAATTATTAATATAAGCACTGCAAGAGGAATCACAGCCTCTTTTGATACTTCAGCAACTGTTAACCAGCAGCTATATATAAAAATAAAATAAATAAAGGAAATTTAAACAAGTAATTACTTTAAGAGCAATAAAACCGAAAACTGTTGAGAAACGAAAAGCAAATTTTATTTGAGAATTTTCATTTTTATAAATGGAACTATGATACAATGATTATATATTTTTTACTGGAAAATTCGAATAAAAATAAATTTGAGATATAAAATTAAACATAATTTATACGTCTCGTTAGCATATTAAAACCAATGTAACATTTAAAATGAGATAATGAATACAAAAATATTTTTAAAACTTTAAAAATACATTTTAATTAAAAACATTAAAATACACGACAGACGTTTCGGCTAGAACACTAGCCCTCCTCAGTGTCAAACATACAAGCACAACATTTACGAAAAAATTCATAACACATCAAGAGGGCGCTTTTCTAGAGGACGTTTTTGCTAAAATGCAGTATTCTGCTTTGAACGAGGCTAAAGCTATTCCTCCTGACCTGAATATATAATCTTGTTATGATGTGTTATGAATTTTTTTGTAAATGTTGTGCTTGTATGTTTGGCACTGAGGAGCGCTAGTGTTCTAGCCGAAACGTCTGTCGTGCATTTTAACGTTTTTTAATTAAAATGTATTTTTAAAGTTTTAAAAATATTTTTGTATTCATTATCTCCTTTTAAATGTTACATTGGTTTTAAATTTGAGATAGCCTGTTAGAACAAAAAATATCTATTGACATTGAAAAATGAACGTGTAAGGATAAAAATATATATCTTGATACGGAAAATTATAAACGTTCGCATTTAAGCGTAAGCAGTTTATATTTTGACTTTCAAAGCTAGAGTTATGAATGGTGTTCGAATACAGTTTTCATACTGTAAAATGTGCAATACCACATACTTTTTATTAAAAATCACAGCTCATGCAAAGTAATACACATTAAACTTCTGATCACCGCGACCGAATATATATGCTCACTGAGCTGTCCCCCCCCCCCCTCCTAGAAATATAATTCAAAACTAAATTATGATATATTTTTTAGCTTGTTATATCTATGAAGGTCATATATTGTAATAGTTATAAAGTTTATATTCGACGAATGTGTTATTTTCTATGTAATATATTTTGAATCTCAAAGTGATAGAAATTGCATTTTACTACATTGTAAAAACTATGTAGTGAAAAGAAAAATTATAATTTCGGCCTTTTCTAAGGTAATGAGACTGTTAAGACTGTATATGAGTCAGATGCACCGTTTCGCTGTCTCCATGTAATCCTATGGTATTTTCGCTAATTCGTATTTTACGAATGTCTCATTGAAAAATGGAGTTTTCTTTCCAAATTCTGTTTTTTGAATTCTATTGTTTGAACGTTTAGTTTTTTACTTTAATGATGAATTTGAAAAAAAAAAAAAAAAAAAAAAAAAAAAATGTGTTTAATTATTTTAAAAATTGAAAGTTGGCGCTCCGAGTTTACATAACGAAATATATATATATGATAATAATAATTCATCATTATAATAGTGATCAAGCATCAGGAAGGAAGACTGTAATTAATTAATAAACAACTACATATGAAAGTGAAGCTTTATACAGAGCAAAAGATATTGAAAAAAAGAATAAATGTAGAAAAATAACTTTGAATTCCCCCCCCCCCCCCAAATCGAAAAAAAAAAAAAAAAAAAAAAATGTTATAACTTTATCAATAGCATATCGTCAGAGTAATAAATAATGAGAGTTGATTTTTAGACAGTGACATATCATATATGTGATCATATAAAATGCCTATTATTGCTCAATAACTCAAAGATATCAACAATGAATTAAAATGCGTATATAAGAAGTGAAAAAACGAATAAACCATAAAATTACTAAACGTCATCCATTTGCATATTAATTTGCATGAAGTAAGAATACGTTAAGAGTATTGAATATGATACAATATTAATGCAAGAGACAATAAAATTAATTTTTTTAAATAGTTAACCTAGTGATCAATGAATATATATATATATATATATATATATATAACAAAATAATGTAAAAAACCACAGATTATTATTTATTATTATTATTATCTTAGAATTTTACAATTTTGAAATTTTCTTTATCTTAATTAAAATTTAAACTTCTCAGGAACAATATTTCCCAAACCAATTTCTCTTTTCACATGAAAAAAAAAAAAAAAAAAAAACTTTGTTGATTTTATTTGTACATACAGTCAACTCCATAATATTCATAATACCCACGAACAAAGAAAAAAAAATATATATATATTTACATATATATAATCTCATTAGACTAATGTTGTCATTTCTTCTTATTATATCTTTGAACTGAGTCCACGAGCTTAAATATTTTCCATTTATAAATCTTATTTTATTTATTTCATTTTGCACGCGCGCTTTTTATTTCCTAAATCAAAATTATATATATTAGAAAAAAAAAAAAAAAAAACATTTTTCGATACTGATTATTATTAATTTTCTTTTATTTTTCTTAAAAAAAAAAAAAATGAAATTCTGGCAAAAGCAGAATTAGTTTAGTACGGAGGACTATTAGTTTTTTTTTTTTTTCAAATTATAAATTCGCTTTTAAACTATTCAATTATATTTTCGATAAATTTTTGATTTAGATAAATTTCCAACTATCGTAAAACTGGTATTGTAAAAAACCGTAGATTGAGACTAATAGTCCTCAGTCCTAAAAAAAAAAGATTATTCATCAATAAATATTATTACAATTCAGTAGCAAAAAATATAAAACCTTATACTATAAAAGTAGCTAAGTATAAATGTATTACCGCACAACAAATATTTTCTTATGGATATACCTAATATTCAATATGTATGGACCTATAAATTCTGACTAAGATAAAAAGCGTGTTCAAAGAATTTTAACAATTTAACATTTTAACAATTCAAAAAACAAAATTCGAAGAACTGCATTTTGCAATGAGATACGTGTAAAATATGAAGCAACGAAAATATCATCTTAATATATATAAATCTCGTGTCACAATGTTTGTCCTCAATGGACTCCTAAACCACTTAACCGATTATAATAAAATTCGCACACCATGTGCAGTTCGATCCAACTTGAGAGATAGGATAGTTTAAATCTCAAATTATAGTCGCAATTTTAATTTATTGTTAATTATTTGTCTGTTATTATTTGACAGTCACAATTATCTGTTAACTCCAAATGATTCTAACAGATGTCGATACCTTTCGACTGGGTTGAAATGAAAGCTGAAATATATTTGGTGCTGCCATCTACACAAAGAATCTTCAACTTTTTAACCTATTAATAAATTTCGTATAATTCAATTATTTCCACTTTTTAAATTTTTGGTGTTAGCATAGCCGGCCACGTGTTACTTAGACTGAAGTGTAAATTGAATTCATATTATAATGAAGATAATACAGTGAAATTAATCCTGTTTTTTACTTATTTGTGCTTCATTGATCAAAACTTTATAATTTAATATAATATATATATATATATATAACTCCAAATGATTCTAACAGATGTCGATACCTTTCGACTGGGTTGAAATGAAAGCTGAAATATATTTGGTGCTGCCATCTACACAAAGAATCTTCAACTTCTTAACCTATTAATAAATTTCGTATAATTCAATTATTTCCACTTTTTAAATTTTTGGTGTTAGCATAGCCGGCCACGTGTTACTTAGACTGAAGTGTAAATTGAATTCATATTATAATGAAGATAATACAGTGAAATTAATCCTGTTTTTTACTTATTTGTGCTTCATTGATCAAAACTTTATAATTTAATATAATATATATATATATATATATATATCTTTATATATAAAATTTATTATGTTTGTCCGCGATGAACTCCTAAACTAATGAGCCGATTTTAATGAAATTTGGACACTGTGTGCAATTTGGTCCAACTTGAGAGATAGGATAGTTTTTATTGCAAAATTCGCCTCCCAAAAGGGGGGGGGGAGGGGCCAAAACGTGATTTCACAAACAAACAAACAAACAACAACAAAAAAAAAAAAAAAAAAAAAAAAAAAAAAATAGAAATGCAGATAGACTGTTCAAAATTGGTATAGAGAGGTTTTAGAGGCCTGCAAATCGAATGAGGATATTTTCGAAAGTGTAAAGTTATTAGGAGGGGCGGGTAAGGGGGCGGAGGGGCAAAAAAATAAAAATAGAGTTACATCGCTAAAAATTGGTACATAGAAGTTTTTGATACGTACAAATCGATTGCAGATATTTTCGAATTTGTAAAATTATTAAGAGGAGCGGGAAAGGGGGGGGGGGCAGAGGAGCAAAATATAAAAATGGAGTTAGATCATTCAAAATTGGTGCATAGAATTTTTGATACCAACAAATCGATTGCGGATATTTTCGAATTTGTAAATTTATTAGGAGGGCGGGAAGGGGGGCAGAGGGGCAAAAAATAAAAATATAGTTAGATCGTTCAAATTGGTGCATACAGGTTTTTGACACCTACAAATAAACTGTAGATATTTTCGAATTTGTAAAATTATTTAGAATAGTGGGAGGGGGGAGGGCAAAGGGGCAAAATAATAGAAATAAGAGTTAGAACTTTGAAAATTAGTATTATTAAGTTTTAAGGCCCGATAAATCGATTGCGGATATTTTCGAAAGTATAGAGTTATTAAGAAGGGCGGGAACGGTGGATGAAGAAACGGTGCGCATGGTTTGCGCAGGTATACACTGCCGCAGGCAGTGGGGGTCCGAACAGATTATTCCACCAATGAGAGAAGATTTTTTTGTATTTTATATCATTTTCCTTTCGATAATATATGGATTCATTATGAGTGTCGAACATTTTTCCCGATCAGATTTTTTTTTTCTCTTTTTTTTTCACATGTTAAAAATTAATGCAATTTTGAGAATTCTTTAATTATAGTGAATCATTTAAAAATAGGGACCAGCGAAGCGGGCTAAGTCTGCTAAGATCAAGGATGTTATCAAGGATGGTCTTTATTCGTAAATAATAATTTTAATATATTGAATATTTTACTACATTATAATTCAACGTATAACATAGCCACAGCAACGCGTGGCCGGGTCTGCTAGTAGGATTATATGGGAAAGTAAAAGTAAAAATAACCAATTTGACTAATATGCAGCGTTAAGAAAGTATTATTAGTGCGTATGCAACACAAATTTCACATCATTCATTTAGTATGTACAATGCATGTTATATCCATTTAACTCGCATATATAATCTACATAATGATAAAGAAAAAAGAAAGAGAGAAGGGAAAAAGAAATGTCATTTGCTTGTAAATAAGTATCAAATCGACGTATCTTGATTAACCCCTTAACTGCCCAGGAAAACTTACGACATTCGCTTCCCAGTGTCACCGTTCTCTCTCAACTCTGAAATGAGTGAATCCTTTGTTAACCCTTTATCTACTGATGGTACTTTAAAGTACCATTACTTTAAAAAGAGTATAAAATCGAATATATAGAAGAAATGTCAAAGATATTTATAAGAAGGGAACAGATGTACCTCCCTTTAATCTCACTACAAAGCATTAAACGATACATATAGCCATTTTTGTTCCATTAAGGTTTCTATGGAGTACACTTGCTGTTTTTGCTTGATATTTTCCCCGATCTCCATGTGCGTTATAATTAATTCCTATATTATTTCAAGATTATCCTACTAATCTTAGAAAACATATGATGAACATAAAAAGTAAATATTTCTTTACACTATTTTCATGTCGAATTAATTTTTTCGACCTCTATGTACCAGTGGTACACTAAAGTACGATCTCACAAAATTCTCGTTAATTATTATGATGATGTGATATGCATAATTTTTAACTTATATATCTTTAAATAATGCACTTTAGTAACTAAAAATATATATTTCAAACACAATTTTTGTCTGTACCATAATGCAGTAGATAAAGGGTTAACACTATCAAGATCACTTTCAAGGTTATTTCATTGCATTGTCAATTTGTGTCAGTAATTTCACTGGTAACAGTACAATACAAAGGATCGTGCTTCAGAAAAATTTATATATACCCCCGTGGCAGTTAAGGGGTTAGTTAAAAATTCAAATCGTAGATGTAAAAATGTATATCACAGAAAAGAATGCATCGAAAAACTGATTTTTAACGTACATTTGCCAAGTCATTGCCAGCTGAAAATAATTTTCATACTGCTATTTAGGAAAAGCAATTTTTGTCATATTTAATCGCAAATAATTATTATTAAAAAAATGCTGTATAAAGAAACACTAGTAAGGGTTACGGACAATCCGTAATTAATTGACATCCTGTTATTAATGACGAACAAAAAATTTAGGAATGAATAAATAAATAATCTTTTAAATTTTCTGTTGCCTCCCATTGTTCATCATTGTTTTGACTTTTCTAACGCTAAAATTATTTCTTCTCCTATCCCTCCTTCTCATTTGTATCTCCATGAATCTGTTTACGTTTATTAAGAAAAATAAATAAGTAAAACTTAAAAAAAAAAAAAAAAAAAAAACTTGATATTAGTCTTTAGCCCTTTCCAAGTCTGATACTTAAAAATTACCGAATAACTTTTTCTCTTCACAGCTGTTATTTATTTATTAATAATTTATTTTTATTTCACTTTATTTGATTTTTGTATTTCTTACTTTATGTTTTATTTTTATTTTTATTTGTTTTTATTTTATTTTATTTTACTTTCAATTTTTACTTCCATTACCCTACTACCGTAGGTAATGGAAGTATTGTATTCGGTCTGAAAATTCGATATCGGGTTTTCACCTGATTTACACGTTTTAAGGTCCCCTGAGTCCAAAAAACTAGTTTTTGGAAATTGGTCAGTGTGTATGTATGTGTGTGTGTATGTATGTATGTATGTATGTATGTATGTATGTGGAGAATCTTCTGGCTATTATAGCTCAGAAACTAATAAAGATAGAGCTACGAAACTTTAGAATTGAAATACGTCTGGTGTACAGATGAAATTTCCAAATTTTGGTGAAAATTGAAAAACCGGAAGTGGGACATCGGAAACCGGAAGTGGGACCGCAAGTCCGTATCTCAAAAACGGCTGTAACGATTTTCTTCAAACTTGCTATATAAACACTCTATTAGATGTCCTTTCGAATGATATAGTTGGTTAGTTCAGGAAAATTGATAGGCTTCCTGTATAAATAGCTCAATTTCAGGCCTCGCAAAGGCGTTCCTTTAAAAACGGTTGTACGGATTTTTTTCAAACTCGCCATTTTAACTCACTTTTAAATATGCTTTTGTATGTAATTATTGTTTTCCTGTCAATAATTGAGTTTAACCGGAAGTGGGACATCGGAAACCGGAAGTGGGACCGTAAGTCCGTATCTCAAAAACGGCTCTAACGATTTTCTTCAAATTTGCTATGTAAAGACTCTATTAGATGTCCTTTCGAATGATATAGTTGGTTAGTTCAGGAAAATTGATAGGTGTCCTGTATAAATAGCTCAATTTCAGGTCTCCCAAAGGCGTTCCTTTAAAAACAGCTGCACAGATTTTTTTCAAACTCGCCATATTAACTCACTTTTAAATATCCTTTTGTACGTAATTATTGTTTTCCGGTCAATAATAGATTTTTTGTAAAAGTTGGTATCTCAAAAACGGCTCTAACGATTTTCTTTTTAGGTCACTTTTATGTTTTCTTATCACATTATCTCTCAAAAATGCATATAATACGTGTAATAGTGGGTAATGGAAGTCGTGTGGTTGTTTCACACCAGATTTTTATTTAATTCAAATCATGCTAGTATTTTAAATAACTGTTTTTCTTTTTCTTATCTTTTCTTTTTTTAAAGATTTAATAAGTACATGTTATGTAAATCCAAATTATTAATATTTGCTAAAAGTTTTGTGTGCTGCTGCTTTCATACTGTTCTTAATTTTTTACATTTGATGAATGGTCATTGTTTTAACCAGAAGCAATTGTAGCGTCTTTTTACATTTTATAGTATTTGTTTCTCTAAAGTTTTTTACTTTCTTCTATATGTAATACAGAGAAAGTATTGGATTCGCGAAAATTTTCGACCTCCGTTTTTTGACGGATCTACACGTTTTGGGATGTCCTGAACACGAATTGATAGTTTTTAAAAAATGTCTGTCTGTGTGTCTGTCTGTCTGTCTGGGGTTTAGTGTTTTCACCGTATCTCACGAACCAATGAATGAAATTCGACCAAACTTGGTATATAGTTGGACCCTGGCGGGGCATTGTGCTGATTAGATTTGGGGATCAATAGCCCATCAGGTGGCGCTGTGATCACATTTTATGTAAATTTTTAACATGGCAGTATAGGACAAATTTTCGTATTTTTCTCCGTATCTCACGAACCAATGAATGAAATTCAACCAAACTTGGTATATAGTTGGAACCTGACGGGGCATGGTGCTGATTAGATTTGGGGATCAATCGTCCAGCAGGTGGCGCTGTGATCGCAAAATTTCGTATGTTACACCGTATCTCACGAACCGATGAATGAAATTGAACCAAACTTGGTGTATAGTTGGAACTTGACATGGAAAGGGTCTGATTAGATTTTGGGATCAATCGCCCAGCAGATGGCGCTGTGATCGCATTTTATGTAAACTTTTAACATGGCAGCATAGGACAAAATTTCGTATAAATGTACACAATGAGCGTTATTTAAAACTTGTGATTGTAAAATTAATATGAATTATTGATAATAGTAGTAGTTAACTACGAAAAAAATTTTGTGCATGTGGGGGCACCGGTACCCCCCCCCCCCGGGGGGGGAAATTTTCAAGATGAGTATCTTTCGAAAGATCTTGTCAATACCTTTAAAACGAATGGTTGAACTATAAATCTGTGACAATTTGAAACAAAGTTATCGATTTTTTTACTTTTAACAAAAAAAAAAACTTAGAAAAAAAAATCTTATTTATTTATTTATTTATTTTTTTAACGAAACTTAACCAAACTTGGTATTTAGTTGGTCCCCGACATAAACTGGTGCTGATTACATTTAGGGATCAGTATCTCAACAGGTGGCGCTGTGATCGCATTTTTTCTAAATTTTTAACATGGCAATATAGGACAAAATTTCGTATAAATGTACATAATGAGCGTTATTTTAAACTTGTGATTGTAAAATTAATATGAATTATTGATAATAGCAGTAGTTAACTACGAAAACAATTTTGTGCATGTGGGGGCACCGGTTCCCCCCCCGGGGGGGGGGTAAATTTACAAGATGGGTATCTTTCGAAAGATCTCGTCAATACCTTTTAAACGAATGGTTGAACTATAAATCTGTGATAATTTAAAACAAAGTTATCGATTTTTTTTACTTTTAACAAAAAAAAAAAAAAAAAAAACTTAGAAAAAAAAATCGTATTTTTTTTTTTTTTTTTTTTTTTTTAAATATTGTTACTGTTTGAATATGTATTACTTTTACCAAAAAAAAAAAAAAAAAAAAAAAAAATTAGAAAAAATCGTAAATTTTTTTTTTTTTTTTAAATATTGTTACTGATTGAATATGTATATAGGAAAATATAGAAGAAAGTCTTGTGGTGGCCACAACATACTAGTTCATTATTGTGACAATCAGTAGTATAAAAACTTTCGTACCTTTACATTTTCAATAAATAGTATAAATTGCATCTCCGCTTTCGCTAATAATATAAGTAATAAAATAATATTATCAACTTTGAACACTCATAAAAGAAAGAAAAAAAAAAAAAAAAAAAAAAAAAACGAAAAAATGCACAAGTAAAAATATTAGACTGGTTTTTGTAATCAGGAAGACAATAATGTATTTTTAAAACAATTGATATTTAATAAGCTGGAATCCCTTGGAAATTGTTTGAAGATTCACTGACAATTTGCTAGAAGACAATTGGGGTCTGTCACTATGTAACAAAAAAATTTTTTTTGTTTGTTTAAGTGATTTTTTTGCTTTTATCTAATGAATTAGGTCATAAATATAATATAATGAGTGTTCTTTCCTGCTCCTAAACGTTTTTTAGTGTATAGTGGCCGGTTATTGAAATCTAGTAGAACATAATAATAAGTGTATTACCATTTATAGATATAACTGTAATTTTCATCTGCATATGAAATAATTGATATTAAGATGACAAATTCTTTTTTCTTTTTGCAATTTAGGTTGATAATTAAGTGATGGCGTATAACCGCAGCTGTAAACATGATCCGGACAGTTTTTGTTATGTGTGTGGTGTCTTCCTGAGCACCAAAGCAATCAAGCATAAAATCACAGAGGCCAACAATTTTGCAAATGCCTATTATGCATATTTTGATGTTGCGGTGGGCGATCAAGATAAAAACTGGGCACCACATGTGGTTTGTGGATGCTGCAGGTCCACCCTTGAGGCTTGGTACAGAGGAGAGAATCGAAAGATGAAGTTCGGAGTGCCTCGAATCTGGCGTGAACCCACAGATCATCTTATGAACTGCTATTTCTGCGTTGTTGACGTGTCCCATCACCGGAAAAGGAAGAAGACAAGTGTGTTCGACTATCCAGACTTACCATCATCTTTGAGACCCATTGCACACAGTGATGATCTTCCTGTTCCCCCCAATCCGAAAAAAAATGAGTGTTCTAGTGTGACAACTGACGAAAGCACCGGAGATGAGGATTGGTATGAGGACGAAGATTTAAAACCTCACTTTCCAAATCAACAGGAATTAAATGACTTGATCCGAGATCTTGGACTTACAAAATCAAACGCCGAGATCTTAACAGCAAGACTGAAGGAATGGAATTTGTTGGACAGAAGCTGTAAGATATCTCAGCAGAGGCAACGTGATCAAAGGTTCTCACAGTACTTCACCCTCAAAGACGAACTGTGCTACTCCCACAACGTGAGGGGTTTATTCGAAGAAATAGGGTTTCTTTATGATCCAAAAGACTGGCGACTCTTCATTGACAGCTCTTGCAAGAGTTTGAAAGCAGTCCTCTTAAACAATGGCAATAAATACCCCAGCATTCCGATAGCTCATTCAGCATCTCTCAAAGAAGAGTATCGACATATCGAACGACTTCTTCAAGAGTTAAACTATGAAGAACACGAGTGGGATGTCATAGGTGACTTCAAAATAATCACATTCTTGGTAGGTTTGCAAGGTGGAAACACGAAGTACCCTTGTTTTCTCTGCTTGTGGGACAGCAGAGATATTAGCAATCATTACAAGAAGGTTGAGTGGCCCATTAGAGATGACTTCGTGATTGGGGAGAAAAATATAAAATTTAAACCACTTGTGAGGCAGGAGAAGATCCTTATGCCTCCACTACATATAAAACTAGGACTTATTAAGCAATTTGTCAAGGCATTAGATCCTAGTTCGGAAGCTTTCAAATATCTAAAAAAAATTTTCCCAAAACTGTCAGAGGCAAAGATCAAGAGTGGAATTTTCGTGGGTCCTCAGGTGAGGAAATTAATGAAAGATGGTGAATTTATTAAGAAGCTTCTACCACTTGAAAGAAAAGCATGGAAGAGCTTCATTGATGTAGTTAATGGTTTCTTGGGCAATCACAGAGTGGATAATTACAAGGAAGTGGTTCAGCAACTTATCGAGAACTACCATAAAATGGGATGCAGAATGTCTCTGAAGTTGCATGTTCTTCACTCACATCTAGAAGTGTTCAAGTCAAACTCTGGCGCATACTCAGAAGAACACGGTGAACGTTTTCACCAGGACATTCAAGCATTTGAAAAGCGATACCAAGGACAATACAATGAACGGATGCTTGGCGACTATATATGGAATTTAATCAGGGAAACTGAACAAATCTACAAGAGGAAAAGTAGAAAAACAATGCATTTTTGAACAATATTATTAAGAGCATCCTGAATTTAAGGATTCAAGTATATTTTTCATTTTATTATCATATAAAGGCATATATTCCTTAAAATTATACTGTTAAAAATCTTTTATGCACACTCTTACCTAACTGTACCATGAAAAATAAAGGCATTATTTGAAAATTTGAAAAATCGATGTAATCTCTTAAAAAACGATTAGCCAGACATCAGTTAGTGTTTTTCTTCAGTTTTGAGTCCTAACCAATGAGAAACAGCAAAAAAAATTAACTTAAACAAAATCTTGTTACACAGTGAATCTACACAATTCTCTAATTTCACTTTTTAAATAGAAGTTTCAAATTTCATTTTTAAGGATGAAAACTGTAAACAAACCCTGTATTCTTTTTAAGAGTTTCTTATTTGTTTATTCCGTTTTCTCTTTTCCAAGTGTTTTGAATGAAGTAGAAACAGTTCGTTTATTTTTAGACGAAGGAAACATTCTTTAATAACGTCAAAATTTTCGACAATTTATTATCACGGAAAGAATATTTTTAACGACCCACTTCTTTCAGGAAGTTTGAGAAACGTTGTTACCAGAAATAACAGGGTAATCATTGAAGTTCTAAAAATGTAAATATCTTATAGGGGAGGATTCATTAATTTAAATGTTTATTTATTTACCACAGAGAGCCCTTTTTAATAGACAGTAAATATAACCACTATACATTTGTTATACATTGTATGCGCACATTTTTAATTGTATATAAGCACATATATTGCAAGATATATTATACAGTGTATCTTGGATTGTAAGATATATGTATGCTAAGATAATACGTAATTCAGGATTGCCAACATTTTATTTTATTCCGAAGCATTTTTAGCCCCGCCTTTATTTCGCTCTACTTTATTTATAGAAAACTTTTCTCCAATATATAACTATATAACTACGATAAAATAAGAAAAAAGTACTCTTAAAAGAAAAGTGGTGTGAAATAAAAGAGGGACTAAAAATGCTCCCGAATAAATTAAAATTTTGGCAAACCTGTACTTAATTGTATATAAGCATATACATTGTAAGATACATTGTACCGTCTCTCTTACATTGTAAGATATATATATGCTAAGATAATCCGTAACTAAGATGTAAATTTGTAAGATGCAAGTTTATTTAATGTCCATGTACGTATTATGCATATATTTTTTGTTATATATGTATTTTAAGTAGGGCTGTGCCGATTAATCGATTAATCGGTTCTGTTAATCGATCAATGCTTAGTTCCGATAAATTTTTTTAATCGAGTTAATCGGTCCGATTAAATCGATTAAAAATTTTCAAAATCCGATTAAAATTTCAAACTACGAATTAAAGTAAAAATTTAAAATGCTGTTCTGCCCTCAAAATATTGCCCCATCAGTTACCGTGCGGTTCTGCGCTCAATGCTGGTAGACGGAATATACCGGGTTTGATCCCAGGTCGCGCTTGTCGACATAGCCGTCCGGAGTTTTCCGTGGTTTTCTCCGAAACTCGCGCAAATACGTGCTAGGACCCCTCAGAAAAATCCTCAGGGAGGGCATTCCACTGATAGTCTTAGGACTCTAGGGAAGTCAATCGGTTTTAATCCTAAACGCACACACCCCTACAAAATATTTTTTCAAATATTCGCTTTATATATATATTATATATATTTCACATAAGATCAAGCTTAGATCACGAAAATATCACTGTGCTTGTGTGTTTAAGTGATTGATTAAAATGGTATCTTTTATTTGACTTGTTATGTAATATTGGAAATAAACATGTATGTGTGTTTCATTCTGATCTTTCATCATATATGAGTGAGTATAATTTAAATATTTAATATTTATAAAGTATTTTTAATTATGTTTTTATTGTAATTATATATCAATAATTAAGAGGCAACAGCGCTAATTATCCTAATTAAATATCTTTACAATTAAATCTAAGGGTAACAGGAAACGTATTTCATAAAATAAATCCGCCGTAATTTAGAATGTCAAAATCGAGACGAGGGCGGAAAAAACTCAGAATGTCAAGTGTGTAAGGGAAAAAAAAAGTCCAACATCAGAAGGAATAACAGGACAAAATTGACTAGGAAGAGACGAACTCGGGGCAATGAAGCTATCGTCGAGGGTTTAATACGTCTCGCCTACTATGTGACTTATGTAAATATTCTTAACAATATTTGCAGTTGCTTTTCGAAGTGTTGTATTATCTTCGCATTTAAAACAGTTTTTCACTTGTTAGAAAAAAATAAGAGGTTTTCTTTTTTCATTATTTATTTGTATGTTTATTATTATTATTCATAGTTTAAGGAACTAGTTAAATTAACATCTATATCATCTCTATTGTCTGTTGTGTACTATCTGCAAAGAAAAAAAAAAGTATATCGTTCAAATAAAATTATACGAAGAAAAATGAAAATCGATTAAAAATCCGATTAATTGGCTGATTAATCGATTAATGAACTATGATTAACCCAGTTAAAACTGTTAATAGATTCCCACCCCTAATTTTAAGGTGTGCGCATGAGAGATTTGTAAGCATGTAATATATTAGAAAGGATGCATGTGTGTATATGAAATATCAAATGTGAAATTAAAAGTGTTAAAGAATAGCGGAAATTAAATGAATAAATATAATTATTAAGTCTAGATATTCATGCGTATAAAACAACGTATATAATGTATAATGCAAAGTTTTTTCATTTTTGCACCAGCTTTTGTTTTATGTGTGATTTTATATCAATATATTATTGAAAATTACAATAAATTTAATTGTAATTCTGGAAGTAGCTTTTATTTATAAAATTTTTAAATATTTTAAGTTTACATTCGGAAACTGAACATTCCTCCTTTCTAGTATGATATCGTCAGCGTTCAGGCAAAAGTCATTAAGGCCCAAAAATGCAATTTAATTATATGTTTCGCAGCAACTCACTTAACTCAATTGAATTTCTGTTGCTAAGCAACAGAAATCTCCTTTATTAAGTGCCCTAGCCATATGTATTAGCAAATAAAAAATGAGCTAATTAGAATTTCCGGTTAATTATTCCAGTTATGAACCAGTCATCAGTAAACTTACTGAGACAGTTAACCGTAAAATAATATTACTGTTTTACATAACGACTCAAAAAATTATAAGTCTCATCATATATATCATCAGCTTCATCTCAAAACAATAATTTTCGATTTAATGACTTTTGCTTGAACGCCAATGATATATTATAATTATGGCTGAATGTAAGGGGAAAAATAAGCCTAATTTTGATTGCAATATTTTTGTTCTTTCAAATAATATTTACATGTATTATTTCTAAAATAGCCATCTGTATAGCTCTATAGACATGTCTTTGTAAAAGAAAAAAGATGTTTTAATACTAAGCTAAAACTTAAGTGCTTTAAACAATTTTTTTTTTAATTAGATAAATTATTTACCTAGTTACATAAAATTATTTTTTCATACTTATATAGCTATACAAAGCATTTCTACGGATGAAATAAGTCTAAGAAAATATTTGTTTAAAATCATAATAGTAACTTACTTATCTTTTTTGCAACAAGGATATTCTCGGGAAAACCATATAATGACGACAATTATTACAGGAACACCTTTAAAAAAGTAATATTTTATAAGGTTGTGTTTTATATTTCTCAGCTAATAGAACAGGAATTAATTATAATATATATATATATTATTATTATACACTCATTTATCAATAAAGTTATTTTATTAATACGCTCCAGCAAAATTAGAAAGTGGTTAGCATTTTGGTTTTTTTTTCGATTTGATAGTTTAAGTCAGTTTTTTTTTTCTTTTTAAGAATATGCTATGGTGCACTGGTGCGCCTTAGAATATTTTTCAGGTGTGCCCCTGTGTTGCCAACTTGTAGGAAATTTTCTTCATTTATAATCAATGTCCACCACTAATTTTTAATTTTATTTTTCGTCTAATTGTATGCGCGACAAATCAACCATCGCATATATCAAACATCCTTCTTCAAAATTAGTGGGAATTATCAGATTAATAATGTCTCTACAAGTTGGAAACACTGGTGTGCCCCACGATATTCTAAAGAAATATTGTCCACAGATAAAAATCACCTCAAAAAACCCTTAACACAAATTTTTTATCAAAATCATTAGAACCATTTTCAAGAAATCCAGTACATATATACAAGACTAGCAGGCTTTGCCCTCTTCTCTATAGTCACTATATTTAAATGAATTAAAAAAAGAAAAGAAAAAAAAAAAGAAAAAGGAATAATTGAAACAATAAAATAGAAAAATTTCGAGTGGGACTATTTTTAGCCACTCAAAGCCACGGACAAATACTTTGTTATGCAGCCGTTAATGAAATATAAATGACAACTAATTATTTGATTTTCATTGTGTTGATTAGAAACACGGTTAATTGAAAATAAACTAAATATGCATTCACATTAATTTGCGGACGAAAAAATTAAGAAAAGAAAAAAACATATAAGACTATTTGACCGATTAAAATTAATATTTAAATAAATATATCAAAATAGAATTTTAAAGTTATTATGGCATCATTTTTACCTGAAATGTTTGGTGATATATGTTTAATTTTTCAATTTTTTTATTCATGGGTGTAAAGAAATGTTTCTTTTTATATTTAAACTTTAAAACTTCTTACACACCATAAAATTAAAGACAGCACTACCAGTTTCGAAAAGATGTGGCCTTACTACTTCAGGTGCAAAAAACACGCGCTACTGCCTTGGGGGCAAAAACAAGACTGAAAGCAGGGCAAAATCCAAAGGGGAAGGATCAACACAACCAACCAATACGAATCATCCTGCAAGACCAATCGCAGAGAATCATAACCAAAAATCAGGAAACAAGAGAAACAAACATAAAAAAAATGGAGGGAAGGGATTTTTAAATAATTTAACAATATATTTTTTATATTATTTCAATACCTTAAATTAAATTATCATTATTATTATTTTTTTAGTTTTAATTTTTAATTCTTAATTAATTAATTTTAATTTCTTTTGTTTTTATTTTTATTTATTTATTTATTTGATTAAATTAAATTAAATTAAATTAAATTAAATTAACTAATTTTTATTTTATTTATTTATTTATTTTAACAAAATGAAGATAATTATTTAATTGAATTAAACAAATTTCTCCAAGTTGTAGAGAGAAAAGTGGAATCAGATTTTCCATTAAGAACTTTATCACGATTAAGGTAGATAGCTAAATTTTTCAAAAAATCCAGTTCGGAAACGCGTTTGGCATAAAAGATAATTTTGGCACGCGGAAAATTAAAACTATGTAGGGGTGAAACCGGTAGTGCTGTCTTTAATTTTATAGTATGTGAAGAAATTTTAAATTTTAAATATTGATTGTACACCATTTTTTTTTTTTTTTTTTAGTATTGTTTCTTTTTAATGTAAAAAAAAATAGATAAAATTAAAAAAATTGTAAAAATTTATTTTTATTGGCATCAACTTGAAATTAGAACTCAAAGAGAAAAAGAAATCGCATAAAAGTTTTAAAAAATCTAATAGGAATACCGGAAGTCTAAAGATATGTTACGAATCTGTATATAATATTGGTAGTAAGTAGATAGTAGTAGATTTCCATAGCAAGCAGATTTCCATCTACTTGCTACATTTTCAAGGGTCTTATCTTGGCCCATGGGTGAGTTGTTACGCAAAATTTGCACTTTATATGTTTTCGACCACGCTTTTTAATTTAAGCTTGGTTTGGTTTCAATAGGAATTTTACTGATTCATACTTCTTTTGTGAGTGGATGTACGGTAGCTCCAAGTTTTGGTGTAACTTAAATTCAATCGCAAGAAGTAGAAAACTTAAAAGTGAGATTGAACCATGTTATAGTATTGCTCAATACTATACTCCATATAGTGGTTCAAGTTTGAAATGAATTTTTTAACAGTGTATGCTTGAAATAAGTTCGAGTATAAGAAGAAGAAGAAAGCTCATTGTTTTAATAGTATTCTTTAATAAGAACTTTTTAATATTTTGAAATTCATTATAAAGTATATAAATATGTTCACAAAATATCTAACACAAGATGTTACTGTATAATCATTAAAAAAAAAAAACTATTTTATTCCTGATAAATAAATATATAAAAATGGATAGTATCATTTCATGTTTAGCTGCAGCATTTTAACTATGTTGTAATATAACTCGTCCCCGCTCCTTCTTCATAGAATAGATCTATAAAGATAATTATACAATGTGAAAACTTATTTTGTGTATTTATGTCAATTTATTGACAGATTATACAAAAATTTATTAAAGTATTTTAATTTTTTTGTTTCTTGTATTATGGAATTTATCTTCTATTATATTTCAGAAAATTCTTAAATATTTTACCCCCTTGTTTAAATGAATAGCATACGTAATTATTTTAATTTAATTATAACTATGTAAATTAACCTTTTTCTTTCTTTCTTTTCTTTTTTTTTTTTTTTTTTTTTTTTTTTTTTCTTTTAATAAAGCAATCTTTTACTTCATGAAATTCATTGTAAAAAAAGCCGAATTGAAAAGCATTAAAAATTGGCATTTTAAAATTCACAATGGTGGTAAATAGCAATAATTCGTTCTTAAAAAATGTGCGCCAAATACTGTTTTGCTAAGTGAATATTTGTCGAGTCATGATCTTAGTATTATGTTGTTTATAAAAAAGTAAGTTTATGATAAAAATTAGCGATCAAACTAAAAGAAAAAATATGAAAAATGTGGATGTGTGCTTCAATAATTTCGCTGCTAACTGTACTAATTTAATTAGCTTTTTTAAGGAAATCCAATAATAAAATTTAAGCGTAATTTTTAATCACCAATATAAATCGATTTAATTAAGGGATCTAGGGAGTTTTAACCAAAAAGAAAATCGATATTCTTTATATATATATTGAAATATAAGCACATTTCGATGCTTCATTTCTGATTCTACGTATTTTTTTTTTTCAAAAGTTATGGGCAAAATTGTACCTGTTAGTAATTAACTTCATTGCGTTTAACTTTAAGGCTTCTTCTCTAGAAAGGGCATTTTCGTCACTATCCGCAAGGTTAAAAAAAAAGTTTTTCATCTATTGCTATAAAGTTTTGCACACACATTTATATAAAGGATATCTACATGTGAAGTTTGCGTTGGTGCAAACTCCATCTTAATTACTTAATTAGATAACTATATGGTAAGTAAAGAGAGTACAAGACTTGAATTATAAAATAAATAACGAGCTTTTATTTAGAGCTTAATGAAAAGGTGGGCGTTGGACTATATTCACATTCAATACCTTTATAAACTTAAAGGAACAGCCTTCATAAATACTCAAACCATCAATAGATAACTATAAATAATCTCAACAGCTTCACTTAACGGCGTTACCTCTCACGACTTTACTCATTTTTCGTTAGTGGGAGGATTCCCTAAACCACTATACAACTCGACTAACTATCTTCTATTATGGCCGCTCGCTACTAACTCCTTTGACCTCCTACTACTACTTCTAATTCACTATCCACCTCTACCTACTACTTCTCTCCTCTTCCTACTACTACCATGAAACACATCACCTTCTATATCAATCACTTTATCCAAAATATTAACATACCGCAAATTATCATTTAGTTTAGCCTAAGAACTAACTCCTTTAATTAACCGAATCCTAAAACTCTGCACATTCATGTGTTATTCGTAAAGTGCGAACTTCGTTTGTAGCGTTACGCTAACATAACATTACCTCACATACAAAATGAATTCCTATTTCCTAAAACTGACTTTATTTAGTTAATTTTCTTCTTTCTTTCTTTATTTTCCTAAAAACATTTGAATTTTTAAAAATTTTCAACCTTTTTATGTTTTACATAGTTTCAAATTTTTAAATACCCAAAAACTCTTAATTAATTTTACAAAATAGATTTGCATAAACATATTAAGATTATAAAAAAGCCAACAGGTTAATTCTACAGTAAGATATCGTGCGGATGGTAGCAAAATAGAGAAATGAAGTGTTAAAGTTTAGAAATGTAATGAAGTTCAATACTGACATCAGTTACAATTTTACTCATAACTTTTGAACCAAAGTACGTAGAATCATAAATAAAGCATCAACACGTTAAGAATTGTTCATATTTCAACATATATGTTTCTCAAACAATTTTTTTTAAAGGTTAAAACTCCCTAGATACCTTAATTATAATTAAAAACATTCCATATAAAATGATGGATTTTCTATTGTAAGTAAAAATCACCTATTTTAAATGTTTGTTTCTTTTTTTCCAAAATATTGCTCGTTATTTACATTTTGTGTCTAATTTACAACAAAATTATCAATATACAGAATTTATTTACTTTGAGCCCTATATTTAAAAATTCTCACTTACCCCAAACAGCTAATCCAGTTTTAATCATGAAATATGGAATTTCACCGACGTCAGTTTTCTTTGCAAATCTGAGACGGTAGATGATGCCTTGAATAAGCAGCCATCCAAATATGGTGAAGATAGTGTAGTGAAGAACTAATGCCAATACAATACATCCCGGTCTTCTGGCAAAATGGGTTTCGCTGATGAATATTATAATAATGCACACCAAGAAACATAATGAAACAGAAAATAGGATGGAATGATCCACCGTTTGGCGCCATATTCTGCAAAAATAAATAAATAAATAAATAAATAAAATAAAAAATAAAATAAAATCAGGAAATAGTAAGTATTTAAATAAAAGAATAGTGTGGGATCAATGCATTTCTAAATTGCAAACTTTCATTTTGCAAATTGTAGCTTTTACAACCACTTCTATATTAAATCATTAAGTCGATATACATGTATATACATATACATTTACAATAGTTTTATATTGAGAAGGTTTAACGTCGCACTATAACTACACAATGGTTAATTCGCGATGGTCCAGGATTCACCTCAAGGGGTGGCCTGGAAATATGGGATATGGTATCACAATTTTGATGCTCTGCCATTTACAATACAATGATTTCATTTTACTGATAGAATTCAGATTTTTAGTCAATTCGAACTTTGTTGTTAATGCTATGAAAGATTAGATTTATATATTGGGTGAGTGCAAAAGTTTTGCCCGTTTTTATTACTCATAAAAAAGAGCAAATAAACGCAAAATGAACAGAACTTATTATCAGGCACAATCTCCATTTCCATCTATGACCTTTTAGCATCTTTCTGGTAGGAGATGAATTCCACGGCGGTAAAATTCCGGCGGTTTCGAGTCAAAAAAGTCTTGGATGGCAGTTTTCACAGCATCAAGATAATCAAAAATTTTCTGACTCAAGGAATTATTCAACGTACGATATAGGTGATAGTCAGTTTGTGCCAAGTCAGGAGGATAGAGAGGGTGGGGTAAAACCTTCTAACCAAAACCCAGTAACTTTTGGCGAGTAATGACAGCAGCATGTGGCCTGACGTTATCGTAATGAAGGATAACACCGCGACGATTGATGAGACCTGGTCGCTTTGCTACCAAATTTGAATGCAGCCTGTCTGTAGTAGAAGTCAGCATTGATGGTTTGGTTGAGTGGCAGGACCTCCCAGTGAATTATTCCCTGCACATACCACCACACACTCAATAACACCTTCTTGGGATGAAGTTCAGCTTTCGAAGTCGATGCAGGCAAATCAGAAGGGCGACACGCAGTACTATGACGCTTTACGTTACGATGCATAACCCACTTCTCATCTCCTGTCACAATTCGTGTCAAGAAATGGGTCATTTTTGTACCGGGAAAGCAAGGAAATACAGGTGGCGATTCAGTCATCCCGTTGATTAGCTGTAATGTTATGTGGAACCCAACGATCCAACTTTCTCGTAAAATCCAACTTAAACAGCCTTCTCTCGACCGTTGTCCGGTGTACAGTCGGTAACAAAAGTGTCCGAACACTAGCAAATATTCCTATGTAAAAAAAGTACACTTCATACGGTTTTGTTAAATAAATCCTTATCCAATCATGTTCTTACACTGACTAAGAAGAGGATTCGACAAGGATTTATTTAACAAAACCATACAAAGTGTACTTTTTTTACATAGGAATTTTTGCTAGTGTTCGGACACTTTTGTTACCGACTGTATGTTGAAGGTCTCCGCTAATTAATGCACGGTTGAGTTCGGGTTGTTCCTTATGGCTTGGTCAATATCGTCGTCTAAAACGTGTGATGGCCGTCCACTCCTAGCCTCTTCTTGGCAGTTTCTGTCTCCTTCCCTAAATTTACGAAACCGTGGACGGTTCGTGCTTTCGTCTATTGCATCCTTTCCATAAACTTGACAAACATTGCGACATGCTGCGGCTGTCGTACAGTCGGTAACAAAAGTGTCCGAACACTAGCAAAAATTCCTATGTAAAACAGTACACTTCATACGGTTTTGTTAAATAAATCCTTATTGAATCATGTTCTTACGCTAACTAAGAACAGGATTCGACAAGGAATTGTTTAACAAAACCGTATGAAGTGTACTTTTTTTACATAGGAATTTTTTCTAGTGTTCGGGCACTTTTGTTACCGACTGTACTCTTTTTATCGAACTCGTGTAACAAACAATGTCTTATATGCTCTTTCTCGCTTTCCATGTTACAACCTCTGATATTTTTTTTGAGTTGATTAACTTTGTGTGACACGATGCATTTATATGTGAGTCATCCACACGCTTGATTAGCCGACGATTTGCATCATTACAATGTCATGTGTGACGTCAAATCCATTGCAAATTTGCTTATCCAAAAAACAGGTAGAACTTTCACACTCACCCTATATTTTCCGAATTCTATCTAATTGCGTTTGGCATTTAATGACAGTTAGTAAATATTTTTATCTTTCTGTATTTATCTTCAGATCAAGCAGTCGGAGGCACCTCAAGTAAGCTTGAGCTTCCACTTACTGTTAAAAAGTTAATCGAGCCATGTCCATATAATTAGTATTTATTAAAAAATTATGTGTGTTTTGACGTCAAGCAAGTTAATTTTTGGATAATAAATTTAACTTTGCTTAAAAAAAAAAAAAAAAAAAAAGAGAAAAGAATAAAAAAGAATGAAATAATTAAACCTTAAAATGTTCTGAATTATAAGAATTATTATCTGAGTAATTAAAATAACATCAGCTTACACACACACACGTATTTCTAACGCTTGGTTAATGTATTATAATTTTATTATAATCTAGGGATTTTATAGTGTTGCTAAAAAAATTCCTACAGGACACTCACCCATTAAAATATTTTTATTAAAATTATAAAATGTGTTTTATTGAGGTTAGTTAATTGTTTTAAACGAAAGGGAAAAATCAATTTTGTTATGACAAGAGAATGATAGTGTTAACACATTTACAAAATTTCAACACAATTTGTTTCTAATTGCTTATACTAATAAATTGTTTTGTTTAACTTTAATGTAATTTTCTTGCATATGTAATTAAAAAACAATCTGTTAGATTTTTTTTTTAAGAATTGTAAAACAAATTATTAAAATTATTTTGTTAATATAAACAAAATTTATGTTGGAACATAGTTCAACAGAAAACTTTGTTGTGTGAACCAAATTTTTGTTAAAATAACAAAAGTTTTCTTTCAGTGAAAAATATAATAAACAGGCATAAGATACTGAGAAAGTAATCTGCGAAAAGTTTAAAAGTTTTCATATACATTCTTGAAATTATTGTTGCATATACATTATTGGTTTCATATACATTAATGCATAATGCATAGGTTTTATACATACTTGGTTTCATATTATACATTTCTTGAGATAAGAGAGGAGTGACTTATATGCATAAACTATTTTGGACCTCATAAATAATTCCTGTCAACAGTTTTGGATTCATGATGGTATATTTAAAAAATATGATCAATTTATTAGAAACCTAGCTTTTATTAAAAAGCACCTCTCTCTAGAATGAGCTTAATCCACTATCTTTCCATAAATCACTGAACGTTTTTGATTTCAGACGTTTTGTCAAATATCTTGAAAATTTTCGCCACATTGCCTTAAAAGTTTGGGCGTGTAAAAAATAATTTGTTACACCTCATATATTTCAGCAAAAGTTTTGTCCCGAAGAAAGAAAGAGGACCAGTCACAAATTAAGGAAAAGAAATCGTCCTATAAGAATTATTGCTTGAAATGCGTTTTGACTGTAGAATGAGGTTATGCCTGTATGAGGAATGACTGTAGAATGAGGACTTCTTCGAATTATTTGTATGAGATTAGCACATATTTCATACAAATAAAGCTTTTTTTTTTTTTTTTTAATTGCAAAAAATATTACCCCATTTTATTATAGCATGCAAATTAAACCAAATGAAAAACCCATTTTTAGAAAACTTAACATACGACATTAGACACATAGTACAGAAATTGGAATATATTATACCTATCTATTATAATATCAACGATTTTGCTAATTAATTTTTAACTGAGCATGCACAAATGTTAACAAAATTTCATTTGCATCATATATTACTTTCATAATCACATACTACACCCAGAACGCTTTTCAAGAATCACTTCTCACAAGGTAATATCAAAATTTCTTTTTTCCCTTTAGTTTTGCACTGGTCGTTTTTGTTGTATTTTCTCGGTAAAACTTTCACTGAAATATATAATATATAACATCTTCTTTACACTTCCGAAGTTTCAAGAAAACTTTTCGAGATACTTGACAAAAATTCTGTAATCAAAAGTGTCATGGAAAAGTAGTGTGCACTTTAAGCCTGAAGCTAGCTTTGTTCGTTGCCATTACTCTTAAAATAAGTCAGGCTTGTTACAATAGTAAAATACAATAAAAATTTGTAATTGAAGTTAAAAGCAAGAATTGCTATGCATTTATGCTAGAATATTTTAAGTTCTTTCCTGGAGGTTTTGAATCAGCTAATAAACTTAAAGAAGGACTTGAATTGCCCTGCTTAGTGCTATTGAATTAAGTAATTAGAATTTGTGTATGCTTTCCTTTTATATCAAAGCCAAATTCAATTTATAGTTAAAATATTACAAGATAAAAAGAACTTTTATACACCATGTTTTTAAATTTTCTGTTGAATCATATAAACGCTACTGAAGGCAGCGAGAACCCGGAGAAATTGGATAAAAGTATTAAAAAAATTCCTTGCTATTGTGTTTTAAGCTATTATAAAAGTTTCAAATGGCTGTCTAGCCGGGAAGTTAGTTAAAAGTTGATTGCAAGCTTTGTACTGGTAACGCTGCCGAAGGTAGCAGGGTTCCGAAGCAATTGGTTAAAAATAGTTTTGAAATGCATTTTCACCGTATTCTGAACTATTCTGAAAGTTTCAAATGTCTAGCTACTCGGGAAGTTAGTTAAATAAATTTTCTGTTGAATCATATAAACGCTTCCGAATACAATAGGGACCTGAAACAGTTGACTAAAAGTATTAAAAAAAATGTATTGTCACCGTGTTCTGAGCTATCCTGAAACCTGAAATTTTCAAATATCTAGCTAGTCGGGTATTTCGTAAAAAATCTATTGCAAGCTTTGTACTGGTAACGCTACCGAAGGCAGCAGGAACCCGAAGCAGTTGGTTAAAAAAATTAAAAAAATGCATTTTCGCAGTGTTCTGAACTATTCTGAAAGTTTAAAATGTCTAGCTAGTCGGGAAGTTAGTCAAATAAATTTTCTGTCGAATCATATAAACTCTGCAGAAGGCAGTAGGGACCTGAAGCAGTTGACTAATAGTATTAAAAAAATGCATTGTCACCGTGTTATGAGCTAGCCTGAAAGTTTCAAATGTCTAGCTATTCGGAAAGGTAGTTAAAAATCGATTGCAAGCTTTGTACTGATAACGCTGCCGAAGACAGCAGCAACCCGAAACAGTTGGCTAAAGGCATTACAAAAATGTATTTTCACCATGTTCTGAACTATTCTGAAAGTTTCAAATGTCTAGCTAGTCGGGAAGTTAGTGAAATAAATTTTCTGTCGAATCATATAAGCGCTGCCGAAGTCAGCGTGACCTGAAATAGTTGACTAAAATTATTAGAAAAATGTATTGTCACCGTGTTGTGAGCTGTCCTGAAAATTTCAAATATCTAGCTAGTCGGGAAGTTAGTTAAAAATCGATTGCAAGATTTGTCCCTGACAAACACACAAACAAATAAACAAACAAACATATAAACAAGAATCGAAGTTAATCAAAACACGGTAATGAGTTCTCGGCAGGGAAACGGTTCTACTCTCAAATAAAGATGTTTTCCAAGTATTCGTAATTGGAATAATTCCCTGGGGAAATGTCTTTTAACATGCAAAAGACAATTTACATACAAAATGAAAAAAAAAAAGAAAGAAAGGGAAAAAAAAAAAAAAAAAAAACTCAGGCACAAACGCATGACTAGATTTAAGGATTAAAAATAGTGATAAATCTTTCTCTGTTTAAGCCGATAGGTATTAAACTACAATATAATTCAAATGTTCTGTTTAAAATGCTGAAATTTAATGAACATTTTTCGCATTCAAACATTAAAATAATAATAATAATAATAATAATAATAATTTAATTTACTAATAAATCCACAAAACAATACCCAAATATACTTAGAATATATTTTAAACTATAATAATGTTAAATGAAATAGGAAAATTAAAAATTAGTTAACAGGAAAAATTTTGAAAACACTTTTTAAAAATTTTAAATTCTGAATACTATTTTATAAAATTGTAATAGTTTTAGAGAAATAAACTCAATTTGCAGTTAATATTGTTATAGTTCAATGCATATGAATGCAAGGTTTTATAACTCCAAGACAGCAAATTACAATTAAAAATATATACCTATACAAACTCATACATACACACATACGCACACACATATATATATTCATTTCTAATGTAGTATTCTCAAGAAATTTTACGTAGAATTCGTATCTTCAAATAATTTGTGAACATTAACAACATTATGCTAAAATTTTTAGTAGTTTAATTGGTAGATGTAAACATGTGATGAAAGAAATGAATACTCAATTCCAATTTTAGCAAGTGACAATATCGTGTAGAGCGTCATGCTTAAAAATAAAATAAAATTTTCCAAGACATGAATTTTGTTTAATTTTATTTGTACAAAAAATAATAATAATAATAATTTCTGATTTGTATGTTGCATGGATTTTTTGCCACAAATTATTTACTAAACAAACCACTTACACACGCACACATATGGATATATTTATATATATATATATATATGATTGATTTGGTTTAGTTAAGTTAGTATTCTCAAGAAATTTTACGTAGAATTCGTATCTTCAAATAATTTGTGAACATTAAAAACATTATGCTAAAATTTTTAGTAGTTTAATTGGTAGATGTAAACATGTGATGAAAGAAATGAATACTCAATTCCAATTTTAGCAAGTGACAATATCGTGTAGAGCGTCATGCTTAAAAATAAAATAAAATTTTCCAAGACATGAATTTTGTTTAATTTTATTTGTACAAATAATAATAATAATAATAATTTCTGATTTGTATGTTGCATGGATTTTTTGCCACAAATTATTTACTAAACAAACCACTTACACACGCACACATATGTATATATATATATATATATATATGATTGATTTGATTTAGTTAAGTTTGGTTTATAAATACCAATAATTATAAAATAATAAATTGTTTTTCACCTAATAATGTAAAACTCTTAATTTAAACTCTTTTCTTTGTTATCATATTGTTTTGCAGAAGATTTGGGGAAAGTTGGGCGCCTGACAAACTAATTTAACTCACTCCACCCGCCTTAAACCGTAGTGGCCTGTGCTCCTTCTTATTGTTATTTCTTTTTCATCAGTTCAGATTTCGCTCTTGTTTCACATAGTTTTCAGTTCTTATACCAAATATATATATTAATTTCTTATATCAAATATTTATATATATTATCAACGACAGAAAAGAATCGTAGATAATTAGCACACACATACAATATATATACTTATTTGCAAAATTCTTACTTGGATAATACAAAAAGGACTACTGCTAACGATAATGCAAGCATCGAAACACCACACGCAACATAGACGGACGTTCCAAGCTTCAGTTCTTTAGGATTTGGACTCTGATCAGGATTTTCAGACTGAAATATTCAACAAACAATCAAAAAATAAAAGATATTAATAAATTACATTCAAAATGTAAAAGTTTAATCTGGGGAAAAAAAAAAGTTATATTTTTATAGTTCATTTCAAATGAACATTGCATCTCTTTTAATTTATGTACTATGGATAGATATAAATGTTTATCGACTATTTTTTTATTTTATTTATTTATTTATTTTTTTTTAAATTCTATACGGACGTATAAAAGATGTATAGGCCTAGTTACTTTCTTTCTTTATATTACTGTTATATAATTATAATAATAATTATTTTTTTTTAAGTCCAGCCCATTAGCTTCAAATCAAGATGATACGAATCTAACCCATATGGATAATTCAGCTATTCAAATATTTTGAAATGAGTCTTTAAATAATTACTAGATTTTTCTGATTTATTTAGAATGTTTTAGGAATGTATTATAGGGTATTATAAATAACTTGTATTTCATTCATGTGTGAGAAAATCAATGATGATAACTGAAAAAATAAAATAATAATAAAATAAAATAAACAATGCAATACCAAAAAAATCTGACATTGACAGATTTTAATTTAGTGCCAGAGGCCTACTGCTAAACTTGTTAATATCGACAAATTCTTCTTTAGTTAATTCGTGACGATCTAAATTCCATGATAAAGTTTTCATTAAATCAAACCAATGTGTTTCAGCTGCAGATACTGTAACAAATAACGTTGGAAGTCCAAACTGTCTTATAGCTGCAAAACAACGTTTTTCTCTTTTTCCCAATGAGGGGGAGGTGTGCCTTGGGGGGGACTCATGTCAAAGGTGTGCCTTGGGGGGGGGGACTCATGTCAAAGTTGTACCTTGGGGGGGGACTCATGTCAAAGCTGGGCCTTGGGGGGAGTCATGTCAAAGTTGGGCCTGGGGGGGGACTCATGTCAAAGTTGTGCCTTGGGGGGACTCATGTCAAAGTTGTACCTTGGGGGGGACTCATGTCAAAGTTAGGCCTGGGGGGGACTCATGTCAAAGTTGTGCCTTGGGGGGACTCATGTCAAAGTTGTACCTTGGGAGAATTTTTTATATTTTTTAAAAACTTGTAACTATGTTGATAAAATCTTAAATTTCGAATAACTTACGAAATTTTTCTGTTAGAATATTTGTAGTCGATGATGTTCAAACAAGTATCATAAATGTTATTTTGAAGTTGTCCGATATATTTATGATCCTCAAAATGGACGTTTATGCTCAATTTTGCTCTATTCTACCATGTTAAGTAAATGGTAAATTCCAAATAACTTACGAAATTTTTAAATTAAAAAATTCATATTCAAGGATATTCATGCCAGTATTCTAAATGATATTTTAAAAGTATTCTGATACCTTTACAATGAAAATATCCCTAAAAATTGGACGTTTATGGGAAATTTTGCTTTATTCTGCCATATTAAGCAAATCGTAAATTTCCAATGACTTACGAAATTTTTAAATTGGAAAATTCATAGTCAAATATGTTTATGCTAGTATCTTTTATAATATTTTAAAAATAGTCTGACATCTTTACGATGCAAAATCCCTCAAAATCGATGTTTATGCGAAATTTTGCCGTATTCTGCCATGCTAAGAATATCGTAAATTTCGATTAATTTACGAAATTTTCAAATTAGCACGTTTATAGTTAATGATGTTCTATCCCGACATCAAAACTGATACTTAAAAGCTGTTCTTATATCTTTACGATAAAAATATTTCTTTTCATGCACGTTTAAGTGAAATTTTGCCTTATTCTTCCATGTTAAGAAAATCGCAAATTTCGAATAACTTCTGAAGTTTTTTAATTAGAATGTTGCAAATGAATAAGGTTTTTGCCAGTTTTACCTATAAATAATATTTTAAAATTGGTCCGACCTCTCTTCGATCATTTGTTCGTGAGATATCGTGTACACAGACAAACAAACTAACAAACAAGCAGACACCCTGCAGACGGACACCATACCCATTTTGATATTTTCGGTTTCCTCACACCTCAAAAAGTGTAAAAAAGTCAAAAAACCAAGGTCGAAAAATTTCGTGATTACCTAAGTCGCCCATACCTATAGTATGATGCGGAACTAAAACCCTAAGCCTATCTTTGTTTTCTAAGTAATAAATAAAAAATTTTGTACAAAACGGAATTTAATTTGTACGACAGACAGGACTTATTTTAATATATTCTTCCATAAAAAGGCATGCAGTAACTGTGCTTCAATCCCTAGCATCGGTTATTATATTCATTTATTAAAATTTTTTTGTATGACTTTAGAAAAGTGGACCTTTGGCGGTTTTTAATTTTTGTTGTCATTTTATGGATGAATAAAATGGCTATCTCAATTTCATAAATAACGACCCTCGTAAGAAACGCCCAAGCTATTTCGGTGCCAAATTTCAAATTTCGTCAAGGGGTTCTATACTAAAGCTGTTCCATTTTTTAAGCACGATTTTTCTCAATCTTATTTTAATTATTTTAAAATATGTTTTCACGTTCTTTTTTTTTTTTTCCCCGACATAAATGAAATATATTTACTTACATTTAATTATTGCAGGCATCATTTTTTTCTTTTCAATAATTTTAAAGTTACAATGGGATTTTTATTTAATATCTTTTAAACCAATTATAATAGTGAAGTAATAACTTCTTTAGATGCCCAACATAAGTTACACATTAAACAAAAACATCTTAAAATCAGCCTACATATTCCTTACAAACGTTTGGTGTTATTCGAAATGCACATCTTTTAAAGTAACTTTTTGGGCGCGCTTCCCAGAAATTCGTATAGTGTGCGTCAGCAGTTATTTGTAATTTTTTAAATGACTCAAACTTCAAAAAGTTTGAGAACCACTGCTGTAGTTAGTGGTGTGATGAATAAAGATTCCTTGAATAATATTTTATATAACTATTTGTTTTACAAACAACAGTTTTATTTACATTCGTATGATCAGCAAATTTTTTCTTTACTATTTTGAGCATCTAAAGACAAAAATTAGATCAAATGTAAATGTATAACGCATGCAAAAATAATGTACTGTATGCACCTGTGAAAAGCATTGTACAGAGGAAAATTAAAGTTGATTCACCCACAATCCCTGCATGAAATAAAATCAATGACGTACAAATTCTTCAAGAAATACTCATTTTATTAATATAAGTTTGAAGTGGTATAGTAATATTATCAGTTCTCAAGATGTCTTATTACTATTTTGGTAATTAAACCATTATTATGACAATTATCCCTTGAAAAAAAAATTATTGATATTGATTGATCTTATAGGAATAAAACTTTCTACGCATTAAATTAGTAGGATTTTTGGTCGCATCAATTGTTTTTCCTTATTTTACCACATCAAAATTCTCAATACGGTAAAATAGTTATCTAGTGCTACCAATTTTCTTAAAGAGCACATTGTTATGGACACATTTGAAGGAATTCTTGTTCAAGTAAGTGTTGCACAACTAAATTCACACTTTTGACAAAATAATATTTGAATCTGATTTTCATCCCTTTAAAATTTGACCGGATAATTTTAAAACACTCTCAAATAAATGTATTTCATTCGAAATTTACTCACCAGAACGACAGCAAAAATTGAAAGGTGGTGGCACTGACAATGATAATATCCATTTTTGTAGCCGCTATATTCACAGCCTTCGGAACTCCAAGCTCCTGTTCCATCTTCTAGTCGCGGATCGTAATATATACATGTAGGAAATTCGACTTCATGATGAAGCTATTGAAATGTATAGTGAAATATACAATATAAGTAATATATTAATGTGGTCTTTGTTTATAAAAGAAACAATAAATACAGATAACAATTAGAAACTAGCTAGTATAAGTAGACTCTACTTAGTTCCTCATTATATACTATTTCTTCTATAAGTCATATTATATTCATGAGAAGAGTCATGAACTAGGCTGATTACCCACCACGATCAGAAACTAAAATGATTATCCCAATGTCCACTTCTCCCACTTTGATACATTTACCTTTTTTTAATTTGCTATGTAATCTGACTGGTGTCAGTTTTGCATTGTAGTTTTCATGCAGTTTCACGTTATTCCCTATGTAATACTCTCCATAATCCAAATTTAGGCGAAATATTGCCCTATTTTCCCATGTCCTTGCAAACTCTTAAATTTCGAATAATTTACGAACTTTTCAAAGGGGAATGTTGAAGTTTATTAATGTTCCTATTATTATCCTAAATCATATTTTAAAAAACTAACCCAACTTATTTGTGATGAAAATAATCACGTTCAAATAATCACATCATGAACGTCTATGCAAAATTTTGCCTTATTCTGCCATGTTATAAAAATCTTAAATTTCGAAAAACTTACGAAGTAGTATGTTAAAGTTAAAATTTCATAACACTTTGACAAATAATATAAATAATATTTTAAAAATTGGTTCCATTTTTTACAAATGAAAATAATCCTCATAATACATGATTATGTAAAAAATTTCCCTATTATGCCCCATTAAGAAAATCTTAAATTTCAATTTACAAAGTTTTCAAATTTGGTATTTGATTTTCAACATTAGAATGTTGAAAATCAGTAACCTATTTTTCTCTTTTTTTTCTTTTATATCTATGAAAGAGATTCATACGGAGAAGTAGGGCTGACGCACGGACTTATGTGTCTTTCCATGCGAAACCAAGTATATTCATGTGTAAGGAGATGACATTCATCCTTAATGCTTATATGAGCCCTTTATGCCGGTGAAATTGATGCTGAATCGCTACAGCACGACAGCACTAGATTACACAGAACTTTCATCGTGGAAGATTATTTTCAACATCGAACAAATCAGTGCATGGAATTGTCAGCTCTATTGCATTATTTCATATCTATCTATCATGTCTGTTCATCGAGCATACTTGAAAAGACGTGTTGCTGCTCTCACTCCTTTTTATCAAACCCTTGCCATGCTTACAATTGCTTTGTAAAAGCAATGACTCTCCCTTCCCAGCGAACTCATCGATATCATAATTGACAGTATCATACATCTGATATCATCACACATCTGATACAGCATATCTGATGTATTGTATCTCGATTTCATCATTTTTCATATTAAAAAACACTTTTCTAAACCAAACTTTCTCATACAATTTGTTAATTTTATACATGTGCTAATTTTTGAAACATCATCATTGCCTAGTATTTTATTTTCATGTTATTTTATAACTTACTATATGCTATATACAGTGCCTAAGTTTCGTTAAATTTTAGATGTAACTTTTTGAATAATCGCTGTTTTTGTTATTTTTTCATAATTTTTGGAATCCAATGCAGATAAATACATGAAAATTGCGATACACTAAAACAAAAAGAGTAAACCTATTTAAAAAATATATTATTATTATTAAATAGCCACAATTTCATGACAGCAATTAACTATTGACTCATTTACCATAAATAGTATCATCACTTAAAATTTGCTTGAAATTTCATAAATGAATCTAATATTTTACCGTATCTTTAAAATAAAGATGAACTGGATCAGTCAAATTCCAGGCAGGACCACCAGAGATTGAAACGTACATGACAGGAGAGGACAGCACTCTGTAATGTCTCATGATAAGTAAACCTTTAGGATTCTGGAACAAATTCCAGTCCCTGAAAAAAACCATATTCACTTGACAAGGCACGTTAGAACTGTTCATGTCCGATTCCCGTTGAAGGACAAGTTCTCGGGGAAGAGCAAAGTACGCTAGGCTCTTATGTTGAGGCAATACTGTTTTACTTGTCACAAATTCTATGGATCCATTGTGTAAAGTTTCTGATAGGTTTGGAGCTATTACGGCTAATCCTAAAATAGGATCTCTTTCATCAGCTGTGCTTATATATTTAGTATCAAGCATCAAATGATGTTTTGCTATTTGAATTTCCTTCTCCTCTTTTGTTGCTTGTTCCAATAAATTGTCAAACACTCGAAGGATTCTAAGGGGGAAAAATAATTATGAACACTGGAGCATTATAAAGAAATAGCATACATAAATTTACCATAAATGGATTTATGGAAAGCTTTATTTATTTAGTTCTGTTCAAATTATCATTCAAGAATTTTCCTCGAAGGCTGGTATACGAAGCAACAGTTTTCCCCGCTTAATGAGACATGCGCAGTTCCCCCTGGATACACTGTACAGTCGGTAACAAAAGTCTCCGAACACTAGCAAAAATTCGTATATAAAAAATGTACACTTAATACAGTTTTGTTAAATAAATCCTTGTCGAATCCAATTTTTAGACTGACTAAGAACAGGATTCGACAAGGATTTATTTAACAAAACTGTATTAAGTGTACATTTTTTATATAGGAATTTTTGCTAGTGTTCGGAGACTTTTGTTACCGACTGTACTCTGTTAAAGGAGTTCTCTTGTTCTACTCAACAAATTACTTTTTGATGTTTTACTGATGAGGAGCCTGTAAAAGGCTCGAGACGTTTAAATTTATGTTTTATGTTTTATGTATTTTAATATTTTAATAATATATTTTTAGTGTATTTGCCTCGGTTTTGATGCGATTAAAGTTTAATTAATTAATTAATTTTTTATTATCTTACATTATCCAATACAGTGATGTGCCAATTTTTAGACTCAAAGGAGAAATGTAACACTTTCTTACTTTACTTTTCTCTATTTCAATTTCCAAACTTGTTGGGTATAATGAACATGTTTCAACGGATATATTTCAGCGAAAGTTTTATCTCGAAGGCAAAAAAGGAAGCCATTAAGAAATTAAAGAAAAGTAATAATGTTTGGGATAAGAAAAATAATGCTTGAAATTCGTTGTCGCTGTAGAATGTGAGCATAAGATTTTTTTATTTATCTGTGTTTATTTGTATGCGAAAAGTACCCATATTTATGAAAACATAAATTTGAAGAGGTTTTACCTAAACTTTTACTTTGATTCAATTTATAGTAATATAATTTTCGTTGATTGTAAATAAATATTAATAAAAATGCCCTATGATTTTCCATTTATATTCTTTGGGGGAAAAAGAAATTTTATTAATTCTAGAGATAACTTTTTTAATTTTCACGATATTTGCTTGGGGTTTAACATAAGTAGATCATACATTTGGATTATAAATTATGCAAATGAAATTCTGTTAACACTTGCGCATGCGAAGTTAAAAACCATTTAGTAAAAATGCTCATATTTCATTAGATATTTAATATTTTTATATCCTGATTGCAGTATGTTATGTCTAATGTAGTATATCAAGTTTCATAAAAATTGCTTTGTATTGGGTTCGATACACAGCATAGGATGAGTGCACCAGTGATTGACACTTTTAGAGCAAGGATTTTCTAAAATTTACCTAATAAAAACATCGCTGGTAGTGAGATAGCAAAGACAATACCTGCACATCTTTCCTTATAATTTCTAAAATTCTCAGTAAGACCAAACATTTAGGCAATATAATGGTGATTTAAAATAAGTTTTATGGCTGACTGTCAAATTTTTCTTAACAGGAAACATTCGCATATAAAAGCACTGAACAGGACGAAATTTGAACCTTTTTTTCATGAATTACATTGCATATTTTAGATTTAAGATGAATTCGGCGCGATATATAATACAATTTTAGTAGCTTTTTTGTCAAGCTGCCATGTTTCTCTTAAATATAAAACTTTTTCACGAATACCTAAAAAAGGAGGAATGGGAAAAGTAGTTTATAAATTAGCTAATATTTGAAAGAAAAGGTGAATTAAGCCTGGCACTTTGATGATTCTAGTTCATGCAGAGCATTATTTTGCAAAAAACTGTGCAACAATCTTCATCCTAATAATTAAATACCTTTACGTTTTTTAGTCTTATGAATCTTATTATATCCACCTCGAATACTGATTGCTTATCCGTTAACCACTATGAAATAATCTGGTGTGTCACTCACACGACATTCTCTTACCCTGAAATTTAATACTATAAATACAGGTTGCAGATTAAAAGGTAAGATAACGAGTACTGTTATCTAAACCTGTGTTAAACAAATCATATTAGGCTTCTGAAGAGTTTTATATGATAATTAGTTCTGTGTGAGGGGGGCTCCCGTTTCATTAATGCACCTACATTTATATAGAATTTAATTTGGGTATTAAAAAATAATTCTGTTTTAAAAAATAATTTATTAAAATTATTATTTAAAAAAATTATCTTTTATGATAATGCAGACGATTTCCATATTAGACAAGTAATATAACATCAAATATCCAAAAAAAGTCCATTTTATTCTCAATATTAAAAAAAAAAAAAAAAAAAAAAATCCTAAGTTTTTTTTCGTTAAAAGTAAAAAAATCGATAACTTTGTTTTAAATTATCGCAGATCGATGGTTCAACCATTCGTTTTAAAGGTATTGGAGAGCTCTTTTGAAAAAGATACCCATCATGAAAATTTATTCCCCTCGAGGGGGGAGTTCCCCCTGGGGCGGGAGGTGAGGCTCCTACATACACAATTTTTTTCCCCAGTTAACTATCCCTATTACAAAAATATATATTCGTTTCATTTGGTTTAGTGCAGTCTATAGACGTTAAACTCTACTTTCCTACAATTTCCCCCATAGACGTAATGTATTAGAATTCTCTTGATTGTCCCTGTACACGAACCATTTGCTTGATCTTAACGAAAAGCTTACTGAAGCATCCCTATATGATACACATTTAGAATACCAAGTTTGAACTTTCTGCCATAATTTGTTTTTGAGATATGCTGATAACAGACAGACACACACACAGACACACAGACACACAGACCATTTGCTAAAAACATGATTTTCGTACTCAGGGGACCTCAAAACGTGTGAATATAACAAAATCTCGCGTTCGAAAATTTGACCCAAAAACAATACTTTCTCTACCTTATGGGTAAGAGAAAGTAAATTTTAAGATCAAAATAATGAATTTTCTCTACTGAAGTATATTTCACACATTAGAAAAGTCAGCACTGTTAAAATTATTGTTAAATGTAATTGTTCAATAGTATTAAAAATAAAGTAAAATTTATGAGTAAAAAAAGAAATATGTTTACCTGCTTGTTAAGTGAATAATGTTTTTTGCTGCAATAAGTTCAGTTTCGTTCGTTTCCATTATGTTGTCAATTATCGATAACATTCCACTTATTTCCTGGAAAATAAATTAAATTAAACTAAACTTATGACCCACACACAGTTTAAAAATTTTCATAGTATGGAAAATCTATTGACCTGCATTAAGTCTGTTATACTATATTATTATCATTACTATACTATTACTAGTCTGTAATATGTTAATCTAAACTAAAGAAAATCTAATAACCCACATACAGTTTCAAAATATTCATAGTTTGAAAAATCTATTATCCTTCATTAGGCTTGTTATACTATATTATTATTATTACTATATACTGTTATTAAAGTGTTAGATGATAATCTAAACAAAAGAAAATTTAATAACCCACATACAGTTTCAAAATTTTCATAGCTTGAAAAATCTATTTTCGTGCATTAGGTCTGTTATATTATTCTACTATATTATTATCATTACTATAGTCTACTAATAATATAGTCTACTATATTATTATCATTACTATGCTGTTATTAGTCTGTTACATGTTAATCTACACACACACACACAAATAATAATAATAATAATAATAGTAGTAGTAGTAGTAACTTCCATACAGTTTCAAAATTTTCATAGTTTGAAAAATCTATTATCATGCATTAGGTCTGTTATACTATATTATTACTAGTATATAACCCCGTCAAAAATGACGGAATGTGAACGATAAATCTTGAAAACAATGTTTAGATCATGATGGTTACCACGTGATCATTTAGATGTATTTTCAATTTTTGTTTATAAATGTGTTTCGATATTTTATAATTTTCGTTCTGAAATTAAAAAAATTCTACCCGATCAATAAATATGAATGACAATAAAAAAACTGCTGGTTGACAAAAAATATAGGCCCGACAACACAACAGCAACAACACATCCCAGTGTTCCATTAAGTGCTCTAAATGCAAGCGAAGTGTGACGCCACTGACCGTCCGTGGATGCAAGAAAATGATTTCCTATGGTGTTGGTGTTAGGGATTAAGGCCGATCGACAACACTGGGGTCCTAGGCCTGAGGGGGAGTGCCTTCCGTGGAGGTCTTTCTAAGGGGTCCTAGCCCGTATTTACGCAAGTTTCGGAGGAAACCACGGAAAACTCCGAACGGCTAGGCCGACGAGCGCGACCGGGGATCGAACCCGGCACCTCACGTCTACCAGCTTTGAGCGCAGAACCGCTCGGCCGCTGGTGGGCCAATGATTTCCTATGTTATTCGCCCATTGGATTTTTTGTAAAAAATTATTAAAAATCGAGGAAAATTATTTCCCGATTTTAATCCCCATATTTGGGCATATATATGTATTAGTTATCATGTGCATGTGTTAGATTGAGTTATTTTGCTGTCAAATTGACAAAATTTTAATTTTAAATTTCAAAACTCTGTTGTCCTTGGCGTTTTTGTATTTGGCGATCAAAAACGTACTACGAAAATTTACATGCCAGATGTATATTTTCGTAATATGTATTGTGCGAAATATTGTTTCATATTATTCATTACTCTCTTAATATAAGTTTTTAAAATAACCATGATTTTTGAAAGGAATTAAATTATATTCGTCAGATAATTTGGCGATATATACATATATATTTTTTTTTCTGCCAAGGATGACCGATATCAAATCTATTCCGCTGCAACATATTAATATCTTATATCAGATACTTTATTTAGACATTTGAAAACAAATTTCACTTCAAATTATGATAGAATATTTATCATTTAATTAGTATATTAGTTGGATATTTATTGTGTAAATATCATCCTTTGAAATGAAATGTTTATGTTTTCAATGGAATATGGAAGTTTTTTTTTTTTTTTTATCTAGAGTTTTGAAATTTAAAATCCAAATTTTATCAATTTTAGAACAAAAACAACTTAATCTAACGCATGCACATGATAACTAATACATATCTAAACCTAAATATGGGGATTAAAATCGGGAAATAATTTCCCTCGATTTTTAATAATTTTTTACGAAATTCCATTGGGCGTTTAACATAGGAATTATTTTTCTTGTATCCACGAACGGCAAGTGACGTCATCACTTCGTTTGCGTATTTAAAGTCCTCATAATAAGAAACAAGTCCTTCCGGCTTATTCGGAAGGGTAGGCTGATTTCTTTTTCACTATCAAATAGCCGTCATTTTGTTTCAAAATGGCGGCTACAAATTATTAATGCACTTGGTAGAAATATTCATGTAGGCTATACACATATAGAATTTTAAGCAAATCGGTTCATAAATACCTTTTTATGTGAATTTAAAATTTTCAAGTGGCTGGCGCTTGTAAACAAAATGGTGAGTTAAGTTGACAAATATATGAAATGTATTTGTGAGATAAGTCTACTGTACACATATAGTTCGAATTAATTCAAAATCTCAAAAGTCATCGTGCTAAAAATTAAGTGGCTGGCACTTCGATCAAAATGGCAGAGAAATTCCTCATCTAAAATATCGTTTCAAATTTGAAAATAATTTTTTTTGTAGAAATTCTTTCAAAGAGGCTTAGTAAGTTGATAAAATGTTAGTTTTCTGCATTTCTAGCTTGTTTTAGCATTAAAATAGCCTAATTTTTCCTTAAAAACGCATTAAAAAGATCCAGCAACGCAGGTAATGGATTTGGCGCCAAATTTGGCGACTTTTTCCCTATGGCGACTTTTTTGGCGACTTTTGGCGAGAAAATACTTTTTATCGATATACCAAAGATGGACGCAATAACGTGATTGGTTCACGAGTTACGTGAATTTTCTAGATTTTTGTTGTTTGAATGATAAATCCATTTTTCAACTTTGATTTGAATTCATTAAGTAGTTCTAAAGTGACCGTGATAACAAATTTTTCAGTAGCCGCCAGTTGGAAACAATACAGTGGAACAAGTTGCCTAGCAAACATATCCAAGATATTTGAAGCATAGGTTCACTGTCCAACTGTGGTTTAAATCAGTGCCGTGTTTCAAAAGTTAATTTTATGGCAAATTTTCAAGTGGCAGTCTAAGTGGTTGCATCTTGGAAACAAAATGGCAAAACAACTTACCCAGCGAAATCATCCAGTATACTTGTATAAGTTCCTTCTCCAGTTCTAGTTTAAATTAAATCAGTATTTCAAAAATTATCGTCATAAGAATTTTTCAGGTGGCACCACTTGGAAGAAAAAGCGGAGTGAGATGCCCAGCGAACTTATCTGAGATATTTGAAGGAAAAATCCACTACCCAAATTTGATGCGAATTGATTCTGTATTACTAAAGTTACCATATTGACAAATTTTCAAGTGGCAGCCACTTGGACATAAAATTGCGGATCAAGTCACCAAGTGAATGTATCTTAGATATTTGAACCATAAGTTCACTATCTAATTTTTATTTGAATCAGTTTAGTATTTTAAAAGTTATCGTGATGGCATAATTTTCAAGTGGCAGTGTGATTTCAAGTGGCTGGAACTTAGAAACAAGATGTCGGGACAAGTTGCCCAGTGAAAACATTCAATATAATTATATGATAATATCACTGTCCAAGTTTGGTTCGATTTGGAGTATTATTTCAGAAGTTATCGTGATTTTAAATTTTCAAGTGGGAGCCTGATTTCAAGTGGTCCCGCTTAACTTAAGATATCTGCCACTTTATTAAAAATGGCGGATATAGTTTACTAATAAATTTCATTGAGATAATTATGTGGTCTGTATTTACATCAAAATTTAAACAATTTCGGAATACGCTTTTTACAATTTAAATTTGAAATTTTCAAGTGGTCTCCACTTGAACAAAATGGCGGAGCAACTTGGTTAGCAAACTCATCTAAGATATTTATAAGATAAGTTAAGACACTGTTCAAATTTGGTTCCATTTGGAGTATTATTTTGGAAATTATCATGGTTTTAAATTTTCAAGTGGTAGCCTGATTTCAAGTGGTCCCGCTTAACTTAAGATATCCGCCACTGTATTAAAAATGGCGGATAAAGTTCATTAGTAAAGTTATTTTAGACACTTGTATAATCTATATATGCATCAAAAAAAAAAAAAAAAAATTCGGAATATGCTTTTTACAATTTGAATTTGAAATTTTCAAGTGGTCTCCACTTGAAAACAAAATGTCGGAGCAACTTGGTTAACAAATTCATCTAAGTTATTTATAAACTAAGATAAGACACTATCAAAATTTTGTTCGATTTGGAGTATTATTTCAGAAGTTATTGTGATTTTAAATTTTCAAGTGGTAGAGTGATTTCAAGTGGCCCCGCTTAACTTAAGATATCTACCACTTTATTAACAATGACGGATAAATTTCATTAATAAACTTCATTGAGACCCTTATGTGGTCAATATTTACATTAAATTTCAAACAAATTCGGAATACGCTTTTTACAATTTGAATTTGAAATTTTCAAGTGGTCTCCACTTGAAAACAAAATGGCGGAACAACTTGGTTAATAAACTCATGTAAGATATTTATAAGATAAGTTAAGACACTGTCTAAATTTGGTTCGATTTGGAGTATTATTTCGGAAGTTATAGTGATTTTAAATTTTCAAGTGGTAGCCTGATTTCAAGTGATCCCACTTAACTTAAAATATCTGCCACTTTATTAAAAATGGCGGATAAACTTCATTAATAAACTTCTTTGAGACCCTTATGTGGCCTGTATTTACAACAAAATTCAAGCAAATCTTGCTTTAAATATGCTTTTTACAATGTCGGTTTGAAATTTTCAAGTGGCTGCCACTTGAAAACAAAAGGTCGGAGCAACTTGGTTAACGAAATCATCCAAGATATTTATAAGATCAGTTCACTGTCCAAATTTGGTTCCATTTCGAGTATTATTTCGGGAGTTATCGTGATGACAAAATTTTCATTATAGATAGATAGATAGATAGATAAACGAAGTGATTGCAGTAGGTCGATTTCTAAAGAAATCAACCTAAAAACGATTAACTTCATTTTACCAAAATACTCTTTTTTAAGACTATCGTAGATCCTGTTTTCAAATTTTCTAACTAACTATCCAATAACTACAGACACTCCATGCTAACCCAAATTCACCTCTACTCGATACCTCCAACCAGCTATCTCACCCACAACATCGCCAAAATATCCAGGATCCAGCTAGGGACTTTCTCATTCTCAACCGAACATTTTACCTTGACTCGACATTATCACCTTAGACTACTCTACTTTCAATACTCATTTCAACTGGTGACTTTTACTTGCCCAACCAAACATTCTATCCCAACTATCATTTTACACTAATTTCAAAACTAAAATCAACTGGCGGCATTTACGTACTAAACTCGATGCTAGTCATACCTTACAATGTAAACAAACAATGAAGTTTGATAAAAATATTTAAAGGCTTTAATGCGTTTTTACACATATTTTAAGATTTTTAAGGCTTTAATATGTTTTAGAAATATTTTAAGTGTTTTTTTTAATGAATCAGTCAGAGTCGTTCATTCGGAATTAAAAAGTTGTCCATTTGGAATTTGTATTTTCTGAATGGCAACAGTTTTGGTTTGTTTTTATTTGGTATTGCATTTTTTATAATCATGAAGTTACATAATTCTATTTATAGGTTCATGTTTATAACAGCCAGTGTTCCATTGTATTTAATTTAGACATTTAAACATTACAATTGAATAGTTTTTCAAGGTTTTATAGAAAATAAATAAGTATATGTGCGATACAAAACATGTATGAAAATGATATGTATGTTTCCTAAGTTGAATAAACAAACGGAAAAAAAATGGCTGCCAAAAGTTTCTGTTTTGAAGCGGTACTAACCGGATTCGTTCATGACAGATGAGGGTCATTATATATATTAATGATTACTATACTATTATTAATCTGTTACTTGTTAATCTAAACAAAAGAAAATGTAATTTATCTGCCGTAATTTCACGGAAACGTGGTCGAATGAAAAAAATTTCGAATTATACTGCCTAAGAATTGTTAACTGTGACATAAGCTTACAAAGTAAATTATTTCTTAGAAAATTATATAAAGTTACTTCAAGAGAACCTTTTGGAATGTACTGCTTCCGTACAAATAATTATTTATAAATAAAATAAAACAAATAATAATAATAATAAAAAAGATTGAGAACATTTAAGATTAATTATTTTAAGAGACATTTAACAAAATTTTGGGAAAATTGTTACAAAACCTATTTACCGACAAATAACTAAAGTTTATAATTCCCATATGGTTGTCAACTGTCAATTACAATCGCCTTAGCACAAGTACGACAATTCCATTTTCGATATTTTGTTACTGCAATAAAATTTTAGTATTTAATAAAATATTTTTGTAAAAAAAATAGAACCGACTCCAAAAAAGAAATACTATTCAAACAACTAAAAATGAAAGAAAATTGGCAGAAAAGGGAACTGTAAATTGCGCCTAAAAGTATAAAATAATTTCCTTCGCCAAACAACCTATAACACTACAATTAATCATAACTTTTGAAGTCGGCGCAAAATTAAATAAAATTTAATTAGTTTTTAAAGGTTTGCCTTTAGATCGGTAGCAACAAATGCTGTTGTCTCGAATGATCCATTTTCCTGTTTCCTTTATTATTTTATCACTGTATACAATTGGTCCATTAGTAGCATCTACATAGAACAGTGAACATTCTTCACAATGCGGTATTTATGTTTCTACGAAGTTAGAGTTTCCTTTGTAAATTTGGTATAACTTATAAATTTCAACCTTGGTGGCTTTTGGATTTGGCGATCAAAACGTAAGGCAAAAATATACACGCAAGATGTATATATTTTCATAATATATATTGTACGATGTGTTGTTTCATATTCTTAATTACTCTCTTGATATACCTTATCAAAATAATCATGATATCCGAAAGAAATTAAACGTGTTTGCCAGATAATTTTGCGATTTTGCTTTCACCAAGGACCTCAGATACCAGCATCTTCGGCAACTTTTGCTGCTTAAGAAATCTTATTTGTTTTCTTGAATCAAAGTAGTTTTCGGCTGCGTTTTGCAGGTAACAATGTGAGAGGTGTATTTTGAATAGGATTTGATTTTTGTATTGAATAAAGGTATCAATATTTATTTAATTTTGCGCCGACTTCAAAAGTTATGATTAATTGTAGTGTTATAGGTTGTTTGGCGAAGGAAATTATTTTATACTTTTAGGCGCAATTTACAGTTCCCTTTTCTGCCAATTTTCTTTCATTTTTAGTTGTTTGAATAGTATTTCTTTTTTGGAGTCGGTTCTATTTTTTTTACAAAAAGATTTTATTTTTCTCTTTTCAGTGAAAACTTATTTGTATAGCAGAGCAACAGAAGACGTTCGACGGAAGTTTCACAAATCACAACTTCCAAGAAAATAACATTACTCAAAAAATGGTTTATGTCTCTGAAAAATACATAAAATGTACCCAATGTGAACAAAAAAGTTATATCTCCATCTAGAAAGTTATCCACTTGAGAGACAGTTATGCCAGTTTTATTCTAGTCAAGTTATTTTTAAGTTGATTTTTCTCAAATGCCGCATTTTTAAGTTCTGTCACTTTTCTTGCCTTTATCGGATATGAGAAAAAAACTATCTATTGAACGAACATACGTTAAATTAAAAAGTCTTTAGAAATGTAAAGAACGGATACGCTGTATTCGTAACCGAAAATTCTGTTAGGCATATATATTGAACTTTATAGTGAATAAGACCGCTGCACTGGAAATTGCGCAGCGTAAAATTCAAACAAAGAGCAAAATATGCATTGCAGCTGACGGACAGAAGTTTCAACATCGATACTTACATACTGCTTTTACCAGTGTAGCTGCATGCGTTCAGCAGTTAGAGTGAGAACAGACTTTTGTGAGTATCCTGTAATTTGTTTATATCTTAATGAAATCATAATGAAACCTATTTTAGCCAAGATCATTACGACAACAGAAAAAGTATTAAAAACTAAATCATCTCTTACGAAGTTATAAGCTAACAAATTTCAACAACAACAACGAGAAACATGGTTTGTAATGAGAACCTCTTCCTTTATGAAGTCGGTTTAAAACGTCTATGCGTTAATCGATGTGACTACTTACAATAGCCGTACTTTGAATTTTACGTAGCATAAATGTCATCAGCTACGCTACAACATATGCAACGTATTTCAAGTGTGCACAAAATAGGAAATTGTGAACAAACAAATGCACGTTTTAAGCGTTCTGTTTTTAGCATTAATGTCTAAACTATCTTTGTGTACTACATCGATGATGCTCTGTGATTTTATAATTCACTTCTTTTCCCCTGTCTTGAAACGTTTTCGAGATAGGATCGCTAACTCCACTCTTTTCCTCCAGGTGGCGCTTTAGGCGGTTGAATCGCGTAGCACATGCCCACTTTACTATACATACATACCCCTTTTATGACTATAGCTGCAGCTGTTCAGCACTTAAAAGAGTCGGGACTGACTTTTTTGGGCACCCTGTATTTTCTTTTGATCGTAAAGATCTTACAATGTGACCTACTTAAGATCAAGACCTTTACAATAAATGAAAATGTATCAAAATCGGATCATCTGTTCAGAAGTTATGAGCTAACAAACAAAAACAAAAAACTTACGCTTTGAATTGAGAGCCTCTTCCTTTTTGAAGTCGGTTAATTAGAGCATCTCTTACGAAGTTATAAGCTTACAAACACCAACAACAACCCATAGCTCGAATTAAGAACACCCTCCTTTCTGAAGTTGGTTGAAAACAACTTTGCGCTAATCGATGTGACCGCTTACAGTAACAGTACTTTGAAACACAGAGTATACGTGTCATCCGCTACGCCGCAAAGTGTGCAACGTAGTTCAAGTGTGCACAGTGTAGGAAATTGCGAACAAACAACTGCACGTTTTAAGCGTTCTATTTTTAGCAATAATGTCTAAAAACTGTCTTTTCGTAGTAAATCGATGATGCTCTACAACTTCGTAGTTAACTTTTCTCACATCTTGAACCGTTTTTGAGATAGGAGCGCTAATTCGGCTCTTTTTCACCAGATGGCGCTTTATTTTCTTTAGATTGTAAAGATGTTATAATGGGACCTACTTCAGTCCAAGATCTCTACAACAAAATAAAAAGTATCAAGTAACCGTATTTTGAACTATATAGCGTATGTCTCACCAGCTACGCTACAACGTGAGCAATGTAGCTCAAGTGTGTATAGTGTAAGAAATTGCGAACAAAAAAATTTACGTTTTTAGCCTTGTATTTTTAGCATCAGTGTCAAAACTATCTTTTCGTACTAAATCGATGATGCTTTGCAATTTTATAATTCACTTTCTCTCCTGCCTTGAACCGTTTCCGAGATAGGAAAGTTAGCATGAATGTCTTATCTATCTTTTTGTACTAAATCGGTGGTACTCTTCAGCTTTGTAATTCACTTTTTCTTTAGAACCGTTTTCGAGATAGGAACACTAACTCCGCTATTTTCCACCAGGTGGCGCTGCAAGCGGTTTAACCTTGTACTGCATGGCCACTTTGCTATACTTACATACCATTTTTATCACTATAGCTGCAGCCGTTTAACAGTTAAAAGAGTTGGGACTGATTTTTTTGGGCACCCTGTATTTTCTTTAGATCGTAAAGATATTACAATGGGACCTATTGTAGACCAAGACCTTTTCAACGAAACAAAAAGTATCAAAATCGGAGCATCCGTTCAGAAGTTATGAGCTAACAAACATTAAAAAAACATACGGTTTGAATTGAGAACCTTCCTTCTTTTTTGAAGTCGGTTAAAAATCATAATAATACTTAAAAGGTGACTGTAATCCGTCTTCAAAAGTTTATGCATATACATTTTTGCTACAATAAAATTAACGTAATGTATACATTACGTTAATTTTATAGTAGCAAAAATCGTTCACTCAAATTTTAGTACCACAGCAGTTAAAATCCACTAAAATAAGCATGGTACATAACTAAATTATTTAAAACAACAAAGAAAAATGCAGAATTATGTGTTTAAAAATTTTATGGAAATTTCCAGAAACATGGGGTTTTTAGGTTCGATGATATGACCTGTATGTTATAATAAAAGAAGATAAAACTATCGCATTCTTAAACTAATTCAATAATCCAAAGTCATCAGGTTTCTTACAAATGGGAATTAAAAACGTTTTTAAGAAAAGAAAATAAAGCTTCCTTCAAACTCTGGCAACATTCAGAGCTTCAAAAGTCATAAATTATCCATTGTCCAAAAGTGACCCTTGAAATTTTGCACACATTTACAATGAAGGACATCACTTTTTATTGCTCTTTTACTAAAGGACCAGTTCCCATGCAATTATTGCACTAGGGGGTTTGTGAGCGAGGGCTCGAGCGAGCTTCGATTCTCAAAAACCACATCAAAGAAATATCAAAAGAAACCGAAGTTGAAGCTTTCCAGTTGCCAGTGTGTGAAGGCTCCTTAAAGGATCCTTCAGATACTAGCAACGGTGCAGCGCTTCAAAACTCATAAATTATCTATTGTCCGAAAGCAACCCTTGACATTTTGCCCACATTTACAATGAAGGACATTACTTTTTATTGCTCTTTTACAAAAGAGACCCAATTTCAATCGCAGTAAGAGGTTTGTCAGCGAAGAAAATCTCTCTGCTGCTTCGCGTCAATTCGATTCCCACTTCAAAGGGATATCAAAAGAAACCGAAGTTGAAGCCAGTCTCTAAATGGTCCTTTAGAGTAAAAGAACTATTCGTGAGATTTCTTTTTACAATACATTTAATCGTTTAGTAGGAGGTATATTGATTCCACAAAATAAATAAATAAAATAAAATAAAATAAAATAAAATAAATAAATAAATAATAATAATAATGAATAGTTTTAGTAAAAGTCAGAAATATGTGACAAATAGTCAAGCTGATCGCTATATTACTTTATTCTATATTCATTAGAAGAAGAAAATATTGGATACGTAAAAATTTTCGACTTCCGGTTTTCGAGGAATTTACATGTGAGCACTCCATAACACGATTTCACCAGTTTAGAAAATGTTTACCTGTCTCTGGTGTGTGACAAAGAAAAAAAAAATTTCTAGATCAAAAACTAATATACAGATTTTCATGAATATTTATATTTAATTTAATTTAGCATTGACATATATTGGTGTCTATCAACATTTGACGCATATCATCCTGGCACTGTTGTGTTGTGATTTCCTCCACTTATGGGAAATCTATATCTCAGCTTCTATAGCATATAATTGCACAAATTTGATTTAGGAGATGGAAATTCAATTTGAGTGCATATCAGATGCCAGGTGGCGCTGTTGTGATACAATTTGTTCTGCGTACGGGAAAGGTATATCTCATTTTCTATAGCATATGAATTCACCAAAACTTTATATGTGAGATGGCCATTATTAAAACTAATGCTAACTTATTTTGTGCATATATCGGAAAGGATTGCGCTGATATTACTCACATTCTGCGATTTTGCATGTAGCTGCATGTCAGCATTTACTGGTTAAAATTACACCAAATTGCATTTATAAAATGAATATTTACCATAGAACTTAGTTTTGGGTTTGTGGATAATTCTTTTAGGATTTCGACAACGATATGAAGATCTGTAATTCGTAAATCACTGGTTTGTCCAGTCACTGCTACAAGTTCATTAATTGTCTCTTCTCTTTTCGTTTTTCCATATTCCTAAAAATAAATAAATAAATAAAAAGAAAAAGAAAAAAAATATTGAAGTAAATTTCAATTGGAAAACACATGGTTAACTATAAGTATTAGGAGATATATAGTTAGTCAATTTTAACTCAGATTACATTTTGATGGTGCAAAAAAATAGTTAGAAACAGTTTTATTTTACTAAAATACTTTGAACAATTTAAAAAAAAATACTCCTTAATATAAAATTTATTAATATTTGAATGCAATATCATAGGTGCCAAATTGTATGGTTTTTTAACACCAGTATTTCTTTGAAAAAAAATTTATCATGTTTAATCACCGAAAACTACCAAGAAACTTATTAAAAATTTTCAGTATATATATATATATATAAAAGTACAAGTTGGCAACTGTGCAATATTGATGCAAAATTAGGGTTTTAGCAGAGTTGCCAACTTTTGTAGTTTATTCCGGAGCATTGAAGCATTGTTAGCTTTGCCTTCTTTTCATACCACTATATTTTTAGCTTAATTTTCTTCTTATTCAATCGTTGTAATCATTCAATCAAAATATATCTAAAAAATATATGGTGTAAAAAAAGGGGCAGTGCTAACAATGCACCAGAATAAATGTTAAAAGTTGGCAACTCTGGCAACTCTGATTAATTTTAAACTCTAAGGTTAAGATTTCTTCCAGAGCACTGCGAAAGTCGCGTGAAGAATGAATATTGTGTAGCGACAACAACCGAAATAAAGAAAAGTATAAAAAGCTGAAAATAAAATAATAGTAAAATAAATAAATAATAACTAAAAAAAATTTGGTGTGCCACTCACGCTACTTTCTCTTGCCACGAAATTTTATACTATAAATATAGATTAGATATTAAGGGGTAAGATAACGAGTACTGTTATGTAAACCTATGTTAAAACAATTCAAATTAGGCTTTGGAACAGCTTTATTTGACAAATAATTCTATGTGAGGGGGACTACCGCCCCCTCAATCCCTCATTTCATTATTGTACCTACATTTATATAGAATTCAAATCTGTTATTAAATTCAAAAGTTCATTTAAAATTATTCAGGCAACTTTCACACACAACATTTCTTGAAACTTATCAACCTTGATCAAACTTTTCTAGTAACAAACGTATTAACTTCAAAATATAACTTTTGGATTACCTGAAATTATTTGTTTTTAATTTATTTTAAAAGATACAGACAAAGATCAAATGCTAAAAACTTGACTTCGGTATTCAGAAAACCTCAAAATGTGTAAATATAAAGAAAGCCAAGCGATGAATATTTCGTTTAAAAAAAATACATTATTTACCATACGAGTATGAAGAATTAATTTTATATTTCTGATCAGCTTTCCCGGACATGGTAAAATATTACAATAAAGCTCTTCAGCTAACAATAAATAATTACAAGATAAAAAGAACTTTTATACACCATGTTTTTAAATTTTCTGTTGAACCATATAAACGCTACTAAAGGCAGCGAGAACCCGGAAAAATTGGATAAAAGTATTAAAAAATTTCCTTGCTATCGTGTTTTAAGCTATTATAAAAGTTTCAAATGGCTATCTAGCCGAGAAGTTAGTTAAAAGTTGATTGAGAGCTTTGTACTGGTAACGTTGCCGAAGGCAGCAGGGTCCCGAAGCAATTGGTTAAAAATATTTTTCAAATGCATTTTCACCGTATTCTGAACTATTCTAAAAGTTTCAAATGTCTAGCTACTGGGGAAGTTAGTTAAATAAATTTTTTGTTAAATCATATAAACGTTTCCGAATACAATAGAGACCTGAAACAGTTGACTAAAAGTATTTAAAAAAATGTATTATCACCGTGTTCTGAGCTATCCTGAAAGTTTCAAATATCTAGCTAGTCGGGAATTTCGTGAAAAATCGATTGCAAGCTTTGTACTGGTAACGCTGCCGAAGGCAGTAGGAATCCGAAACAGTTGGTTAAAAATATTTAAAAAATGCATTTTCGTAGTGTTCTGAACTATTCTGAAAGTTTCAAATGTCTAGCTAGTCGGGAAGTTAGTTAAATAAATTTTCTGTCGAATCATATAAACGCTGCCGAAGGCAGTAGGGACCTGAAACAGTTGACTAAAAGTATTAAAAAAAATGTATTGTCACCGTGTTATGAGCTAGCCTGAAAGTTTTAAATGTCTAGATAGTCGGAAAGTTAGTGAAAAATCGATTGCAAGCCTTGTACTGATAACGCTGCCGAAGGCAGCAGGAACCCGAAACAGTTGGCTAAAGGTATTAAAAAAATGTATTTTCACCGTGTTCTGAACTATTCTGAAAGTTTCAAATGTCTAGCTAGTGGGGAAGTTAGTTAAATAAATTTTCTGTCGAATCATATAAGCGCTACCGAAGGCAGCGGGACCTGAAATAAATGACTAAAATTATTAGAAAAATGTATTGTGACCGTGTTGTGAGCTGTCCTGAAAATTTCAAATATCTAGCTAGTCGGGAAGTTAGTTAAAAATCGATTGCAAGATTTGTCCCTGACAAACACACAAACAATCAAACAAACATACAAACAAGAATCGAAGTTAATAAAAACATGGTAAAAAGAATGTTATGGCTTAAATATTGGCAACACTGTATATCTTCTGAAGGTTTTGTACACACTGCATGGTGCAATTAAATATAATTCTATATTAATAAAACACGGCAAAACTTGAAATTCACTTCCAAATCCAGTTCTTTTGCGTAGCCCTGTAAATAAAAAGTATATGATTTCCATACCATATTCTACATGAAACATGTTTATACGCATATATACATATATTATATATATTCGTTTAATTTTCTTTCGTGCATATTATAGACGTTTAAACTCTACTTGCCTGCGATTTTCCCCATAGACATAATGTATTCGAATTCTTTTGGGTGTCCCTGTACACGAACTGTTCGCTTGTGTCAACGAAAACTTTAGTGCAGTATCAGTGCATGATACACATGAAAAATACCAAGTTTGGAATTCCTGTTATTATTTGTTCTTTATATAGGCTGATAACAGACACACACACACACAGAGACAGACACACACACACAAACACAGACCAACCGCTAGAAACATGATTTTTGGATTCAGAGGACCTCAAAACGTGAAAATATAACAACTCAATTTCGAAAATTTGACCCCAAAATAATACTTTCTCTGCCATATATATATGGGTAAGAGAAAGTAATTAAACAATAGCGTCCATCTGTTTCAAAGCTGCTTTATTTATCAACTAGCAGGCTTTGCCCGCTTCGCTGGACACAATACTGAAATGAGTTGTCAAAATTCCATATCATTATTAATTAACCTGATTTAAAGTTCCCGCTGTGCTCGGTAGAAATTTTTCTCGCTTACAACGTGAGGAGTCCGTGTTCCCACTGCCTTCGGCAGCAACTTACCCGCTTCTTACTCCCCCTTTTCCAGTGGCTAAGTTTGAAGTTTTGCGAAATCGCGACAAAGTACATAATGCGTACACCTAATCAACTTCCACACACCAAAGTTCGCCAATCCAAGATAATTTAAGGCGAATGCAAAAGGAAAAACGTGTTTTTACACGTATTTATAGCCCTCTCGACACCAAGGGAGTAAGGGGGAATTTCGTAATATCTCGTTACAATAAGTGTCGGATAAATATTAACAATTTACGTACCAAATTTCGTTACCGCAGATCCCATAGATTTCTCAGGACAAATTTAGCGCTAAAAAGTGTTTCTAGAGTTTGCCCCCTTGTAACCCCTCCCCCCCAAAAAAAAACAAAAAACAAAAATGTGTTTTTGGAACTATCCTAAGAAAGTCGCATAGCCTTTTTTTCAATATATTTGTACCATTTTTGGTAGAGGTCCACTCGAAAATCAGGATTTTTCAATATTTCCCCCCTCCTTTCCCTTAAAAATCGAAAATTCCTAAATGTAGAAAATGTATTATTTCTACTCATGTCTAGTCTCCCCATGTGATATTTCTTTACTGTGAAGTAGTTAGGAGCCGAGTTATGCTTATAAACATGTTTTTGCTTTTGCTTCCCCCAGGGGGGAAAGAGGAATAATTTCGGTAAAGTTGACAGATATAATTTTAAGTTGGGTAAAGACCTAAGTTCCAGCCAAGCGCCGTTGAATTCCGTCCAGCCGTTCTCAAGTGATACCCGCATAAACGTGTTTTAGTCTTTTACCCCCCAGTGGGGAACGGGGGGGGGAATTCTGAACAGGGGATCGATATAATTTTAAGTTGGGTGAAGACCTAAATTCCTGCCAAGCGCCGTTGAATTCCGTCCAGGCGTTCTCAAATGATGCCCGGACAAACGTGATTTAGTCTTTTACCCCCCAGTGGGGAACGTGGGGGAATTTCTGAAAAGCTGATAGGTATAATTTTAAGTTGGGTAAAGACCTAAATTCCTGCCAAGCGCCGTTGAATTCCGTGCA